>OY776253.1:6065000-7265000 GCA_963675405.1 Cosmorhoe ocellata | reverse complement strand
ATCACGATACAATTAGCAGCCTACCTTGGCACGGTCGAGATAAATAGTGGTTGACAGCCAACTGGCTAGGCGCCTGCTTGATACCGATAACAGCCTGACAAATTGGTCAACTACTAAATACGTGTAAATGAGACCTTAATTCGTACAGTGAAACTTTCTTGTTGCGAAAAAGAAAGCACTAACAAAAACAAAAAGCAAAAACATTCTAAATCTGTCATAAAAGTTTTTGTTTTTCTTTAAATAAAAATATAAGAAAATATACAGTGTTCGTTAGTTGGTTTCTTAACAATTTTTGGGACCTTTGGCCTTTACCAGAAACTTTAGAATTCCCTGCTACTAAAAGGTTTGAATAATGATAGGTCAGAAGATAAATGTCAAAACTTAAAAGCAAATCTAAATAAAATAGATTCCTAAAACATGCTATGTTATTTCATATTGATTTATGACTTTACTCTGTTTTTATAATATTACGTAAATATGCATAATTCTTAACCAAATTGCAGCACTATATTTCAATGTTTTGTCACTTATAAATAATAGTCAAATCAGCACAAACAACAAATAAATCTATCGTTTACTTACACTCACACCCTCCGATCCGATTGGTCATACCAACTCAAATAGGGCTACCTCAAAAATCGAGCATTTCTCTTTTTATGAGGTAAATAATTAAAAATCAAAATAAAACTTTTTGAAATTGAAACCAAGAAAACTTAGAGTTAAGATTGTATTATAGAGTTTTCCATTTGAAATGATGAAGAATTGTTTTAATATGCCCGAATACTGAAACGACACCTAAATGAGGCTTACTTACTTTGTATGAAAATTCAGTAAGTATACATTTTTGGAGGATAAGAGGAAGGTCTTTAATATTTTGGTTGATCTCAAATAGTGGCATTGGATTTTAATATTAACCAATTTCTTTTCAAATTAAATGTAAATGTCCACGTTCGCTCGAGGTGTCAAACCCTTAGCTCATAGAACAATGTTCCAGCCACGCTACCACTTTACCACGGCAACCTTAAATCCAATTCTGACGCTGATTTAAATGTTAATCACCAAGTGTCGAAATTATTAATTGCGCCCGACACGCGGACGTTACGCATGCAGATTGCAATGCTAACGAATGATTAAGTATTCATGTTTGTGCACATTTAGATTTTGATGTATGGCGGCATGAAAATTGACAATCTCGTGTTCAATAAAACAGAGATATTCATAATGAATAGCAGGGTAGCTGAATTTCAGAGCAAACTGAGTGTGAGACTTTTAAGAAAGGCAAAAAGAGCATTTTAATGTAATAATAATGTAAGGAGGGTGAATGAAGCAAATGAGGTATGTCAGGTTCGTAGCAAGTAGAGATCCGTGGTCTCTGCCTACCCCGTCAAGAAACAGGCAATTTTATTGTATGTATGTATAATGTAAAGCATCTACAAAAATATATGCTTAACTTTCTGACGGTTCTGAAAAAGACTGACTTTAAGTTGCAAAGGATTTATTCATTTAAAATATTGAACAACCTTGTTACAGCTTTGTATTGTTACACCTATAAAATAAAACGCTTGTGCGAATTAAATAATTAATTATGTTTATATAAGATTTCAACAACCATTCGTTTATTGAATAAAATAATTTAAGATGCAGTTTTGTGTTTTATTCTGAAATATGGGACGGATTATTTTATCAAGGAGTGACAAAAATTAACATAATCAAAATGACCAGCGCTTAGATTTCTGTAAAACGTTTTACCTTCAGTTGTGAGTGCTGAAGTGTCATAATAATTTAAAACCAATTTATTATTTTGTTTGCAGAACAGCCAAGCGTCATTTGCTATTCAATGGAGTTGAATCTGATTTGTCTGCGATGATTTGTGTTGCCGCCTCTCGCTGAAAGTGATCAATAAAATTTGGCACTTACCATCAACACTCATTTGTTTAACTAACTTAACAATTTGAATTACATACTTACTAACACCAAACATTCTGCCTTATTATCTTAAGAGTGAATTTTCTATGAAGCGACAACATACTGAGAAAACGTAGTCAAAATTAAAAAAATATCTCTCAAATACCACAAAAACTCTGTCAACTTCAATCAAACGTCATTATAATCGATGAGTAAAAAAATATGTAGGTAACCCAAAACAACATATTTCCGACCTCATAGACTAATCCAATAGGTGAGTGTGTTTTGTTTAAAATTCGACCATCGCCACCGCCTAGTAAGGAGTACAAGGGGTCATAAAATATAATGACTCTATTCTATTCGATACGTGATAACTCCTGGAGCAACTGTTCCTCGCATGTTAATGTAGGGTTGGCCTGGTGCTACTGGTCCTAATGCGAAGCTTCCGGGAAGCTATATGGCGATTCCCAGGATTCGTACTGTATGTCAATCGATGCCTGAGGTATCGGAAATAGGGATAAAAAAAAATGGTGCCTATGCACATTTACTCGTTTATTAAGTACCTAGAAGGCTGTAGTTAAGTTTTTCTTGCTTTTTTGTTATTCTTATTCCTTGCAATACTTAGCGCGCACGCAAATAGTTGTAATATTAATTACTTTCAGATAAAATTAAAACAGATATCAGATAATATGACAGAATAAGATAAATGTGGCTTTAAAAATATCTGATTAGTACTTAACAAGAATCCAGTTTTATAATGTAAATAAGTAAAAAATTTTGAAAATAAATACTTCAAATTGACTATTTTAGTACTTACTTAGAGTCTATCGTTCAATCAACAATCAAAAAATAATAAAAAACCTATCGATATTGTGTCTCTGCGCATGCCATAAATTTTAATTGACTCTGCCACGTGCTTTGGTTTGATGGATTTTCTTAATAAAATACAATGTTTTATGTAGATTTGCTGATAAATATTGATTACAACACAACGGATAAACTTTTTAGGATATCAACGAATGTAGACGAGCCTAGAATACTAGAATACCTTTTTGACGTCAACTAATAAAATAAACTATCAATGTTTTGCTATGTCGTATAAAGGCAATTTATCACAGTAATCTATAGCGCAGTTTACTTAATATTTGACATAGTCTATGAAGTATATATTCGAAAAAAAAAACAACATTATGAACAAGCTTTTCCTCGAACGGCCCTAAAAATGTCTTCTAAATGAATCAATTATCATAATAACTCAAAATCTGTAAAATTTTTGGAAATACGTGTAGGTAAGTAGTTGCTTTCGGAGGAATTTCTCTAAGTATCTATTTTATACGAGAAAGTTCAAAATACAAGTTTAAAAAATTTAGGTTTGAAATAGAAAGGAAGTAGGCACTAGTAAGATTGGTTCCATACATAACCTTGCGTGCCTTACTATTTGCTTATTCACGGTATTGTTTAAATGTAGCGTCAGAATAACAAATTAGGCAGATTTTGAACTGAAAACCAATTTTTGAAACCTAATGGCGAGCACTAACTTGCATTTTGTTTGATTATCAACTTCATCCATTTTGAGTGCTTCTTCTTTATAATCTGTGCATTGTCGCCAAGAATTGCCATTTCCTTTTCGGTTTTTCGGATTACCATCGAAATCGATTCAGCTGTGTGATTCTATAAGACCTCATTCTAAAAACTCTGTTGATAATTCGAATTTACACTAGCGCCTTTCTTGTGAGCGTGTCAGCGAGTTGAACTAAATTGACGGGGAGATTTTGACAGATAAAGTATGAGATGACGTAAGAAGGGCATTCTATACGGTAATTCCCAAGTCACTTCGACGCTCGCTTCGCACTCGAACCCGATTCAAAGAGTCAAATAAAAAGGTCAATGTCAAATGTCATTTTGAACCCTACGCGAAGTGAGAGTGAATTGCGATGTGAGATGCGAGAATTTTACAGAATCGACGTACAGCTGTTTGTATTCAGATTAAGTATCAAGCACCAAAGTGACTAAACATCCTAGTACTTGCATTTAAACAAGAGTAAGTTTAATGTGATTTAGATTTAAAATTGTTTTATGTTTTGAATTAAAGAAGCGTTTAGGCTATATTTTTATGTTGGGTCGAATTATTGATTTTACTTATGAATTTATTTACTAATGCTACTCTAGATTAGAACGTTGCTAGTCCTGGCAGGCTTGCATATGTTCAAGTGATTTTTCACGGCTACGGAACCATGTAACAAAGGGCACGCAGAACCAAACGGTGTCGCAATCACGATCCCCGATCACGACTGGTCCTTCTAGAATTTACTAACTCTACGTATGATCGTCTACCTTCAATTTCAAACCTTATTATCTGCGAGGCAAGGTATGATATTATCGCAAAATAATTATGTATCAATTCAATTGAGATTTATTCAGCTGGAATCTAGGATAATAGACTTTAGTTGGGAGATAATAAGGGTTGATTGTTTGAGGATGTAATTTTGTATGAAGGCGAAATGTCTCAAGACCGTGTCGCTACCAGCTTTAAATGCATTAAGTTTGTTTTAGAGATAATAATCGTTGCGAATGCGAATGCTTTGTTGTTTCAAAGATAGAGTTGTTCCGGTTGATTTATTTTTGGTCAGTTCTTGTTGGACTTAAAAGGGGGTAATGTTGAAATCATAAATTTTACTGCGATATCGATTTCTCGGCGCCTGTCACGATAGTTATGCTAATGCTTATAATAACAAGCTACTAACTGGTCACTGGCTATTGATGTCTTGATGTGATTTTTATTTTCATACAAAGGCATTAGGTACCTTTATGAAACCTGTATAATGCTGAATTTCTGTTTCAACCCAGAAGATAAACCTAATAAATACTTTGTGTTTCTCAAAACGTGTTTTTTTTAACCTTATATTTGGAACAAATTTCAGTAAAAACATTATGATTTTTTTATTTAAAAAAAGTCTTCGCAACAGACTTGCTACAAAATTGATAATGTCAAAAAAGGGGGATCATTATTCACTCTGTCGGAGAAAATCACAAATCAGACAAAACTTTTTTATCAAAAAAGCTTCAGAGGAATTTGATTTATTCAGTTATATTAACTCGGAAACTTCACCTTTCTACTCGTGGTTTAATACAAGGAATTATATCAAAACATTCAACTAACCTGGTTTTATTAAAATAATTTCAAAAGAAGTGCGTGAGTTGCGTTCGAATACTGCCGCGTATCACGCAAGTTTTGGGTAAACCACAACCTTTTCTTTACTACTTGGAAAATAAATTTATCCCCTTAACATACACCTTATTTTGTACAGAATAGAGTTTATAATAGGATAATTATTATAAGGCACAAAAATATGTAATCATTTGTGGTGTGTTCGGAAACCTAATCAGTGTTTAGAAGCTGTCCCTCTAAGTTATTGCTTCGTCTATTCATAAACATAGATAAAACATATCCACGTAGGCAGGTAGGCAACATGAAAAAACTAATTAAATTAAGGGTCCAGCACACTAACTGAAGATTGGGCGCGGTGCGTAGGTTACATAGATACGTTATCTTTGTATTGTGGAATCCGCTTTTGAATATAGAATACCCCATAAAAAATTTCAACCCTTATTTCAATGCCTTCAAGCATTTTTTCGCGATGAAACGTAGCCTATGTCCATTCTCAAGTTCTAGTTTATCTTTGTACCGAATTTCATCAAAATCGGTTCAGCGGTTTACCGTGAAAGCGTAATAGACAGACAAGAGTTACTTTCGCATTTAAATAGAGTTGTGTTAATATGAGAATGTGTTAATAATGAACTTCAGTAAGTATCTATTATTAAAAAAAAAAACTGGTGTATAACAAACTATAAAAAACTCCGCGAAATATTTTGACATTCTAGTCACAATGATTTAGAAACACAATTTAACAATTTTTATTTCGAAAATTGCAACTCCACAGAATACTATCACTACTTTTTGAAAAATGTGTCCCTTTCCACTAGTGGTGGACAACAACGCACCCCTCGCGAGTCAGTGTGCACGCACCTTTATTTTATTATTAGGTACTTATTATCCAATAAACTCTCATCCACCCACACATTTAGAATATAAGGTATCGGTAGCACCATCTAATTATTTCGTGTTGATTTGAATAAAATAATCGATAACAATCGATAGCGTGGCATTTTTATCTGTTTCCAAAACACAAATAGTTACCTAAGTAGTTGAATTTATTTCTCTTGACGACAGCCGCATCTACACAGCACTAAAAAGCAAAGAAGAATGATATTCATATAAAATATTTCTTTAAAATAATCGTACAAGCCTAGTTTTTCATAGTATCTAAAACATTTCCAAAAATTATAAATATTGGACTAAGTTTAAGGGGAGCAAAACGTTATCGCTCTTTGTATGAAAATGTACAGCTTAACAACCCTCTTAAAACTAAGTTGGTCATTATTTTTTAACCAACGAAAAAGAGGTTCTCAAGTTGACGCGTATATTTTTTTATGCATATTTTTTTATAGAATAGTTCGATTTTAATAATTCGTATTTTTTTATTAACTAAGGCGTTATCGTTTAGTGCCGATGCGTTTTAATAATTATTTTTCTTATCGTATCATTAATTCCTTAGAACCAGTGAGGTGAAAGTAATAAAGTGCTTTTCCGAGGCTCACTTTGTGCACCTTTGATCACTTTGTAAGTACATATTTAAAAATAATTACCTACTGAGTATTTTAGAATTATTTTTTGTTAACCTAATTGTTGTAGTCAAGCAGTAATATTACATTTTTTTAAGACAAAATAATACAAAACATTGTCACTGAAGCATCCCCACACATCTTCCGAGTAGATATTTCTCCGAGGGGGTGGGGGTTGACATTGATAAATGGCTCGTAGCTGGCGCCCCCTAGTGGCGGCGCAATGAGTTATGGCCACCAATCGAGAGCGTTCGCGCCAGCGGCCATTTTTAATTTTAGGGGTAACTTACCCCTATTCGAGTATTATTATAAAGTGTGATGGACGATACATTATGGCGCGTGGTGGTGACAGATTGAATTTAAATTTTGTAATTTTAAACAAAATATGCAATCATTTCATATTACTTGTTTAAAATGGCGTCATTTTACTTAGGTTTAGATTAATTTCGCAAACAGTTGGTCTGCTTACATCGTTAAAAATTAAAGGGACATAATTTTAGCTTTAAAATGAGTTAGTACCTACCTACATTGGCTAATTCTAGTATCCCCTGCGAAGGGCACTACTGGACTTTTTATCCAGAAATTCCCTTACAGTTCTCAATGGGAAAGCAGAAGGGATTACTAGACAAAAGTTTCACCAAATATCCCCTTTTTCATTTAGTTATTTACTTTGATATAAATTTTATATCAAGTACAAACAACAAATACTTGCTCAGAAATCCCATCATATATTACCCAAGTGGACTAAACCCTATCAGAAATCCATCGATCCATCATTCTAATTATGGTCGTCGTAGGTAGGTAGGTATTTAGTTATTATTATTATGAAGACGAAAAGAGTACCTACCTACTCTACTTACATAACAAGCATACCTACCTACTTATAGGTAGGTAAATACTTATTTATTAAGCTTAGTAATAACTGTATCGTAAACCAGCATTATTAAATAATAAATAGGTCTTATACTAACGTAAAAATACAAAATTGTTTGCTTATGTTTAAAAATTATACTTAACCACACCTATTTCAGAAAGCTTTAAAAATAATAAATTCATTTTAGCTTTTCTGAATCATTTAGTACCGTGAACGTGTAAATATTTGTAGAACTACCATTACGACCACGTTTAAGCGCATCGTAAAAACTAACGCGCTTATAATCGGCCATTAAACCAATTTCAAGTGTCGAACGTCAATGTTACCATAAATCACGCCCTCTAACGTTTTAATACCGAACTACGGGACGTTTTGTCGCTTCTGTATCGTCTCAATCTCGCCCAGATGATGAACGACCACTTTTATTGCTTACATGCTTTTTTATTTACAGCTTTGTAATAGAATGTCAATAAACAACATTGATAACCGAGAGGAGCTATAAAATAATAATAAAACGCGACAGTTTTACGGTGGCGCTATCTCGTAGCAGCTGTTGAAAACTTTGCTTAGAGAGCGACATCTGCCGTCGAATAGATGAACTTTCCACATATAATTTTGAATTTGGAACAGTGTATAAATAGAACAGTTGACGTCAGAATAAAAAGAAAAACGGATGATCATTGAACTAGGCTACGAGTAAAGTAGAAACAGTAGGTAACTGTTAAAGATTGACAGTAAAAAATATAATTATTGTCTAGTTAACAAGCGGAGATCATTTATCACACGCTACAGTACATCAATAATTCATTACTAATAACACAGAGGCACTGACGTAATTAGTGCAATTACTCGCCCACCCAGCATTACCCCACACAGTTGATAGAATTGAATTATTTATCTTTAGTTAAATTGGGAAAGGATAGTGGCTCTAGTGTTGTGACAGTATACACTACAAAAAGTCGGAATACCTATAGGTACCTAATGATTGAAAAAAACAATGCTCATTTTGTTGAAAAACAACAATGTGATCTTACAATGTAAATTAAAAATTACATATTTAAATGATTTTGGAAAATAAAACGGGCTACACCAATATCGATGAAACAATACTATAAGTTCTCTGTACTTAATTAGAAAAAAATATTCAATAAAAAAATATATAGGATAAAATTTTAAATTTTCCAATTGTTTGGTGTTATTTTATTTATTGTAAATTATAATGAAAAATAAATAATTCAGTAAGTATATTTTTTCTTTGAGTTCTTGATATAAATAATTATGCCCTCGACTGTCGAAAAATAAAAAAAAAACGTTTCCGACTTTTTCAGAATAAAATATAACCTCCTTTGTCTGTAGACTTAAAAGTCTTCACCTTTATTGAGTCCGATAATATTCTAACCACACGTAATTAAGTACGCGTTAAATGGAACGAAGACAATGGGTGCGTGACCTAGCCCTTAGATAGTGCGGCTACCGAAGTTAGCATTTTTTGCTCTGTTCCGGTAAGACTTATGTTAGTCTATTTAAGGTTAGTTACTTTGTGTTTGTTGATTATCTTCGGACTTACGAATAGCGACTTAGTGAAACTGATGTTTTATATTTGAATATAGATAGAGAACATTTTTATTTTGTACCGCTTTAACTAAAATAAAATATTAAAAAAATATTTTTTATGTTTTCTGTTTTTGTGTAAGTTAGCCGTTTTATGCAAAAAAAAAAACAACGCTAAGTATCTTATAGTAAACAAATATCACCAACTTTAAAATTACCCACTAAAAGGGATATCTAGTAGTATCATGCTAAACCATTATCTAATGAGCTTAACTCAATCCAGACTCGTACACCACCCGCCCGCCCGCAAATAAAAAGCGACAAAGTGCCAAAGGTAACACACAATCTGCAACCTAAAACAAGAATCGACACGTGCTTCGCTTCTTCAGCATTTTCAGGACTATTGACTTGCTCTACACTGGTGTTGTGCGAGCGCCAAAAAAAGTCGGAAATTTATTTGTAATCAAAATGTAAGTCCTTTGTAAAGACATCAGCATTTTGATGTCTCATCCCAAACTTCCCAACACTTTAACCTCTAAACTGTAGGCCTAGTAATATTCAGAAGCGAACAATTCAAATTGAATTAAAGGACACGCATATACAAGAACAATTACTGGGACATTAGTTAGCAAAACAATTCCAGAGTTCATTATAAACCATCGCCCAACCCTTGGTCCTTCTTGTTGGAATGTTTGGTATTAATGGGACTAAAAATATTTTGAATTTAGGCACCAAAATTAGTAGACACTTTTGTCAACACTCGAACCATTTTATAGCTTATTGTATTAATTATTAGATTCTTCTAAATATTGCTAAGATAGTTTGTGTACATGTTTGTTTGTGAGTTCTCAAATTTGCTAGAGCTATTTATAAGTAGGTAGGTTTAAAGCTAGTTTTGTTATAAAAATATTATTTGTATCACATACACTACAGCTAGTATTATGTAAGTACTCATAATTGAATTAGTTTATTGATTAAGTAGTTTTTTTTTCAATTTTTATTTTTTATACAAAATTTACAAAGGCTGGACATATATTTTTACTATCATATAAATCTTAAAAAAACTTATGAGGTGCCAATCACTAAAATAAATAACAATTAATTTTGCGAACTCCCTAATTTTATAATAAAAATCCTAAAACGGAAACATAAGGTCTCATAGCATTTATCTGTAGCAGTTATAGGTACATTATGTGGGAACAATTACACATCCATTAATCAGAGGAGTCCTCCGACAGTTTATTGCGCCCCGGCCTGCGGCAACCCTTCCTACACCCTTACACCACAGCCAGGAGGAGGTCAGCTGGTCCACTTTGTACACATAAAAGGCTATAATACATATATTATAGTAAATTATAATATTATAATTATAAATTATAATACAAAGTTATATAGTAAATTGTACACTTTTTACTTGAACAGAAATAGAATAGAAAAATTGTTTATTGCCAAAAAAAAACACCGAATAAAAATTTTGACATAAGTACCTGTATTTAGTGTTATTGTAGTATGTATTTAAATTAAAAAAAAAACAAACAATTTAAGGCAAAAGGAGTAAATTCAGCATTTTGCTGCTTGCGTTAATACACAAGCAGCGAGCTGTTTTTCAATATACTCCTCTCGGATAGCTGGTCACCGAGAGATTAAAGAAATATCGGGATTGCAATATTAGGTATACTCAAATAAGGTACTTGGTTAATTCACTTGGTTTCAAAATAAATGGTATAAATGTAGAAAAAATTATTTACCGTATTTTCAACTAGTTTTATAACAACCACGATAAAATGTAAGACTTAACAATAAGCTTGTTTCCAAACAAGTAAAGTGTAGCGTCACTAAAGTTATATAACGGTATTTTGATATTTCGATTTTTGTATGTGATATTTTTAATTTTTTACTTAGGTAGGTAACTAAAGGAATTATAATATTTTTTAAATTAATTAATTAAAATGAAGCAAAATAGGCATGTCAAGATCGTAGCAAATCAAAATTAGAGTCACACCATCATGAAACAGGCGTGATTTTATGTATGTTTGTCAATTAGATTAGATGATTTGAGCTAGCCAATCTCTCAATTCACTGTGGCAGGTTGTAGGAAGGGTTGCCCAGCCTGCAAACACCCAACTTAGTTACAAGTTTACACTTGATTAGCCACGCCGACTTTCGACAAACTCGTGTATGCGCCTGACTTTTAGGGATAAGTGTATGATTTATATGACGTGTACGATATTAGAATATTTATTGGTAGAAAGAATATTCGAATCGAAATGTCGGAGCGATATCCAATTTTTTTAGACTAGTTTTTGCCCGCGATTTCGTCCGCGTAGAAGTCGAAATAGGTTCAAAATTACTTTCTACCCCTTTTAAACCTCGTTAGGGGATGGATTTCAATAAAATACGAAACACATCTTCCACTTATCTGTTAGAAAAGGTTTACGAAAAATTTTAAGTAGATTGGACCAAGGAATCACGTTGTACAAACTATGCCGCCCCTTTTTCACCCCTTTAGAGGTACAATTTCGGAAAATCGTTTCTTATCTGATGCTTATGTCCTACAAAGAACACACCTTTCAAGTTTCAGGTCTCTACGATCAGTGGTTTAGGCTGTGCGTTGATCCGTCAGTCAGTCATTCAGCACAAAGCTTTTTAAAAGTAGGTATAGATATAACAGTATATTGAGGGTACCAGTACTTTACACTACCAGTACTTTAAAACAAAGAGAAACACACAAGTTCTGTAAAATGTGTCGCATGATGAAAACAAAAGTCACATATCCGAACGTAAAGCTATATGATAGCTTTTAATCTCAGTCGAAGTGCAGGCATTGAATAATTATATTTACCCACCTAAACCAGTAAACACTATAACTCAATCGGGTTATTCTGTAACTGCGTTTTAAAGAGGCGACACAGCAACAGCACCGGTGCGGACATTAATAATTTTGGCGCGAACAAATGACGCGGCTGATTAATGATTTACGTAGCCAATTCCGTGTTGTCCGATGGACGCTGTGGACGCCCGGCACGCCGGCAGGGTTAACTGCATGTACTGTACTACCTAGTTTAGTTTCATAATATTCATTTATAATTATGTTGCTTCATGTTGCATTATGAGATCTAAGGTTACTTACGGGTTAAGTACACACGAGCCCCGCTAGACTACTGCACTTTACTTCTAAATATATATAAATAGAGGCGTTGATTAGTACATAACTAGATATAATTGTAACTAAATTATATTATTTAATAATGTAATGACTGTGCAATACAAGCAAGGGCTAGGCTGATATAATATTCTGAGTTATTGCTTGAAAAAATAATATAATTACACATAATTTATTTAATTCATTATTACATCATCACATAACATCATTATTGTATAAATAAGTATCTTTATATAATTTAGAGATTAACTTACACTCTTGAAGATATCAAAAAAAGGTAAGACCAAATTATATACTGTTATGACAATGTAAGTATGTAAAATAAATAAATAAAAAAAAAATTTGTTAAAGTATTCTTTGTACAATTTATATCATTGTTCCTTTACCAAAATTGATTTCCAAGCCTACGTATTCGTTCGTAATTATAGCTAGGTATAGCATATAGTATATAGTAGGGATGAGGAAATACCAGAAAGGTGCAACTGTTCCCTGGTCAGGTGGTCAAGGGTCCTCGAAGGGACGCCAGCTAGACGCTTCGTGTGATTTATTACACCCTTATTGGTTTCCATTTTAATTCGGCACCATACTGTATGGTTGTGTTTGTGAAATATTATAGGTACTTGCCTATATCTATCTAAATTGAAAGTTATGTGAAAGAGATAATTTTTGAATAAAAAAAACTTTTAAACACTATTAAGTCTGTTTGTTATGCAGTTTTTTTTTTATATTTTCTCATTCACAAAATAATTTGATCCTATCGTTTGGATGGTAAGTATATACATACATTTAAGTTTCAAAGGTTGTAAAGGTTGTAAATTATGTTTATTATTTCGTTGATAACTAAACACTACAAAATTGTAATAAGAATTATTTTCATAACAAACGAACCATTTAAATGAAAACATTGTGGTCATCCATTTTTCTATTCACTCCAAAGATTTACTTGCGGGATAAAATTGGCTCCCATTTAGCATCTGAGCCGATATGACAATACCGACTGCCAGCCGATTTAAATTTATTTCGGACGTCGGTAACTTCCAATTTAAACCTCTTAATCCTCTATGATGTATGTCGGTATTCGGTGGGATTAAAAGTTCCACGGAAAATAACCGGGAAAACCTTTCCGGGGTCGGATTGACCCGGGCCAGGAACGGGATTAGGCGGCCGGGATTGGATATACATAAATCTTGCGCCAGGCTTTACGGGGCGACGCAATTAAGCCTCCCGCGCTGATACGTCATTTTGACAGAACGAGGGCAATACTAATCAGATAGACTTGGTAATTACTAAAAAAAACTTATTATAAAAAGTTAAAGACAAGCGCCACTTATTATATTAGTTAGTCTAGCTACTACTATTATTATCGTTTTGAGTTATCAAAGTAGTACTTATAACTTTGATATTTCGTACCATAATAATATAAAAATTTGTAATGAAGAAGTTTTACTTCAGACATGACAATTTGACGTTTCTGAAATGATGGTTTGTGAGAGTTTGTGGTAAGGTCCCAGTGTGATAAAAAAACTAAAATGCGCTTCAATGACGCTTTTTTCGTGCACTGGTTTAGCTAAACGAAACCTATACTCGTACATCAAAAGAGAAAACCATAAAATAGTCAACTCAACCTCCCAGTTGAATCAACTAACATACCTCAGTTTATGCATCTAGGGTTCACACTAAGCTGGCAAACGATAAAGTCAAAAAAAGTCCACACGATCGCTTCACTCAAACCACAGTAATACCACTTTTAAAATTCAGCTACCGACGCTCAATGGTCGCGCTGTCGTCATAAATAATTCAATTTCATAGTAATAAAATACGCGTGACCACGACTCCGCGTGAAAACTTTTCAGCAATTACGAGTTGAATGTCGCAAAAAGCTGAATCCGACACGGGGTCTATGAGACCCGCGCGTCGTGCTGTCGTATTTCATGCATCAGCTTGCGGGGAAGGGTTGCACCGATGACTTATAGTTCGTATTACGCTACCAACACGGGAACGCAATCTGAATTGGGGTAATTAATATACAGTGACATTTATTCATTTCATTCAAAATATTACGAAAGCAAAAAGATAGGAACGTATTGGTAGAGCTAAAGATAAGTGCTTTAAGCGCTTTAAAGACAAATAATTGTGGTTTATCTTAAGGTATTTTGGGGTAATTAATAAAATACAGTGTCATTTATTTATTTCATTCAAAATTTTACGAAAGCAAAAAGATAGGAAAGTATTGGTAGAGCTAAAGATAAGTGCTTTAAGCGCTTTAAAGACAAATAATTGTGGTTTATCTTAAGGTATTTTGGGGCAATTAATATAATACAGTGTCATTTATTCATTTCATTCAAAATATATCAGAAGCAAAAAGATTGGAAAGTATTGGTTAAGCTAAAGGTAAGTGCTTTAAGAGGTTTACAGACAAAATTGTGGTTTATCACAAGGTATTTAAGTACTTATTTTTAACAAAAATATTTTGAAATACATACATTTATACAGAGCGCTTAATAAGAAGTCTATCCTAGTTACTCTTATGTCTATTAATTAAGATCACAACAGATATAATTATGCATTTTAGCGCAATGAAATACAGAACATTAAAAGAATAAAAACATAAAATAATATTACTCTAACTTTTAACTTTTATTATTACTACTCGTTTACACCATGGTATAAAACAGTATTCTTAACATTTTAGAGACATAAAGTGTGTTTTTTTTAAAACAAAACGTGTTTAAGACTTTTTAAACTTTTAATTTGTTATCGTGTAAAAAGCATGTTTTTAAATGTAAAAGCGGAGTAATAGCTACTTATTAAGAGTTAACATTTTTTAAATATTTTTCTGTTCAAGAATTTGAAGATACCTTCGGCTTACTAGCACGGAAAGCGAAAAAACGGCAATGCAACAGTTATCACCTTTTTGATCTAGATTCTGAGAAATATCTGATATACCACAGCCTAATTAATGTAATTAGATACGCCTCTTTATTAACACTTTAACAACCAAATGCCATTAAACACTTTGAAATACATAAACCTTTTTATAATGTTTTACTAAATAGTGTTGGTGCTAACTGCTCTTTCGCACGATAATAATCAGTTTTTCAATTAATATAGCGATTATTTTTCTTACTGTAGACGTAAAAAAATATAGATTTTTTAAATAATATTTTCAGTGAAATCATACAATAAAATATTACTACATATAGAAAACCTTAACAAAACAATTTTGAAATTATTTTCACTGCCCACCTACTGTAGTCATAAGAAAAATAAAGACTTTTTTTAATTTTTAATGCGATTAAAAAACTATTTTTTAACAAAAAAATATTATAGGAAACATTATAGGTTGTTTTAATACAATTTTGAAAATATTTTACTCGTAATTAGTCACACCTTCAAAATAATTGAATAGTCCCACTCCATACTTAGCTATCCGGATGTTCGGAGCAGCCATTAAAATTAGGGATGGGCTAAAAACCCGTGACTAGGGCAGGGCCGCGCCCTGGGTCGACAAAAAAAAAAGAAAAAACACAATGAATAACAGCCGGCCAATACAGATGAGATGAAAGATTTCTCAATGTCCGAATGTTGGTACGAATACTTGTAACTCAATATTGAACTTGTTTTGTTTTGTACTTAGCTTTAGGGCATCTCGTATTGTTTCAATGGTTTTATTAAAATGCTGCACGGTAAACTGAAACACATTATGACAATAATCATATTATTACGATAGTTTTTACAAGGTATTCGTCATAAACTTAAGAAAAAAAAGAAACTACGTATAAAAACTACTTTATATGCAGCGATTTTAAGCTTGTCTTTACGTTTTTACAACAATTGAAGCGACGTCTCGGTAGAAAAAATCGCAAAACAAAAGTTTGCAAAAACCGATAGCAATATATCCAAAACCCACTTACAAGGCAAAAAAACACAGTATCAGTTTAAAATTATTTCTACTTAGGTACTTAATAACGGGTTCGGAATTAAAAAGCAATTTTGTAACCGTTACTAATTTAGCCGGCGCGGCGCGGAGCTCTCAATTGGGGAGGGGCGCGGCGGATCCCCGCGGGGTGTGGAGGCAGCCTAATCTAAAAGCCGTCAGTTTGTGGGCAGCTGCGTTCGGTACGAACCCGGTCTTATGTATAATAACTGTAACTATGAAAATTATGAACATTTACATATTTATTTTTATAAATTTTTATTATTTAGGTTTACTCAAAAAATAATATTTTTTTTAGTAATTAAAGATAAGTAAGCACTAAGCTTTTGTGGAAGCGTGTGAAATATGCAATCAGGAATAAATAAATAGTGCTCGCCAGATTCTTGAAACGTAATATAATTATAATTGACACTGTATGTACCTAATAAATAACAACGCATTAAATTAAACGAGCTCCCAAAGCGTAAAGTCCTAGTAATTACCTAACGCAGCATGTCATTTTGATTTACCGATCCCTCAGTAGATTACGAATCTGCCTTACACAAACTTCCACAGTCTCATTAGTTGATCTATTCGAGTCGGAAAGCAGAATTTATAATTCAAAAAAGAACTATAAGTCACTGCCCACATACGGAATAGATTAAAATCTTTTTACACACCGTCTAATTCGTGCGCCTACGCTGTTCGAAATTCTAAATTCAAAGTTATGAACGTTCGGAAAAAAATCGGATAGTGCTTGCTTTCGCATTAGCATACGGTTTTTCCATATGCCGCGACACTAATTCGGCATGGCATGTCTAGTTTACGATTTGTATTTCGTGTGTTTGGCAGTCGATTGTCCATAATTTCTATGTTTTTATGACCGCATAGTATCATAAACTTCATCGACACACCTCAAGGTGTCTGATGTCAGTATAGATGCTTATTTAAATAGAGATTTTATTTGAAAATTAGGTAAAATTAAACATAAAGTGCGTTGTATTTTAAGTAAATGATTGTGTTGGCTGTGTCTAAATACGGTGCTTATATGGTGCTGTTTTAGTTACAAATGCCTGTGCTATTTAGAACAGTGTATTTTATTATAATTATTATATATTAGCTACCTACACAACTTAATAAACTAAAATTTACTAAACTAACTATCAATCAACAAAAACTCCCCACCTAGGGAGGATAAGAGTAGGAAGATATTGATATCCAACTTAATAAAAATAGGTATGCAATAACAGTTAAAATTATAAAATATTTTTGCATTCTCTAAAAATAATAACTGTAAATTAAAGAAGCTGTTATAGATAAAGATAGTTAATCAAGGATTTGTTTCCACAATTAATTTAATCAAATTGAAATAAATTCTAATATTATTCAATCAATAAATCTGAATCGATTGATATTGATGTAATAGGATCTTTTATAAATATTTAAACAGGTTCACTGATTTACGTATCTACCTAATGTTTCGAGTTTACTTTAAAATGATTTTGAGACAAAATGTAGCCTTTTATATTTATTAGACTAGCTTCCGCTCGCGGCGTCGCCCGCGAAGTACCTTCATAAAATATAACCTATGTTCATTCTACACATTTGAGAAAGAATTTTTCAAATCAGTCCAGTAGTTTCGGAGCCAATTCAATGCAAACAAACAATCAAACCTTCCTCTTTTTAAATAATTTGGTGTAGATATACATATGTTATCAAAACATCAATTTTGATGAAAAAATGACCAAAATTTATCGTAAATATTCACATTAAAATCGTGCATTAATGTTGAATGTTGATAAAAAAACAAACTAAAAAACCAGTTATCAGGATTCTGGACCAGTTTCAATCGCATCCAGAGAAATCAGGGTGACACTTTATAAATTCGAAATAAGCCGATTATGCAAAACGCGCTTTGTGCATTTCGATAAAAAAAGAAATCGTATTCGGAGATTAAGATTTTGATCGTTGCTGCTAGCTATGATACATTTTATTATTTGATAAGTGCGATAAGAATTATTGTAATGCAATATGGAAAAACATAAAAATATTACCGAACAATAATTTTATGAGTAAATGCGAAAATAAACTGAATTAAATGAACCTATGTCATTTTTTTTACCAAAATTAAATGCAAGAATCATAACAATCTCTTTCAAATAACAATGATTCAAATCGAAACTTATAAAAAATTAAATAAAAAAAGAATTTAAGTATTCTTAACTGTGTCCACTGTTTAGAGACTTCAAAATCCTTTAGCCGACGTTTCAATAGAGAATAAAAAACAAACAATATAACAGAAATAAAAAATCACAAGGCTAGGAAAGAAGGCCGGACGGGCTAAATGAAAGAAGTTCGTAAAAAAGTTTGACACATTTTTAGAAACACGGCAAGTATTCTCTCTCGAGGGGGTGACCATAAATTTCACTGGCAGCAGCGTCAAAATGAGAAAGGGAACATCATTGTTGGAGATTTTGAACACATTTGCCACTTTGATTGTAACCGATATACAAAGAAATAAAGGCTTTACTGAATCAAAACGTTTCTTAGTACCTACCACTTAAAAATAATTCAACATAAGGCTAGCTTCACCATGCTCTGTTAATTAAACTAACAGCTTGTTAGCCTTTCATTAATGTTGAATAGTACCACCATGTTCTGACAAAGAATTATCTTCCGTAAAATGACATAAATAGTTAAAGATACTTTAACATTCCTGTAAATTTTTATGCCCGATCAGTTGATGCTTTATTAACAAAGTTTGGTGAAATTCATTCATCAATTCATTTTGGTTATTCATAACGCTTTATAAAACATAGGTCCAATTAATCCATACACTAGATTCAAAACCTTTCACGTCAATCTATTGGTGTTAAGTTGTTTATTTTGTCTAACATTTTATAAAGAATTCTAAAATATACCTTCAATGGACTAAAATCAACTGGCTCTACAATGTTTTTCCTAACATTTCCAAAGCCACGAGATTTCCGCGATACCTTTTAGCAATCAGTTTGTACCCCCGATATATTTCCGCAGCAGCAAAGAAAGAAGTGTGTTTCATTCTCCTGGCATACGATAAGAATTTCATTTCCTCGCCGCTGAGAGCCTTGCTATCTAAGGAAGTCGCTGACAAAAATACCTAAGTGATAAACGCTGGATTCTCTACAGGAGATGCGTGTGGATTTGTGACAGAGATTTTTATATGTTCAACTGTGTAAAACGCGGTTGAATTGATTGACGCCACTGTTTTACTGTTTTAGGTTTAAAATTTCTGATTTAACTGTATTAACTACTATTATAACATTTATAGTACATGGATTTGTAACGGGCCTTAGGTAACTCAACTATTTTATATAAGTGTGTATTATATTTATGGAACATAGTTAAAATTTGTTTTTTTAGATATCTAAGTAAAATTTATTAAAAATAGACAATTATGCTTACTCGTAGTTCGAGGCTGTGTGAAATGTCCGTCAATATTTATTTATTTATTGTTAGTTTATTCTAAAAGTAAGTATTTTTCTTGTAATTATTAATGAACCAAAAAGAATAATGCGTCAGTTCCATATAAAGTCGAATTCGAAGAATAACAAAACGGATTCCAAGCCTTTGACTTTATGAATTCCCAAAGCTTAGGTCTGAAGTTTCGGTCGGCCTTTTAGTGAAAAAACAAATAAACTAGAATACATTATCGCTGAACCATATTGAACTTTGACCTCATAGGTATAAGGATTGATATGGATAAATGGAAATCGCCACATGTGTTTCATCTCGTTGCAAGGTCCCAGCCTTAGGGTCCGGATGACATCTTTTATCACGATGCATTCCTCCGTTTGGTTCTAAGTAGGTATATTTTTGCTAAGCAAAAAACCGAACATAACGAATGAATAAGAACTGTTGTCTGTTAGGCTATTCAGATTATTAATGACGTAATTGTTATGTACTTTAGTTTGAGCTACGACTAAGTCTAGTTTAAAAAAAACTAGTTTTTAAATTATAGTTACTATTCAAGTTTAATTAAGTTTTATGCCTTATTCCCTATGCCCTATCTATTTGCCTAAATAAGTAAAAATAATCAAGTAAGTTTACATCAAATAAATAATAAACAGGTGTCCATTAGAAACACAATGTCAGTAATTCAAGTTTTGGTAGGTTAAAACA
Organism: Cosmorhoe ocellata; assembly: GCA_963675405.1. Taxonomy (NCBI): domain Eukaryota; kingdom Metazoa; phylum Arthropoda; class Insecta; order Lepidoptera; family Geometridae; genus Cosmorhoe; species Cosmorhoe ocellata. The sequence continues at coordinate 7,244,747 of OY776253.1, read as the reverse complement.
AAAGAATACATAGGTACTTACAAAAATCCTTTCAAGAAATTAATAAATAGGTGATGTCACTCAAACAACTTGTAGAGAGCACTAGCACACCAAAAAACAATCTTCAATAGCACTGCAAAACATCAATTTCCTCCAAGTTTCTTGTTGGACACTGAACTATCAATAACATAAACAAAAATTATCAACGGACTAATCCAAATCAATAATTATTATGTCCGCATTGAGTTCGCTAAGGATAATAAAGATCGAGTCGCGTCCACAGCGATACGTATGGTCTATACAAATCCTTATTTACAACTGACACTGTTGCCCATACTATAACAAAATCGTGTTCCGCGCTCACATAGAGTGGAGAAGGCATCTGCCAAAGTCGCAACAAAAAACCAGTGCTATAATAAACGCCACATCAAAACGCGATACACAATTTTTTAACACTACTTCACAACCCTAGCATGTAAACTCGACTGTAAAAAAAGTCACAAGGTAGGGGAATAATTTCGTAAGCCATTATCCGACTCTATACAAAACTTTTTGACACGAACACTTTGCGCTTGGGCACAGTCTATTTTAGTGGGGTGCGGGATGGCAACACTCAACCGGTGATTAATTTCTACGCGTGCGACGGAGACGGCTAGACAAAAGTGTGTCGCATTTGAATAAAGTTTAGGGGACCAAAGAATCGTGAGCCGCGGGACGTCGAGTAGGTGGTGATAAAGCATTCGTAGCCAGCTCGTTCCCAAATCGAATACGATGAGTAATAATATTTAAAAAGCAAGATTTGTTACCTGTCGACCGCCGGAAGATAATGTCCGATGGTTTTTTGGGAGAAAAATACAATTAACTAGACCGAGAGCATAAATCATTTGTGCACAGTGCGCGCTCAGGTTGTACAATTATGCTTCTTTCGTAAAAAAGGAAAGGTTACCGAAGGAAATAGAAATTTGTGGCTGCCCTTTTTTGTAGACGGTCTGAATAAACCAGTTTATTAGATTATTAGACCTTTGTTTCTAAAATAATAACAAGTTTACAATTTCTTGTATTCCATAAAAAAATCTAGGACGTCCTGACCTTATTCGTTAAAATATTTTCGTCCGTCTTTATAAATAATGTAACTTTTATACACATTGTGTTGGTAAGCCACAAAGTTGCCTCATGAAAAATAATAGGATCAGATCTGCTCATTGTTTTAAACAACAATTTAATGTATCTCCCACGGAAATTACAGAGAGCGACCGCAAATTTAAAAGCTTTTAAGTTTCGTTGAAATAAGTATACAACGAGAGGTGAGCACTCAATCGAGGTAATTTTAAAATTGCGACCTGCCTCAAGCCTCAATTACGGGTATGGGACCCATCGCGGGCACCTCAAAACTCGAAAGCAAGTGCGCCAATCGGGCTCGAAAATTACTCGAGACCTTTTGGAAATTGTCGGACGAGCGCTTTCAGAATTGTGGACCTCGAAACTTACTATTCAGCAATCTGTGCTCCAGCCGACAAATCGAGACTCGAGCTACGCAAATTACGGACGAGAAAGACTCGACTCGAAAATTGCAGCAAGAACTGCGATTGGGAGGTCGTGCGCAAGCTAATGAAGACGTTAAGCTAAATCGTGGCTGCTTTTATAGAATGTTATGGTGTTTATATTGATTTTAACGAGAATATAATTTTATTACCGCCCCGCGGGTGCCGCGGAACTTACGACTTCTATCTGTCGGCGAGAGTCAATTTGTTTTTCAATATAAAAACGAACGACTGACGAAATTAATGTCAGGAAAAAAGCTAAAAATGAAATCCAGTGAAAACGGAGTGAAATAAATTTTAACACATACAAAAAGTGGTGTCACAATAATCAACTGAGGCAATTTAATTTAAGCGACATAAACACGGGGCTATCTGGCTCCGGCATCGATATTAAGGGTGTGTTAAATGACAAAGTGCGGCCCAGAGCGAAATGCTTTAAAACGATGTAATTTTTACTGTTTATCTTGGGATCAGCTGGAGATTTCGCATTAAAAATGCCTCCTGATGAGCGTTTAACGCGCTTGGGATATGTGAATGTGAATCGAACCATAGAGAGAAGAAAAATATCGTAGCTTAGACATAAATAAGACCATACGACCAGAATATAATTACTTAAAAATATGTGGGTCGCACGGAACTTTAACCGCATGATTATACTATTATTAGGGGTCCAAGTGAATTTACTCGAATGAAAACTATAATTACGGTAGTCTCACGTACGTTCTCGATTTGACCAATTAAGTTTATCAAGTTTAAATTCATTCCTGCAACTAAAAATGTTCATAGACAGACATTAAGATACAAAAGGTATGTATATTTCTCTTCATATGATTAATAAAAAAGTTAAATGTGTCAAAAATAATGTTTAGACGTGCCTCTAACATTAGTTTTGCCAGATCATACGCCTAAATGGTGACCATCTTTAATACTTATCAACTTTATTTTGTACTAGCTTCCGCTCGCGGCTTTGCTCGCAAGGTACCTACATAAAATATAGCCTATGTTACTCAAGGATAACGTAGCATTCTAATGGTGAAAGAATTTTTGAAATTGTACCAGTAGTTGAGTTTATTCGTTACAAACAAATATACAAAAATACAAAACTTTCCTCTTTATAATATTAGTATAGATAAATAACTCTTTGTGGTACGAAAATGAACTAATCAGATTATTTTTTTTAAATAAGGAGTAGTTTTATTTACCTTTAGTTTGTCTCTACCCGAGCGCAGCTTAAAGCTCTCTATGGTACATGAAATAAAACTCATCTACATAGTTAAGTAAAGGGTGTAAAGTCGGCAATTCGTTTCGCGGCCGCGACTACACCACATTGATTAAAGCCTTTCGTATACGCTCTGAATGTTCACATTTAATGAATACCCACGTTTTACTATTAATTCTGATATTCGTATGTAATTTTGGTGAAATGCACAGATTTACATGAGCACTAAATTAAAAATTATGATGATAGGTTACCAGCGGATGCTGCCACAAATTTGCCGCAATGAAAAATAATGGTAGTGTCAATAATATTTTATTATGATATTAATATTCAATTACAAACAGAAATTGTGTTAAGCTACCTATTTCACTTAATGATAGAGCATTAACACTATGAAATAGTACCGATCGTAAACTTATGATGTATGATGGGGTAACACAGACGAAACCTGCTGCATTTTTTTTTCACGTCGAAAACTATACATTATTTCAAAACGCCAGTGCTTTCAGTAAATATGTAGGTACATATAATGTAGGTCAGAACCCTTTGAATTTTCACATATTTTTAGGTTATTAAATAAATCAGTTTTTATAAAGGAATTATTAAAAATGACGGTTAAAATATTTGCATAAATATTTTTAAAACAAATAAGGAAACATGCAATTATAACCTGTCTTTAATAAATACATACGGTTAATACATGGTTATAATAAGATTATAATCGATTGAACACACCTCTCGATGAAGATATTACACCAGTCGGGTATTGAGTTTATTTCTGGATTGAACGTGCATGCCTTGTTTAGATGCTTGTGCAGGGTTTTACATACATACAAAAAAAAAAAAAAAATATGATCACGCCTGTAATCCCCAGGCTCGGTAGATTATCTCCTCAGATCTTTAGTTACTTAGATCTTTGAAGATATCTAAAAGGGGTAGTCAGAGGCAAGTCCAAACATGACATTTGGTACATGCCCACATTTTGCACAATAGTCAGTATTCCGTACGTGACAGGTTGCAAGCCCATCGCCGCTTATAAGAATACTAACCTATGACACATGCCTTCGAATTTTTGGTTCTAGGGTATGCCGGTTTCCTCACGATGTTTTCCTTCACCGTTTAAGAGCACTGGCATTGCGCACATAAATTTTTCGAATAGAAAAACTCATTGGTGCACGACCAGGTTTGAACCCACGACCTTCGGATCGTGAGGCAAGTGTGCTACCACTACACCACCAGCGCTCTTCACATACATACATACATAATAAAATCACGCCTGTTTCCCGACGGGGTAGGCAGAGACCACGGACCTCCACTTCCTACGGTCCTGCCTGACATACCTTTTTTGCTTCATACAGTCTAATTACATTCTTCATACATGCGCGTCGGTTTAGGGTATTTTTTTAGTTTTTAGCAGGGTTTTAAGTATGATAAAAACACAAACTATACGATAATGGGGAAAAAATATTATAAAAAATAATCATTTGAATCCTTTCGCCACACACTGGTTTAAAAGAACTGGTGATTTTACGATGCAGAAATATAAAAAAAATAGATTAGTTTGTATGATATTTTTTCCATAATTATTTAAGTACAGAGCAAAGATATAAAAACAGAAAAATATGCTTTAAAGTAAGATGAAATGAATATAGCTTTTGATCGGAATATAATTAATATCCGATACGTTTCTTTAATAGCTTTTATACTTATGACATCCGATACATTTTCTTTGAGAAAAACTAAAGGCGATACTTCATAGGACAGCGATATTTCTTTCAAGTACCATTAATCGGACCACCTCATATTTCATAGGGCAATAAGCCACGGAACCCTCAAACGCTGTTGTAATCTAAACGACCATTTTTAAAACTAATAAAAGAGCTCGTTTAAAATAGCCACCGAATTTTTTCAAGAGGCTAAGGCAGATCTACACTCATGAACTTGGAACGTCTTGACTCTTGACGTTTTCTGCGCTCGTTTGTTGGTTACTTAACTAAGTTAGGTTATGGTAGCAATCAAAATATTCTGCTCTCAATAGACATAAAAAAATATGGCAAAAAGATTCAGTATACTAATTAGTGGCTCAATTTAAGTTCTGAAGTCACTAACGTCCAAATCAAAAATGTATGAAAAAACTTTGGCATTCGAAAGATTTAAAAATCACATAAGTTTTGTCTGGTAATTAAAAAATAATTATATACTCGTATAATTCGAATTTTGCAGAAGCGTGTGGAACTAAAACAAAAAGCTCCTGATTTTTCCGAAGATCGTTGTTCGGCTTTTTCAATGGAAATTCGTTCGTGTGTACCCAGCTTTATATAACCCGAACATTTTCAAGAGTAAGCTTGTTATCTTCGATACAAGAGCAGTATTCTACCGGGTGGTTAATGATACGTATCAATCAAGCCCGAACAGAGTACGATTATTTTTAACCGACCTTAATCAAAAGAAGGTTATCATCAGCTATGTTTTTTCGTAGCACGATCACGTCATGATGACTGATCCTACTTTTTCCTCTGTTTTTTGAAGACTAGATCTAAATAAATCAACGGTTATAAAAATAAAAAATTACAATAATTAGCTCCATGAAAATTTGTGGTATTAAGAACTGTTTTTTATTTCAAACACCATCATCATCATTGCCCTTTTTACTAGTAAAGACGATTTAGACGACGTCAGGTTACAAAATATCTACCTACACAAATCGATAGACCGTAAAATGAAGTGGAACTGTTATTATAAGATCGTTAAATCCAAAACGGTTCGTAACGAATATATTTCAATTCCTGTAAACATTTTCATTCAATAACCCCAATGCATTGAGATACAGCTACAGTAACAAGTGAGCCTGCGGTGTTGCTATGGCTTTATAATTTTGCACTGATTACAAAGGGGAGCCGGCGGCTGCAATTTCGTCTTGTACCGATCGTGCTGAACATAAATTATCGGTTATTGATGAAGACATTAAACCTATACCGTAACTGTATAATTATAAGAATTTTTGGTTATAACACGGGTTGTGTATCGAACAGTTTTTACTGTAAGTCATGAAAACTACGCAAACTTAATAGTTTATTAACAAAACTTTCATATTAAAATAGTGTCTGAGAAAATTTAAGTTCCGTTGCCCGCGACTACGAGTATTATGTCATTTCACTCAAAACGTTCAACCCGTTCTTGTTGACATCTCAACAGAATTTTCTCGACGTACACAAAAACCAGAATCGTTTATAGGTAAAAACTTGAATTCCATATGCACGGACTGTACTGCCAGCGGTAAGCGGTTCGATTCTTGAACTTACGTGTCCCTAATGCATTATAAGGACAGTCCACATTTTCAATTCATTCATTTCCGATTTATTCCGGTTGATGTTTTACAGGAGTTTTATTAATAAGTGATTGTTTTCGCGTCAACTTTTGCACTTCGCTGTATCAGTAATGAGAACTTGATTTTTTGAAAGTTAATTTTCTTATGAAGACATTATCATTGAGACAACCTGTATCACCTAATTCCGATGGTAATTACGCCCGGAACAAATAAGATTAATTGCGTGCCGTTGCGCATACAGTTAATAGTATCGACGAAATCTCACATCTCATTCGTTCATTTACTTCACTTAATTAAACCGACTGAATCGTCTGAATTGAATATATTAATTAATAATCAGGTTTATTCTTCATAATCGAATGGTATTGAATGAGTTCGCCATGATTTATGACACTCGCACCTCCGTTTTAAATAAAACATTTCGCCGTGAGCTTTCAGCGTCTACGAATGAAAGTCACGATAGTAATTTTGAAACGTCGATACGGCTATTTGATTACTTTATTCGTTTGTTATTTATTGCGGTGAATAAAGGAAGATTTGTGTCGTACACTTGACATGGAAACGTTTCTCAAGTGATGTCTTCGTGAGGGGTGACAGCATGGGAAGTTGAATACATCTGTCCGTGGACGGTGATCTCAATAGTGCGGCTTCATTCATGTGCTCTAAGACCGAAAGGGTCGAGGACAAGACAGGACAACTGAGAATAGATCCTTGTATTGAAAAATTTCAAAGCAACTTTGATTTTATATACATTTTGTACGCGCATTAGTTTTGCTTGTAACTTTAGATGGTGTTGAACAATGAACTATAAAAAGGTTTGATCATGTCATTGAAAAAACGATTTTTTATGTCCAAAAAACTTGTTGACTTGAAACATTAGGGAATCTGGCCTTTCTGTCAAATGAGATTTTACGTTGTGTCAATTTGGTGTGTTAAAAGCCTAAAAATGTTTATATATTTATCCAGTATTGTATTGTGCAATTATAAAGCTACTTTTAATGTGTGCAGAACATAATAAAACCAAAAACAAAACGTAGAGTTAGCTAGTCTGTATCGCCCTAAGATGGTTTATGATCGTCATTGTTTGTTCGCAGCATCGCAGTGCTATTGTGGCTTCGGATCCTGGGCTATTATTTTATTGACTTCCTACCAACAGGACGGTTTATTGTACGGGGAAGTTTATTTACTTGTTAGCTTTGCAGGTAATTGTTTTGTAAGATGCGAATGAAGCAACTATTCGCGCTAGAAGTAGTAGTCTGACTTTAATGTGTTCAGCGAAATCCAGTCAATTAGATTATGTGTCTATTTTTGATTAGGTATCTGATAGACCATTAAGCATCTTAGAAATTTTCTAGAAAAATCTTCTTCTAAATTCACCGACACATTAACCCACTCTTAATCATAAGTCTTAAAGACAGGTTAGAATTTTTCTGAGTCTAGAAATGCACTAACAAAGAATGTTCTAAACACAAAACCTCTACTAATGCAGCGAGATGTTGAAGTTTACGAAAAAAAATTTTACTAGTCATTTATTAACAAAAGTATTAGGTATCTTTATCATACAATTTATTCCAGACATCAAAAGCGAAGACGAGTGCCCATCAATTGGCAGCACGTTTGAGACTTGCAGCGACAACCGTATGCGAGAATTCCCCACATTGAGTATTCGGTATATGCGAGCGATGTCAACTCGACGTGTTCTAGTGAATAACAATCGAGGTGAGTTGGCAGCCGGCCGCGGTGATGAGGAGCCCTTACCATGAGTGCGTTTATCAGTGCCGTTTTCTGATTATTATTATAGTCATACAGAAAACAAACAGAAGATACGAATAGTGTCTTTTGAATGAGTACAATTCTAAATTGCTTGTTTATTTGCAATTTTCACGGTAGTGCCTTTCTTGCTATCAGTGTTTTTTCATAAAAGTCCTTTCATTTGTGTTTTTATGTTATAGGCTACATTTTGCTTTATATATTAAGACATAGAATGCAGTTTTAAAAATCTAATGATTTTTTTATTTTCAGCATAGAATGTTTTAAAAATCTAATGATATATTTGTCACATTGTTATTATTATTATTTATTAAAATTAAGTCATATTGCACAAACATAAACAAGTAAAAATAGCTAACTGGATTACATAATATAAAACTGTCCAATTCTAGATAATCTGTCATGAGATAGATGCGTTTCCAGAATACTAGCTGAATTGTACGAGTATGTAAAATTCCTGATGAATACAAATATATTTTCGAAAACCAGTAGTAAGGAAAGCTGCAGTAGTGGTCAGTGGACAGTGATGTTAGCTGAGCTGGGATCTGGCAGCTGAGCACCATGTCCGGTACTTCATGAGAACCTCGTGATGTCATACTCTATATACATACATAAATGATCGAGAAAAGGCTGAATGGCTTTTTACGTTCTCTACTACAAGCAGTAAGTTGTTGAACAAGCACAACAGCCTCTATGTGTTTCTATGGAACTGTTACATCAAAGTGATTGTTTGCAGTTTCTTCTATTATTCTATACTGGCCCCAACAAAAACATAATCCTCTTATTTTTCATCAGAGACAGGTAATTTTAATGCATATTTAATGGGCAATTCTTGGCTTCAAATTCACTAAGATAAGGTACGGCTATAATGCATACAGTTTGCTCTCTTGCGTTATTTATCGCGTGATTTTTGGCAACACAACCTATGTTTTATGTTTGGCCATACAGTTAGCGAAATCCGTAACTCGGAATCGCGAGAACCTGCAATGGATCACTTGCTCAAAAAGCGCTAGATGTTCGAGCTCGCGTGCGGTAATAAACAATGTTGCCGTAACCCGCTCGCGCTTGGGATCAGCTTACCGCTATCAGCGTTAACTATGGCTCCACACACCCGCTACTTTAGTTGGCTAGATGTGCAATCTTCATAATGCATGCTCTTTTGTGCAAAGCCGCGGGCTTCTGACGTATTCGCTGTGACGTAAGTATGATCAAGTGGCATTATGTCATTTCTAATATAGAATTTACTTTGTACTATCTGTCAGATGTGTGATTTACCAATGCACTATTGATTTATCAGAGAAGAACAAAATTTATGCATGCATGTGTTTTAGCAGGTAATTTGATGTTTTCACCGGTCGTTCTACGATTGCAGATTTGAAGTTTGGAACACATAATAATGCATTATTATGACCCCATTTTGAGCGCACTACTTTTTGTTATGTGACGATCACTGTCAAAGTTTTTATGGAGATAAAACTTACTTTCACAAAGGAGATAAAAGTTCTTTGAAATTAAATCGAAAATTTTGTCTTTGTAAAAAATCTTAGTTGCTACGAGACTTGCTACGAGTCGTAGCAGTAAAATTAAAAGAAATGTAATAGTTTCCTATTGGTGTATAAAACCATCGCCAAGTAGCTAGCAGGGCGTAGTCGGAATAAATAATTTGAATCACAATGACGTCACTATGTCGATATCCCGCTTATCAAAAAGTATTAATTAAACTTCTCATGATTTGAAAATAGTGACCAAAAATTATTAGTATGGTTTTGAACTTTGAAATGTAGATTATTAATATTATTCAATTCTTTTTCTAATTAATATAACTTATTTGACATTTCTTAATATAACTGTCACTGAGAGATTTGTGTCAAAAGGCCCTTTTAAAATTTATTGAAATGTCAAAACATGTTGCGAAAATGACAGTTTTACAAACACTATACTAAGATCACCACCGTTAACCTTGTTTACAGTGACATATTTATAGGAAAATACTCACAAACTTTTATGTTTTTACAATGACCGACACGACCACTGTACGACTTATTAATAGGCAAAGGGTTAGTCAATATAACACCCATTTTTATATTTTGGAAAATTAATGTAGCAATTTTATAGCCAAGGCACGGAGTTTTTTAGCTATCGATAATGATAGCAGTCACCCATCCAAATATTGAACACCAGCAAAGGTACGCTACAAGGTACCAGAGGGTTAGTAGGTACACAAGTTTTGATAGTTTACAATTTTTTTTTCTTAAATTTTTTTCCATACAACCTGCACTGCCGTATTGCCGATTTTAGTTCTTCAAAGTTTCTGCTGCTAATATAGAAGGAAACAAAATAATTTTGGTAAACTATCAATACCCGTATTTAGCCTCTAGTAAGTCATATTGAAGTAATTAAAAGTTTGAGAAATTGTAAAATGTGTCGTTCAATGTAAAAATGCCTGATGTCTTCTAACACACGTCGTACGTACCTGTGGACAAAAATATTGGAGTTAGCTATGTTTTTGTGTTTCTCTCTATTATGCGACAAAATAAAATTCCCTGAGATTTTAGATTACGATTTTAGATAAAAAAAATCGCGTCATTTGAATAAAGGCAGTTGTAAAAACCACGAATAGCTAACGTGAATTATTTTGACACCATTTTACATATATATATATAAAACTCTGTAGTCAAAATTGTATAATAATATTGAAGGCATTAAAATAATATGATTATTTTTGACTTTTTCTATTCTCACTTATTAGTAGATACCGTCTAAAGATACCTAGCATAATAAATTCGAACTTTCAAATTCAATCAATATTATAATTAAAAAGTCGTCGAATGAAATGTTGTTTGGTCATAATTAACACAATAAAATGAGGACATCATCAGAGTACCTACCAGTTAAATAAATGCCCATTCGACAGTCAGATAAAAACATGATAAGTATCGATCTGAAATCTGTCAAGTAGTAACCAGATAAACCAGTTATTGAAAAACCTTCCATTGTGCTATGAAGTTATCATTTCAGAGGTCGCGTTTATGTCGCAGTGTGACAAGACTCTAATTTGGCGGGCTCTGCTTGGTCACATCATGAATTATTCCGTTCAACCATGTCCGGTCCGTAAAGACGCTTAATTGAGAGAGCATGTTTGTCGCATAACTGGCCGTGTGAACTTTTTCTGAATTTTAATTAAGCTACAGGTTCGTAAAATACATCAGCCGTCACAACAGTCTTGAGTTGACAACCTCAGTGGCGCAGCGGGCGAGAGTCCGCCTGCGACGCAAGAGGTTGCGGGTTCGATTCCCGCCGCGGACCAAATTTGTGTACGATCTGCAGAAATTTGTTCCGTTGTTCTGGGTGTTTTCTATGTATAATAAAAATTATCTATCTATGTATATAATGTATTAAATATATCAGTTATCTAGTACCCATAACACAAGCTTTGAGTAGCTTACTTTGGGGCTAGATGATGCTGTGTGGATTGTCCAGCATTATTTACTTATTTTATTTAGTCTCACCGCTTTTGTTGATTCCGTGACTTTAAGGTTCGAATGTCAAGCGACTTATGATCGCTGTCGATAACTCGTTCGAGAGTAATATAACGGTGGCGTTATATCAGAAAACAAGGTTTAATTTCGTAATGAACGCTTTGCTTTATATTTTCAGGTTTTTGTTGGTCGGTTGAATGGAGAGGAAAATAATACAATTGACACCAAAACTCGTAGCATTTTGATTGAGTTGTATGAAAGCTAAATTTTTTTGAGTGGTTTGTATTCCCAATTTAATATTCTTTCTGAGCATTTTGTAATTAATTATCAGATTGGGGATAACTAGGTAACAATATACATTGTATAGTAAACACATTTTCCGTCAGAACACAATAAAATACCGAAAATTTGCATCATAAATAACGCACAATATTGAGAGGACACATTTACCGGATGATTTATTTGTGCGCCGTGATTAATGTTATGTTAAGCCGAAAATACCGACCTGGCTAAGCAGTGAGCTGAGCACGCCTACACAAGGGGTCAAAAATAAATCATATTGTGACATCTCAAAAATGCCAACTTCAAAAACATGCCCAGTACCCGGTCCAGTACCGCACGCACCGATGCTAAGACAAGAAAAACAAACGTAAAAAACAAAATTACTTTTGTATACCTCCTTTCTTTCCCGTTGTTGGACGCCGAACAAGTAATAAATCACAGAAAGATAAGCATAAAAAGATTGTATGAGGTGGGTACACGGTAGAACTGAAGTTTTCGTATTTTTGTTATCTTGCGTCAAGCGGTGCCTACTAAAACACGACGCCTACATCTTTCCCCGAATCGTATAGAGCAGGAATTCGGACGCAACATAGATACCCACTCATTATAACATGGTATAACAAGCGAGCTGCCTACACTTATAGAATCCATGTAGGAATTTTGCAGATATCATTTCTTGATGGAATGCGGATATGTACGGCTCTATTCAAAAATGACCGCGCAATTTGAACGAACAAGGGCAAACATGATCTAATGGCATTTAGTAGGATAGAGATAACTTCACTTAGCTCTTACCGAATGCTGTATCTTGCCATGGAGGTGATGAATGTACCCATAGGTTAACTGGTACCCAGAAATGGGAGCGTGTGAAAAGAGGTATACGAGTAAGAAACTTACACCTCAAATACAGCGTAAATATAAATACACAGTCATACCGCTCTGACTCAGATTTGAAAGATAAGATGAAGGTCAAGTCAAGTTCCAAGTAAAATGACAAATTTTCAAAACTATTTTATAAAAATCATGTATTTCTCATTTTAGAATACCTACGACACAGTAAAAACATGTTTGGTAGATAGTTTCTTGGAAGGAAAATAAACCTGTTTCGGAAGTTGGAGTAGAGTTAGATACCCAAGCTTAAAATACAATGACATTAAATTAAAATTTTGATCTAACAGCCTTAAATTATCAGATATCTTAAAAAATATTTAGTACAGCTGTTATTTGCTTGACCTTATTTGCAGTTATGCCAGCTTTGATATAAGAATTAATAAAGTCGTACTGCTTTTATGTTGAGAAGATGTACCTACGTGCTTATGAATTACGATAAAACTTGAACGTTCTGAATAATTTCATATTCTTCTTTACTGGAGCAAATTTTTAATTTTGCATGTTGATTGATTGAATTTGTAAATCCTGCTAAAAGTTCCATAATACGCGAATCGATTCCCGACGAAATGTTCTCAGCAAAAACCTTCCCGGTCACCTGATCGAACAAATTGCCTCCTGCAGCCACAAGAGCCCATTTTGTCATTACCTACCGCCTACCGAGCAATTAGATTTGTTAGCTTGTAGTACCTACGGGGTACCATCACCCCGCCCAACTCAACAACAGATGCTTGGACTAATAACCTCTCGAAGTTTCTCCCCTTGTCCTTACCCCAGCCTCCCTCAACTAAGATAGATGGCGCCACCATTCTTGCAATTTTCCTGTCGTATCTCGCCTCGTAAATTCCTAGTGATATATTGGTTCGGATCTCTCGCGATGCGACCAGGAGCATACTCGAAATATGATAAGAGTTATTTATTATTGTTCTTATTGGTTTTCTAAGGGGAAGTTGTTCCGTTATATATTTGTTATGTAACGGCTCTTCTGGTTTTGAATAAGTGAGAAAACTTTTACAAGGGTAAATAAAATCGCCATTATCAAAACTAAAGTTTTGCCTGTGTTGGTACTAGCAAATCATATATTCAAGATTTTGAAAACTACTTTTTAATTAGGTACATAAGTGCTTAAGGATCTTAATTCGGATGTAAAATACAAAGTACTCGGAATTTTATCGTTATAAAGGTGGTGCCATACATCGCTATTTTCCCACCGAGTTCACTACCAACATTACAAAACAAATATTTCTACGGACAAATAAAACGAAACGAAATTACTTGAAACCAGGCGTTCTCTAAATACCGACTGCAAAAGTGAATTAACAGAATCTTTGTTAATGTAGCTTCGGATTAAAAAAAACAACTGTCACTTCTGTATTCTAATGGCAATAAATTGTTTTTTTTAGACAAAATAACAAATACCTTATAAAGAAAGAATAAAATAGATGTAGCTGGCAAAATATTGTCACAGAAATAGTTGTAAAGGAAATCACGATCCTAGTTATGAAGAGCACAACCGAGAAGGAGCAGATAGAAGATTTGAAAAAAAGATTTGCTACAGCGGCATTTTTGTGACCTGATCTATTTTTGAGTTTTAAATATAATTATATTTGGTACGAGTATCTACTAAATAAATATTTTTCTATTCTTTTCATAATTTTATTATTCGTTTATGAAATGAAAGCCAACAACTTTATATATCACTATTTACATGCTGTCTTGCGTTTTTAGGTAATATTCTGATATAGAAGCCAATTAAATGTAAACAGAATATTGACATAATAATAAAGATACAATCAAAAAACTTCCAGATAGGTATTAAAACTGTTATTATTATTTACAAGCTACCTTGTATGATGCAATATTACTTTTGACAATCCTTAGATGAGTTTCAACTTAATTTTCGAAATAATTAAAATAGTCTAGTGAAAATTACACTATGTAAAATTGTCTGTTTTGTCCAGTTTGGAGCGAAAGGTTTTGACCTTGATAGATATGGAAATACCAGCAGATGACCAAGTTGCAAAACACAGTTATACACTAAAGATATTCTTTTAGTGTTCTATTATACTAATTTTGGTATGGACCACAAAAAAGGCCAGCCACCCGATAAGACCCATTAAAGGCAATGGTTTTAGACTGCTAAATCTAAATATATAAAAACCCTTAAGTTACTCACTGACTGAATGATCCAAGCACAAGTTAATTAAAGATCTAAAATGTTGAGGATAGATTCTCTAGATCTACGGGTGCACTATGAAAAAAATTACTAATATTCAACTTCTATGGGATACGTGGTTGAAATTTGTATGAAAATAATCGTTACGCGAACGATGTCTCTGGGTGTTTCACTAGTAAAAACTGGCCTTTGCATTATTATAAGTGATGACCTTATACAGAGCCAAGTGAAACTTTTTACTCTTAGGACGTTGTAATGCCGATTTGCCAATGACGGATGTATGTGTGAACTAGCCGTTAGCTAGAGTTGGCATACCCAGCACCTTATAATAGCTAACAAAATATACAAAACAAAGCTTGTTTAAAACAGTGACTAAGTTGTCTAACCTCCTACACATTATTGTAATGTAAACGGATATCTAAACTATAAGAACCGGTCGTAAAATACGCATAATGTATGATAGCATATGGCAGTATTTAATAGTACCATTTGACCGTTATCTTTTATTTAAAACCCTTTTTTAAACAAAACCAAAGGGTACCCTATTAAATTGTAACAAAAACACTCAAATCTATTTTGAACTAGCAATAAAAGCATATCTATTTCTCAATTATTTGTCGAAGGTACACAAACAAATGGAAGGAAGTACCCTCGCAGACGCCGGAAGTGAGTAGAGTGTCGCTACCGGAAGTGTTATTGCCGGAACGACTACTTCCGGCCGTGTAGACTTCAGACTATGATGGCGACTATCTTTGCGATTTCTGAGATTATGTACCTGTTACACGGAAAATGCTTTTAAAATCTGAAAAAAAATGGAATGATAAGTAAATAGGTAGTGGACTGGCGACATCAGTAATTTAATATCATAAAAAAATGTTTTTTAATAAAATATTCCTGTCCAAAAACGCACTGAAACGCATAACTATCAGAATGCTTAGCGATTTTAATATACCTCACCCTTCAGAGCATGCTATACGTGACGACAGAAGTGAGATTTTATATCGTCTGTAGCGTACAAAACCTTCATGGATAATACAGCCGTTAACCTTTATAAAGCGAGTAGGCTGTTGGAAAGTGTGGAAGCTCTTCTAATGGGCGTTTCGCCACCCTTTGTGGTGACATTTGAAACCCAGCGCGCTATGAAAAAACAAAACTCGAAACATTATGCAAATGGTATTATGTCTGTATTTTTGTGCGTTTCGCTAACTTTATGAGCCGAAAAGGGTTGAGGGTTAAGACAATTTCTCTATTGAAAGCGGTTTCAATATTACATTGTTATATAGTTTATGATGATGGCTGAGTAGAGGGTTGAGTTATAAATAAAAGATGTGGAGTGTCGATGGCAACGGATGTTTCATACTTTATTGTTTTCAAAAAAACGCATAAGATAATTATTTAATTAAATAGAGCTGAAATTAGGGTTTGTTTTTGGGAGACGCGCTAAAATTATTTTCCGAAATTCAACCCCTAAGAAGTTTGAAAGAAAAACATTTTGCAATGAGTTTCTAAAAAATATGCGAAAAGCCTGCATTTTTTTAAACAAACTTACTTCCCGTTGGCTATCTACTTTCTATCTATTTTTGAGCTATCTAGAACTTAACATTATCAGTGTGCATTGATCAGTCAGTCATTAAATTAACTTATATGTGAATAAATGAATTGGTTTTAGCTAGTTCCCAAACACTTTTAGATATGACGTAGTCTGCGCTATCACATAGTGCTAGATTCCATCAATTCACAAATGAGTCTTGATATGTGGGTTCCTCAATTTGCTCCTATTGACGTCGGGAGCGATTGCATCTGTCTGCTTGTCGATTAATTTACCTAGATACAGGTCAGTCAACTTGCAAAAATAGGTCTTTATTACTGAGAAAGACCATGAAAACCAGAATAAACGCGGTTTTATACGCGAAAATTTCATTATGAACATTAGTAATTTTCTTTTATATAATGTACTAACTTTTAACCGCAATTTCATCTGAATTAATATAGAAGATCGTGAAAAACAATCAGAGTAAATTAGATTTATATATAACTAGCTGTACCTGCGACTTGGTCCACAAAACGCGAAAATGTTGTTCATCGCGAAAGAGCGTGATGACTTATATCTTAGATCCTAATAAATAGTATAGTCTAGCATTATGTTAAGTTCATCCCACGTACCCATCACGTAGTTTTGACAGTATGCGATTTCAAAAAAACATACAGACAGACAAAACTTCTAACAGTGCTGTTTCGGCGTCTATATCATTATGATATGCTATCCCCAATTAAAAGGTACTAAAAACATTTCATATGTACAGACTTTGCTTCGCTACAGATTTAATATAGTATAGATTAATATAGGATTAAAAGAGATGTATATGGATGATTTGTCTGACGCATGGCTTTACTAAATGTATGTAGGTATTGGCCACGGTGCGAATGCATGTGCTGATGGCTCGATTTGTTTGAGTCACTTCAACGCGTGCTCGTCGCGCTATAGATAGCCGTATTGATTAATAGGTCTTGAGCACAAGCAATAGTTATCTCGACATATGTAGTATAGTTATAGCTCTATACTGATTCTCTATAGTACAAAATAAGTTCTGAATGTTTATAGTAATAAGAAACGTATGCAACATTTATCAATGTAACATTTTCGTGTTTTTTTATTACGACAAAAATTCAAATAACAAGTGTAAATAAATGCGTCAAAACTTGATTTTACAGAAAGATATAATATATTTGTAGCAATAATAAATAATGCTCTAAGCGACAGCTTTATTATAAAAATAATAAAATACAGAACAAGATACAATTTGTTGTTTGGTAGTTATCCAAATGCCTAATGAAAATTCATAACGGCCAACCCGTTACAATACATAACTGGTAACGCAAATTGTACACAATGCAATATTTTTGCATCTGTCATCGTGCTCGTCCACTGTTGTCTAAAATCAAAATTATAATGCAATTTTAGTTAAACCAAAACGCATTTAGCTGACAGAATGATGTATTCCCCGACCGTTTATATTCCGTGCGCTTACCAATGACACAATTCATGATATTTCAGCGAGTTTTAAAACGTATACTTTAGGTGTATTATGTACACAGCGCAAAGTAAACAGACACATTTGTTTTGAGACGTCGACGTCCCCGTTGGATACTGAAGGGTATCTCGGGATTGTCAGAATTTTAAGTGGTTCTAAAAGGATCGCGCGAAGCTTCTGCATTATTTCAGTTTTGTTTTGGTTTTCACTTCCATTTGGGAAAATCGTGAACGCTCTCGTTCCGTGAAACATTTTCATTTGTATAAAAGCGTTGGGGAACAGGAATTAATTCAATTCTGGCCTGATTTGGTCGATGATGGGTAGCTATTCGTGGAATTTCTTTTATAAATAAATTTTGCAAGTATTATTTGTCTAAAAATATACAGCAAGTTAAAATGAATGTACTTTCTAATCAAGTATAGTATTGTACCCAGACATACAACACGTCATTTGCATATTCCTAGCACATGTGGTCTGGCCGTAGACAAAGGGTCGGACGGACCCTGTATTTAATTTTCATAAAACGAGTACCGTTTTAATATGTCTGCCAACGAATAATAACCAACCCTTTCTATTCGAAATTGGCTTAGGATGGAACCACACAATTCATTATTAATAGTTTTACTCATATAAAAGCCTATGTGCTTTATGAATATTTTAAGAGGGGTGATATTGTACGTATTGTAGTTTTCAAACAACGTTTTTTCTATTTAAATGAACTGGTACCAAAATATCATAACTAGGCACCGTTTCTTATACAATAAATACTGCGCTAAAGTTTCATCATTACGAAGAATGTTCATCAAAAATGAGCTAAAAATAACCCAGCCAATATAGACTAACTAAATTGAACCTTCTGACTTCATTGTCTAAAACCTTGACATTAGCCCAGCCCATCAGACTATTCATGCAAAACTATTGCGTTCCAATAAAAATGAGGATGCCTATAGTTTGTGCGGGATGTATTTGTCTCAGTCCCATATTTGCTAATCGAAAAACGGTTTTAGCAAAAATCAAAGAAAACTGTTCCTTTTTCTTCTTTGTTATGTTATCTGTCTTTTAGAGATCATTTTTGCCAATCTCAAGGGGTAATTTTCAACGTTATAGAGTTATAGAGTTTAAACATTGTAGAACCTAGATAAATTTGTTCTTATTGTATCTCATTATAAGTGAACCATGTGTTTGGGAGAATAAAGTTCTTTAAACCTATAGTCACAGTTTACTTTTAACATGATAATACGTATAGAGTTTAAACATTGTAGAACCTAGATGAATTTGTTCTTATTGTATCTCATTATAAGTGAACCATGTGTTTGTGAGAGTAAAGGTCTAACCTAAAGTCACAGTTTACTATTAACATGATACGTTGACATTCACGAGCTTAATTTTTATAACCGTGTTAATTGGTTTTACAAAAATGCGTAAAATAAAAATAAACTATTATGTTTAGGCAATTTTAGTGAATTGGACGAAACTATTGAATCACCACAAATATTAGTTAACTTATTGCAGCATACAAAATTAACTGTTGGAAAACAAAAGTGCATAGATATTACCCCGAGTTAGATTAGGTATCAGTGTCGAGCGACCGCGGGCGGTACCTATAATTTATTCAGTACTAATAACAACGATAACATTTATATTGTGCTTACTAATACATAGATAATAAAATTCTGCACTGAAAATTCTGGATTGAAAATAATTTTGTTGCTACAAAAAACTTACAACCCACTTGCATAATATAAATACTTAAGTCTCAATCGCAATATAGATCTCAAATACCTAAGTGCTTTGATATCAAACAAAAGTAAATTCATCTACAAGAAATGTTTTGGCTAGTCAGTCGTGAAATATAAGAAAAATAAAATTAAAATACATACATAATAAAATCACGCCTGTTTCCCGACAGGGTAGGCAGAGACCACGGATTTCCACTTGCTACGATTCTGACACACCTCTTTTGCTTCATTCACTCTCATCATTACTTTCTTTATACATGCGCGTCGGTTTAGAGTACCTAACTCTTGACCTAGCCTTTCACTAAAACGTCCACAATTTGATCAAGGTACGCCGCGGTCTTCCCCTTCCAACTGTCCCATTCACACTCTCCTTATGCACCTGTTTCGTCAATCTCCTTTTATCCATCCTTTCTACATGCCCAAACCATCTAAAATAAAAAAATAGGATTAAAAAGTTGATGACGTATTTGCTAGCTGTACCAATAATTTAGACGTCTCATTCAACTTCAGATGGAGCTATTTATTCGATTATTTGCTATTGTTTGAGTAAGTACAAGTAAGATGATTCATTTTATGGTTTTATTTAAAACAAATATTATGTACCTACATGCATATATCCATAAATGCGAAAGTAACTCTGTTTGTTTGTTACTTTTTCACGTAAACGGCTGAACGGATCGTGATTCAATTTAGCAAATTTTTGGAATGTTTTTGTAATTAGTTTTTAATTAATATAAAATTGTAATATAAAAGTGTCGGAAATATCGATATATAAAATACTAAATAAATTATTCGCGCGAATTTAATAGAGTATTTTCATACTATTTAAATATTTCATAATAAAAAGGACGTATTGAAAAGAAGTGTTCGGTAAAACGCCAGGTGAAAAATTCCAGTTCTATATTCAAAGAACTACAAAAATAGGTCATCAATGATCACTATTATATCAATGTTCCTTGTACCTATAATCTACTTTCCATTACCTACGATCGTAAACTTTCAGCACGCTCCACAAAACCAATTATGCTGTTCATTCAATAGCTATCTTATCTTAATGGGGCAAAGCACACAATTCTTTGCGTAAACGACAAATGCATTTTGTTGAAATTACGCCGGCCATGTAGGGTTGCCAACAAACGAATACACCCGGGTTATTCCTTGGCCTTATGAAGTTAAGGTGGATTTTAGAATGGGTTTGAACTTTTTGAAATTGCACAAAATTCTGGTGCATCTTTATCTTGAAGCCAGTCGGCCAATGCGTCCGTTAAATTTATTAACTGCGATACGCATTCAGTGTCGCGAACTAAAAGGTGACTTTAATTAATATTAATTATGGCCACACCTCTAATTAATGTAATTCGCGAGATAAAGTGGCGTTTCGAGCGTCTGCTGACAATTTGAAAGGTGGGGTAGGCTTTATTATAACTGCTAGACACTTCCCCCTTATTTACATGTGTGACAATTTGGTGATAAGTGACACATATGTTTTCATATGAAAGTAAATAATAAAAGTAGAAACAATTATTATTTTTTAAATACAAAAGGCAGTTTTAAAACTACCTTTGACCTGCTGGAACGTAGATCCACGAAATAATTTGGTAGGTAGTAAATTTTTTGTTGTGTCTGAAACATTTATAAATATCTATAGGTAGATAATGTGATTGATGAATTGCGGTAAAATATTTCTCTCGTATACAAAGCTAAGATAAAATAATACGTAATTTTAAATTTATATCTCTAATTTCAATATACACCGTCCACAAAATATTATGTAAATGTGATACAATAAACAAGAATATTTCGTAACATATAATGTAGGTTTGCATGAACTCTGCGTGTATTTGTTGGTAACACAACATGTAAAGTTTTAATCAAACTACTAGGTACGCATCGTATTCATCAACAGAAACAAGGTAATACGAACGCGGCAAGGAATTAATCAAAGTTTAAAACAATTCCATGTACCGAGACGGAGTGGGACGAGGTGGGAGTCAGGGTTGCCAGGAACTATTATATACAAGAATCACGTAGGTACATAATAATATGCTTGTATAAAATTACAGAGTTTAAAAAAAACTAGTAGAAATTTACACAAAATTTAGTGAAAAACTGAAAAAAATGCAATAGATATTTTTTTTACAAAGTTTCTGTAATAACTTATTGATTTCATGTTTAACTAGAAGAATTTTTGAGCAATGCTGCCTACATAATTTATTAAACTTTAATGTATTTTATCAATAATCTGATAGTTCTAGCTAGTAATAGTACAAGCTTAGCCTAATTTGGCGCTAAATAGCTCTGTGTGATTTTTCCAACTTATCAATTATAATATGTATTTATAAATGAGTTTCCTAAAATTTTCAAATCAGCTGGCAACCCTAAAACGGCGGGACGAGACGAGCTAAGGCACCGCAACCCCAGACAACAGCATAGTCACTACAAAGCCGCAAAGTATGAACATGTTGCGCTGGAAGTTTCGTATACTGTGTACTATCGATATAAACGTGCAATTTTGAACCTACCTAGTTAGAAATAATTATCTTATTTTACGTTCTAGGTATAAAGCTTTTAAGAGCTATTTTTAATAAGTTGATCATTATTATAATTAACATTTCAGTGAGTTTAGATTCCGGCATTACTTGCATAATAGTGCTTTTTTTTAAGTAGTTTTAAAATATTATATTTTTTTACTATGGTAACGATGAAGTTTTTAAAGTTAATACGTAAAAAACCAAACTCAAATTTAAATATAGACAGTAAAACAAAGTCGTATTAGTTACTTACACTATTTATACCTCGAGAATGACTGGACCTATTTTCATGATTTTTAATTTGTCGGATTTGTCCCGAATAGAGGAATAACTATTTAAAATTGAAAATGCTTTAAATGTGGACGAAGTCACGGGAAACATTAAGTTATATTTATAAATATACTAACTAATTATATTAATTATCAATAATCTATACTATATACTGATATAAAGAGGCAAGTTTTGTATTTTTGTATTTTTGTTTGTAACGAATAAACTGAAAAATTACTGGTCCGATTTCAAAACTGTTTTTACCATTAGAATGCTACATTATTCCTGAGTAACATAGGCTATATTTTATGTAGGTACCTCGCGAGCAAAGCTGCGAGCGAAAGCTAGTTAATTATAAATAGGAAAGATTTGATTGTTTGTTTGTTTGCATTGAATAGGCTCCGAAACTACTGGATTGATTTTAAAAAATATTTAACCAATGTGTAGAATGAATTTTCAGGATGAACATAGGTTTACTACACTTTATACAGACAGATTATAGTTTTTTTTTTGACTGGACATGCTGTCAGGTTGTCTAACCTTTACGGATAGATGGCGCTTTACTCAAGAACGACCTCAAAAAATCTGTATTATACTGATGTATAGAATATCGTATCACCACCCATTTGACTATCAAGATCGTATTTCAAGCAGCTAAGCCTAGAGCGTGGCTACAACTTCATCAAGGCCTGCACTATCAAGTGTCCAACGCTCTGTACTTGCCTTTCTGAGTGATTTACTTTCGCTCTGCCTTGTTCGCATTCAGGCTTATGTTAGATGTCTTTATAAACGACGTTTTGTTGTTGCAAGTTTATCTATTTGGTTATTTTGTGAATGCATAACTAATTTTTAGATTTTACATCATGTTTCTGAAACTTCTTAAAAGAAAATATTATGAGGAAACCGGTATACCTACCCCAGAACTAAATATTCGAAGGTGTGTGTCATACCTAAGTTAGTATAAGCGGCGATGGGTTTGCAACTACTAACAGACTGTATTGTGAAAAATATCGACATGTACCAAATATCATGTTTGAACGTGCTTCTGACTACCACCTTTAGATATTCTCAAAGATTTAAGAAACTAGAGATCTTAGGAGATAATATGTACCGAGCCTGTGGATTACAGTCGTCGGATTTTTTTTCTGAAACTTCGTTTTTATATTGTCAGTGTTGGACGATGAAAAATAACTGTCGTTATTTTTTAATATGGTACCTACTGTACATGGTCAGATTTATCAAAGACAATTCAAATAAACATTAGGACTTTTTACATACTTTTCTGGTATGCCTTTATTATCAAAATAAGTTGAATAACAAACAGTAATCGAACAACTTTATAAAGGCCGACCTACACACGAGCCTGGCGCATAAATATTACGCACTCGCTACGCTCAAATTTCGCCACCGTCTGCTTTATATTGATATATTGTATTGTTTATGGTACGGCCGAATCAAAACGTGATTTATCGAACAACGCGCGCGTTGTTCGCGAGTAACTTTCGTATTTGGAAGGGTTATGGAGATAGAGTTTGACTGGATGCGGCGTAACTTGATTAATTGTGTTTTCCTGTGTTGCGGATTTTACTCGTATTTACTGGGGTAGAAACTGCAGCTGTCAGACTGTTTCAGTGATGTCATCGATCATTCGACACATTAATTTTCTGCTCGATTTCTTGTTGATTGTACTGGCGTTACTTTTTATCAAAAGCATGACATCAGGTTCAATAATTAAAACCGTTCAACACTTATTTTCCATTTTCAATAGCCTTAATGCATGCAATAACTCTAGCTCCCTACCTTAATGATTTAATTTCCTACTTAATGTGCGGCTATGGACATAAAAAATATACCCTTGAAATTTTCAATATCTACGACCAGTGGTTTAGGCATCAGTCACATAATATTTTGACATAAACTGTAGATAAACCGGTCGTGTTACAATTGCTTTTACGTTGTACAACAACATTTTGAAACTAAAATATGTTTATTATTAGTACCTATAAAACGCGTTGATGTCTTTTCCATTCGCTTTATCCTTGTTGTGAGGATACATAGATGTATGCCTGAGTCAGGGGAATAGTTGGGATGGGGGGTGAATTATAGCTTTCTACAACGATACCTTTGCACCATGTGTTTACCCACTGTTTTAACTAAACTCCAACTTACTTTTAGATGGATTATGGTTTAACATTATTTACCCTGTATTCTAATTCATGTATAAATTTTAAGCCCATTTCTGAGGGTGGACTTGACCAAATTAGTACAAGCACTAACCCCAGAGTAAATCAAAGTTATCTAAGAGTAAACTGACATTTTACTTGCATTTGAAATTACATAATTCTGAGAAATGTTCTACCAGAAGTTGTTTAAATCCACCATAAGTGAATAAAAACTCAGATAAAATTTGAAAGTATTATTAATCTTGTGTAAAAACAAATAATGTTGGAGCTAAAATGGCACTTGGCTAATTTATTAGCTTTCATAAGTTCTTATTTCAACACTAAACTAATTTAGGCAGCGAAATTTAGCACTTGATTAATTAAATTTCGGCTAAGGCTATAAAATTAGGTACGAAATTAAGTAACGCTCGTAAACCTAGTGCCTAAAATAATGAAGTACGCTATAACAGAGTTTCTATTTTGATATACCTACTTACACCAAAATGAACAGGAAATTTAATTTTCTAATAGGTAATCAGAAAAATAGACTAGACTTTAGTTGTTTTGTTGTTTGAAAACTTTGTCTTTGATAATTTTTGCTTGCATTATTTTTGTTTGATGCAAATTTCATGTCCACAGGGCCAGTAGGACTTAACTTCACACTCAACAGGGAAAGTTTTAATGCATAAGCACAGAAAGTGTTGCCATTTCTAGGGTTGGCACTTTGACACTCACGCTTCATCCCGCTCGTCTTATGCATAAACCCTTTTTGTGAAAGACGAATTTTTTTTTAAATCAATACAGGGCATAAGCCCGTTATCTTTTTATTATAATTTTGAAGTTTCATAATTGGAATATAATCGGCGATTAACTTTGCATCCATTATAAGTTGCGGGTTTCCCCTAAACGCAACCATATTTCTTGAGGGGGTCAGGGAGCCCCAAACTTAAATGGCTCTTGATACGCCCCTGTCCTGAACACTCGCAATAGGGAGGGACAGATAGTGTCAAAAGAAGATAAAAATAATATAAATTACATTTTTATAATCTATTTCTTATGTATTTATTTCTTATCTATTTTTTAAAAGCGTTGGTATAGGTAATTTGGTAACTATGTAACTCCATTATTTTTTGTTATTTTTTAATGCCACCAAATATTTCTAAAATTAAGTACTTACCTACTTAGTACTTTTATATGGTTTTTCTTATATTTTCAAATAATTATGTTTTTTCTTTGATAAATTACAAAATCGTATTAAAGAAGACTGGCGAAGTTGTTTGAAGTTGAGACCCAAGTATCAAAGGCGTCGTTCAGGAATGAAATCAACCAAGATTTGTACAACATAACACTGCAAACAAAATGATTAAAACTTACCCTCTAAAAGTTAGGATTATAATGATATAAAAAAAATTAATGAGGTTAGGTTAAGACGAGTTTTGTTATTTCCTATAATAAGCATCAAAATACAGTGGTTTTGTGACTAGAACTTGACTCCTAAGATTTTTTCATTCAAATATGACCTTAGAGTAGCTAGGTAATCTTAAATAATGAGTTTACCTTCATATACCTTCTTTTAAAATACGCGCGAGAGCGAAATCGAAGTGTACAAACACAATGCCGCAGTCAGTCTGACTTTGACATTTGACACATTTTGACGTTTAAAAGTTCCATTACTGGCATTTATTTTATTTCTTCTGCTGTTTCTCTTGCTATTTTAAAAAAACCTTTCAAGTAGATTCAAAACTGACTAATAATCTGATCTTTTCTGTAATAAATTAACCATTAATCTAATTATAACAATGTGAAAGATAGTTTTGCACCAAAAATAAGAAACCACAATGAGTGTGGTGCGTATAACGAAACGTTTCTCAGCAGATTTTGTTATTAATTTATTTTTTTATTCCCAGCTTTAAAAATTACAAGTTTTTAGGATGAAAGTCTGATAATAAAAGAGTATTCAAATATTATGTTTTTCACCGTGAACGGTTCCTTAAAATATTGGGTCCATTTTCGCCTATCTTCTTTGGAAAAAACTAGAACTATAAATGTTGATACACATACCAGTGTATATTTTATTCAAAAAGTAATTTCAATAAAAAAAAAACTACATATTATACAAACAGATTGAGTACAAAAAAGCGTGAAAATTAAATAAATGTAACGAAACAGATTCCACAAACATAGGTAAGGCGACATTTAACTACATTAAAATCACATTAGTAAAGAGATCTCGGAGAGGGAACCACGAAATTATCTCGCAAAGGAGAAAATAAATTAATAAAAACACTTTTTACATTCTACGTCTCATTTAAGTAGCGATAGAAAAAAAAAGTAAATTGTATGGAAGTTAAGATAAGAGATGCAATTGAGTTGATGTAATTTATGAATACCTTGGTAAGAAGGTTTTATGATAGATGTTTAATATTAATTTAATAAATGTGTCGGTGTTTAGTACAATAATTTATAATACCTTCAATCCAAAATCCTCAAGTACCATTTTGCAGGATTTTTTTGTCGTACTATACCTAAATTCATTTTTTTTTGTTTATTAATACAAATAAAAAACTATTATATTTTAGTCTAGTCAACAATAAAAATATACGTTTTTAAATATATGAATTTTATATTTTACTAACTTCCGCTCGTGGCGTCGCCCGCGAAGTACCTACATAAAATATAACCTATGTTCATCCTGAAAATTCATTCTACACATTGGTGAAAGAAATTTTTAATTCGGTCTAGTAGTTTCGGAGCCTATTCAATCATCATCATCATCATCTTCCTGCCCTTTTCCCACGTTATGTGGGGTCGGCACAACATGTGATCTTCTTCCATTTCCCTCTATCATTCGTCATCTCAGTACTCACTCCTTTCTTACCCATGTCATCTTTCACACAGTCCATCCATCTTTTCTTTGGTCTACCTTTACCCCTGTATCCATCCACATTCATATCTAACACTCTCCTCGTCACATCACATTCATCTCTTCTCATAACATGCCCATACCACGTTAACCTATTACTCCTCATCTTTTCTGTCACCGGTGCCACTTTCAGACTTCCTCTAATATACTTATTCCTTATTTTATCCATTCTCGTCACTCCACACATCGGAGCCTATTCAATGCAAACAAACAAACAACCAATCAAATCTTTCTTGTAATATCAATAAAGATATACCCCACAAACGGTACAATTTTCTTTTACACATTTGTTACAGCACGAAGAGTCCGTGTTGAGATTTTCAATTAGTTTTTTTTTATTTCTGCAATTAACAAAAAGTGTTGCAACAAATTTCAAAAAAGCTACAAAAAATGTTGATCTCCCAACAGTGACAATCATCGTGCAGCATCATGCCGTTCCATACTGCCGACGCTCGCAATTTGCCCCACCAAGGCACGTTTAATATTAGAAGTCCTGATTTATGCCCTGCCCATGTAATGAAGTGTCTCCACACTACAAACGTGTGTGCATTGCACTAATTCACTACCATAGATTAATAGGTTGCCCGCTCGAGACTTGGAGCCAACAGGCGCTGGTGGAAAATTTCAGACGAATTTTTCGTTGAAACTGCTTTAGGTAGATATTTTATTTAATAATACTTTGGCGTGTAATTAACTGTTTACATAAGTGAACTGTCTTTTGTTAATGTTTAGATACGATTATCGCGTTTAGGGTGGATTTGACTACTGATATTATGTATTCTCAGAATAAAATAATGTCAAATGCAAGTAAAATGTCAGTTACTCTTCGATTACTATGATTTATTCTAATTCTAGTCTCTAAACTTGGATATCGGTATGGATTCGACTGAACTAGTCGAATCCATCATCATCATCATCTTCCTGCCCTTTTCCCACGTTATGTGGGGTATTATTATATTATATTATTGGTTACTCAAATCCTTAGTAAATAAAGTATAATAATTTGGGTAAGTATAATAAAAGTTATTTTAACAAGTGTACATATAATCTATATAAATAATTTGAAATTATTACTTGGCTCCATACTTTAGTTTTCAAAAAGGTTTCAAACCTGATGTTTAAGATATAATTATGATGCAATAAGAAAATATTATGCCGAAATTTTGAAATAATTCTTAAAGAACTTTCAGTATAAAATTTGCCCAAAAACGTGACTCAAATCAAAAAACTCCGGCGACCGAAGAAGTTTCAAGCAAACTCGAGAAAATTTTCAAGTAGTCTTGAGCGAGGTATTAAGGGTAGCATAATAAGGCTTTCTGGATTAGGAGTGGAGCTGTGAGTGTGAATAAGCCCAAGGGAAATCCTGGCTCGCAGCTTTCCTCTAATTTATTACTTCTCCAACGGCCAGCGGGCCAGACACAGTGTTTTTTAAAAAGCCAAGTTAATTCACTAAGCGACAATACGTTCAGAGTCAGATAACGGAAGCTATTGATACGACAATAACATTTTATTAAATGATCATAAAATTAAATCATCATTCTCCTGCTCCTCCTGCGCTAAGTGGAATCGAGATCGGTATAACATGTTTTCTTCTTCCACTCACTCCTACATCGTAAAATTAATATAATCAATTAAACTAAAATTTACACCAAACATTCATGATTTTTTCATAAAAACTACCTAACTTGGATCTTAAACTTTCATAATTTGTGGCGTTTTACAGCTAGTCTAGTCCAACCAAATTGACTGTAAAGTGGCTTTGAAAGTTTTACTTCTCGGGACTTTTGACGCAATTTAACCTGGGTTTCTTTAGGTATAATTATGCGATTCTTGCATAATTATACCTAAAGAGTAAAGACCGAATTAGTGTTCTGTGTCAAACTTTAATTTAGCACTTTTGAACAAATCTATTGTAGGTGTAACTAACAAGTCCCTATTTTATAAACGTAAAATAAAAAAAACCGCTTCGGCACCCTTGAACGTAAAGTTGCTCGATCTCTTTAGTCTATTTATAAAGTGTACCAGCTATTAGCTAAAGCCTATGCCATTGTATCGGATCTGCCGGGAATGAGAAATATATTTCTGGATTAACATGTTCGCTACTTAAGTGGTAGGTAATTAGTTCTCAGGTATTTTCGGATCGTTTGCTTTGGGTTTCTAAGATAATGGCATCCCCAAATTTAGCTATTGCCTACTTTCCTATATTTTATTCCTCTTTTATTATACAAGTACCTACTTACTCCTTATATTATAATACTTAGGGTGGATTTGACAAAACTAGTTTAAGCTAAGTATGCCCAGAATAAATCGTAGTTATGGAAGAATAAAATGGCATATTCCTTGCATTTCACATTACATTATTCTGAGAATAATTTATCCCAGAAGTTGGTGAAATCTATCCTTAGTAAAAAATAATACTTATTCGAAGAACATTTATTTATATAAGTACATAGTAAGTATAAGATAAGTACATAATCCACAATAACATAATAAATTAAGTAAATAAAAATAAAATAATATTATTATTATAAAATATGATTGTCATACACAAATAAAACTGTACTCATTCACACAATTTTATTTCCGTTTCACAACATGACTACCAATTCCTTCAATTTAAATTGTCTATGAGCGCCGCTCGACTGAAGTCAGCCGGCGCATTCCATACTTATCGGCGATGCAGGCGCATTGTAAGAACGAGACAAAACATACAGCCAAAAACCACATCTGAGAAAGACGCAAGGTAAGAACAACGGGCGTTCGTTTTTTAAATAATTGAGCTTGGAATGACGATAGGTCCCCGACAATTTGAAACATTTTATCGAGCTGACAACCCTAGCGCGGACATTGGTCGTTTAATTTGTTTCCTCTTTTGACTCATGTTTCAATAAAAAGTTTGTATTGGAAGCGCATACGCAGATAATAATTTGTAATTGATATTATGATGGTCTTGATACCCTTGCAACCTGTTTAGTTTGCACAGTTTATTGTAGAGGAAACATTTCCACCTTTACAATTCACAAGTTTTTATAGATAATAAGCCTTGTTAATATGGTCAACATGAATACATGGCCCTTATTAATTATAAATACTATTTTATTCCAAACGGATCTACCGACAAGAAAATTTTAATATCTCATTATGCCATTCCTTTATCATATCAAAAACAATAAGCAAAGGCTTCCGCCACAGAGATATAAATCAGCAAATTCTATTTCAATTAGCGCGGCAAGAACGTCGTTCCTAATTCGAACGCAGCCTATAATTACTGGGCAAGCGCTGATTGGCTGGCGGCGCGAGCGCATAGCTTTATTTGCTTGCGCTATCTAAGCACTAGCAAGTCTATCTTTAAAGTGAGAGTAGCGAGACTGGCGACATCTTTTATCGGGTGCGCTTCTGTTAGTTTGTTTTCAAACGTGGAACCATATTGCGTCCGTAAATTACTGGGAGAGATTTGTTTCCATAGTTCTGCGGCGGCGATAGATCAGCGTTTGCCGGATGTTAGTTCATGTTGACGGTTGCTTTGTTCCGATTTTGCACTCGCCTGCCTTCGCCATTTTTTTATCTGCACACGATTTGAGGTTGCATTGTGGATCTGTGGCAAGTGCTTTTGTCTATACTAATACCTATTATAAAGAGGAATGATTTGATTGGTTGTTTACATTGAATAGGCTCCGAAACTACTGGACCGAATTGCAAAACTCTTTCACCAATGTCTAGAATGAACTTTCAGGATGAACATAGGCTTTTATGTAGACTTCGCGGGCGACACCGCAAGCGGAAGCTAGTAAATTATAATTGCCACATTGTCTATCTATGGCCAAAGATCGGCTATGTTGAAAACCAATATGGTTTAAAAACTAATTAATGGATATATTTCCCTGATATATTTAGTTTTAATTAGATTTTTTTTTTATTTAGACTAAAATCTATCTATGTTTACTTTGTGAAACAGTAAATTTGCCTACACCACACAAACTGGAATAAACTTGAGAAGCTAACTTTAGAAAAGTTGGACAGCTTGCCAAAACTCCCACTATCAACCACTTCTTCGACAAACTAAATTATTCCAATTGAAAACAACTTATTGATAACTCTTTTATCCCCGTGAGGTCGGAGCATCTTTACGGCATAGCAGTTCACCATCCTAAGCGATTCATATAACAAGAGCTGTTAGTACACCCCAAAAATAAAATTAAAAATATTTGACATTTACACATGTTGAGGAATTGTTTATTTATTACGCACTTTGTAACTTCCTGCTACCCAATTAATTTATTAGGTCAGTTTACAAATTAACGAAGTCAGGAACTTAACATGTTCAGATTTATGGCTTGCAGTTGCATAATTATTATCATTAGCCACTTTATCTGCCATTTTTTCTTTGATCAAAGTATTTTGCCACAAAAAAAAGTCTGAAAGATCTTTTTGAACACCACTAAAAGGTTACTCATCATATTTTAATACGAATTTGTCTATTCTACTAAAATGTGTCATGAAACTGTAGTATAAAATTAAATCTATTAGGTAATAAATATCTTTGAGTGGGTTTTGACAGCTCTAGAAATATATTCTAGGGTCGACACAACTGCGTAATGTTTTACGGTATGGGGCGAGACAATAATGGCTTGCTCATAACATTACTCGTTCACCCTTGTACCAAGCTACGATTTTGTCTCCAGCGATTTGGATATTCGACGGTGTGTACTAACAGAAACGAGTGGAATTCACCGTATCAGATTGTGTCAGTGGATATCTTGGTGCGGGGTCTTCAAGAACAGTCTTTTGCTGAGAACGTGTTATTTGGTTTAGAAGTATACTAAACTCTCACTGAATTAATTTGTGAGTGTGTGCATTCTCTCACGTGCTTTGAACTTTGTCCAATAGTTTTGAAAATAAACTTGCATTTCTCGGAAAACGAACTTTCTGCTTCGTCAGATTGAACCGTCTTTTTAAGAAAAAATATCAATTTCATTGAGTATTAGCGTGTTAATAGTTCTATCAAACTAGTTTGGTGAAAGGATTAAAGTGCGTCTTAGAAGCTCGTTACGTGCACTACATGATGTTACATTATTCTATTTTACTAGCTTCGGCCCACGGCTTCGCCCGCGTATTATCTTGAAAAACAAAAACAAATCTATCCCACAAGAACCGTACATATTTCCGGAATGAAATGTAACCTATGTGTTATTTCAGACTATAATCTATATCTGTGCCAAATTTCATCCAGATCCGTTCAGCCGTTTCAGCGTGAAAGAGTAAGAAACATACCTACATCCAGACATCCTTACATCCACACATCCATACATTCTTACAAACTTTCGCGTTTATAATATTAGTAGAATAGTAGGATTTGGTGTCTAAGATCAGAGTTTAGAATTATAAGTACCTGCCTACATTAAAATGACTAAACAAACTCTAATATTTCTAAAAACGCCAAGTACTACGCATCAATCAGTGGGTTGTGGCTCCACAAGCACACACCTTCTCATTTACATTGAATTTGTTGCGCGTGTCTTTAATTAGATAGTGTGATGCATATCATCACTGTTTCTACTTCATCAGTCATGTAGACTTGGTATCTGTTATGACTGTGAGTGACAATATATTGCTTTAGATTTTGCCTGGCAAGAAATATAATTAACATTATTTTTTTACATATAATAACAACTAGCTTCCGCCAGCGGCTTCACCCGCGCTATACCTTGAAAAACCAAAACAAATCTATCCCGCGGGAACCTTATATTTTTCCGGGATAAAAAGTAGCCTATGTGTTATTCCAGACCATAAACTATATCTGTGCCAAATTTCATTCAGGTCCGTTCAGCCATTTTAGCGTGAAAGAGTAACAAACATATATCCATCCATCCATCCATCCATACATTCTTACAAACTTTCGCGTTTATAATATTAGTAGGATTACTTACCTACTTTAATGGTAAGTAAATCTGTAAAAATGTTGAGGTTTCAAATGTCAAGTTGTTCAATATTGCCTTTTCTATACTAATATTATAAAAAGGAAAACTTTGATTGTTTGTTTGTTTGTTTGTTTGAAACGAATAGGCTCCGAAACTACTGAACCGATTTGAAAAATTCTTTCACCAATGTGTAGAATAAACTTTCAGGATGAACATAGGCTATATTTTATGTAGGTACTTCGCGGGCGACGCCGCGAGCGGAAGCTAGTTCTTTATAAACCAGCTCTTTGTACATGTTTTGGCAATCGGCGTTTTTGGTATTGACTAATCAAAATTGTTCATAGCAAGAATAACTGAATGCAACATTGAAATTAATTTGACCGACTTCGCATACACTTTGAGCATTTTAATTGGCTCGACAAATATTTTTGAATTAGCTACTAGTTTGGCTAATAATGGCTTACCATTACAACCATCAAAATGTTGCCAAGGCCGAGAGGTTTTCCTTCATTCCAAACATTTTTTATACATTAAAACATATTAAGTAGAATACAGTTACATATCAAAAATAACTTTAATTACGTAGCAAATCAAAATAACTCACGCTGCCGCGATTTTCACATTTGTGTTTTTAGTGGACTATAAAGTTTTATCACGTCTCTATCATTCAAATAATAAAATACATTTATCTTTGAACAGCGCTCTCTAGTAGAAATAATCCTCCGTTAAAAATTTTAAGTAACGTTTATCATTATATTAATTAAGCATAAAAACCAGGTTTTTAAAATGAAAAACAAAACGAAAAAAATCTAAATCAATTTCCAATATATCACAACAAATAGTAAGGTGATATTAATTAGAACACTATTAATATTTTTTTATCAAATTGTGCGTTCTAAGCACATCGCCAGATGTAACAGGACTTGATTCAAAATGTAGGTAGAGCATAAATCACTACATATTATCAAACAAAGTCCTCCGCCGCGTCTGTCTGTTCACGATAAACTCAAAAACTACTGCACCGATTTTCATGTTGATTTCACCAATAGATAAAATAGTTCTCGGGGAAGGTTTTAGTATAATAATTTGTCAAATTTTTAAGTCGTGGTAATCGAAATCTACTCGGGCGAAGTCACGGGCATCAGCTAGCACTTAATAAAACAGTTATATAAACTCTGAATAAGTATGGTCATAAAAAAAGAAACTGAAGATTACTATGGTTCATTTAAGACGATAAACAATGTTGTGGATAAACATAATTGATACCTTAGCCAATCGAATTGAAACATGGTCATTATTACACTACTTACCATTTACTAGAACTCATCACATTTTGTATTATGAACATAATACTTTATGTGCCCTGGTCCTGTGTGTCTAAAAACACCTTAGCATCGGCAGTTTTAGCAGGAGCGGGAACACTTTCAATGAATAAATTGATTATTCCCGACAACCGCATACCAACAGCGAAAACACATAAGGGCAAAAATAATTCCTTTACCTCAAAGAGACAAAGTGAATTAAATTCATGGCGCATTTAATTGAAGTAACTCGGACGTTGCTCACTATTGTTTTTTAATTTGTGCTCGGCGTCCTTTTAGCTATCAATCAAGTATGTAAGCTTGATCGACTTGGCCAAGTCCCTTTCTACGGTCTGCCCGATGAGCCACGAGGTCATCCGAGTTTTTTTTCTTGTATTATGTACATTGCGTGTGAAGCTTTGATCATTATTAATAGCGCATATGGATAAGAAGTAATGCAAGGTTTTTTAGAAGATGTACCGATAAAATTAGTAAATGATGCCGAATGAAAATGTTACTTATTGGAAAAAAACTTGCTCTATTTGAAAAAGTAGTTATAAAACTTTGATCGTTGTCTCTTTCATAAATATTAAAAGGAATCAAGACAAAATATCAGATTATACTTAATGTGCAGGTAATTTTAAATGCCGATACCTAGATAGATAAGTTCTGTCAACTCTTGGTTTCACAAGTAGCGGTAACCGTCATAATGGCAGTGGTAATAAGCGGCACTCTACTTCTAGTTTTCAAACCTAGATTATATAAAAAACGAGTTTGACGATCGCAATGTGACAGCCACCGCATTTTAGGAAAGCTAAATCTAAAACCTGTTTGAATCGATTCATTTTACATGAATAGGTAATTGATTTCAATTGAACATTTACTAATTATTAGAAATAACAAGCTACAGATAAAAACTAAGATAGAAGAAACAAATTAATACCTAAAAGAATACAAATAATAAGGTATACAAATGTTTAGCAAAATGATTAAATTTTTGATTTTATTTTGATTTTAGAATACTACAGTCAGTTACAAAAAGACTTTTGATTACAAAATGATCTTTGTTTAAATTTGTTGTAGAATTTAGTATGGAAAACACGAAAACATTGATTTTCTTAGAAAACAACATTATCTACATACTTATTTTTGTGATGATAATTCTACCAGATATCCTTCAAATACCTAAAGGTCAGTTAATGTACCGCAAAAATGTATTAATTGCGTAATTCTCGTTGACACGCTAAGGTAATTAGAGCCAAGATACTGTCTCAAGAAGGAATTCAGTGAAAATTCCTATAATTCCCGAGACACCAACTGATACATTCCTTGATAGTGCTATGAGTACACTTGAGAAAAATATAAGACCATTTAAATCTACACTAATATTATAACGAAATATAGTTTGTTTGTTTGTATATAGGTGTCTTTCACCAATGTTTAGAATGAACTTTCAGAATGAACATGGTATTTGTAGATGGTATGGTAGATGATGGTATGGTATATAGTATTTCATATTGATCGAAATGAGTTTTGCACATATATTTTATCATCACTGTACTTGCGAATTATTATTACATGTTTTATAAAAATAATTTATATTATATAAAAAAATCGGAATCTTGTATTGTCATAAATTTATATTATTTTATACATTGCATAACATATATCTTGCTATCATGAAATATAATCAAAAACGTTTAGCTTGCATTTTATATCTGCACCTTGCTCAAACAAAAACTCGAAACAATTACACCGTCAAACAAAACTGTCGTATCAACCAATTGAGCGCCAATAAAATTGTAACACTAATCCATCACTGTTAGAGATTAAATTGGATTGTGCTATTATCGGTGCCGTTTATAAAACGGCATGTGGCATTCCAGTACTGGTTTCTTAGCACCGATGCATTTTCATGGGATTGCCAGCGTTTTTCCGACACCTTACAATTGCATGATACGAATTCTAGAAAGCGAACTAGTAGGTATCGGCTGAATTAACATTTCTAATGACACTTTATTGGCGCAAAAAGTGGTGAAGCGATGTATATGAACGAAATGATTTTTTCTTTTGCACACAATAAAATTGTATAATTTTTAATATTTATTTTCTACTAGTTTATGACTTGTATGATTGATCGACTGATTGACGATGAAACTTTATTATGATTTTGATAAAACTTAGTTACAAGATAGAAGATTATATCGTGTAAAACTGCGTTCGAAATTTAATGATGTTTATGCCTGAACATTGTCTTTAGATACTTAGAAAGTGATCTAAGTTTAGATATTATTATCCTCAATTAGATCATTGATAAAATTGATATTTAGATTTGAATTTTTAAATGTAGTGCTTTATTTGGCTTAGGGATTCCCACTGACTGCTAAAATGTCATTTTAAATAATAAAATTATTGTTTGCAAAGGTATTATCTATTAATTCAACCACCTCAGTAATAGCTGTTGGTTTCTCCGTCTCAAGAAAGTTTCACTACTGTCCAGGACCAAACGATCAAGCCGGATAATTGTTTAAATTGAAAACACTCAAGCCGTATAACTTAACCAACTGTGACCGCACCTGTGAAACTTGGTTCCTACTTCAACTTGAAGAATTCCCAACTCTTACTTGGAGCCGTCTCGTTAGCAGCTCCCCGCAAAACCTCCTCTTATTTATGCTTTTATTTTATTCCATTTGCGGCTTTTGCTAGTTTTACTTTTGCTAGTTCTGGAGATAATTTGAATTAAAAAAATTGTTTCACAAATTATTTATTTAAAAAATCGCAAATTTGACATAGATCAATCATTAGAAAGTATGATGTTAAAAATATAAGATACATTGTTAAAAAACATGTTACAATCATAAAAAATCTGACCGACTCTATATTATTATCTCAAACGATGATTTGAAAGATGTGAATAGGACAGTTGGAAGACCTCGGCATACGTACCTTGATCAAATTGGGGACGTTTTAGAGAAAAGTCAGGTTTCTTAAACCGACGCGCAGTATGAAGGATGTCATGCATGAGAGTGAATGAAGCAAAAGAGGTATGTCAGGATCGTAGCAAGTAGAGATCCGTGGTCTCTGCCGACCCCTTCGGGAAATAGGCGTGATTTTATGCATATAAATGTATGTAACTAACAAAACAAAACTAAGTATTCTGACCAAAAAGTCTTCGATAAATGAAAATGGAAACTATGATTAATAAGCACTAACTTATTTTACAACCAAAACACCAGTTTATGTTTATGTTATCAAGAGAGTATTAATAAACAGTTTCATAATCAGATGACCGTTAACTTAAAGAATTTATTCTCAAAGCAGATGTAATGGCGATTTGCATAGCTGTCATCAAAGATAGTTCTGATAACGTTCAATTTATCGACATTAAGTATTCGATAAATTATAAATTATTCATGGGTTATGTGATGACTGTTTATGTACCTCTCACAAAAATCTTTTTAAATTATAAAACTGTTAGGTATCAAAACTGACAGAGCCTTAGTTTTTACTAGACTAGGTTCTTAAGAGATTAAGTATCAAGACTGAGCATAGGTTTTAGAAGCATGAAGTTTCAAGGGTATATTGATTTCATAATTATAGAAATGCTATTCCCGAAATCAAATTCTTATGTGCTTGCTTGAATTAGGTTGAATTTTGTGTGAAAAATAACATTTTGCAAACAAAGTTGCGAGAGTTCCACTAGTCAGATGAAATCTATATTGTAATGATGACTATTAATTTATATAAAGTCGTTTACGACAGATCCTACATTTTTTAATTTTATTTTATTATAGTAAAAAAAAAAAAAATTAAAGATGGAAAGTATGCAAATATTTTATTGAATGATATTCTCTGTTTTGTCAACTTTGATGCAAGATTAAAAATAAAATTAACTATTTCACTATTATTAGTAACTGCAAAATAATTTTAGAAGATTTAATTCAATAGTTATGCTTTATTAATATTTCTGATTCTATTGCAAATGGTTACAAGCGCAAGAGAATCCTTCGGAGTTCGTACTGTGTCGTTTAGAGGTTACTAGGCTTGCCAAGACCGGTTTATCACATGGTTGATACCACGTGCGGCCTCCAGAATAACCACCAATGCCTACATAAAAGGTCTGTATGTCTGTATAGAATGGTAGATACGACAGCCAACGTTTGCCTTTGAGTTGAATCATAAATTACTTACTGCTATAATGTGTGATTTCTGCAGATATTTGTTTTTCTAGAGCCCTTTCAAGTGCCGTTTGTATTTGGAAAGGAAAATTAATATCGCACGGAAACCTAACATAATTATCGTAGGTATGTGTGTTTTTTTTATAGACTAGGTATTTACAGTGTACCTATTTATTTATTTGCAGTATTCACCGTTTTTATTTAATTAATAAAATATCCTTTTTAATAAATAGGAAATTATTCACGCATCAGAAAGGGAGTTGATTTTACGATTTTTCTATGAATATTTAACAATAAGAATAATATTGTAACATAGGTAGGTGAGTACTAATTTTCCGAAAATAAGTAAGTTTCTTGATTTAAGCACGAATAGCTGGAAACTAACTTTGCATCAGTACACTGTATGTAAGAGCAGGGGTCAAACACGTCTGCACTTAATTGTCCCTTATTTCCACCGGTTCAGTTACTAAACCGGCTTTTGCCTGTGATTTCTTGGCTTACGCTTAGTTTCTAAAGCACTAATCTGTTTAGATTAATTTAAAAAATTTCAATACATTTTCACTGAAAATCAGAACAAAACGTACATTATAATATCTTAAATTAAATTCAATCTTTTTCACATTATATTAAAAAAAACAACTCGGATATTTTTGTTTTCAAACAATTTAATTTTATAAACCATGGTCTGAGTAGATTGACGTGTTGAGTTGACGTGGAAGGAGAAAATACATTGTGCCGACCCCACTTAGCATGGGATAAGGCCAGGAAAATGATGATGGTCTTTTTTGATGGTATTCATGTAGCTTAAAATCTATTTTCAATGCTTATAAGAGCTTTTTAATTTTTTTAATTTCTTGCGAGTAAATAGCCCATTCAAGCAAAACATACTTTTCGTTCTAAGAGTATATTTTGATCAAACTCAGTAGCAGAAGTTCAAAAACAAGCCCCGAGGCGGGTGGCACGCACTGGGGTGGTTACACCCCTTTGAAAGTTATCGCATTATTCAAGCGAACGCGACTCTTGAGTAATTTTGAAATATTACAATTTTCAAGCTCGCGCTCCACCGCACAAGACTTCGACGGACTTCTACCAAAGTTAGTCTGAAGTATTTATCACTTTACTATAACTTTTATGATTATTATTAGAGAAAATTACATAAGTTATCTATGTAAGCAAGCCGTTTGCATCTTTGCTAGATTTAAAAAGCGTTAAGTTGAACTTTTTACTCATCTGGTGCTTAGAACATTATTAGATGAAGTAGGCTTCATTTACTCAGCTTAGTTAACCGTATCCACAGGAAAGATATGGTCAATACGTGTGGACTATCTATGCTGCTACACATTCAGTTTATTAAACTCAAAATAACATAACAAATAAATTATCCGATGCGTTATAGAGTAAATATGCACATGAGGTACATAACAAGTTTGTCTAGCGGGAAAAAATTACATCTGTCAGATTATAATGCTAATTTTTATAACAGCATTAGTTATAGTTACTTACAATTTTTGTATAATAAAATATTTGAAATAAAAATTCTTGAAAAAGCTGAAACATTTCAATATAAAGTTGATCCATGTTCTCAAATAAATAACATAATTAGTATATCTAGCGGATGAATAAACAACTCATTTCCGCTTTGAAAGGAAACTATTTAATTTGGAAGAGATTTAAACAAGATGCATTAATCAAACGAGATTAACTTAATTAAATTAACAAATCATTAATGTGACAAACTACACACGAAACCTTTTAGTTTAAGAATATTCATCACAAGTTAAATGAAAAAATAATTTACGCAGTGGCATGTTTTTTTACAAAAAAATAGGATCACAGAAGTCACAGTTTTAGAAAAAGTTTAAAACAAAATGTATGCAAAAATAGCCCGTTGCGTTCTTTGTTTTAAACAATAACAGTAGTCAAAACATGAACATGTGCTAGTAAAATAACAGTGAATTTTCAAATATTTGCAAAAAAAACTTATGCAAATCACTGTTACTCAAAAAAATCTTTTGTAGCACGCAAATGAAAAGATCCGTTAAGTTTACTTTGAGACCCGTTACGTCATAAATTTTTGAGCAATAGTTGTGCAATTTTACAATAGTTGTATTTGTATTGTTCTGAACAAAAGCTGTGACAATGCACCTGCAAAAGAGCAGGTAAGCGATTATTATGTTAATTCTATTTGTAATTACAATGGATCCACGTACTGGTCCAACTAATGTTTTGGGAATTGTGGTGGAGCCTCTAATACCGTAACACCTTGAAGTAATTTATTGGGCTCATAACAAAAGTTCGTTTCCGTGTTCTTTATCGTCAATTGCTTATCATTTGACAGTAAAATTTACTGCCATTTCAGTTAATAAAAAATAGACAAAGGTATCGTTAATTTTGGGCATTACAACACAGCTTTACTTTAACCAATGTTTATATAGTACCTTTTAGTTTGGAAAGGTTTAGTTGATAGCATGGAAAACAGAAAACCATGTTTCATTAAAATGATAAAAAAAATAAAACTTTTTTTACTTACTCGTTAGTACATGAAAAAATAAAAATTTTAAAACCAAGTTTTAATTATTCAATTAACACTATTTGTACTGGAAACAAGTTATTGAGCAGATGCGGTGAGGTTTATGACGGCTAATAGACTTTATGGTTATTTTATTGACTTTAATGTTCTCTTGACTTCGTCGTTTACGACCATCTCATTCATTATCGAACCGACGAGGTCGTAACATTGTTGTAAATCATTGGGAATATGGATAAGTGAACGCTACTGAATCTACAATTCGAACGTCTCTACTTGCCACCAATTTATGATCATTGAAAAATTTATTCATAATTTTCTGTCTACAGTCATTTGTCGCCAGCCAGTGGTCACTTTTAAAAATAAAATAAACCTCATTGAGGTCCTATTTAGTCAGTGTATAATAAACAACTAGGGATGAATATAGATGACACACAACCCGTTTGTCGATGGTTTTGACGAAGTTTTTACTCAAATAGTATTACGTGTTACACGCATGAATAAAACAGATCTTTCTTGATCACTATTATAAGAAGGTACGCGTACAATAAATTATACAGTTTACGATGTGTAATTAATCGGCAGCGACTTTTTATCTCAACGCGTCAAGTAACATGAATTGATAAAATTTTCGTGCCCGCTTCTTTTTACGTAAGGCAAGGTGCAAACGATACTTTTACCGTTTTGGTTTAGTGTACTTTCTCTTTGTTTGTCATTATGAAAAAGAAAGAGAGAACTATACCATACTATACTATAACTAAACCAAAGCTAAAACTACCTTTTGATTTATCAAAAGAGTTGAATAAACAGGTATACAGGTAAAACAATGACGTTATAACATTTGGAATAAAGGAAGATCAGGCGCACGTGCGCGATTTATGACCCATCCGATAATTATGCGGATTCAAAGCTGAAACTGTGGTTTACGTTAAAGTTTACGGTTCTTTAGGCGATATTGCGTTTTGCTAGTCCGGTTTAAGGGCGATTTGGATTGTCGAGCGAAACAATCGGTTGTTTGCTTATTCCGCTGCGCCTGTGGGATTCGCTGAGGTGACTGCAATTTGTCTCCGGCGACGTGTTTCAAGTAGATATGATCGTGTGTGCGACCGATGCTTGCATACATTGCACTACAGATGTTATTTTTTGCGTGCAAAGTGCGGTAGGTA
The DNA here is from genome assembly GCA_963675405.1 of Cosmorhoe ocellata. Taxonomy (NCBI): domain Eukaryota; kingdom Metazoa; phylum Arthropoda; class Insecta; order Lepidoptera; family Geometridae; genus Cosmorhoe; species Cosmorhoe ocellata. The sequence goes on along the minus strand of OY776253.1, from coordinate 7,202,338 downwards.
AGCTATTCACCTGTTACTTTGTACCTACTGTTTGACATGTCGACGATTTTTTGTTGAAATTAAAAGTTCGATTTCTTCAATTGATAGCGAAAACGTGCTCTGAATATAATCGAGATGTGAATATCTAAACGATAAAAATTTGATGCTAACGGTTTTATTTTTTTATTCGAATATTTTTCCAGGTCAACATTGTTTTGATCTAGTTTTTTTCAATTACATACTTAGCTAATTGTTTATTATTTTAGCCACACTTTGAGAGAAAGGACCCTGCATTCAGTGCGCGTGCGCAAAGTTAGGAAAATAACTTCAAACTAAGAGTAATTTATAACTATACATTCATAAATGCAAAAATAGACCTCGAGTAACTTAGCATGCAACAATGTCATTGTATATGGGTCTCACAAACAAAATCTGATAAAAAAAATAAAGGTAAAATAGACGTCGTGTTTTGCTAATGTAGTTTTTTTTTTATAATAATATATGTATAAGGATATGCAAACACATGCAACTAGCTGAACTAATCATAACGTTATATTTTTATAAAGTTAGGTATGGGAGTGATAAAAATGAAAGTTATATAGAAAAGGAGACAGGCCAAAAAATGAATGGACTATGTGAAAGTCATTACGAGTAAGAAATTAAAAATTAAGGGAGATGATTATGTGCTAACGTTACATAGAGTAGGATAAAGGCAAGACGATGATATAGAGTAGGTAGTTAGGTATGTAGCTATGCAGTATTTACCATAAACAACGAATAAAGAGCTTATATTATAGTTATTGCAAGTGACCTGATGTGAGAAACCTGAGTGAAAATATCACAAGTGAAACTAGCTCCATAGTTTCTTCAACAACGGGTCTAACCGGCACAATTTCCACACTCGGACAGTCAATGAAAAAAACTATAATATTTTCATTTTGATATCCGCAAACGGCATCGGAGCAGTCCCACTTGTTTAAGTAAATGAGTGATAAATAAACATTTACTTTAATCAAATTCGTTGAGGCAGATGTGTGCGGTGCCTTTATAAGGTAATAACGAGTTACACTTGCCTCATTGCAAAAACAATGGTATTGGCAATTCACTCTATGACTTAAGATGATAATATATATGACCGTAAGGACAATTTCATGCTTGCTTTAAATCGCGAAATTTGTCTTTTGGAACAAGAGATGAATGGACCATTAGTTTTATTGCGTCCGTTAAAGATTTTATCAGAAAATAAAAACAATAAATTCTAATTTATACTCATAAATATGATTACCTAACTGCAAACCACTCACTTCAGTTTTCAAATGTAAGTTTTTTGGAACTTGTTTGAGTTATTTTTATCTTTTTAAACCTTTGGTTTACCTATGCCACTTGTATTTTAGTAATATGGTTTATGTTTTGTGCTTTTTACTGTTTGCTTCATTTGTTAATCGAATAATCAAATGGTTTTTTTTTTCAAATTTCCTATACATATATCATTTTTATCAACTCTAGGTAAATAGTTATTGAAATATAAAATTCGACGAAAAAAGTCAAGAACTTCTCTACTCGTACTAGTAAAACATCGTATTTAATTACATGTTTTGATTATTATTTATTAATTAATTTAGTGGACCTGACCCTTTAAATGATCTCAAAGATTAAAGTAACATGAGATCTGTGATGTCTACCAAATCTGGTTATTATATTTCTTTTTTTTTTATTTGTATGGTCACTTGAAATTGAGTCACAAAGCCTTGCAAAAGTGCATTACTGAATAACAAACAAAGATTGAGATCTAACAAGTGTGATGGGAAATAAGACAAATATGGCGGCGCACTTGAGCTGAATTTCAAACAGTCTGCGCAAACGCAGGAGTGGTCAGTGCGCTCCTTAAAACGGCTTTTTCATCTGGACTTTGAGGAAGTGAGATTGGAATTATAAAATTCTATAAATGGATAAAGCATTTTGTTTTAACTTAATTGTTCTTTGTAGATTATTTATAACTGCTTCGTTAAACGACATTAACTTAAATTAACTACTTATTAAGGATTTAATTCCATAGTTTTTTGGTTATTTTGAAAATAACTAAGTTAGATTAGGTACATTAGAAATATGTAAGTACATATTTTGATTCCTACATTTCTAATGTACCTAATCTAATTTAAATTTTGAAAATTCCATACTATTTACAGTTAAACTCACAGCTTCATTTTATTGTACTTAATTACCTTTCAGTTGATAATCGTAATTGCATGCTCTTATTTACTTATATAGTAATAAAAAACTTTATGTTAAAATAATTGCCTCCTTAAATCTTCCTTATACCTACCACAGAATAAAATAGAATGCTCATACGAGTACTAAGTACAAATGTGAAGTGAGTACTTATCTATGGAATATATTATTTAATTAGGTACTGTTTTTTTATTGTTAATTCATTATTATGCTGAACGACTAAGATAGACCTAAGAACATTTAGAATGATAGATAAACACATTACGTAATATGTGATTCTATTCAGGTAAAATAAAGTCAAAACCGCAAGCAATATGTAGCTCATACAAATATTAATTAAATTGAACTTTGCATTTAATACATTTTTATGTAGGTTCCAATAAATATATGTAATTGAATTATTGCTCATAGGTAGGTACAACATTTTATGCAATATCTATAATCACGAGTAATTTAGTCCTTATATCTCAATGAATAAAGACCATATTAAACTAATACAAAATTATCTTGGATTGGTCAAATGCTGTGATTATAATAAACTTATATAACTGGTATATTTATATATTACTGGATTACATAAGGGGTTATATGTCAGGATGTTGTCCACTTAGGTATACCTATTTGACAGGATTTCCGAGCAATTTTTTTGAAGGTGACTCTACTTTTCTGCTATGAAACTGTCACCTTTTTAAAACTCCAATTGACAATGCAAGAAAGACCTTTCTACCATTTAGAACGTTTTTGGGTAATTTGGTATTTTGAAAATTACACCTACCGGAGGTGTAATTTTCAATTTTAACAGGGACACATTTTCAACTTATTTCCTTTTTATTCTTAAAGCCACTATTTATTGTGAATTTTGTCATGGATACCATGAACCAATATTCTTATAGCATGATAATGCAGATTCCAAATTAAAATTTGAACTAAGTATTTTACCTTTTATAGTAATAAATTGGCAACATTATGTAGGCTTTACATTACATTACAATTATCTCAGGATTAATAGCCAGTGCAGGTCCGTAGTCTCTGCTTATTCCGTCGGGAAACAGGCGTGATTTTATTTATGTATGTGTTATACATTACCTGTGTTGATAACCATAGACAGGCTATTTTTGTTTGATTGTCTATTACTTATATTTATGTCTTATGTTATTAACGCAGTTGTGTACCTAGGTATGTCATTATTGTGTGATTGATGAGTATGAAATGTAACTATTTTATTAGTAACCACTTAGTAACTGCTGTGTATGATCTATAAACTAAAATAGAGTTGTAAACATTTCGTAGCCGGCGCGCTGGTCAATGTAAATCCATTCAAAGCCGACTAGGCTATTCATATCAATTCGTTTCTCCCTCGTGTTTCGCTCAAACCGTTTTCAAACGTTTATTTTACGATGTAAACAGTGTTCACCGAAGTTTGTTCTACAAACAGAGCCCGTACGGGACCCGGGCGGGGTGAACTTGGGCCGTAATTCGGCAATAAACTCACCTTAGGCCGCGGCTAGCCGCAAGCTAACGCTCTCGCGCCATCCCGTAAACTTCTTCACAAAACTCACAGCGAAAAGAGTTCCGTTTCACTCCGTCAAGTCACGTGTCAGCGTTTTAGATGTGGCATGAGCGTAATACGTAATGTGTCGGGCGCACGTGGTAAGTCAGGTGCGGACCCGTGCACGTCGCGCGTCGTGTTGTTTATGGCGCGGTTACGCAACGCGTTGTCGCCGAGCCGCGCGTCAAGAGAATGTGCCGGCCGATGGTTTACGAGCGACGGCGCACCCCCCCGCCGGCGACGCCACACGCCGCGGCGCCGCACTCTATCGCAGACCAAAAGGACACCACCCTCCCTTAATCCAGCACCGTTGATGGGAAGACTTTAATCGAAACTATTAATCGGTTAATCGGACGGTCCGGTCCGCGCTAGGATTGTATCGGCGGCGGCTGCTCACGGCCGATCTGAGCAAGTGCGCCGTCATAAAGTTTCTTGTATCGTTCGATGCACCAGACGTTGAAGCCGGCTGGGCGCTCTGAAAGTGGCTCTACATAGGCACCTGACATAACGGTTTAGTTTGGCGTTTTTCATCGGAAATATCGAAAACAGCTGAATAGAAACCAGAGCTATTTTTTTTCTTATTATTCAAGCTAACGCCGTACACACATGTTCCATAAAAATTCCAAAGCATGTTTATGAGAAATATTGGATAATTTCTTTTCATTTTTGAATAGCTTTAAAGCGCATCTACGCTTACTTACAGAATAAATCAACTTATTCAAATTTTGAATCCCATTTTAAAGCGTCCTAAAATGTCTAAAAAAAACCTAAAATTAGAGTTGCAGAGAGCATTTATAGTTGAACGCATCAAAATATCATGTTGCCACCATAGTTTCCTTCCCAAATAAGTATCGTAGTCCTCGAAGTCCATGACTTTTGATGCTACTTCCATTAGGTAGGTATCTTTGATGACTGTTATGTATTAGAATAACCGTAAGATCTACTCTTAAGTGCTGAATTTTCTTTTTATCTAAATACAAATTCAGCCAAAATCTGCTAATCCAAAGCAGATTTCAGGAAGTGTACATGTAGGTACAATGTACTGTATTTAAAACAAATAGGCTTACTTCTGTTATTTTTAGGCATTGGTAATAAACTTGGCTAGTTTAGTTATTGAGGTTTTCTATGCGAGATTTTTGGAGCATTTATATAATTTTAGGAAATACTTTATTAATACCTTATTAGAACCTGATTGGACAACTGTCTCCCACAGAATACCAGCGCTGCAGCAGCATTGCTGCCACATACAGCATAAAATTGAATAATGGTAAATTTTGCTTACAATATTATAAACTGTTCTTTCTAAATTTTAAGGGTTATAATGTTTTTATTTTCATATTTTCATTTTTTAAACAAAATAAATACTTTTTTTTTTTTTTTTCTTTCCTTAAAAAATCACGCTTTATGAAAATGAATTTTGAGTGCATCAGTTACCTGCAATTAGTTTTGGTGTTATAATAATAACAGAAATAAGAACTATTGTCAACAATATGCACAAAGCCATTTCATCCAACCACAGTTAAATCTTCAAAAGCCATGGACCAGAGTATAGTACTTTTCCCAGCCGTCCAATGAGATGGTATTATTATGGCGCCATTTTTGTTTCCCCCTCCAATGAGCGCTCGAGAGAGTTTTGGGCGCTGTCAGTCTATTTGTAACTGTCGCTCTGAGCTGTGTTATTCGAGAATTTTGGGTAAATAATGTTTTGATTGGTTATGTAATGTTATAAAAGTTTTAGAAGTTTTTTTTTTATTTATTCAAACTAATGCTTGATTATAATTAAGCACTATTTAGTCTTTAAATATTTAAATTTTAACCAAAATTACTAAAGCCATTTTTCCATACATATTTATTTTAACCCACATTAACTATTTTATTACCCACTCATACTATTTTAATATTATTTATAATATTTTTACCCACTTTAATAGAAATCCGGGGTCTTGTATGCGTATTGTCTTTTTATACGAAGTAGGTATAGGTACCTACTGATTAATTTACATAAAGTTATTTTTTGGTTTAGAAAAAATCCAACTTTTAAACTGAACTTTAATTATTGTAATTATAATAAAAGTAAATTATAATACGAGTAGTAATTTTTTTGTTGCAAATAATTTTCTTTGCCTCGAGGCACATTACTTAGTCGACTATTATTATTTTTTTTCCTCTTTTTTCCATAAACCTTCAGAAGTAAGTTGGTATGGCGTATCTTAAAGTTTTAGTATTTTTTGAGATTTTTATAACCTCAGATGGTCTAAGAAATAAAATGTTAATCCTTATAATAAAACAGGATCGAATGACAAAAGCTTTTGTGTAAATTTTCCGTTTTCTGGCTGACTGTATTTTATTCAAAAACAGTGAATGTTGGTCAAAAGTTGGCTTGAGTTAAAAACAACGGTTAGGGTAGCTTCATTGCCCTATCGCAGAAATGCAAATATGGTGAAGTTTCATTAAAGAACATAAGGTATAAACTATACCTAAATCAATTTTATTTTCTTTTTTATTTATCTAGTATACCTACTTTTCTACTCTTTTATATTGATAGGAATACCTATTCAATGAACTTAGATATTATAGTCAAAGAAGATTATAAGGAGACCCATTTTGAATAATAAATTAGTTGTTTCAATCAAAATACAAAACCTATTTAGTAAACATTTTATTGCCATGTGGTTTCTGAAATAATTAATCTGGTAGAAATAAAAATAGTTTTTTTAACATAGTGAATAATCTTTAAATTATTGTATTGATCCATAAAAGAGCCTTGATATAACCAACTTATCCATAGTATTAACAAAATTAAAAATAACTCGACTGACAGAGTAATTGAAAATAGCTTGTTATAGCCGCCATATATTTTTTTGATATTTATATAGCCTTTGTCATTTTTGTAATCCAGAAAAATCCTACAACACCTAGTTTGTCAAGGGTTGTCGGCAGTTGGTACACTCTTTTGTTATGCAAATTACAAACATTTTGGGGCAGTTAGTACACTGGCTACCTAGACAGTCGGAGTAAAAAGTGTTTTCTATGCGAAATAAACTAGTATTGACAAAAAATAACAGGATATTTATTACGATAAGTATTAGGTACAAATGTTGTTTTTGGGGCTAAGTATTAAAATTTATGTAGTTCTCTTGTGAAACACAATAAAAACACTCGATCGACAATCTATACAGTAAATAGCAAAATGAATACAAATTATACACAACTTCTGTTATAAATAGTGTAACTACGAGTAACACGACTTTCTTTTATATTTTATAGATTTAATTTTTTGATAGTAAGCCAGTTCCCATTGCTTTACCATTAATTTTAAATCAGTAATTTTAATTTGTCGATAGGTACCAGGATATCAGAAACGATGGAGAGGTATTTCACTGTAGATCCACAGAGTTGAAAGATCACGAGTCGCGAAAACCTATCCATGGTTTATGCATTCCTGGTACTTGGAAATATGTACTCAAGTGTAGGATAGTGGTTTACATTGTAAATTGTGTAAGTAGTGTTATAGTCAGGAATTTAGTTTCGTGATATTAATAATAACAAAAAAATTGATTCATTATTCATATTTTTTTTGAGTAGGGTTACAGAGATATAGATTGCGTGGGCGCCGGCTTTAAACTGACCAAAAACTCACCTTGTATATAAATAATTAAGTATCTTGCTTACAAGTTTTACTGTTTAAATCTTGTGCTGATCCCACTCACTGGGATAAGGGAAGGAAAATTATGATAATGATTAATTGTTGTTTGTATTAAAAACACGTAACACTTTTGCCAAGAACTGTATTTTTTTCCGTGCCAATTTAAACCTTAAAGAAGGAGTGTACAAACTGACCATCAATGTATGGAATATCAAAATAACTTTTTTTAGGGTCGAGTGTACGAAACGCCGACAACCCTTGTCAAAATCCGTCCAGCCATTTGGGCTCCAGCGACAGCCAAAAGAACTTGCATACATACTTACTACATACACCCGAAATACTTTACTTACCTTCCTTCTTCGCAGTAGGGTAAGAAGTATAAAAAAGCCTTGACAATCTTAAAAGAGAAGTTCACCTCAAAATGATCATCCAAAAAATTCAAGTAGAGCAACAGTCGTAGCGTTTCACCGTCACATTTCGTTCGCCACATTCCTCTGCGCGTTTAAAGCATGCCCCAAACAGCTGATTTGCCCGGAATAGTCTGATCTCCTTTATCGCACAGTAAAACACGTAATAAAACAGAGAAAACTATAGTTTATGCGCTCCCTCGGTACCTCGTGGACGGCGTGCGTAACCTACATGCGGCCATTTCAAGATTTACGATCTGGGAATTGTGTGTTAGAAAGAGATAAAGCCATTAGACTCTCTGCCGACGCCGAGTTTGAACGTAGCGAGTATGTTGATACCCCGAGAACAAGACTTGCACAGTACATGCAAGAATATCAGATGGTGCATTTCAAAATTATGCAAAAAACAATTAAAAAAATAAAGTCTAATATCTTTTTTGTTACTGAAACCTTACATTTATGTTTAGTTGACAATTTTTTTCCAAAACTACAATAAAACATAATAAATTGTCTTAAAATTCGTCGCACACTAGGTTCACAAATCGCATACTAGCTCATTTCTCACGTATGTGTGTGTAAATTAAAGTATCCGCATGGGACCGATGAGCGTTATAGCTTTCCCTTTTGTTTGGCTAAGTTATGGGTACGTTAGAGCGAGAGGTCGTAAATCGCGGCGTGCGCTGTGACATGTTTATGGGCGGTGCGCGTGCCGCGTGCAGTGGGACGCGGCAGTCGGGAGCATGGCGTCGTCGGCACCAGGTGGAGTTGAGCTGGGCGAAATTATGAAAAAATATCTTGATGATTTTAAAAACCTCGTCAATTCAGGCGAAATTTAGCTAGGTACCTAATATTTTATGTTTGTGTTAAAAAAAAACCAATTTTTTTGCTACAAATTTTTGTTAAAAAACCTACTTATATAAAATTACTCTTCTGTAAGTATTTATAACTATTTCATAAAAAAATGAAAAAAAAACTTAAGGAACTTTTAAAACTTTTTAGAACGAAATGCCACAGCACAACAAAACCAGAACTCGTAATGAACAATAAATCTATCCGGGCGGATCATTCCACAGGTGGCGAGGTAACCCTGTCCTTAATGAGAGTTGCCCTACCGCCAATAAATTACACAGGCATACTTCGCGCCGAATTCGACTAGCAAGCAAATTGTATGAAGTTCGCGACGTTCTAATGTTTGTATTCTGTGGTAATAGAGCGAAGTAACCAATTTGACTTGGCTCCTTTACAATAAAAAAAAATAACGACGTGTAAAAAAATTTCTCTAAATGTTGTCATTTAAAAAAAAATAGTAAGAAACACTTCGCGGTAAGAAAAAAATTAGCAATATCATGCCAGTTTTTAAAAGTTTTCGTCAAAAATTGCCATTAGACAAGTTGACAACGCCACATCTCAGCAAAAAAAAAGTGCAACTCGAGATAATGTAGTTACGTACAACGTGACAAGCTAAAAGTATCATGATTTTGGCCCTAGATTAGACAAAAACGCAATTAACAATAGATTAGATTAAACTCTACAAAACTACAAAACTTGAACGATCCTCCTCTACGGCGTAGGCGTAGAGGCTCAGGAGAGAGCGACTCTATAAAAAAATGCATAATTTTTTATGCGTATATTTTCGATCATATTTTTATTCTATACTAGCTTCCGCCCACGGCTTCGCCCGCGTGATACCTTGAAAAACAAAAACAAATCTATCCCGCGGGAACCTATGTGCTATTCCAGACCATAAGTTATATCTGTGCTAAATTTCATTCAGATGCGTTCAGCCGTTTTAGCGTGAAAGAGTAACAAACATCCAGAAATCCAGACATCCAGACATCCAGACATCCTCACAAACTTTCGCGTTTATAATATTAGTAGGACTCACTTGCCCCAACTGTAAATTTACTTGAAGTACCTACTAGATAGAAGACTAGTGTCAGGGTATCAATATCTTACACATTTTAAACTCTATGTTCTTGGTAGTGAAGTTGATATTTAAATTTAAATTTGCTTATATCGGAATGTGAATTTGAAGGTTGTATAAAAGGGTCGTACACCTAATAGGGCAGGCTTAATCAGCAATTCCTCTGCAACTCACGATGCGTGTGCGCAGTTTCACCGTCCGGCGGCCATACCAACTGACAAATTGACTAAGTAGGTTGTTATCTAGATAGTTTATGTGTTTTCTTATAGAACGGCATATATCTAAAATGTCTTATGTTGTTATAATGAAAAATTAAAAAAAAATATAAAGAAAAATGACGTGACTAACACTTTAGTGTGTGAAACGGCGGCACGGTGTTCAAATCCCAACAGGCCAAACTTTTTGTACATTTTTTTCATATGTGAATGAGTGCAGTTAAAAAAACAAAACTATTTAATTTTAATTTTTGGTTTATTTGCTTCAAAATAAAATATTTGAAGCATAACAAATTGCATAAAACGTTCAAATAAACAGTTCAAATAAATCACGAATTTGTTGGTACAGCACTTCCGCAATTGTCATTCGCGTCCCAATTTCTAACGTGGTTTTACAAATGGTATTGAAATTAGCCGGATGTGATTGGAATATAAATAATATTAAAACTTTATGTGGAAAATATTTTTTATATTCATGTTTTGGTTCTACAATAATATATAAAAAATAGAAAAAATATTAACAAACTGTAGTTAAACTCTAGCATAATGTAATAAAGTCAAGATACTGACTGATTGAAAGTATAAGGAAAATTACTGGGTTTTAAAGATTTTCAAAATATTGAATCTTAGGAGCAGTGAGGTGTGAAGTAAACTTTGTAGAGATCAAATATTACGTAAGCAGAGTCGTGAAGATTTTCTTTAGTCCTTATAATGTATTTGAGTGAATAATATACTGTCTCGTATTATGTTGTACGAATTTACTTAGACAAATATCACGGGAAATCTTCTCTCTTTAACAATAGGCTGAGTAATGTACAGAACACATAAATAATATTAATAACAACGACCGCAACATTCCGACGCAAAGTTTTATTCTTCTACAATAGAAAAACCTTCGCTCCATGTAACCTATGCATTGCCATTTATCTTTTTCCACAAAAGCCGGACATTATTGTTCGGTCCAAACACTCTTAAATCTTCGGAAAAGTAATATATTTTCGTTTTGCCCACTGCGGTGCAGGGTACTGGGTACACATAGACGCCAGTCAGAGCGCTTCGCTACTTTTCTGTATCTACTAATGTTTTATACATTGCTAGTCTCCCTTTACATTTCCGTGGATAAGTCGCTTGTAGCAAGCAATGGAAATGCGCACAAGTTTTTGTACAGCTAAATCGTATTTTCCAAAATCCATTCTGTTACGTTTGGACCGTATCCTTTATATCTGTGGAAACTGTATGTGACGATTCGGAGAGTATTATCATCAATTTTATTGCAATGGATATTTGTCTTTATGTCTGGGGGATAGAGTTCGCTTTCTATTTTCTCTGAGGAGAGGAATTATTTTAGTGCGTAGCAGACAAACTTGCAAATGTGGATGAGTGTAAACGATATTAAGGATGGTGATTCATAAATCCGACAATACTTCATTGTTTAGACATAAACCACTTAATATATATCTCATTTAGCTTGAGACGGTATTACTTAAAAAAAGATTTGCGTGGGATGTAAGACTTTAGTTCAAATATCACACATTTCTTTAAATTTAGGTTTAAAATTGTTGTAATCGTTTCATTTTTGTTATGAATATGTACTTGTTTTGAAGCCTTATTGAGCGCCGCATTGGACAACATTATTTTGATTTAACTATTTATCATAAATACTCGCTCACTATTTTATCAACAATTAAATAAATAGTAAATAAACATTAAATTCAATCTATGAGTCAGAAAAAACCGACCAAAAACGCCAACATGAAGAACAGAAACACAAAAACAAAATCTTAGTAAGTAAACAAGTAAGTAAACACAGTCAAAAAGAAAAACACTTGAACACCTTTGAACATCTCAAAGAAAACTAGTTTATTCTCAGTATTACGTAATGGACACGCGTAATTTGAGAATTGGGTCCGTAAAGCAGCGTCAAAATATGTAAAGATTTTTATCTTTCCCGTAAAATGGCTTGGGAAAAAACATAAAGAAGGTGGTGTCACCTGATCCTGACAGCTGAGATTTATAGCTCTCGGTGTGGCCGCGGCCTAAGGTCGAGGCCCAGAGTTATGACGCTCGCTTATAATTTAACTACAGTCACAGAAGGAAAAATAGTTGGTTAGTACAGAAGGTCCACTCACGACACGACGCTTGGGCTAAGGCCCAAGCGTCGTGTCGTGAGAGTTCCGAAGACCTTGTGGTAAGCCACAAGGTCTTCGGAAATATCAAAGTAATATGACTTTGATATTTCGTACCATGACTTATAAAAAATTTAGTAATGTTACTTAAAGCTTGAAACTTTCTGACGTTTCTGAAACATGATGGTTTGTAAGAATTTATGGTAAGGCCCCAGATATTCGAATTATCTTTAAATTATGGTAGGTGTCTAATTATTATGTGAAAAGTTTCTAAGTATAAGTACTTATTTCACTAAAATGTGATAATGCTTACATACTGTTTTTATACTAATAGGTACTATATTCCATCACTTTTTTGCTGTGTCATTTCGTGTAAGTACGCAGTGTGGAAATTTCATATATATTTTTTATAGCTTTAGAATAACTATTATTTGTAGTTTTACTATGGACTACCAGCTTAAGTAAGTTCAAATTTGTTTGACGAAATCAGCGCCAGTAGTCTTCAAACTTTTTCTGAACTCAAAAAGATCTCATCCCATATTAAATTGAATGGCCACACAATACAGCTTATTTTGGATTGAGAGAGCGATTTTAGAGATTCAAAGCTGGTTATGAGTACAGTAGGGTTACTTCGTGATACCAAATAGCGACGGCAAACTACAAAATCTTATCAAAACAGGTTTTTTTTTAATTCTTAGAAAATCAAAAAGTGAACAATGTCGCCCAGAAATGGTTTAATTTTACGTGAACAAATCTCGTATTTATTTTTACAGTCAACTAGGGCTTGTAAAAAATCCTCTGGAGTAGTACGGGTTTTGATAGTTTACAAAACTTTATTTCATTTTGTTTCCTTCCACACTTTGACCGGAAGCGCCTCTAGCAGAAAATTGTGGCAGGTCTTTAGTTTCGAGGATTGTAAACATTCTTATTGCAATGCTAAAGTGATTACAAGATGACAGTTAAAAGCCGTCTAGGTTTAATATACTCAATCTGTACTTACAAATTTTCGAACACTAAAATTTTTTGTATCCTCAGTAGCATAGCAGATACGTACCTAGCTGATGTCAGGAGACTGTGATTTTTGTTCTTCAGAACTAAGCTAATTGTTTAAGCATGTCTTATTTAAGACCATAATCTATATCTGTGCCAAATTTCATCCAGATCCGTTCAGCCGTTTCAGCGTGAAAGCGTAACAAACATCCAGACATCCAAACTTTCCCGTTTATAATATTAGTAGGATGTGTAGAGTAGAATCCATTAAGCGCTATATAAAATGATCTAGAATAGATGCAAAGATTTGATCTTCACCTATATTAGTATTATTATAGGTACACGTAATATATTATAACCAGCTGGCAGTATTATTTAGCACAAACACAAAGTTCAAATGAGATCTTCATAAAGTCCTCTAAAAGCCTACAAAACTTGTCACCCTAAGTCCATGTGACAAGAATTAGTTTAAGATAATGGACACACAGATGAGTCAAAGCTCGGTCTTAGGCTTTTGAATAATTTATATAACCGACTTGTGTCGTTCGTGAATTGCTTTTAGACATTTTGTTTTGAATATTGCTGCAAATGTATTAATATAGGTCAAACAATTGTTTCTATATTGTGTCAATATAAAATAAAAATGCGTAATGTATAAAATGGAAATGAAACAAAAAAGATGGCATTTTAAAAACGCTATTATTCCTTAACATTTTTAAATGAAGACAAAATGAGATCCCAAAACCCTCTGCCAAATATCAAATTAAAAATAAACCTCCACTAAATTCTTCTCATTACAACCAAAAGACATTAGTAAAGGCGGGAAAAGAAATGCCTAGGCCTCCAAATATACCCCAGAATCGTGATACAATCCATCAAAAACGTGCTAACATCGCACAATCGTGCAAACAAAAACAAACTTTAATTTACAGGTCATAAAATTCATTTTATGTTCCAGGAAAAGTGAAAATACGTCGCTATTTTCGGTGATCGTGGAAGCTCAAGTAAAGTGGAAAGAGTCTCCGAGAAAATTGGCACAAGTGGTTTTAGCTGGGACAGGCTCGCGCGGGCGGCAACGGAGAGATTAAACAAGAAAAATAGATGGGGCACTGTGTGATTCAAGTTGGTAGAATAACGCTCAAGCCTCTATGAGGTATTTTTCTAAAATGATGTATTATCTATTCATAAATAAAACTATTGTAATCACCCCAATGTTTTTTTACAACTTAGTTTGGATAAGTGTATTATTTTTTGTTTATATTTTTTAAGTGAGAAGGTTTTTTACAAGCAATGTGTTTCTTCCAATTAATATAAAAGAGGTTAAATTAGATCTATTTTTTTTTAAATACCTTATAGATTAAATATAGAAGTGCACAAAAAGAGTCTTAAAGGCGAATTTTCGTCTTTTCACCACAATAATGGTTCGCAAGTGACACAATTAAAATATTCAAGATAATTAGATAAATACTCGTAGCTCTTATAAGTGCATGAAGTGCTGTGTTCCACTCGGGCTTGGGTAAGGCTGGAATTGGCACTTAAATTCACTTAGCATGTAAGACGTTTCAAAGTGATCCTTGTGATTTTATTGAATAAATACTCGTATATTTTAAAGAGCGCTGGTGGTGCAGTGGTAGCACCCCGGCCTCACGATCCGAAGGTCGTGGGTTCAAACCTGGTCGTGCACCAATGAGTTTTTCCATTTGAAAAAATTATGTGCGCAATGCCAGTGCTCTTAAACGGTGAAGGAAAACATCGTGAGGAAACCGGCATACCCTAGAACCAATAATTCGAAGGTGTGTGTCATAGGTTAGTATTCTTATAAGCGACGATGGGCTTGCAACCTGTCACGTACGGAATACTAACTACTGTGCAAAATGTGGGCATGTACCAAATGTCATGTTTAGACTTGCCTCTGACTACCCCCTTTAGATATCCTTAAAGATCTAAGTAACCAAAGATCTGAGGAGATATCTACCGAGCCCGGGGATTACAGTCATGATCATATTTATTTATTTTTTATTTTGACTTTGATAATCCTCTAGCGTGGCCAACGGTTGTACAAATTCCTTGTAGGTATATTTTTTGATGAATCTCACCAAAATGTACTGCCGTATCTGCTGGTCCTACTCTATGCCACAAGTATAGGGGCGGCCGTCGAATGTTCGCCCAGAGATAGGACTCGCGACAAGATGTATTGCTGCTTACGAAAAATTTTCAACAGTCTCTATCGGATTGGCTTCGAACGGAAAATAAGAGGGGCTGACAAAATAAATGAACGTATAAATATCCCTATGACAATAATACAGGTCAGCAATAGATATCTTTCTTTAGATAACGCATTATTAATGGAAAAACACAGGAAAGACGAAAAAAACTATCAATCGTACCGAAGATAAAATAATGGATTTGTTTAGTTAGTTTTGCGATAGTTACGGAGTTTACGTAAGTGTTAAATGACGAAGTTTTTTAGGTAGATACTACCTATGCTTGCTATTCACATGATGATGTATTTGCCAATTTGTTTAAGTAGCTTGTAGATTGCTTGCTGTGTTGATACTTTTATGAATAATAAAAATGGAAACCGATTCAATTAAAA
The DNA here is from genome assembly GCA_963675405.1 of Cosmorhoe ocellata. Classification (NCBI taxonomy): domain Eukaryota; kingdom Metazoa; phylum Arthropoda; class Insecta; order Lepidoptera; family Geometridae; genus Cosmorhoe; species Cosmorhoe ocellata. The sequence continues at coordinate 7,186,677 of OY776253.1, read as the reverse complement.
TACGAATCACACATTCTAAGAACGTGGATTTTTCTTTCGAAATTTATGTTCGCGTTGTGCCACCAGAGGGCGTAGCGGGTGGCGGGTGGGAAGGGGGGGTGCGACTTCATTTCGCTTGCGTCGTTTATCTTGAGAAACATAATTCAGGACCAAAGTCACTGTCAACTTATTCCTATTCTTTCGGCGGGGCGTAAAATTGCTGTTTTTAGTCTGGTAAAGCCTCCAAGATGATAATCTATAGTCCCAATTTAGAGACCTACATGTATGGGAATTTAGGCTTTCTTTAAACAAATACTTATAACTACTATCTGCATATACAAATAGTTTTATTCTAAAAAAAAAAATCATTTTGCATTTTTGTATGATTCTTCTAACAAAAATTATCTTCAGTGCTAATTAAACAGGTTTAGGCTCAAGATAAAAAAAAAGTAATAATAAATATCACTCAAAGTTTTTGATACCCATGACACGAATGTCAGATTGAAATTATGTTTGTAGCTAGTACAAGTTGTTAGTTGTTTCTTTTTGATGACCTGAAGTTTTAGTACAAGCTCTTCGGTTAATATCAAAGTAATATAACTTTTATATTTCGTACCGTGACTTATGAAATTTGTATTGAAGTAGTGTTACTTCAAGCTTGAAGCTTTGTCGTTTCTGAAACATAATTGTTTGTTAGAGCTTGTGGTGAGGCCCTGAAACTATAGGTTTTGAAACGTGTCAGTTCCGTCACGCGCGCACCATACTTTACGTATCCCTTATTACGATACCAATACGTCATTTCGCGCAATAACGGTCAAACAATAAATATCGCTTTGTGCAGACAACACGCGCAAAGTAATATATGAAGTTAAGAATAAATAGGCAATTTAGTGTGGGACGCACGTCCTACCGAATATTGCCGAATGGCCGACGGAGAAAGCCGAATTTCCATACCGTATCGCGATTTGTGGGGTGCGTTTATGGGGTAAAAATTAAGTCGACGAGCGTTCACGTGTTGATTCCCAATTGGATAGTGAGGCTGATATGGCAAGTTTTATGGAAATCGGTAAATGATTTCGTGGTAAATATGACGAACTACGAGTACCTTTATAGTGCCTAAACCTTCCATATTTTACGCAGATGTGTTTGCCATCGCTGAATCATAAACTGGTTTTTGTTTTTCATCACATCACAGTTTGCCAAGAAACTTGTAATTGTGTTGTTTTTGGACACATCTAAATTACAAAACTTTACTTTAGCTAGGTTTTTTAATAAATACTCAAAACAATTGAGTTTAATTTTCATTTTTAGATAAAAGTAACCACTATTTTTTTAATTTGCATTTTATAATAACTGTCACTTGGAAAAACTACGATTAGATAGAAGATTTGTTAATATCAGTTAAGAGTCAATCATACCAACTTGCAATTACAGACAAGTCGTGCGAACAGTACTTTTTCTTCAGGAAGACACGAATAAATTCGCTGAAGTACAATCGTATGGAAAAAAGATCCGCGGAAGCAGAATAAATTCAGCTGAAACCCGATAGAAATGAGAAAATTTCACATTAAATCTTTCTAACAGGCCGATAGGTGGCGTTCTGGCTAAGCAGCGGGAAGACGCTTGGAAAACACATTTTAATAAGGGACGTACCTACTTTAGTATCCAGACGCAGTATCTGTGGAGTCTTGATACTTGTAGAGACTTCATCATGAGGTGCGTAAAGTCTCCTACTTAAGTAATATAGTCACTTATGTAAGATGTTAAAAAGTGATCCTTGTAGACTTTATTATTCAGTAGGAATAAATATTTGAATTTGGATTCTGAATTGAACTTTGGATAGTTTCGTTAACATAACTATTGTCTTAACTCCCAGCTGATTGATTATCTATTCAACTCTACAGTTACAAGCTTCATAATAACGTTTTATGATTTTGTACATATCTAGAACAAATTAATATTTTAGAGAACACTAGCACAAAAAATTTCATTATTTCCATTTCCCGTTGACACCATTTCACTAATACTGGTGTGCTTAGCTAGATTTTTTTATGAAACTGCGTAGACTAAGCATAGTAAAAGTATCAAAACTCAGTATACCACATAAGGTATTACCTCCATCGGGCGGGAGCGCCACGAGCGAAACGAAATGTGGCTTTAAAAATTTGGAACACAATCCCGCTATTTGTCTTTCGAACGTCTCTTATAAATCAAGGAATAAAGCAGCCAACAATGGTTTATGGGCGAAAAAAAGTACCTATATAAGACGGGGAAATAGCATACAGACCTTCGTGCATTCATAATGTATGTTAGTGTTGCGCAAGGGAAAGGTGGAACTTGGCTGAAGTAATTCAATGACGGGCGCTATGAAGGCCTCTGCTCCTGTGACTTCAGGACAGCCTTTTAATTGCCACACTACTAGAACACTGGCCAGTGAATTTAGTAATCGAAAGTAGACTTTCATGGAAGTGGTTATCAGCTCATTGTAACCAGTAGGTGAATCTTTCAATCCTAAAAAAAAGGTTTGTGAAGAGTAAACTGCTGGACATGACTGAAGTAATGAAATTTGAGTACCTACATAAAATTTGTGACTTGGAATTGCACGCAGATTTATATTTATGTAAAAGCATGCAAAGACGCTAGTGGAAGCTAGTTTATAACAAGCTTTTTATAGGTAAGAGTATCTGTATCTTAATTATATAAGTAAATAGTTTTCTAATGAGTTGATACACAGGAAGCTAGATTGAACTATGAAGCTATTGTAAAAAAGGTATACTCAAAACTGGCACTCTGAGCAAAATAAGGTACTTGGTCCGCTAGTTTTGATTATAGTAATAGTTTAATTACTGAACCATTTTTAAGTATCAGTTTTACTTGTTTGTATGAAAAATTAGTAATAAATACCAATAAAAATGAATTTTCATCCGCCATTTTAATATCCAAAGTCGTTATTTAACACGTCACATCCGTCCGCACTGTGCGACGCATTCGCAAAATTATTACCTTGTAAACCCACTATATCACGTTTAATTTACGAGAACCTGAATATGATAGATTTTCAATCCGACCTCCATAATATACGGCGAAAAACCTCTGTCAAAATAGAGAAATAAATAAAACCGTGACAACCAATTAATAACTCGTAAAACGTCAGTGTTGAATAAAAAAATCTGATAAAAAGGGGCAGAAAAAGCGATTACAATAGCCTTAGGACGAGAGACGAGTGTAAAAAGCTCCAATATCGTCCATAAATTTAGACGAATTCAAAACACATCGCCCTTATTCATTACACGTTTTGACTTTATAGAGCCGAGATTCTGTTATAAACAGAATCCACTTTACAACACAGTAAAGAGCACAAAGAATTCTTTCAAAAACAACTCAGTTCTGAACAAAGGGCGTTCGGTTCATTAGTCAATTCGGTTTGTTCAAAATATTTTTTGGATAAAACATGGCCTAACAAAAAAACTATTCATTTGAACATTTTTTGTATCTAATAGAGCATGTCTAAAAGGTCGTAAATAAGAAATTAATAAAGCCGATTTAAAAATTATCAGCATTGCTTATAAATTATAATGAAGGTATCAAAATAAAGCAGTTTATTTCTAGAAGTTGACATGCAAAATCATTAACCCCATATATTGTGATTATATATTATTGTGATTAAAAACTTGGGTTGGATTTGACCAACTTCTGATAAACTTAATGTCACATAAAATAAAAAGTCAGTGTACGTACTACACCCACTCTTCGTTTAACTAAGATTTATTCTAAAATAGTGCTTAAACTTGCTTGGTCGAATCTAACTTTAATTGTGTAATACATAAATCCTCCGAGGACAAACAAACACGACATTTCAACAATAACTCTCAAATAAGAGACATTTTTCCAAAATATCAACCCTAAGCGAATGCAAATCGAATCAAGCAACTCAAGCATTTTATTATCAGATACCACATAACGATACCTTCATCAGGGCCCCGTAAAACGTTATGGAACGTCGAACCGAGAAATAAATGGCTTTTAAAAGTGTGATCCAAGATGTACAAAAAGTGGGGAGGAAAAAGGGAAAAAAGTGGAACGAAATGATAAATTTCCCATTGGAAGTGAAAAAGTGAGCGTTTATTTATGACGCGGGTGTGTATCGCAATCTCGAAAGCAAAGTTTACTTAGAAAGCAGGTTCCTCTTGTAACAAGAGTATTTGGCACTTGTACTTGTTTTACTTGCAAGAATGACAATTGCGAGGCCAAACCGGACTATGAGTATCATACAAGAAAAGCAAAATTAGATATTTTGAAACAACCCACGACGGTTAAAAAGTAATTAAATGAGCACATTCACCAATCAAACCCAAACCCATAACTGAAAACTGCATCGAAATTGGACTAGTAGTTTTGGAGAAAAATGGAAACATGTATTTGCACAAACAAATAATCCTCTCATCCCAAACGCATATACCGTCTCCGTTCCGTCGCGGGTAAAAATGATAGTTACTGAAATTTGTTTAAAAAAAATATAGTTGTCCAAAGCTCGAAGATTATTGGTTAAGTCTTAAGTCTTAATTTTTGTTCATATTTCAATAAGTCGGCTTCAAAATCTCGCTTTTATTGAAACATCGTCTCTGTTTGACGTGAGATCAATGTACCAAATGCAGAGACATGACGGCCTGTTCTTTTGTGTACAATGTTTTTAGTTTATTTGCACCTGATTGTATCTCTTTTTGGGTTATGCGTACGTACTAAGCTAACACGTTATATTCTTGATTTACGAGATTTAGTTAGTTTTTTTAAGTTTCGGAACAAGGATACTAAAAGTTGCAGCCAACGTTACCTACATGCAACATTAATATTTTGCTCAACCATAACATTTTTGAGTAAACTATCTCAAAACAGAAAATAGTTACATAAAAGTTAAAAATAATGAAAAACTACGTTTAAGTAATTATTGAACAATTTTTTCCTTTTTTAGTGTACATTCAAAAACTATTTTCTTTGTTTCATTTGATAAAAGCATTATTTTCTGAAACACACTGCTCCCAAAAACTAACTTTAGCAATGAGGTGTCTAAGTATCACTACGGTAATTAGTCAACAAGAGTTATGCGCCAATCTTCCAGTCTACCACAAATCTCACCGTCTCTGGAAGTAATTGAAAATACATTACGCAACCAAATTAAAGTGGAAAGTGGTACAAGTTGAGATGGGCTGGGCGTCAGGTGGGTCCGTGACACCCCCACCCGCGAATGTTTGGCATAAAATATTACTTCAATTATTTACGCGGAAGATTTATGGCACTTAGAAAAGTGCGCCGCGAAAAAAGCCGAGCGACGTGTGCAAGAAAAGTGTTTTTCTTTCCGAACTTATAATGGGTATGGAGAAAGTTTTTTTGAATCTCTTTCCTATGGTAATTTGTTTTGGCTTGTTTAGGTAGCGTTATTAGGTTTATAATAAAGTACGGAGAACTAATTATGGCTTTATAGTCAAGCACTAAACTACTTCTGGATAAGGGTGCGGTTCCACTGAAGCATACAATGCAAAAACAAAGTGATTTATTTGAACTGCAGAAAGGTGACGTAATGATGTGATTTTTAGTTTTGTATTGATTCAAATAACGGGCTAAATTCCGGAAAAACACAATTCCAAAATACCTAGGACACGCTTTGGAAAAACAGTTGCGTAACACAGAAAACTGCTTATGTTATACAATAGTAAGAGATAGACTGACAGACCATAGGCATTACCCAATATATTTTCACTTGTTGTGCAAATTGAAAAAAATCCCGAAAAACAATACCTAAAAGGTGCAGCGGAGATCTTAAAGTTTCTATGAAATAACATCTCGGAAACGAAATTGCGAGAAATTCCAATAGTAAACTAATAAAATAAGAAGACGAACAAGAGCTTAACAAACAAGAATATGAACTCACAAACATTGTTAATAAGTACTTGTAGCATATCGCATAAAACGCTCCACGCATGTTTATTTTTCATTTACGAGCCCGCTTCGGGCAAACAGCCGTAAGTTATTGTGTTATGGAAGAATATCTATGATAATTACGGGATTTTTATTCAATTATAAGGAAAATGAGAGATTTTAGCGGTGATTCTTCCTTGTCTTGTGCTATTTGGTGTTCGTGATGGGCGTATTTATCTAGAATAAGGAAATGAAAGTAAATTAGTAGCTTGATGTTCATTTCTTTGCTATAAACTGTATACAAAATGTACATATAAAAACCTATTATAAAGCTGACAATGAATAATCAGCCTTTACAAAGTCATAAAGAACTAAAATATAAAGTATCAGTTTTTGGAAGTATAGAAGCGCATTAATTCCCATAACTGTTCCCCAAAGAAGTGCAGTAACATTGTCAGTATATTTATTTATTTATATTGAAGTCAAAAGTAAGAATTTTATAAGTATGTACATATAAAGTTTATTATAAAGATAATCTTAAATTCAACAGATCTACAAACCTCTAGAATAGACGACACTTAACTCCTGTCTTCACCGTCTGCGTGATAATCTTCAGTAAAAATTTAATTGAATCTCGGAAGTGAGAGCAGATGGGCCTCAGCCCTTGGACTCATAAACTACTGGATGTAAAAATTGTTGCCTTTTGCTGGAAAAACACACACAATAATAAACGTATTTAGTTTCCAAGATTTCCTAATGAATTTGTTCAATGCTTTTGGTTTATTCGTTTAATTTTTTTTATGAATCTGGGCAAATTAAAAAAAAAAAAGTTTATCTGAACCAAAAGCATTTGAAAAAATATGCCTATTTCAATTATTATAAGTCATGTTACAAAAAGGGTGATGAGTTTGAATGTGGATGGATGTAAGGGTTAGAGGTAGACCTAAGAAAAGATGGATGGACTGGTGTGAAAGACAATATAATGTAAGAAGGGAGTGGACTACTGAGATGGCGGATGATAAGGGAGAATGGAGGAAGAGAACCTGTTGTGCCGACCCCACCTAATAAGATAAGGGCAGGAAGACGATGATGAATCAATTTGAAATGTGTTACACTGAAGTAATGTGTAACATTGATTTTCTATTTACTAACTTAAAACACCAAATAACTAATACCAATCATAATTTGGTTTCGTTCGAAGGCTAAGCTAGAGAATATCATGCGAATCTTGTCGTTGAACGTCTCGACTACATCTTGCCCCTAACGGTGCTTCTGTATTGCCTCGCGGAAATTCCCGTGTATTCCCCTGAAGGGCATTTTTTCACTTCCCCAAAAATATTGTTCATATTGTTTCAGGAGATTTTATGTTTTTTGTTCAGATGATTGCAATCTGCTATGTTGAAACTAATGCTCAAAATGTCGTGTTTTAACTGCGCATTCTGAAATTGTATTTCTTTGTGTTTTCTAATAGAGAAAACATTTTTCTTTTCTCAAAGCGAAAATGAACAATTTACAAGATTATAACCAAAATGCAAAAAAATAACTTTAAAGTTCCATAATCAAAATATTTCATAAAACGTAAGTACATACACAATGTAGTATTTGAAATTTAACTTTATGTACATGACTAGCTTCCACCAGCCAGCGGCTTCGCCCGCGTGGTACCTTGAAAATCAAAAACAAATGTACCACACGAAACCGTTAATTTTCCGGGTCAAAAAGTAGCCTATGTATATATGATCCAGATTATATTTCATCCAGATCCGTTCAGCCGTTTCAACGTGAAAGAGTAACAAACATCCATACATCCTCACAAACTTTCACGTTTGTAATATTAGGATTATATTATTCAGATTATGAATACTATCATCTGTAATTCATCTAATTTATTTCACCTACCCCTATTTCACCATTCTAAAAGGCCCTACCTACTATAACTTAATAAATAATACGCTGGACTTCTGTAATAAAAATCGTATGCTATCAACATAAAAGACCATTGTTGACACTTACGATAAGCATCAAAAACGCTTTCCGCCACATCGCTAAACTCGCTAAACAGGCGAGTTACAAAAAACTGTTCCGTGAGCTTAAATATAATTTGTTAATGATAAATAAACTCATAAATCGGCCTGGCGCGCGAGAATTTGTTTACAACAGATTCACATTTAAGATATCGCTGCCTCTGTTTTTGCATAGTAAAGTTGAGTTTCAGTGTTTTATGTACAAAGATGTTTCTTGCGGCGCGCAGCGACTCATACTACCGTCATTGTGAAAAATAAATAAACTCATTCGTTAATTTAAATTCTCAAAGTATATTTTTAATAGTTTACAATTACATATCTTTTTAGTTTTAACTAAAAATATTAATTTCTCATTTGTCCAGCTTTGCCCTCCAACGGCTTACTAAGTTGCATTTGCATAATACTTTGCTTTTTTCTTTTTATGTTGTCTTTAGCATATTGTTGGGTAAGGTTTGATTTACATTTATAAGAAGAATCATACAAAAAAGCGCTAGGACCAAGACGAATTCCTTGGCTGTTCTTCTCGGACTTAGGTTAGTCTGGAATTGGCACCTACCATTTAAGACGTTTCAAAGTAATCCTTGTGATTTTAAAATTAAATATTTTAACTTTTTTCATATTTTCTCAAATATTTGAAAACATGTTTGTTACTAAAAATAATTGCATTTTTAGACGAACTACTTTTTTTTGATGCGTTTAGCATAGTATCACAAAGTAAAACAAAGAAAACCACTTTTTACCTACAACAGCGCTTCCTGAATATGTTTTGAGTTATGAAATCTCAAGAGCAGAGATTATACTGCTGTACTTTATTATACTGTGCCTCAGCAGCTTTGTCGCTAATCTCCTAACAACTTTGAAGCGAAAAATTTAAATCTACGAACGTTTGTTTGCGTGGGTAATGAAGAAAAACGCGCTTTTGTCGCTTGCTCTGACTTTGGTTTATCTGTATGATTAATGGCTAGATACGAGTGTGGATAGTTACAATAAAGCCGATCTTTTAAAAGTTGATTTAGCAATGTTTCCAACTTTATATTTGAAATTTGTATTGACTTGAAACAGCAAGTGTTTTGTATATTATAATTATTTAACAGAGTATATAAAAATATAAACTACAACATAAAGTACTACTTACCTACCCAGATAAAAAAGTAGCCTATGTGTTCCGGTCATAAACTACGAGTATTCCATGTTTCATCCAGATCCGTTTAGCCGTTTCAACACGAAAGAGTAACAAACATCCATACATCCATCCATCGTCACAAACGTTTATAGTACTACTCGCTTTCACCCGGTACTTTGTAAAATTATAACCTACGTGCTGTTCCAGACTATAATCTTTCTCTGTGTCAAAATTAATTCAGATCCGTTCAGCAGTTTCAGCGTAATAGAGTAACAAACATACATCCATACATCTATACATCCATACATTCTTACAAACTTTCGCGTTCATACATACATATTATTATGCAGCTTTATTTTCTACCAATACCGTCAGAACCCACGTAGTGACTCAACCTTAGGTCATTCTCAAAACGCATCACAATTTCGAATTAGAGATTCCTGCAAGACGAATAGCTAAGCATCGCTACGCCCTTAGGAAGGCATTATGCTAAAGCACGTACTCGAATGTTTTCACGTCTACCCCCGTCTTGGGGCCAACCCCAAAATATAATATATCCAGCAAACTTTACATATATTTGTACCGTAAATCTACATAATATATGGCTCTATTTTTGTTGCTGCTCTAAATTTAAGGCGGGACATAGGTATTTAATGAATGTTAATGTCTACTTGCATTCGCGGTTTACAATTATTGTAATGTCACTGTTATTTTGTCTTCTCTTTGTTTTGATGCCATGGAATCCTCTACATCATTTTATTTTGATTACACACTTCGAAACCCCAATTGTTTTAGGCAAAGCTCCTTCGACAATCCAGTTTTGAATAACTTAAAAATACTTTTCAAAAACGTAGACTAGATACTAGATAGACATTATCTCTGTTTCACTCACACTAAATTTTTAAACAAATTCAAAAGATACAAATATTTAAAAACACATTACCAATAAATCCAAAACCTAGCAATTTGATTAACCGAACAAATACTTACTGCTATTTAAATATTGATATTAAGTAGTTTAGTTTTCTAGGATGGATTGTACAAGCAAAGCTTCAAATGCTCTGCTATTGCAGTGATTCAAAACAACATAGCTCAGAATATAAGCTCATAATGAGTTTTAGCGTCAGAAACGGCTCATCTCATACCAACAAATTAGTATAATTCCTATGTAGACATAATTTATCACTGGTCTTAGTTCAACAGCGCATGCGTCAATGTCGACTGATTTATACACAAAACACTACCCGATCTTATCCTGAGGACAGGGCGGTCTCATAAATAAATGAACTAATTCTAAGAGGCGACACTAAATAAATAGATACAGTTCACCTAAAGTAGCAAGATACGGGTTTATGTCTATACAGTGCAAAGGAGTGAGCTAGATACCTATTATCTTCACAACGTATGTTTGCTAGAAAACCCATTTTGACTTCCATTCATCTCCTGCGTAGCGTACGTATCGTTTTACATTACCTACAGTACCTACTTCATTTCTATGATACATCAATATTTTATTTTTAACTGATTATATGAGACATACCTACTATGCTTTACAACGCTTGTTTGCATGAAAATCCGTTTGACTAGTATAACAATCTTAATTCTGATATTACGTTGTGCGATAAGTTCTAATATATTGTGAAACATTAAGGTTTTCGAGTGGTCACGTAAGTAGATTTTTTTCACAAAAATAAGTCTCTTGTAATTTGATCAAATTAATCATTCTTGAGAGTCTGCACCATAGACAGGAGCCTTAAAACGGATTTTGATGGTTTACGAAATTTTTTTTTGTTCTGTTCCATTCCATAAATTTACCTGCAGTGCAGGCAAATGTATAAAAGGACACGAAACGAAATCAAGTTTTGTAAACTATCAAAACCCGCACTAACCCTCAGGCTACAGGTTTTCAAGGGTTTCGTTCCTCTGTTTTTAGGACTGAACCCTAAAACCGAGGTAGTCCAATGGAAAAATAAAAGGTTACTAAATTACGCGAAAACTGCGGCCTTACCGCATTTGACATCGCGGATAAATTGATATTTATAAGTCGAGGGCCACGTTTAAACGGATTCCCTTTATTGCTATCTGAAGGGATGAAGGGAAGACGACTGGTTCCTGTCCCGGAATATTATGATCTATACCGACTTGAAGCGAACGTCGAAGGTGTATTTATGAGTTCAGCGAAAGGAATTATCTGCTTTCCCGGATGCTGGGGCGACGTTATTATCCGTTTTATTGGTATAATATTTAATTTTGGACCCTTACTACTGAAGAAATACCTCTGTGCTAGTCTTTAGTGAAGGCAGCTACATATAAATTGAGGAATTATTTGGTGAGGGGTTAATAGGATTTTTTGAAATATTACAGTGGTAAATAATTTCAAAAATATGGATACTTTAAAATTTTGATCTAAGTTTCATTGTATAAACATTTTTTTTTAGAATGTTTTCCATTTTATAATGAGAAATGTAGGTATAGAATATTCTATTAGTAAAATATTGAAAATCAATGATTATAAGTATTAGAACAAGGTGCTTACAAGGTATAAGAAAGAAAACAAATTATTGCAATAATAATTATTATAAAATACATGTGAAGCTTTAACTTACAGTGAATGTTTCAGAAACGTCACATTTCAAGCTTGAAGTAACACAACTTCAATACAATTCGTATAGTTCACGGTATGAAATATCTATGTTATATTACTATTGCCCAAAGAGCTTGTGGTAAGGATTCTGTTCGATATTTAAAGGGTAGTCAGGAATTCATAATGAAAATTCTAATTATCTTATGGAACTAATGACTGCAGTGGTAGCATATTCCATCGGCTAAAAGCCACCGATAATAAATTATTGTGATCGGCTGCAAGTTTCAGGACGGGTCAGAGGTGGCCAGGGCGCGGGCGGCAATTATCGAGGGCGGAGATCAACATAAAATGGAAGTGGTACTTATTTTTCGCATTTTCGAACTAGTGTGGTGAAAATATTAAAGTGCGCCACAGATAATACTTTCAATAGACTCTCATCCCTTGCAGTTTCATCTCTTTGAGTGTATACTCTACATTAATACCAAACTTCATCTAAATCCAAGCTGTTTAAGCGCAAACAAAGGAGTAACAAAAGGATTTTCTGCGATGCATTCGACCTTTAGCTTTGCCGCTCTCGTTTTTATATTTTTTCTCGTGTTATTTTGAGTTTTATTATGTAATTGGGATGGTTATTTTTGCAAGAAAGCCTGAGTTCTTTACACAGTGTAAAATATGCGAGTGTGTTCCTTTCTAAATCCATCGGTGGAAATCCCGAGAATTTTGAAAGAAACAGCCATTTTTTGTTTAAAATTGACTTGACAATTTAACTGATATTGATAGTACTTCTACTTTAAACACTTGACACTGGCAAAATCGATCTCAAAAGAGACAGATGCCATAAACCAGTGATTCCCAAAGTGGTCCAGGTGGACCCCCAGGGGTCCACGGGAGACTCGACGGGGGTCTACGTTGGACGTGACAAAAAATGGGGGTCTACAATCGTAAGCCAGGGTGCATGAAAATTAATTTGGTTTCGATAGTGAAGAACTAAAATGTTGGCTTGTTATTTTATATTATGATACCTAAATTAAACCTTCTCAATAAGTCAATTTATAAATAAATTGAGAAAAAAATGGTAATATGGAAATGGAAAAGATTTTTTTTTTCGAAATCTGTTAATCGTCGTTGAAACTCAGCCACAACGCAAGTTTCCTTATATAGCTAGATCTAATCTTCACTTTTTTTTCAAGATTTAGAAATTGGTAGTAATGTAGATGCAGGGGGTCCACCGGATCCAGCAAAATTTTGAAAGTGGTCTATGAAACAAAAGAGTTTGGGAACCACTGCCATAAACAAAAAAAGTAATAACATAATAACACAGACGCACAAACATTGCATTTTTGTCGCTTCCAGTGAGCTATATTCCCAACCCAGTAGCGTCACCCGCACACAGTAGATAAAGTAAGGCCCGAGGCTTCGTGTCACCCGCCTGATTTATGCGCCAACCCTTATCCAAGATTACGATGACCACTTGCTTAGCTTTATGTATGTATACGTGGCCAATAAAATTAAGAGCTTAAATACAATAGGAAGTGGACTGAGAAATGAGTCTTCTTCTTCTTCTTCTTCTTCTTCTTCTTCTTCTTCAATTATGGCATCTGTCTCTTAGAGAACAATTTTGCCAGTGTCAAGTGTATTTATATATAAGTATTGTCAACGTCATAGAGTTATAGTCAAGTTGTCAAGTAAATTTTAAACAAAAGATGGCTGTTTTGTTCAAAATTCTCGGGATTTCCTCCGATTAAATTTGAAGGGAACTATTCACTTTAATTCACATATATTACACTCGCGTCAAGAACTCGGGCTTTATTGTCAAAACAACCACCAAAATTACGCAATAAAACTCAAAATAACACAAGAAAAAATATAAAAACCAGAGCGACGTAGTTGTCAGTCAAATGCACCGCAGAAAATCCCGAAATGAGTGTTATGTGGACTTGTAAAAGACTGTCACTAGTGTCATCTGGCCCCTATTTAATAAACATTACAAATTGTAAAATACAATTAATTGTAACTGGCTACAATATTCTGTTTACTAAAAATATACGATTTACAAATTTGTAATGGTGGAAAATTCTACCTACAATTCTACATTGTAGGTATTATTAAACAGCACTTAAAAAAAAAAATTCGACAATATTGACAATTTTTTACAAATTTGTAGACTTGTAATGTATGTATATTTAGTAGGGGCCTGGTTCCCTTTTGAGAATGAACGTTGATTACAAACTAGTATTTATTCAAAATAATTTGAAAAAACCGATTGGACGTAACTAAAAATAGATTTTTATAGCCACCATATTAGTTTTTTTTTGCATTTGGTATAATTTATGTCAGTCTTGTGATCCAGACAAATCCAACCTCATTTGTCAAAATCTGTCCATCTGTTTGGGCTACAGCGACCGCCAAAGAAACTCGCATGTTCACCCTAAAAATGTTACCCTCCTTTGCTTTGCAGACGGGTAAATATTTAAAAAAATACATGACATGGCTGATAAGTTAACAAATTTTCAAAACGTGGGTATCTACCAAATTGAATAAAACCTAGGGTTTAGGTGTTGTGGTACCATGGTACTTATGAGTTTTTTATAATACCCTCGATACAGGAAATCCTGGTAACGTGATTTTGGGTCAATGATAATAATAACTGATCAATTGATAAACGAATAATTAATATAAATGGCCCAATAGTAAGGATAATTTAATACATCTGACTGTTTTTTATTAAAAGTAGCCACTTCCATCGCTATCGGTGACTGCATTGAAAAAGAAATAGTGAAATTAAAAAAAAAACTGTGTCACAGTAAAACAGAGTCTTTGTTCCAAACCCATAGGTACCTACTATATATTATACTCTTAAATAATACTGTTGATCATCTACTGTTTCATACCAACTACATTAATAACACACCTCCAACATAATTTCTAAGCGAGAACGAAATAAATTACGTACTTACTTCGGTAAGCCATATTAAGCGACCCCAATTAGCCAAGATGAGATATATGGGTATAAAGTAGGTATCTATGTTTGTATTAAGGGGGTGCAGGATCGATTCCCGTTAGCGGGCAGTGGTCAAGCATTAAAATATTAAGGGCCCTCTAATCTACCATGATTGAATTTGCGTTTCCGCTGGCCTTGTGCGGGAGCCCCACCCGAACGTGGCGATGTATCATTGGCACCTACTATAAGTTTTCGAGTTGAACTTTATGGCAAAAATATTATTCTAGCTTTTTATAGTCAAATTCTATAAAAAAAATGCATTTTTCTTTAATTTGAACCATTTTAAAAGCATAACTAACAAGACTTAACTTTTTTTTTGAACTGATCCTTTTTGCCGTGGTTTTAACTATCAAATTCTTTGTGAGACAAAAACTACAATATGTTATAATGCACAATGTTATAATATAATAGCCCTGTATTTTATCTAACCTAGTTTAATAGAGGTAGAGTTTGTTTGTATGTATGAGGTAATCTTCAAATCTTCAAAAAATCTTTCACCATGTGTAGAATGAACTTTCAAAATAAACATATTCGTAGGCTATTTGATATAGGTTGACAGTTTCATTCCAACATAAAAAAATTTGTTTATACACGAGTATAAACAACATTTTTACCATATATGTATATCAAATCAGTACCAAGAAAAAGTTTTTTTTAGTTACACGTTAAACTCAGTTCGGTTTTCTATGAGAGTTTAATTCGAGAGTGTTTCGAGTTTCTAGAGTAGCGCTACAGCGTATGGAATAAATCTACAGGCTGTATACAAAGCGTGCGGAGTCCTGATAGCGCTGTATCTAACGCCAAGCCGCGGAGAGAAAATTAGCATTTTAATAAATACACACCCTTTGAGCGCAACGTACATAAATCCAGATGGATCTCAGTAATCAAACATTAGTCTTACTTTGTGGATGTATTTTGTTTCTTGAAATAACTCGATTGTATTATTGTGAAAGTAACGACTTTGAGGCTAAACCAGACTAGATGTGACTTCAGTCTATCGAACCAGTGTGCAGTGTACTAAAAGGATTATATTATATTCGACTTCAAAGAAGAGCCTCATATTTCGTACACTTGACTATAGATTCCATTTGTTTTTTTTAAACATCCTGAGTTTTGAGACCTTCCAAGACTGAATGAAGCGTATGGAATGTATCAAACATTTTGGTGGTATATGTCTGATAATAATGTTCGGACGTTACTCTGACGAATACCTTCTTTTAGATACCCTCAATGTTCTAAGTAACTAGAATCTGAGATGTCTACCAAACTTGGGGGTTACATTTGGATTATTCTCATCTGTCCCCCTGCTTTATCCTCTTAAGGGACAGATGGGACAAAAGTTCCATCTGTCCCCTCGTTACCAATCGTTATGTTTGTATTAGATGATTAGGTTCTAGCGGGCCCTACCTATTTAGGTTAAGTTAAAAATATTCAATACAAACTGAAGGCATAGCTTTTACTGTACAGAACGAATACTTATATGTATCTATGTATACTCGCGTTCCTGATAAATGTTTGTCTGTTTATTTAATGTTGTTCCACACCGGTAGCTTGTTACATGTTTGAACAAATCAGATAAATTCTCACGCGATCTCGATATTTGCGACGATTCAACAGCAAGAACAGGCTTTTTACTGCCCTCTCCGTGGGATGCTCTTCATCTTGATGCCTGATACCTCCGGCTAGATCCCGCTCACTAGGGATTATATATCTTTCAATTTGTTGTACTTCTCAAGACTCGTTTTAGTAAATAGTTCCTTAAGATATAGGTTGGAAATGATCAAATTGAAAGCATTTATCTGTGCAATGCTAGTGTTGTCAAGGTAAAGAAAAACGTGAGGAAACCGGTACATCGTAGAATCAATATTTCGAAAGTTTTTATCATTGGTTTGTAGGTATTACTATAAGAGGAAAAGTAGCTAGATTTTAAAAAATACTACCTAACTGGAGTTAAGAAACGTGATCAGATTTTGGTTGTGATATTTAATATATTATGGTATAAAATAGTATGGTCAATTTGCTATCTGCCTTTAAAATGTTTGCAATTTTTAGAATTTTGTAAACAAAATATTTTAGCTAAAACGGCGAATCAGCTTCTTCCAATAATCCCCTGCAATGATTCTCTTCGAAGGGCATTACTGGACACTTTTTGTCCTGAAATTCCCCTCTGGTTCTCAAAGGAAAAGCAAAGAGGAGATTACTGGACAAAAGTTCCACAAATCTCTTTTTCCATTTATTTGTACTTGATATACCTAAACTAATTAGTTGATCAGTTTTTTTTTTATTATACCGAAACGCCACTAAAATGAGCGAAAGAATACGAAAGCAGCCTTTAAGGCAAACTAAAATCATTGCTAGTTCTAAAAGACTACACAATAAGAAAGAATCACCAAACAGATTTTATTGTTTTATGTTATTCATTGAATGATGCTGCGTAGAGTATAAACTTGACCAAAAGACCTTTACAGTGCTACTGACCGCAAACCAGTCACCGAATTGAGGCTTACTCACCAGATTGAACGATTAAACAAGTAATTAAATATCGACGTTCATTCCGTCTCGCAACTCTCAAATTTGCATGTTAAACGAAGTTTAACCTTTGCTTTTTGTTTTACATCCCTTATTGAGATGCTTGCTGCTTGCGTGCGTGCCTTGGGGACAGAATAACTCACCAGCACCACTTATAATAATCCTTTTCACTCTTAAGACGGTGCAATAAAGTTCAATATCCACTTTAATGTGTGAAAAGTGATGTTGTACGGAATTGATGGACTTTTTAATTGTGTTGTTAATGTCAGTGTTAAGGCGTAGAGATCGCTTGCTCAGATTGTGTGGTCGATTCGGTTTGCATTCAGATCGGATAGTTTATGTAGTTGCGTAATTTAGACTAGGATTTTACCTTGAAGGTTCGCTGGTATTTTTAAATAGTTTTCTTTAGATGTTTGGTATCTTCAAACATGATCGCGACTGTAATCCCCAACATAGGTAGATATTTCTGATTTCTTGGAGGATATCTAAAGGAGGTTAGTCGGAATATCAGGTATCTTTGGCACATTTTGCACAGTCCTTAGTATTCTGTGCATCACAGATTGCAAATCCACCGCTATTTAGATTAACCGACCAATGACACTCTTGACAATCGAGTGTCATCGGTTGACATTGGAGTGTCATAGAAGCCGACAAGAGCTTTGGAATAAATTATGAGGATTCGGTAAAATCCAATGGCTTACTCAACTAAATGAATGTATTAAAAAAGTTTTCAATTCATCATTCTCTAGTATTGACCTCTGAGTTATACACTAGAGTTAGTAATACACTAAATAATTTTTAAAATACCAAACTAGATTTAAGAAGAAAATTTCCATACCATATAACTTTCATGTGTTTGTTCTAAGCTATATATTTTCCTTCCTATAATATTCTACAACTTTTGTTCTCAGTTTCCGCGCTCATTTTATCTGGCCTTTGTACGCACAGCTTTCAGTATACCTATACTGAACTGAAAATAATCAAAACTTTGCTCATAAAAATCTAAAACAAAAATACATTATTCATACTCGCCTCTCCGTGTAGATAACTACCAGTTTATGTGGAACTCTCGTATTGTACCTTCAATAAAACAATAAAAGAATATCGGATGATTCGCGGTTCAGCTTACAGTGGATAGGTGAAACAACTCAACCGGACAGCTAAAGCTAGTACGAAACTATACGAAAATACATAAATATTATGTTAAGGGACTTGTATTAGACGAAATATGGATTATTATGGGTAAAGTTATACCTGACTTGATAGTATACGTTAAAAATAGCCAGGTAAAAACAACTGTATAAAGCATGCTATTCACGTATTCGAGACGGCACACTCGACTAGGAGTTATTTATAGAATAACAAAGCTAGACCCGAAGCACTATAAAATAATTAATGTGAAGTACTTTCAAGTACGCCGACTGGACTATGATAGCACTTACTATTATTTTCAATGAAACCTCAATACTAACATACTAGACAGCTACAGGTTTAAAATTAAGGTAACGCTCTACTTAGTTAAGCCGTTACATAATCGAAAATACAAAATATATTATGAAATAGTTATTGCATTGCCAGTCAAAGGTCAAAGAGGAGAAAGGAAAAATTGATACCTACGATACTTTATTTTTATATTTTTTTATATAAGAATTTATATTTTTTATATAATATTGTGCATGATACAAAAAAAACTAAAAATAAATTTATTTTGATTCCTGAAAATATTTTTCAGAACTATTTTACGTTATCTGCTCATATCGCGTGCTCAACAACAATACAGTTTTATTGTGAGCTTGATTGTTTGCAGTTATATCAAAGTGGGTCCTTTTCAACTAAATTTATTATTTCAGGCCGTAATAGAGAAGATAAAACGTTTTGAAATGTGTTAAAGGTCCAGTTTCCAAAAGTCTCTAGTATTTTTTTTCCAGTCTCAAATTGTGAGAGTCAATGCGAGTCGTAATCTTGCGTTTCGAGCGCAATTTCTAATATTTATTATGGCGAAAAATTACTTATTGAAAATACAAAAAAGAGTTAAATTGGTATTTTATTTATATTAAAACAATATTCGTCAATTAAATACAGCCATTAATTGAGGGTTTGTTTTTACCCATTTGGTATTTGTCTCGTTTTGTCCAATTCATATATTAAATCTTCGAGAAAATCTTTCCTTTCTACGATGACCACGATCAATATTGACAAAAATACGTAACAAAAAACTCCAAGTTTATTATCAAACCATCAGCAAAAGTTAAGGCCATTACACACTGTCGAACGCTCCCGTTTCGGTGGTGCACAGAATTGGATTCGCGAGCACGTCCGCTGGCGTCTGCAACGCCGCTCGCAGATTTATACGAACTCTACTCAAAGAAAAAGTTGTAGCTCGCTGGGTTGCTGGCAACCTGCGAGACGCCTCACAACCCCGCCTGGTTTTAAAGTTGTTTGCAGACTAAATTGAACTAACCTTGTTCTTTTTTAAGAGCACGTAAGAGAACGTAAGAGCATTAAAATTGAATTTGGTAAAGCCGCCGCTTGTGGACGCTTCATACTCTGGCAGTGGTTGAGTTAATCGTTTGTAATCGTTACAAACGATTAACTCCTTAGATACCAATGTATTTTGAATTATATTTAATATGTAAATAGATTTGTGTATCTGTATAGAAAGTTTTTTTTTTACTAACCTTGTTTATTTTATTAGATTTTCTGTTCACTCGCATAAGAAGAAACTTAATTGTTTTGTGTTTATATATTTTTTTACTATTTATACTATGTACCTACTGTGTTTTTTTCCATACAAAAAAAAATCATAATAAAAAGATTTAATAATTGTGGAATTACTTTGAAACGCTTATTAGTATTTTCATATAACCTTTGATGTTCTATTTAATTCTCGCAAAGGTTGATTTTTTGGGATAGTTATTAACGCCACAAGCCAATATACCATTTTGAGTAATTACTATTTTTGAGATTGGTTTTGTTTATTAGCGGGTGTAAAGTCCTCTTTATGAAACTTATCGGCTCTATTCTGGCATGCAAGCAACTGTTTAATACACTGTCAATTGCAACGTGGCCATTTGTCGTATTTAAGTGCTCGCCTCGTATTTTTGCTATAAAATATGGACAAACTGTAGCAAGTTCTATCCCTTTTGTGTAACTCTATGATGAAGTATTAGTTTGGGAAAACAAAAGTTGAGTGTTTTTGGAGATAATATAAAGCAGCTTATTTGAATTTGTGTTGAGAAGTTCTTTTGTTATACATATTAAAAACTTGAATGAAACAAATCCTTACATTAATTACCAAATCTTATTTTTAGTATATAGATCATGAGTATATCATCTGTACTTATATTTCTGTTAATAAAACTATTATGTAATTTTAAAGAAGTAGGCAATGAAATATGATTGTATATTAACAGACCTAAACTAAAGTTGGTATTTTTTTTTGACACTCGTATCATAATGCTCGTTTGAAATACTGTTGCCCAATTTCGGTTTGAACGCACTTGAACAAAACAACAACCTTTCAGCTTTCATCATACTCAACAACGTTTGTTACCCGCATGACTTGCTGAAACAAAAATATCTAACAACATGGGTTTCAGTGCTAATTAAAAACAAACAGCCTTAAAAGGGTAAAACCGAAACCCAAATTTTCAAAGAATTGGCAATAAATTTCAATTTAATTTATCAGGAAATTATCATTATTAAAGCCGGCAGCATACGTACGGACTACCGAATGTGATTCTATACAACATCTGTCTTCTTTGAATTTCCGTATTGAGTAAGTGAGCGTTACAACTGAAACACAGTAATACTCAGTATCACATGCATATAAACACCGCACCTAAATGTCAATTTTTAATCGCACCGCAGACTGTAAACATGTTTACGCTGTATATTCAGGCTATAATTTTTATTTTCAACTCGAGATATTCTCGCTGCGTTGTAGCTTAGCTATCCCGGATGTAAAATTATTCTAGAAACGATCAAGTCCTAGCAAGGGTGGAAGTTTGTAGTCAATAATAACATGACAGCTTACTTCAAAAAAAGACAGTATTTGCTAATTAGATAAAACGCAGTTATTGCCTAAAGATTAAATAAATCTGACAACTAATATATTTTATGTAATTCTGACCAGCAGCGTTAGTATTGGTCAACTTATAATGTAAACCTCGATGCGTTTTCATAATAACTAGTTGTTTTAAATTACTGTTTCTTGATATTATGGCGATACTGCTATTTTATTTAACAGTATTCTAATGATAATAATTAAAGAATTATTATAAAAAAATATTAAGTTCCTTTACCTTTATTTTTTGCCTTCACATTAATTCAAATTATTGGGTTTATAAAACGGAGAGCACATAACCTACATACATAAGTTCTGAAATTCGTATTCCTAAAGAAATACATTATAATACATTTCTAAATTATTATTGTGATTGAAAAAAAATTATTGCTAAACTTATTTTCTGCATGAAATAATATATCATTGTAAGTTCTGTAAATTGAATTAGTATAGGTATTTTAAAAAAGGAATTTGACCAAACTTTGCACTTTCCAGCATATTACCGTATAGGGCAAGGTACCGTGCGACGTATTTCAGCCGCTTCTCCTAGAAATATATTCGTTTTTGGTGGCTCTTTTCATGAGCCTGAATGTGGGCTGGTCCATTCATTCAGCAGCCGGTGGATTTTTATGGGGATTTAACGCGGATTATATTTGCTTCAACTGCATTGAGATAAACAACTTGGTATTGAATCGTCTGTGTTTGGTAAATTGAAATAGTTTATACTTAGTCGTGAATAATAGCCAAAGAAGAATTTTATAAACTGCATTTTCTGTAAATAAGTGATAGCGCGCACGAGTTACTTGTGTCGCCTTGATTGTTTCGTCACTCTTAAGGCCCAGCATTTTGAAAATTGCAAGTATTGCAACCCTAATCATTCTATTACCGCTTAATAGATTACATTGAAATTGAACTACACGATACTCAAGGATAATATATAAGTGATAAATCAACCAGAGCTAAAACATGAGTTAGTTAGAAAACCTTGGTTAAAAATCATGTCAAAAATACCTCTGAAAACTCAGAACAGTAAGGTATTTTGAATTTCTATTTCACATGAATATAAATCAGTTAATTTGAAACAAATCAACCCAGCCCTTTTTTTGAAATAAGCTAATTGTTTACATGAACATATTTATGTTTTTTATAAATTGTCGCTTTCGTTATATAATTCAGAGCAGCCATATGCCGCACTCTACTTACTTGTCATTTGGGTATTTCGCTTCGTGCTATATCTGATTCCGCGGAGATCCGCGTTGCTATACGGACCTATGTCACTTTTTTTGTAACTTTTACGTAAGGAATAGTGTGACGAGTATTCTGGGCCTTATCAAGTACGTGGTTATGTATGGAGATGCGCGCATGTTACGACGTGACACTGGATGACATTTTCAAATATAACCTAAGAGTGACGAAACAGTTACGGCGACAAAAGTAACTCGTGCGCGCTATCACTTATACTTTTCTGTTGTATGTCGTAAGTCTCTACACATATTTTTTGTAGGAAGATTTGAAATTTGTTAGTATTCCCTACAAATTTACCAAACGAGACAACATATTCAAAGCCACAATAGGTATTTACTTAGTCAAAGACATTAAACTGCAATAACGTAACCTCGTCTACAAAGGCTAAGCTATACTTACTCAACTAGCCAAAGTAAGCTTCTTTTAGTTGCTGTCCGTAGTTGCTATAAATAGTTTGGCCAATTATTTTGATCTAAAAAAGATTAATGATAATGACTGACAGGCTGACAGATGTACAGCATAAACCACTGGTCGTAGAAACTTTTTAAATGGTTGTTAAGGACTTGTAATCTTTTGTTTACGGCAAGATCGCTTGGAGCAACAAATGGGGGTTCAGTACCCACTGGACCTTCAAGACCTTCATCGACCCAAAAGCAAAAAGTGCCCATTGGACCTCATTTACATGGCCCATTCGGTCTTCTTAAAAAAAATACATTCGATGCGCCTGGGTGCTACTCACTGCCATCATTCAATGCTGCACTTGGAATCGATTATCAAATAGTTACTATCCATCGAATCAAAAGTTTACTGTCGACCGAAAGCATAGTAACTATTGATAATCAACTTTGAAGGCAGTGGGCAGTGATTCCAGCAAACTCTAGGCTGCGGTAATGTGAAAATTAGATTTTTGTATCTAGAAAACTATTTGCAGGCTCTATCTACTAATATTTATTTGCTATTGGAATTGTTCTTATATCTCCAGTATTTATTTATTTACTTCTTAGCTCCTTTATTATGTCACTAGCTTTTTCGAAACAGAGTCCTTGCGCCATAGAAGCTCCTTTCGCGCAAAAAGTTCTTCATGAAAAACTTTATAATTAATACTTTACTTGTAATCTAGGGAGTCATCGAATTCTGCACCATACTACAAAGCAATTACGCTCATTCAATGTTACCCTATAAAACATCAAAAAGTATCGCATCTCGCAAAGTTAATCACTGAAATGGGCCACCTGTGATTCGCTAAAAAATTAACATTACATTTGCTTCTAAATAAATTTTAAATTCGTCGCCTGATTTATGAGAACAACCCCCGGCTGTAATTGTATCTGCTCCAACAATGGAAACAAAGGCATTGGCTGTGATTAAAATATGTAAGCAGGACGCGTGTTGATTATTTCTGAAAGGGTAATCAGGAGGTTTTCAAAACTCTGTTCCATTATTAATATAAAAGAGTTTACCTGAAAAACATTGAGGCTACAATACTCACGGGCAAAAAAACTATGCTGAGGTTATATAACCCCAAACAATCGCTCAAATTTACATCAACACGTGTCACTAATGAATGTACCATTTCATTTTTTATAGTTATCAAATCGATCAATAGTTATTGAAACAAAAACAAACATGATTACGAAGGCAAGAAACACTACACATACTTTCTGAAGATATTTATTTTTTTCAAAGAAATATACGAGTCTGACTCAAGTCCCGAAGGTTCCGCAAAAAATATTTTTATTGTTACAAAACTAAAGGATTTTTTCATTTACTTACGCTGTGAGACCGCGCTTCTTACCAAATTTCATGATTCCTAATCAACGGAAGGTAATAATAGGTTTAAATTTATTGGGTCTTGACGCACAAACTTACATCGAACTGATCCGCCAGGGGTTTCTTTTTTCTTTTAAGGTACGGAACCCTAATAAAGTAAAATATTATTTAGTACACTTACTTGTATTTTAAAAGGTATTAAAAATTAGCAACCAACTTCCACCACAAGGGAATGCGAACCCTACATAAATTTTTAATGAACTGTTTTAATTAACTTACGCTCAGACAATATAAATAAGTTTTTAGCATTTTCATAGCACATCATCTCTGAAAACACGACATGCAAATTGTGGACGAGGAAAATAAAAGATGATAACGTTTTTATACACTTCCGACGGACGAGGGGCTGTGCTCGTCAGCTTAACACACTTTACACAACACGATTTTAAATACGTAACTCAAAAGCTATATTATTATTATACATAATCCGGGAGCTACACAAAGTGATTATTGAACATTGATATGGAATAGAAACAACAATTTGTATAAAAACTTTTTACAAAAACTTGAAAATGACTTTAAATTACACTGATAACATGAATCGCAATTATTGTTCCTACTGCAAACCAAAACGTGCTGAATCAATTTCATAAAATTTATGAAGTGATGATATTCTCTCAAATAATATTGAAATCCATTTAGGATTGGCGAAGTAATCGCGTAACAAACATTAAAAAAACTTAATGACAAATTGACAAAGACATTCTATCTACTCAAATTGAGACCCTCTTTCTTCTTGAAGTAATTTAAAAATGGTCACGTGACTTATCGATTAGAAAATGTCTGTGTCAGTACATTTTTCTGTTTAGCAATAAATAGTAAAACCAAATACAAATTGTTAGTAAAGCATTTGAACCTAAATGTGAGCTAAGTAGTGTTGGCAAGGGCATAAAGTTTTGAAGAAGATCTCTTCTTCAAAACTTTGATAAAAAAAGAACATTTCAATGAAAATGAGAGTGAGAGAGGCACAATTTTAAAGCCGAAGCTGATAATAAAATCGGATAGCATAAAGGCCTTTTAAATTTAGCATTCCAACGGGAACCTAGCAAAGAAGTGACGATGAAAGAATAAAACACTAGATCGGGATGAATAATGAGTAAAAAATGTAGGCAGAGTATATTAAGACTGACTACTAGATGCAACTGCTGTTAAACTGTTGTAGTGGAAATCATCACGACTTTGTTCGCGCAATATTTTTTTCATACAAACTTTAACCTTCTGTTGCACCTCTTAGAGGCACAAAATCTTATTTATAGGATCTCTGGATCCAGAAGGAAACCTATACCCTCCGTTCAGCTTTTTAAGACTTATTATAGCTTAATCTGTTAGTTCGTTAAGTCAGTATCAGCGGTATACTGGTAAACCTAAATGGTAAACCTAAAAACCTAAAAACATCATCATCATAATCATTGGCTGTTTACATCTAATAATGATGATTTAGGTGACGTCAGGTTACATAACAATTCGAAGCACTTGAACATTTCTGTTCATGGCTAAAAATGCCAATGCGGGAGTGACTGTCGCGGCCACTTACACATTTACACTATACTGGTAAAGTAGGTTTAAATTAGACCATTTAAAAAAACATTTAATTTTGCTGTAAAATTAAGGGAGGGGTTTGGCCAGACTAGTATTATATAAGAAATATCTTCAGAATAAATCATAGTTATCGAAGAGCAAACTGACATTTTACTAGCATTTGACATTACATTATTCTGAGAATAGTTAAAGCAGAATTTTGAAGCCAACCAAGTCGTAACACTTATATTTAAAGTTTGAAGCATTTGAGTTTATTAATTAACAATTTTTTGGTAAACCAATAAAACAGCAAACGTAGAAACAAATTCACAGTATTCGACATTTCTAGTAACACCTAAAGCCTAACAAAGCACCACAGACATCAATACCAAATAAATTAGAAAACTGAAACGACTTTTCGCGCAAAAAAGATCGTTCCCGTAAGCCTACAAGATGCATTGCCCTGAACGTGTCTCTGAAGGTAATTAGTGAAGATACTAATTTACATTTGTATTCAAAATTCGAGCGCTCTCTCTCGCCATTCTTCGTCGTCTGTTTATTCTCATCTTTTTTGCGGAACGTACCGCACTGCTGTGTTTTTCGCGTAAAAAAATTAGACAGTCCCTAACAAATGTTCGGGGACATTGCCTAACAAACATCGGCCGGTAAACAACTTAAAACGTAATAAATAGAATTTGTTTTGTATTTACTAACCGTACTAGGTAACCTCTGGTACTACATGGACACAAATGGTACCACATCATGTACCGTAAAAGTAACAAAGGTCCGTAAGTTTTCTAAAGCATTGCATAATCTAGATATTCATAATGTAAACTACGAAATAGAAAATTCATGTAAAACTGGTTTAACCCACAGTTACTGCAACTGGGTGAATATTTGAGTTGAATTTAAATCTATGTCGGGACGGATGCAGTTTGAATATGTCATACCTTTTTTAAATGAAATAAAACTACAAAAAGTTCCCTAATGATGATGAATAAAATGATAAATTTACAGAAAGTAAAAGAGTCCTATCCCAAAACAGTTTTAGAAGAGAAAACAACTTCACTTAGTGTGAAAATAGCATTTGTTTCCTTATTTAGGGTTTTTTCTATTATTATTACAATAATCTAAAACATTTAGTTAACTGTGGTTTGCCTGGTTACTAGACACAATAGAAAATGTATTATGTCTCACGTGGATCCACGTTCCGGCATGTCAAAGGTTAACAGAAATATAAAAATCTATCTTATACACATACACATTTGGGGTTTGGTTTTGATTTAATCTATATAGACTGTACCATACTTTCCATAAGTACCTAACCTTCACTGCCTGTTATGTGAGCATTTTGTAAAGTTCTTAGTACGTCCCTGTTATGTCTACTTAAAGATTCTACACATTTACTTATTTTTAGTCATTATGCTATCCGTGACTAGGCCGCGTGTTTTTCCACTACCGTTTTGCTACCACCGAACAAACAAACTTACGGTTACTATAACCATACTACTAGCGAATGAAAACATCTAAGAAATATTACGTTAAGCAAATCCAGTGTTAAGCAACCGGTTAAAGTGTGGGTGAACTTTAAGCTTATTAGAATGATGTCCACGATTTCTAAGATAATAAAGACGCTTAAATTTTCTCTGCTAGATTTATTACAGTAACAATGTTCTTTGATGTAAAGCAAGTGTGCTAAGTATACGGTATTAGGCAAATATAAATACACTGGCCTCGCAGCTCAATTGGTAGTAGCTCTGCCTTCTGCGCTGAAGGTTGTGGGTTCGATCCCCACCCTGGATAAAAAATTGTGTGATGTACACAGATGTTTTTTTGGGTATTATAAAATATTATATGTATTTATTTACAAAAAACATACAATAAATTATTCTATTAGTACTTATATGGTTTCTTTAATACAAGATTTGGCTTAGTGTGTGAAATGTCCACCAATATCTATTTATTGACAACTAGCTTCTGTCGTTGGAAAGCCAACGCATCATGGTATTCTGTCTGAGACACAGACAATACTCTTGTAAGGTACTGCAGAATGATTTTGAAAATGAAAATAAATATTTACTGAGAAATTAAATATATATGTTTTATACCACTAATTGACTTTACGCTCAGTATAGTAGGTACTGAGTATCTATTTGTTAATCCGACCATAACGAGTTTTAATCATAAACTATAACAATGCAATACAATATTAGCCATCGCTACCAGTAATGAAAACATGTAGTTTTTAAAGCTGCATTAATATTATAGCTGAAAATGAATGATGGTGAAGGCATTACTATAAAAAGGCTTAGCCAGACAGAGCGTTGAGGTCGCGCTGTTTCAATTTCTCACTCAATGGATACGCGACTAAAAATGATTAAAAAAACACCCAATAGCATTTTACTTAAAGCTTTTATTGGTCAGTAGATTATTTCTTGCTAATGATAGGATTGGTCCCAAATTAACCAATCAGTTTTGAATATAATTGCTCAAAAGGCTAAATACACCTTTCTGTTCAAGAAATCTAAAACAACGATATAAAAAGTGGTTATAACTAAAACCATGTTACAAAAGTTAGTAAAACACCTGAATATGCCATCACACCCACTGTCTGATGCGTCTGCATCCAGCTTTAAGTGTAGCAAAGGCTTAATATACATTTCAAAATAATAGGATATTCCCATTAACGAAAGCACGTAAAATCCATTTCGCATTTCATTTCAATTTTATTTAATTAACGATTCTGTGGGTACAAATGTGAGATACAATGTTTGGACGTGATACTGATGAAAATTTAGTTTCCAAATTATTAGCTAATGTAAATAATTTTACTTAATCAACTAGCACTTTGCTCTAATGGTAAAACTGAAAACTGTTGATGACGTTGTGACTGAAAACCGAGATTCAGAACTCACTTTGATTTATTTTTCAGTAACAGTTATATTAGGTAGTGACTATCCTCTTTACACCACAAAAATCTAATTAAATAGAGTTCTGAGGACATATCCTACCGAGCTTGGGCATTAGAGTCGTGATCATGTTAAATATAAAATAAATTATGCCAAAAAAATGCTGCTTATTTTCCATGTGCCGAAACCGAAACCTTGCCACACCGTCTGGTCTGCACACAATAGGCTGACGTCAGAGGCGCCTAGCAATAATTAGAAGTCTATAAGCAGTAGATACGTGACCGATCAGCTATCAATATCAATCGGAAATCTAAATCTAACCTTACCTACCGCAGACAACAGTATATCAATGTACACGAAGATAAATGGTTGAAACACGTCCCGTGTTTGGTGTTTTGGTGGTTGATGTATCACCTATACACTTTGACCTCATAATGAAGAAAATCTTTGAACTAATTTCAATGATGCGATGACGAATGCTCCAAAATAAAGTTAATATTTTACGACAGAGGGTAAAATCGTTAATTTTACTGATATTTCTATTTTTAACATTGTATTTTGCAAAAAAAAATAATATTAAGTTAAATTTAAGTAACTAGATAGGTAAGTATTGTGTTTATAACTTTTGCAGTAATGTTGTATAACATTCGTTTAAAGCCATTGGCTTGTTAAAATTTCAACTGTATTGTCGCAGATTCAATCGATTTCGATCGTTTCTACAAAATAGCATATAATAAAATAAAATGTACTTGATCAAAATATTGGAAGATCAATCAATGGAAATAAACGCTTATCTAACATCTTGGACACTGCACATTACGACACATCAAACGAATTCGTATTCAAATCAACATAAAAATCATTTTGTTATTCATGTCATGCTGCTTTGGTTGGAGTAAGAATGATTGGCAGAACATTAAGAAGGAACAAAACCTACCTGTTCGCTTCGTTTGACACAATCTCGATAGGTAAATCTTTTGTTTTGTTTTGAATAATAATCATCACTCACCTTTTTATTTGATTAGGAAATTCACTCACATAAAAGCCACGAAAATCACTATCAAATACTAGTTATAACAAGAACTTTGCAAACGGTGTTTTTTTTATTTTTTTGGGCACTTGCAGAGTTGCAGCACTGACGTCACTATTAAAGCTGATAGAAAACATTTATTTAGGTACCTAAATTTTTTGCAAGTCAAATATTTTGCTGTGTTGTTCACCTTTCCGAAAATTTAATAGAATTTATTATGAACCAAATTATTCATTGCGTTTTTACGAAACAAATTTTGCGTCACCTAAAGTTAGCGGGTGGTAATACACGATAACAATATCTGTGAATAATCAGGACTTAGCCTTACCATTTGCTTTTCATGGCGAAATTACCCTAACACCAATTTCCACCTTTGCATCTCAGTAATAAAGACTAGTATGTTCTGTAAGTATATTCTAGGCTTGGTTTTATTTCTAAAGTGAGGTGAACAGTAATTTATCGTCGTCTTTGCTCTGTTATAGTGTAAATCATATATTTATGACAGTTGGGTTGCTTTTGTCTACCAGAATAGTTTTGCGGTGTTTTATTGTCATTATTACAAACGTAAACAAGTGATTTTGACTATTGTTGTAAAACCCAGGTAGGTCAAATTGCATGCAAATTTCAAAAAGTGGAGCATGTTTCTTTCTTTGAAATTAGGTACAAAGGAACTAAAAGCTTTTTTGAGACCTCAGGTAAACAGAAAATTTGCCAGAAGAAAAAAATATCCCCAAAAACAAAAACACAATACTTACACATTTTTATTTTTTAAATGATAAGTAGGTGTAGTTGTCCATGCATTAACGAATAAGTACCTACATTATACAGAACAGATAAATTTATAAGATGATGCACAACAAACTATTAGAATGTGGAGTGCTTGTTAGAAGGTGCAAACTCGCGTGCACTCGTGAGATTCACGCTCGCCAGTTGACGAATAACTCTACGAAACTTGCAAGCCATTCTTATCGACTAAGGATAAGCGGTGTTCATAATGGTTATATCTTGAATGGAGCTATCAAATAGTTTCTCAGAATATTTCATAAATCAATATCACCGCAATCACAACAAACTAAATTAATCGTATCTGCGATAACCTAAAACTGATCCTTACCAGTGTTACGTTCACTAAATAAACTAAATCATATTGAAGTTAAAGACTTAATTAGCGGTCGCAACGGGGCGCACGCGCCTGTTATCTAATCTTGCAGCTTTGCGCACGATTTGCGAGCAGCGAACCGAGTGAATGAAACGAGCTTCCAAACCGCACTTCTGCAAAACACACTAAGGCAGCTATTGGCACATTCTAACCTTCCACCTCGAGCACATGTGGCGTAAATGTAGAATCTTGAGTTTATAGATTTCATCAAGTTGATTAACAATAGTAAACATGCAATTTGCCAGTTTTCAAACGGTGAAAAAAAACAGTATGAAAAATGCAAAATATTCATAACATAATATTGAATAATGGAGTTTTATTACTAAAACAACTACCATCAAGTTATACCACCTCCAAAGTTCTGAAACGCCAGCTTCATGTTCTAGACTCCTACTGCGCAGGAGTTGCCGTGCCGATACAGCCGACATGAGGATTTATGCACACGGTACACGGACCTGAATATTATAATCACAATACATTTGTTTGTTACTAGGTACTGAAATTGAAGATTTTTAGAGCTCTTAAATTATTGAGGTGGTGATTCAGTTGTTCATCGAGTACCATAATTTTTTCTTGCTGAACAAAACTATTCGCAAAAGCCTATATAACTTTTAGAATATCCATTAAAAATTCATTTTAATTTGGTCCAAAAATATAAAGACGCTCGTAAATAACAATTGAAGCAATTTAATTAAACAAAAACCTTAATAAAAGTAGGATATTTCATTAGCCGATTCTAAATCAAAAAGTTGTTTAGTGTTACTTACGTAGGTTATTGAAACGGTACAATATTTACAACAGACTTTCTTGTCACCCGGCAACATACTGCCCGATCGAGTAACACAAAGTGACTACATATCGGAACTGGATCGGCTGGGTGGTGGGTCCCCAACTAATTAAGATAACTCAATATGTCTAGACGAAGTATGGCTGCGCGCACGCAAGATAGCCTTACGCGTTCAGATTGCGAAGCAAATTGTTTGATGTATGCTCTGCTGTTTTGAATCTGTCTATTTTATAGTCACTGTTACATTTATGTAACTTATATATAATCCTGTATTTCAATAGTCTTTGAAACTATTAAGTAAGTCAAATTTAAAAAATGTATTTCGAGTTTTAAAAAAAATGTAATTTGCGCATTATGTAGATCTCAATCAATCAACAACAATTTTGAATTGCCGTAATTGGAAAAATGGGGTCTACGTATAACACAGAAAACATGCCTTTTACTGAGCAAATATTTTTTGTCAAAAATAAAATTTTATTCATTGTAGGTATTCATGATCGGGTTTAAATACCTAACATAAACCATGTGTCATGTAAAATAAACAAAAATGTACGTAGCATGAAAATCCCTAATTAACCTTGTACGAGTAGAACCGAAACTCGGTACCGCGGGCATCCTACCATCACGAGCGAGCCACCTAATAAAGTCAAGTCTCACGTTCCTAATTAGACACTTAATTATAAGCCTTTCATGAGAGCCTTAATTCCGACATAAAAGACTATCCAGTTGCCGTTTTTGACCGGATTTTGTTTCTAATTACGTGGATTTTGATAACAATTTGTAGGACGCCGTAAACAAGGTAAGGTTTGTTTTGGTGGTGTGTAATTGAAACTTTATTTTATTTGGTACTTTTAGATTTCCCATTGTTTGTGTATTTTTATATAAATTTTTGATAACTTTTTTTTTATGTACACCTAGTATTTTACACTTATTGTTTTACGAAATGAAAGTACTTACTTACTTATATTTTTTTAAAACAGGTCATAAGCCATTTTAAACCAAATTTCACGAAATCAATTCTACTGCTACGACGTCATGAAGTACTAAACATCCAAATATACACGTTAGTATTTTACCAGTTAAAAAATCAAAAAAATGATTATGATGCTGATAAATGAATGTGGTTTTATTTATATTACCTAAGTTTTAATTCATTATTACCGGTTGAGCAAAATTTGAGTCTAGATTACAACCGATGTGTAAAATTAGGTATAACCTATGATTTAAATTGCGTCCTCTTTGTTTTTAGATTCTTCATAAATTTTCTACAGTGTATTAATTAAAAAAAAGAACATTTTATCGTGTACACTCTTGCACATAATCTAAAAGGGGACAAGAACCAAGTCCCTAAGGCTAAGTGTGCACGCTTGAGCGAATAGCTAAATAATAGGTAGTCCTTTCACAGCTTACTTCACAGCTACTACGAACCAGGTGGACCACAGTCATTATTCTTACAGTAATCCGGGAATACACCTTGATTTATGGGGGACCTACAGACGGACAGCCAAATTTAGGTGTTTTATAAAAAATGGAGCTTACTTTCTTGAGTTATAAATAATGGTACAAATCCTAGGGTTGAGAAAGGTTGCGTGTAACCTTGTCTTAAAATATATTTTAAGTGCAGTTCTATTTTGAATAAAAAAACCTATATAAATATAAAATAGAAAAATCCATATTATGAAGCGTAAAAAAGTTGCGTCCACGAGAGCATAGCCAAGCCAAATATTGTTTAGCATTTTATTGTTGTGCCCATAGAGTACCTATGTTTTGTTGTTCGAATAAATAAAGTCTAAAATCCCGTGGCAGGGGAATCGAAGCCCACATCCCGTGTTGGCCTCGCATGCACACTTCCTGTTTGGCACGCCAACGTGGCTACTTTTCTACCAATTCTATTTTATTCCATAGCGTGATACTTTGAACTGATAGTCAAATGCAGAATTTGGAATCACAAAGTCACCATCAATGATCATCAATCTCTTGAACCATACCATACAAGCCTAACTTGTCCCTTAATAAACAGATCTAACAAGAAAATTGAATTAAAAAAGAAACTTTCCTCTTTTAAGTGCATAATATACTCGTAATTGTCAATATTTTCTTAGAAAACACCTATGAAAATTTTATAAATAATTGAAATATTCAAGTGATGTAAACCTACATGAAAGATGTCAAGAAAATAAAATGACAAAATACAGTAACAGAATTTTATTTAATGCAGTTTCATCTCGCACTATAGCCGATATTGTACAAAAAAATTAAAATATCGCTTCCGTTTACAAGGTAATGATAAGTAATATAATAATATTACAATTTTTCACACAGTTACAATCAGAACACAAACATTTAATCATTTCTACACTAGATTCCCTCAAGTTAAGTATTCTCTTTCAGTAATTACTAATATTTTTACAATATAATAAATTGGGCCTACCTATTTACGTATGACAAATGCTTTCATTAAGGACAAATTTTACGTATAACATTCATGAGCACGATTCGAATTAAAATAAATTAACAATTTATTCAAAAGGTAAACTTATATTTTACAATAAAGCCAAAACATCGCGTGACGTAAGAAAACAAGTGTACCAATTTTGAATTTTGTAAAAAATAACAAATAAAAATATTGCAAACCGACAAAAAGCCATAAAAAAGACCACTGATATTTACATTATTAACAAAAGTGTGTCAAGATAGATCTAGATCTTTCCTATTTGGGCAATGATATTGGTCTTTAAAATAATGCAGTAAATCATATTATTAAAAGGAACTTTAAAGGAGGTACTAAGATGAGTTTATGATTCAAAAATCAAAAAGAATTTGGCACTTTTAAAGGCATAACAAAAATAAAACAGGAAAGACCGAGATCTCACGATCCTTACATTACAGAAGAAAAATTACGTATAAGTTTATAGGAATCCAAAAATATTACCACTACTGTATCTTAAAATAAATTATATTACTTAAATTTAATTAGCTATTCGTATACTGGGCACAACTAGTTTTGATTCGTGTCATTTTAAGTGACTATAGGTAATCTATTTTTCTAAGTAATAAGTTAAGCTATACTAACGAATGGAATATTTCATCAAAATACTAAAGCCTTTGAAATTACGTATTTAGGATATCTAGCATGATGCAATGGATACAAACGAGAGGAACTTACCCCTATAAACACCGTAGACCTGTATATCACTACGGAAGAGAAGAGAATGTTCCATTAATTTGTGATTACTTTGTCTTCTCTTGCGTAGAGAAAAATGTAATCTACGGTACTCATTATAAGGAAGAGTTCAATACTCTTGTTAATTTATTTACACCATGCTAAAGGTATACATGAACATTAGCTGCAAACTAAGGGCATATATTACTTTCGTATACAGACGTTGTACATCAGATTTCAGTTATTAAATAGATATATTCTAGGCCTAATTATATACATGATTTAATTTTTCATGACACAATGCTGATGAGAAAATGTTATAGAAATATTTTTTGTAGATGAAATTTTCAAATTTCAACATCACAATTTACAAGATTTCATTTTGTTGCATTCAACGTGTTTTTTCTTAGTACAATTTCTTGCAGTTTTTTAGTTAATTTTTAAGATTTAAAGGAATATCTAAGCTAAAACATCTAAGTATTTTGTAAGAACCTACTCTATTGACTGGTAGAATTCAAATCAGATTTATTAGAAGTACAAAACTTTTTCTGATAAAATGGTTACATAATGTATGTATTGTAATTACATAGATACTCGTATTATCATTTATGATTATAAATTGTTCGATGCAACTAAAAATTCATTGGTCCTGATTTTGTGGAGTAGTTGCTAAAGTTAATTTTAAATAATACTGTCTTTGTTAGTTTTCAGAATAAAAGAGACAACATTCATGTCAGTTCGTTTTTTGAGCTGTCAAATCACTAGTATTTCTTTTTTTTAAATACGTTTTATACGTAAACATCACGTTTAAAAAGTGACAGAAAAGTAAATATGACAGCTATAAATTTGACTGACATTATTAAACTTCTATATTTTAAGAAAAACGTGCAGAATTTAAAAATTTGCTTTGAATGCATACTAATAATACCAACTCAGAATCAGTGCCAATGTTTTTCTATTACATAAAAACAAAGTTGCATGTAAATAAACTAGTAACTATAGAGAGCTGTAAAATCCCCCGCGATTCAACGCCGCGTTTGGGCAGATAAAGTGCGATTTCGAGTGAGCGATAGCAGTACGATTCGCACGATAAATAAAAACACAATTCCATTTGAAGCTGAGCGTTGCGGCGCGGCGGCCGCGTCCGTGTACCTCAGCAGGCGCTCAAGATTTATACACGGAGATGCGGAACAATATATCACGGTACAGAACAACGCGGGAACTCGACTCGACCTATTCCTAGCGCGGACCAGCCACCGTCCCGATGGAACACGATAACAGATCAACCCGCCAGATAGCCGCGGCCTCCTCGACCATGCCCCGACGATAACCGCTCGATGTCGCTCGATGTTTCTATCTGAACCATCGACACGTCACATTCCGCAAACATTACGTAATTAATCATCCATTTATTTAGATCGACGTAATGTATTCGTACATAAGTCGAGCTACGCGATAAATAAGCGAAGACTGAACCGCGTATTTTTCATCCGAGCTTCATATAATTTATAGCTGACGATGATATCACGACTGGTTCTTTTATTTGTGAAATAGTGATACGTGGAGTGTGCTCGGTTAGCGTTACTAACGGGAAATTTTGACAATAAATCTTCGGGAGTCGATTGCCTAAGCGTTCGTGTGGGCCGATATAAAAATTTATTCGACAGTCGATTTTGATATCTTGATCTCGCGACGTCAAACCGCGGTTGGGAAGCTTGGAGTGAAGAATACGCTACTAGGAATAAACGCATGAGTTTCCGGAGCGCGCTAGCTTTCTGACATTTACCTCTAACTAACGATAATATATCGATAAACCCGACGGCCACCTGGAACAAAAGGAAAAGCGAAATTAATCAAAAGGCAAATTTAAAAAAATAAAAATGCAAACAGCGTTTTGGGGAGGGCTTTGCAAAGCCAAAGTGCGTCATTTTGCTAGTCTTTTTTCTTTGTCATAAATGACTCATAAGAAACAAAATCGGGGCTGCTTAGGAAGTAGATACACATAACTGACTTGAAGCTTACGTAATAAATCATCAGGTCAGAAATACTCTCTCACAAACAAGGGCGGACTTAAAATGCAAATAATTCGCGCTCGCCCCCTGGGCATGTTAAAACAAACTCAGCATTCTAACAGCTTTCCATTATTTATAGCTTACGCGCACGAAACGTTTTTTTTCTATTTTTTTCTCCAGTTAAAGTTAATTTCTAGCGTAATGCGTATTTGATAAAAGGCTGTATCTCTGGCGAGCAGGCTCCGTCGAGCCGGCTTCGAAATTAAGATGTAACATGATGCGAGAACGAGCAAGAGCTGCTAGATTTATTACTATACCACTTTGCATATGCTGATTTACAAAGACATTGGAACTAACATGGAGCTGTTCGTAGTGTGACATGAACAGTTTGGGTATGACAAAACTAAAGTAGTTTTTGTTAAGTTAGATATTGTATCCAATATTTTTATTATGTAGCTCAATAATTCTTGATAATATATGCAACTCTAAAATTAATAAGCAATTGCTTTACTATTTTTTCCTCTTTTTTTAACTTTACTGAAACTTTGATGTACTAGTTTTTTCAATTGATTATTGTTACTTATATCACTAGCCGTTTACTTTTTTCTTCTATTAATGATACTCTAAAGGTTATGTTATAGAATCATACAAAAATTCAGACGTAAAATAGGAATGTTATTTATTCAGAGTACAGTAGAGCAATACAATAGTTCAGTAATAATGCAGTCAATGAATATAATAATGCCTTAGCATTCATCAGTTTACAATGTGATTAGGTAAAGCCTAATTAGTACAAAATTAAATTGAGCTAGTGCACTATTAGTAGGTATTTTCAGTAAATCAGTTCAGTCAACTTACAAGTTGTAGGTGTAAATTATCTGGTTTATCTATTAGTATCAATAATAAATAAAGAATCAGCTCTATACAAATACACGGATGCTGATATAGCCCATTCGCGAGGCGGGCGCGAGAGAGACGACTGTCTGCCGGTCCGCAGTCAGCAGAAAGGAGCACATAACGAAACTCTCGCACTTGCTACGCGTCTTGGGTCAGCTCTTGTATAACGCAGTTCTGCACTTTGCTTATTTGAAGCGCTACAAAATACGTTTTGAAACGGAATGTTTCTATTGTAATAGAGATTGATGCTAGTTTTGGTTCTTGGTTCTGTTTTGCATGACACTGCTCCTGAATCTTTATAGGTATTCTGAATCGATTCTAACCGTTGGTTTTCAAATAAGTAGATTATGAACAACTTGATCGTTTTTTGACAAAATTACTCTCAGTTTACAAGCATTGGATATTTAAATTCGTCAAATTGTGTACCTACGTACCTACCTAAAGATAATTATAGATGATCAAATGTTTGATCTTACTAATTTAAACTAACTTAGTTGTTTATGTGGTCTGGTCTGAGTCAATTGAGCTATTTATAAATCGTTTGTAGCTTTTATTAGATAGCTCAATTGTTTCAATGTTGGATTGAAAGATTGTGGGTTAAATTGTACTTGTGAATTTTATCGTATTTACGATTAAACTATATCAGTGTATATCACTGTAATAAATCAATTAGTTCATATTCATAAACTTTGACTTTTTCTGAGTTTAAGAGTAAGTACTTGCGATTGAATCACATCTCATAAAAGCTAAATAAATATTAATAGTAAAAAAAGTTTCGGAACAATACAAAATTAGTTACGAAAGAAAAACATTGAAACAAATTGCAAAAAGCTAATAAAGCCATCTGATAGCTAGAGTACGTACAAAAAGCTGGTACAGAATTAATCCACCTCGTCCGAGGAACGAGAGAAGAAAGACGCCAACCGAATAATTGATACGATTATGTGTTACATTACAGCTAGCGGTAAGGGTGGGCTCATACTAAACGAAGATGAACTCATTTTAGTCAAGGAAACAGGACATAAAGGTACTGCTAAAGAAATACCTTACCAGTTGTATGGTTTTGGGTACTTCATGATCTAGGATGCGGGGTTTGTCTCTTGCTTTTAGGTACAGTAACCGAGAAAATTTAAGTTTTAGTTGTATCGTGATTACGTGCTGTTTCGCGTGAAAAGACTAAATTTTGAGTTATTTCATGATATTTTGAAGAAAAGCACTGAAACTAAGACAGATGCCATAAATTATGAAGAAAAATTGAACATGCAAAGTGAACTTTTTTTTAATCTGTACTTCCCACTACTTGTCAAAGGTCTTCCCCAAATCAAGCAAATCTATCCTTCAAGTTTTCCTATTATTAAGTACTATCCTCCCTCGAAAGTATCTTGATCATCTCGACTACCAACTTGCACTGGACCAGCATAGTGGGCTAACTCCAAACCCCCCCAAATATGAATAAATACAACAAACTTAGCCAAATATAAATTAAAAAATATTAAAGTATAAACTTATAAAAAGAAGAGCAAATTGAAAATAGAATTTTTCAATACAATATACGTCAGTTTATAAGTAAGTAAATAAAATAGTTATTTGAATGTAATATAACCAAAAAAAGTCATGATCACATACTCATGACTACAACATCAAATAAGATAATCTTTATCTGCTGGCACATCTTTGAATGGTCATCAACCTTCCAGAATTCTATTCCCATCTTGACCAAGACCAATATGAGCGCAGAACAATGGAAGAAGGGCGCTCCGTCAAGTGCGAGGGCCCATAAATCCTGTAGGACGCGCAATTTGTTGAATTACAGCATGCGCCAGCCAGCCACCGGGCCGACGCGAAATTAGCTCCCACAGAGATAAATTGACGGCGGCCCGCTAAATAAATTATTTGGGAAAACCGAGAAAAAACGGGCGTCTTCTTGATAAGGGTTGCGGCGATATAATGAATATCGACCGAGTTTTACCAGTACTTAATTTTGAGACTAGAGATACGAGTATTGTACGAGATACAACAGTCGAGAAAATTTTGTCGTGGCGCTTAAGTTAGCCCCGGCAGAACTACTAGTGGATAAAAAGAGTTTCTGAGACGCACTTTAATCCTTTAACCATACTGGTTTGAAAGACCTGTAACTGACACGATAACAATAGACTATCAGTAGAACTACTCAGTGTTACTACTGAACCACTACTGGTAGTATAATTTCACTACGCGTATTCCAATTCCCATCCAGATCCGTTCAGCCGTTTCAGAGTGAAAGAGTCTGGAATAGCACAAAGGCAACTTTTTACTCCGGAAAAATTTACGGTTCCCATGGGATAGATTTGTTTTTGTTTTTTAAGGAACCACGTGTGCGGAGCCGTGGGTGGAAACTAGTATTAAAGAAAACACTAATGGACCACGTGCTCAAGTATTATAGTTGTGAGGTAATTACTTAATTTGGTTTTGATTTGTATATAAAACATTTATTATTAACAAAATTAATATGGATCATAATACAATAAAAGTGCTCGGGCTCAGCGAGTTTCTTGTCAGTTCTTCTCGGACTGGGGATAGGACTGGAATTGGCACCTAGACCCACCTAGTATGTAAGACGATTCAAAAATGATCCCTGTGATATAACTGAATAAAGCTGTTTTGTGTTTGAGTTTATTGGTAAAATCATATTTCGTAAGTCAAACAAGTTAAGAATGAAGGATATCAAAGATGGTGACTATTTTTAACACCAAAACAGTCGCTCAAAAGGGTTGCAACACCCTTTCTTTCAGCGGGATTAATCTCAGTTGTATATTTGAGATTTAGACGGCAATAAGAAAGACGCATAGGTGGGCTTAGAGGGGCGGGAGTGGCAAATTGTCTCAGATTCCAACCCCCAGCCATAGCAGGATTTTATTACATTCGTTAACGCATAAAACATTAATGCACACAACACTTTATTTGTATGTTAATTTTAACACTTGCGGTGTGTACGATGACAATGTTTTGGCAATACGACAAAATAGAGCACAGTTTTTGATAAATTATTATTGTTTATGCTTACTGTTTTGCACAATGAGTACCTATAGTATACTCTGACATTCCGAAATTAGTATACTTAAAAAAAATATATTTATAAAATATCTACGTATACCATGATAAAACTGTAACATAGCATAATCTGTACAGGATTTTTTTGAAGTAAATTTTAATTGTGGACAGCATACGATATGGATGCCAAAACATAACTTTTCAGAATTTTTGTCTATTTGTATGTCTTTTTGAAATCGCATACTGTCAAAACTATGTGATGGATTCCGTAAGTGTCAGGTTGCAAGCCCTTCAACGCTTATAAGAATCCTACTCATCTTACTAATATTATAAACGCGAAAGTTTGCAAAAATGTATGGATTTATGGATGTACATATGTTTGTTACTTACTTTTTCACGCTGAAACGGCTTAACGGATCTGGATGAAATTTAACAGAGATATGGATTATAGTCTGGAATAAAACTTTGGCTACTTTTTATCCCAGAAAAATTTACGGTTCCCGTGAAATTGATTTGTTTTTTGTTTTTCAAGGAAGCTCGTACAGAATGCATCGGCCAGGTATGTGATATTTTATTTAATATTGAAATCGGAATCGAGGGTTCCATTTTTAAAATCTACTCCGGGGACGCCCCCCGCGTACCTGAGCGGAGTGGCCATCAATTCACCCTCGACGTATGCGGCCCCTGCGTGATATGCCCGAAAGACGCCATTGCTGTTGCCTATTATCTGACCTGTATTTTTTTTTCTAAGAAATGGCAGCACCATCTTTTATAATAACGCAAGGTTTTTGGTCAATAATTTGGCCAATAAAGTTCAAATTTAAAAAATAAAATGGTGTTAAAGGATTTTTTGTTAAGTATATTACTAATTAAATAATTATTATTTTGTACAACCTTTTTTATTAATTTGATTGCAGACTAAATAAAAAACCGATTTAAGATTTGCGAGTGTCCGCGATTGGCCTAGGTAAGTGACTAGAGATCTAAGGCTCATAATATCTAATAGAATTGGAGCATGTTTCTTTAGATTTTGTTTTTAAAATTGAATTAAAATGTTATACCCATACTGGAAGTGGTTTTATACTTCTGATACCCCTACCACGAGTCATTAATCAGGATTTTAGACGGCACAGGCTAAAAATTTGGGAGCTTATAAGCCGAGTGTAAATTTCACAGTGAAAAATAAAATAAAAGTGGGTAAGTACTTATCATTTTTAAAAGAACAAACTTACCTATTTATAAATAAATACAGTTTCATCGTGCTTTTGTTTGACAAAATTAGTACAGAGTAGTCAATGAGAAAATAATATAATCGTAAGTACCTACTGCAAAATAGTTAAGTTAGTACCTACTTACTTCGAAATATAATTTGCAATGAAAAGTAGACCCTGCGTACCTGAACAGTAGGTTACTTATTGCATCTTATTCTATAGATTAAAATCATAACTTATATTAGATCTAGCTTCCGCCCGCGGCTTAGCCCGCGTGGTACCTTAAAAAACAAAAACGAATCTATCCCACGAGAACCGTACATTTTCGCGGGATTAAAAGTAGGCTATGACTATGATCTATCTTTGTGCCAAATTTCATCCAGATCCGTTCAGCCGTTTCAGCGTAAAAGAGTAACAAACATCCACAAATACAAAGTTTTACGTTTAAAATATTAGTAGCAAGTAGGATTATTTTTGCATCGGAATTACTTCTAATTCGTTTTTCAAATGTAGAAGAATATAAATTCATTTTTTCAAATTTGAAATTCGAATGAATTTTAAACTTTTGTAACGGTAGAACACAGCGCGTGTCCATTATCCAGCCATGCATTATTCAAACTTCTTCTAACCTACTCCGAGGGCTATG
The DNA here is from genome assembly GCA_963675405.1 of Cosmorhoe ocellata. Taxonomy (NCBI): domain Eukaryota; kingdom Metazoa; phylum Arthropoda; class Insecta; order Lepidoptera; family Geometridae; genus Cosmorhoe; species Cosmorhoe ocellata. The sequence continues at coordinate 7,144,021 of OY776253.1, read as the reverse complement.
CTCATAAATTCACATATCTTTTCCCCGGGCCAATTACATGAAAGTTTTTAAAAGCTAACCGTTAGTTAGCGCATGCGCGTTTGTGTCGAGTTGTCGCCATATTGAACTTTCACACTGGCAATATATTAATTTTATTTTTAGGCTCGGCTAATGCGGTCGACGTGCTCAGACTAATCTTTATTTTTTCTCACTATTTATTTCTGTAACACATCGTAACACTATCAATGGCTCAACAAAGAAGATGAAGTTTTGTTTATAATTATTTTCCTATTTTACATTTCAAATGACGTAGCGTAACAATACAATGACACTCAAAACTTTAGGTAAAAAAAAACTAAAAATAAAAAAGTACTTTACAACAATACAAAATGTACATCTTTAAAACATGAAATGTTAACAATTTAAAAATAAAAGCATACATTCATAGCTAAGTACTTCACACACTGCTACCTACACGGATATAAATTAAAACTCACGCGAATGCTGGCAACAAAACTCTGGCAAATATTGCGAGAAAAAAAGTATTTAATCCGAGTTTTGTAGGTTGGTACTGTGCAATAAATCAGCGAGTCGTCGGTTTCGATGCCAAGGAAACAAGATGATATCGAGATGCCAACAGCGTATAGCCTACGTAAGCAGTACGGCGCGTAAGTTTGATTATAATTATAATCAAACTTACGCGCCATTACGGTGGAATATATATGTATATATTTTTTGTAATTACCAAAAATATTATATACTCGTATAACACCAAAGAGGTAATTACATAATTTAAAGAGGTTAATACCGAAGAACATGATTTCAAATTACCTAACAAAAATCCTCTGATAAAAATACGAAAATGTCAGCTCACATACTTTTTACCATGAAAGCTCAGTTTGAACGTAGACTTAAATTTTAATTTGGTATTCTTAATTTAAACGATTAATTTCATCTTAGTATCTTTGATCTCTCTGCATCGGACCATAGAGTTATGCGATAAATTTTACAAAAATATTTGTCCAGCTAAATCAGACACGAATTTTGATAGCATAATTTAAAAAGAATTTATGAGCTGCTTTTCTCATAAATCTTAAATATTATTAGTTCAATCATTTGTAAAAATATAACTAAGATATTCCGGTAGGAAAATTTATTTTGTTTTATCAATTGATTATTTTAGAAATATTTAGGTCAGATGTTTTTTTAATAAAACTTAAAAAAAGCAGTCAAGGTTTTTGTAAAAAGTTTCTAAGCTCAAACGGCTACTTTGTGGTGGATACCTACTTCACATATTGAAATGTCATATTTCAGTGCAGTAACATGCACTCAGTCGGTTGCACACACCTCGTAAATCTCGGTATGATTTGTAATAAAACTTGAAGACGTCACGCTGGCCTGAGTGGCCTGCAGGCGACTTCAACAAGAGATCTTTTTATGTGTTATTTTTTATGATTTGGATTTTAGCATCATACTGTACATAGCTGAAATATTTGGTAGAAAAAAATCTAGGTATACATTTAATTTTTAAATTATCCTTAATCAAATTGTGGACGTTTTAGAGAAAGGTAAGCGGAGTACCTACCCTAAACCGTAAAAAGACGCGCATGTATGAAGGATGTAATGAGAGTGAATGAAACATAAGAGGTAAGTAGGTATGTCAGGATCGTAGTAAGTAGAGATTCGTGGTATCTGACTACCCCATTGGGAAACAAGCATGATTTTATGTATGTAAATTGGCTTTAGTTACTGTTATTAAGAATCAGGGCTATTATTTATATTTATTATGTTACTGATTGACTGAACACACAAACTGAAGTTTTGATTCCGTGATTGATAATGTGGATAAAGTCAAGGTAATTTCACTGGTAATTAATTTTTACTCAATTAGACAGATGACGATACATAATGACATTCGGTGCAAAAATTACATTGGATTTGTTTCTGACAAATGTTGTAAGAGCTACTAAAACGTTGTTTATCACATCGTAATGCATTGAACATCAACAAATTACAATCCCTCATCCCCTAGTAAGAAACACTCAACTGAAAAGATGAGATGATGCCTTTTATTACACAAAATCACGAGATCCGACGATAAGTAATAATTCACGTATTATTTATGAAGGTCCTTTCACACTTTCTTTCTTCCTATTACTAAGAAAAATAACAGGTCGTGACCATACATCAACGACGATTCTCGTTACCGAAATCACGTTTATCATAGATCACATTTGTCTAAGGTTTTACTTGGGTATCGCGTGCAAACAGACGTATGTTACAAATTTGGGGAAATGAATTTTCGGCCTTTTTTCCTATTGTAAAACGTTTATTTTTCCGTGACAATGTAACGGATTGTAAGACGATGTAGTGGGATAGGTGTTATAGAGAGGAGTCGCGAGCCACACACGACGAATTACGAGCGAACCCGGGACGCGGGTTGAGTTATGTGACCGCGATATATAATATTTTTGATAAATGTATTGTATTTGGTAAAATCTAGTTAAGTTTAGGAGCTTGGTTTAGTTTTGTTGGATTGTCATTTTAAGAAGTTTTGCTGCCAACACTCATTGCAACTCATATCGTTTTACGCTCTACTAGTAGGTACGTAGGTATACCGTTACTATCTTAATACCAGTAAAAATACTTTGTTGGTAGGTCATAGAAGCCTTTCTATTTTTATCTAAAGTGTGCCAATTTGATCAGATTTTTCGTGATTTAAATGTTTATAATGTGTAAAATTGCATAGTTAAATATTTGAATGTATACTTCTGTTTATTCTACTTCGATATCCTCAGTTCTGAAGACATACGTATCTACCAAGGCTGGAGATTCCAGTCGTGAGCATGTTTGTCCAATATATCTAGTGGTTCAGCCATCCTAACGCTCACATGTTTATGTTATTTGTTTGATTCAGATATTTTCATCAAGTGATGAACAATATTGTTAATACATAAACGTGAGGTTAACTTTTATGTTTACAATTTACAATTCAGCTGTTTTCAGCGCCGCAAGATGGCGGCGCGACGCAATTTGTCAAAAGGGAAACAAACAGCTCAGAAATAGTTCTAGTTGACAAGTTTATAGCTGCCTCGCTTTCAGTCCGCCTCTGTTACGAAATTATACTAACAGCTAAGGAATTTTATTCAACACCAAGCTTTTCCGTCCGTTTCCTTACTGATTTACTAGAGCTGCTATTTTGGGGCTAAGCCGGGCGGTATCGCTTTATTTACTCAATCGAATCAAAGAAAACGATTTAGTAGATAATGTTCAAAGCATGTGAAACAAAGTAGGTAGTTACAAAGTAAACGGGCCTTTTTCATCTATTCTACATGATTTATTATCATTAAGTGGAACTTTTTTGTAGTTAGTTTCTTATTATCAAAAGGCTAAAAAATTTGCAAGGAGACATACTTATTACCTTTTTTTGGCGTTGCTCTATTTATGTAGGTACCTTATTGTAATTACTATGTGATTTTTTTTTCAATGAGAGTACCGTTTGATAAAGCAGTATAACCTAGGTACCTATGTGTCCTTACAAAAGTATTTTTTATTCAGACGTAATAACTTTACGATGATGCAATAAAATTTTGAATTACGACGTGTGTGTCAGTTAGGTAGGTACAACTATGAGACTGGGAACAAACATACATCGCCATATGTTTTGTTTTAAAATTTATAGTCTGCGAATTTAACAAGAACAAAATTCATTATCGTATTTCAAAAATATTTTGTCATATTAATTTTATTAAAAAAACCACTTTAATATTTATGGCTTAAAATACATCACGAATATTTTTTCATTGTTATAATAATATTAGCATTATAATGCTAAGTAATTATGATAATAAAAAACTTTCCACAGATCATGTTTTCACATGACTTTTCCTGTTAGAGGAAGTGATTAAATGACTGTAAAAAAAATACATATTATTGACATTTACTTACTAGACAATAAGGTAATGTTGTTTTTTTAGAATAATATTACCATATGAATATTTCTATCATAGTTTTATGTTATTTATGTTTATTTTCAGAACCTGAAACTGAAAAATGGTTGTCTGGATGTTCCCGAAAAGCACGTATCCGACTTGAGACACGTATATCTATTTTCTGCGGTATTTGTCTAAGCAGCGACGCTGGAAGAAGAATGTTACAAGACACTCTGCAATATTGTTACATTCCGTGCAGTTTGCGATACTTGGAGTTGGCAACATTATAATAAAAAAAATACGCAATTATTATTATTATAATGAATAAGTTTTCAGATTTAATTAGATATAATTACCCAAGTACTTAATTATCTTTACAAATCTTCAATTAATTTTTAAACAATTTAATAAGGATTTATTACTGATTGTTATTATGCAGGTAACTTATTTTTAAAATAATAATAAGTAGGTCCTAATACCTGCTAAATTTATGTGCACCTATGTTTATGTGAAAATATATACCTACTCGATACATAAATCATAAAAACATTGCTGGTTTGCTAGATGATCTTATGTTTGTAACTGAGAAATTATGATTCGGATATTGTTATCAAATTTAAGATGGTAAAAATGTTTATAACTTTTGATAACTGTTAAGGATGTCACGTGTCCTATGAGGAACTATAGGTACCTATTGCCTCTGCAACTTTACAATGAGGTATTCCCATGAACGAGAAAAATCTTCAGCACACTTTTTTATTCCCGTTTCTGCACAAGTCAAAGTTTTGTGCCGTTCTCGGGAATAGAGTATATTTTGCTCACTAAAGTTCTTGAACCTTACCTGAATGCAATTGCAAAAGAGGGTAGTACACACAGATGCCCAAAGAAATTAAAACGATATCCGAATTCGCGCGTCTGCACCGCCCTTCGAGGGTCGTACAACTTACGCGGGTAAGAGCGCAACAAGAATAATACAAAATGTTTTTCATTTTCTTTATGTCACCCCCGGTAGTCGTAAAGGCATTAAGCGTGACCAAACTTTTGTTTGATACGAGAGATATAACTATGAGAGCAACGTTATTTTACTTCAACTTCAAAAGTTGCTTCTGAATGCCTCTAGATGTTTCTAGATACACTAATGTCCTGGTACTCAGGTACACTGGTCTGTGTAGTTTTATAAATGACACGACAAAGTGTTTACTGACTGTAAGTACACCAGTTTGACAGTTTTATATCTTATACCTCTAAACGAGCAATTCTTGTATATATATATATAAAACATATCAGTTCTGAGTTTAAATATACAGGAATGACAGATTCTGACGTAGCAGTTAATAATCTGTCAAGCGAAAATAGCCCTTGATGTTTTGTACGTGCAAATGATATTCAGCCTTAGAGTGGTAAACCAATTTCTTGGTCGCCTATACCTACTATTAAATCTACTCTTAAGGTACACTTTTTAAATCAACAAATTGGAGTTCTACTTTAAGCAATAGCCTCGGTAGTTATTGTGAAGATATTTACTTGATTAAGTGCCCTCAAATACCTTATTAGGGCAGAATAGGTAAGTACTAGGTAGCTAATATGCTAGCTTTAGGTACTATACCGTTTCGAGACATGTAGGTATTTATAAATGTATCCACTTCATAAGCACACACGTTTCAAACTTTATTCTCTATATGACACAAAATCCAGTGACAATTTTAGTTTCCCATAGTCCACAAAACACATAGATGTGTCGAAAACAGTAGGTAAACTTCACGAAATCACGTAAACACTTACTAGAAAATTAACAGCTTCAATTACTTACAACTACCGGTGCACTATCGCAGTGAACTGACACTACCTGTGGCTCTCTCCTAATGGCCCGGTAATATTATTTTACGACCATTTACCTTTGTAAACACGGATAAAAAGCTCGTACACGACCTTAAGTTGAAAAAAAGGTCCGCAATTGCCCTAACGGCAATTCTTTTTTAAAATATATGAACTTTTTAGTGTCCCTTTTTTGAATTTGTCACGCAGCATTCTGTTTTTGAATGTCAAAATCAATCTTTTGTTTGATGCTTTTTTTAAACCTAACTTTGAATTTCGAAATTGTATTTTTTTGTTTTTTAGTGACAAAACAGTTTTCATTTGTGTTACCAAATAGATAAGGATAAGTAAAAAGTTTTTAGAGAAAGCAAGATTTTAAAATTTTCTACTTTTTAAAGAAATCTGATGCAAGTATCGTTTTAGGAAGTCGTCGACGGGATGGGGATGTGCCAAAAAGAGATAAAGTAGTTTTATTGATCTATACGGACGTTCGGGAGCGAGTGTGAGTTGAATGAAACGAAGATAACTTGCCGCCCCAAGTTTGCGCATCCTTTTTTCACTGGTGCATTTTTTGTATTGCCATCCCTTTCGGACCACGTGACCTAAGCAGGGTGTAACTCACCCTACGCCGGCCATAATTTACTCATAGCGATAGGCGGGTACGCTCGCAAAAAAAATCTTTACCAATTTTTGTCAATCTTTTTCTTGCTTAAAAGTTTAACAATTTTATGCCTTTAAACAGATAAGTTTGTAATACTTAGTTACCAATCAACACGTCATAAGTATTACTTAATTGTGTTTAAATGTAAAATTGAGTTATAGATTAGAACCTAACTTCCTAGGTGCTCATCCCTTTTTGTGACAAAAAAACTTATTTTTTCATTTGCGTCTATTGACCAACTGTTGGTCGATATTAACCACTTCAAGCTCTAACAAATTAGGTAGGTAGGTACCTACAGATTGTAGTAAAATAAGGTTAAATAAAATAACCATTACAATAATGACCAAACCAGGAAATAACTTTTATTTTGTGCCGTTCATCCCAAATGTGCATCCATAAATAACGCTCCTTCACTGTTTCTTTCTCACTTGATTTATTTTTTGTCTTGTTCCTGCTTGGTTTATTAACTAGCTCTATACGCCTGGGGGTAAAATCTACTTTGTTTCTGATAGAAAAATATATCAACGCTCCCATGTTGTTTATTACCAAGATTGAATGTCAAAATTTAAATTGAAAAGCATGAATTTAATAAGCCCAGTGTGAATCGATTAAATTAGGTATGAGCAGGCTTTTATTTTTCCAAAAATATGTAAAATGAATTTATTTCACGTAACAAAACAATCATCATCAATGCCCTTGAAAAATAATTAGCAGATATCTCCTCAGATAGGTTTTATGTGACTTGGATCTTTGTGAATATCTATGGAGGGGTAGTCAGAGGCACGTCCAGACATGCCCCATGTTTTTCACTTTAAACGTCTACTTCTCATGTGGACAACTTTTCATTCCGTAAACTTTATTAGAAAAGTAGGTACATGGTTACATCTTTATAAAACCTTTTTTTAACTTATAAGGATCCCTATTTTTTTTAAATATAATAGGTATAGCCTATGTCACCCGGGGATAGTGTAGCTTCCCAACAGTGAAAGAACTTTTCAAATCTGTTCAGTAGTTTCGGAGCCTATTCAATGCAAACAAACCAACAATAATTTTTTTCCACTTTTTTATATTATTGTATAGATAATCGAATTTGCGCAAAAAAGCTTTAAAGTAAAAGTATTTTTGATTCATAACTAAGTTTATTCCTAAAGCCAACATAATCAGTTAATAAAATCAGTTGTAAAGTGTACATCAACAATCAGGGCAAGTGTTAACTGATCGTAAACGTCAGGTTTACGATGACGATACTCGTAAAAGTGTCGTAAAACAAACAATTAGCTGACGGTTCACTCTACAACCGAGATAATACACATTATGAATGGAAATTACTCGTTTGGGCTTGAAAGGATTATAATAAGGTTAAGGTATTTACCCAAAATCAGATACATTTTTTTTTTTGTTCATCGTTGTATGCCTTTGTTTATTTTTAAGAAGGTAAGTATTTATTTAGGAAAACTACCTCATTATTTTTTGTAAGTAACTAAGTAGGTATCTACCTTTATTTGAAATGAATATACCTAAAATTAAAATTAGTTAATATAATACATTTTTATAAATAATACATTTTTAATGATTTATTTGACTGTTAAGTAAATTGGTTAAAAAAGTTTGAGCACATTAGTGTAGCGCCATCTATCAACGAATAGCGGAACTAAGCGACAAAATCAATACTGCTAAATGAAAACTGTTAGTTTAGGATTCTGATTTAGATTTTGAGGATAAAATAAGAAGTCTGTAGGTACCTAAAAAAATCAAAAGTAAGGTAGATACCTACTAGATAATTATCAGCGTTCTAATAACTAGCTAAGTAAGTATTTACTTTTTAATGGCTTCTGTCGCGGGCTTCGCATTCAGAAAAAGGTAGAGGTACCTACCTAAGCTAAAGGGAGGTATACCTACCTTCTAATGCTATTTCAGGTCACGGACTATATTTTATTCCAAATAATCATCTTTGTCCATGAAAACACTTAGGCAAGATTGAACCACAAACAAAACTCAAATCCAGTTTGTATGGATATTTTTTCTTTATTAGTAGGATTTGATAGCTTACGTGAGGTACTAACTAGACTTTAAATAATCGTTGACATTCATCAATCTTCAGAAAACAACTCTATAAATCTATGAAGGTAATAAAAACCGTCAGCCAGACACATTAGCAATCGATGGACCAGACTTGAGGACGCCGGGTTAAATAAAACCACGTGCCGGTTAGGTAGTAAGCATTATAATGCAATACATACGGTCTACCTACATTCAAACAGGCAGATTAAAAAAAACAATCACACTAGTAGTAGGTAAGTAGGTATAATAGCAGCACCTCTTTCTGATCCTAAGGTGGATGGATTTGTAAATGAAAATGCAGCTTGGGCTAAACGTGGACATTGCCAAATATCTACCCATAAAATATTTGAATACTTATGCCTGTGATAAATTCTCTAAAACCACAAGCAGGTACCTACACAAAAATTTTACGCAGCTAGAGACATATTAAAGTCCTAAATGGGGTTTAAAAACCTTTAAAAACCTAGGTTACAATAAACCAATCCCCATCAAAACAGCTGATTTTGATTACCCACAATACGACCTTACTCATAATTTTACAGCCAATTTACAAACAATAAAAGTCGGTCTCTTGTCTTACACGCCCATTCGCCCCAATATCTCCATATTCGACGGTAGAAGCCGTAACTCGTAACTTTTATAACCCAATAAAACCATAGCCTTCCTGAATCCTGGGAGCTTGAATCGGTGCCGGCGAGTAGTATCTCAATAATTCTGCCCATAGATGGCGCTTGTTGTCGCTCAAATTACTAACGCCATCTGGGTTTGTTTCTGTGAAGCTTTGTACGAGCCATAGGGCCAGTTGTCACGTCGTAAAGTTGATGTTTTATGGGTTCGTTTGATGACGCTAGTAGCGAACTAGCGATACAGTGAGTTTTGATGAGATAGGCTGAGCTTTTTATATGCACGAGTATAAACTGTGGGGTTAAAAGATTTAAAAACTTTTTTATTTCATTAAATAACTCTAGACAAATAATTAAAATACCTAAGTAGGTACCTACCTATTGCTAAAGTGTACCTAAAGGTTATTACGTAAATTGCAACAACATAATAATCGACTTTGCAGCTAAGTAAGTATTGAAACTAACTTTTACAATAAGGTTGACAAAAATGAAGCAGAGTAAATAAAAGAGGTTACGGAAACCAAAACAAGCACAAAATGAAGATTCAGGGAGTGTATTGCCGTGTTATATGAAGTGCCTGGCAATATACGAACTGTAAATTGCGTCGTAAACTTCTCTGATCGCCCGCGCGACTGCAAGCTTTTCCAACTTTTGTTCTAGTTGAGTGCAAGTGGTCTTACGATTTATATTCAGCGCCATCTATCGACAGATGCTTGAACGACGATGTGACAGTAAGTTTTTGGGTGAATTCTACAAGATGTCGCTACCCATTCGTATTTGTATTATAATGTTATTTTCGTAAGAACACCACGCTATGGAATTGGGTCTATAGGTTAAGTACGTTATCTACCTAAAAAGTATTTAATAATTATTTATAAAATTAATGAAGTACATTATTATGTAAACTAACCTAAATTACGATGATTTTACTGAGAACATGTCATTAGATTTAACTTTAGAGTTTATTTATTTTATGTAGGCAGGCACCGCATGAATTTTATTTCAGTAAGAACATTTTGTTGTAGCGTAGGTAAATAAAATGGTTTGTAAGGAAAACATACCGGCTACGATTAAGTTGGTACGTTATTAAAAAAAAGTAGTAGGTTTTTACTTATGTTTTTACTTTACCTACCTACCTTTATTGTAATAATAATACTTAGTAAAACTGAATCTCTAAACGCCCTTAATCCCCATATCAAGATTAGGTCCCTATTCTACCTAAAAGTTCTCGAACATAAATCCGGAACAGAAAGTAACTCGATATCTAGGGGTAATTATAAAAGCGGGGAGAGTGACAAATCCCCGAATAAAACAACAAGGAAATAATTCCGGGCATAAATCGCCTCTCGGTGTGAATAGAATAGCAATTATTTGGTTGAGTTGGTACTCCTCTCATTACCATGAGTTCTCGAACTCGAAAGTGACTTTACATCATGAACATAAGCAGATTGAGTAAGTAGGTACTTAACTAATTAAACGCAAATTTGTAGGTATTGATAGTAAGAAAAAATCTATTTTTTTTCAAGTATGTATCTAGGTATTGCACTGAACTAAAAGTTACCTAGGTAAGATAGATAATGGAACTACCTTCTTATTACTAAATACCTACGTACAATAACTGGAGAGCGCTGGTGGTGTAGTGGTAGCACCCCTGCCTCACGATCCGTAGGTCGTGGGTTCAAACCTGGTCGTGCACCAATGAGTTTTTCCATTCGAAAAATTTTTGTGCGCAATGCCAGTGCTCTTAAACGGTGAAGGAAAACATCGTGAGGAAACCGGCATACCCTAGAACCAAAAATTCGAAGGTATGTGTCATAGGTTAGTAGGTATTCTTATAAGCGGCGATGGGCTTGCAACCTGTCACGTACGGAATACTAACTACTGTGCAAAATGTGGGCATGTACCAAATGTCATGTTTGGACTTGCCTCTGACACCCCTTTAGATATCCTCAAAGATCTAAGTACCTACCTATCTAAAGATCTGAGGAGATATCTACCCAGCCCGGGTATTACAGTCGTGATCATTTTTTTTTTTTTTTACGTGCAATAACATGCTTCGAACTTTTTCATGTAATTTGTTGTTAGAAGCCAGAATTTGCAGGTTTGGTTACCGCTGAGGGACAAAATTTAATAATGCGTAAATCATTGTAGTTTCTAATAAGCACAAGTAGGTAGGTACCTACTCAAAATAAGTAATCCTAGTGTGAGAGCAGGATTAATGTAGGTAACTGTTAGTGTATTTTATCTATCATGTAGGTACCTACTTCAAAGAAATAATTTTAGGTAAGTACAACGAGTAAAAAGAAAATGAGTGAGTAATTACAGTTAAACTGAAAACCGTAGTACTTCATTCTCATATGAACTTACAACCATTCTAACTAGAACCGCCCCACACCTTCTTTCCCAATATTCTTATGGGATTTCACGGTAAAAATATTCTACCATGGGTCTTTTTGGAATGGTGTTTTGTATACCTACCTACAGAACCCGTTATTCTGTTTAATTAACACTGTCACGTATTTCCTAAGGTTTGGTGACATTAATTTTACGTGGCATAGTTTTGTGATTGGGTTTTGGAATTTTGAATAAATTATTAAAATATTGATTATGTACTTAGGTACCTACTTTGTATGAATAAATATAAGTGTAGTTTCATTTTGTACCCTATAAGATTTTTATAGTTTGATACCTTCCTTTCAAATATGTATGAAAAATTAATGGATTCTTTTTATTTATTTTATACTGATGTATAATAGCACTATTAAAGCTTCTTGTTATACTTATATTTAGCTATTTCAACCCAATGTGATATAATTAAAGTGAACCATAGAGACTCCTTTCGTGCTAAGTTTTTTTTTGCAATTTTCAGAGCTAGATAACTTTATAATTTCACTCAATAAATACAAAATCCCAACTCGCCCTACTTTAATCAAACCCTTGAACAATACCGCGAAAAGGGAATTTCTGGAGCAATAAAGAACTTCAGATAAAGATAAATTACTATCTCCAGAGACGAATGGGGGTCGGAGAGGAAAAAGTTGAGGGTTTAACCCTTTCCTATCCACTGCGGGGATAACATTCGATAGTGTTTTTATTCTAGTAAATACGCTTTTAGTAGGTTTTTGGGAGAAAATGGTTGTTTAAGTGTTGTGTTAGAACACTAATAATATAGTTCAATTGTCGTTCGTAAAAAAATTCGCACTAAATGGTGTGATTTGGGGAAACGCAAAAATAACATTATTTCCGTAGGTCTACCTTGAGTTTTCACAATCTACACTCGCTAGCGACTGTAGTTAAAAAATTGTATGAAAACTTGTACAGCGCCTCTAACGGATAGTTGGGTACTAAAACCTCACGTAGCTAACTATCCTACGTCACAGCGTACTACAGCGACTGTAGTTTGCGCTCTTTAATTTGTTTAGAATTTGGTACCATGAGTAACAATTTTGACAAATGTTATAGTAACGTACTATTACTACTGTAGTAACGTCAGCCGATCGGTAGACCTACCGTACGTCAACTCGTACCAGTTTTTCAGTTACTCAGGTAATTATAAAATAAAAACAAGATCACGACTGTGATACCCAGCCTCGGTTGATATCTCCTCAGATCTCTAGTTACCTACTTAAATCTTTAAGGATATCTAAAGAGGGTAGTCAGAGGCACGTCCAAACATGATTATTTATCACATGCCCACATTATACAGTAGTTAGTATTCCGTGCGTAACAGGTTGCAAGCCCATCGCCGCTTATAAGAATACTAATAATTATGGCACACACCTTTGAATTTTTGATTCTAGGGTACCTACGCCGGTTCCTTCTTTCCTTGCGCATAAATTTTTCGAATGGAAAAGCTCATCGGTGCACGACCAGGTTCAAACCTACGATCTTCAGGTCGTGAGGCAGAGGCTATCACTGCACTACCAAGTGCTCTCTCAAAATTTATCTCTGTAGGTAATTATAGGTATCAAAAACAGCGCGAACAAAGACACAGGGAATTTGAATAGTTCTATACCTAACGAATATAGCAACACATTTATAGGGAGGTACCTATTTAACCAGCCACTGGAAATGCAGGTGTAAGTAACGGACGTGCTCCGGCTACATAAATAGGACCGAATTGACATAAATCACGAAGAACGCATGCGCTTTACAGGTTTCAGTCAATTAACTACAGTTTCAATTAAAACGCTTGAAAGATTAACGGCTATTGTTTATTTATTTTATCTGAAGCATTTATTGCACCTTATGGATTGCTTGTAGGTAGGTCTCCTTACCTATTTTAATTACTTACAGCTCAATGTGAATGGAAAATTAAATCAAACTTATTAAAACAAAATATTGATTGCCCCAGTAGAACTTTTTGTTAGTAATTTTGGATTCAGGTTTCTTAAAAACTATATCCATTTGGGATGTAGTCATGCATTATTATTTTTTTACATTTTATTGATATCCTCATTTTAAATCCCGGTTTGATTTAAATATTTCAATGAGTAGTGTTTTGTAGATCATCAACACACCTTCAAAATTATACTTCGACAAGCACTAGGGACATTTTGGAAAAAAATGGTATTTCGTACTCTCAAAGCTTTAAGCTTCTAGAATTCTTATTCCAAAGAATATATCTTATAAAAAAACTGTGCATTGAATTAGTTATCTCTTTAGATCCCTTCCATAATTATGGTAACGTAAATTACAAGGCTATCTACAAGTTTTTTTTCATACATAACCACTTTAATTTTATCATGACATAAAGTTGTGGTCAAGGAGTGACATATACGCACACATCCTCAGCAATAATTTCACGACGTTGCTACATCCGACCTCGGCCCAATCATAGCCATCATGATGCAATTAGGTAAGTAGCGGTCACAACTACCGTCCGCCACTTGACTGCTCAACTTTGCATAAACACCACCACGCCCATAATGTCAACCAATGTACACTTTTCAGGTATTAATGGTAATTTTAATAATATTCCCCGAACGGTCAATGTCTCAGAATATATTAATAATTTATTATTCGAGAGATCTCGTGGGAAAATGTGGGAAATTGTAAGGCTCGTACGGGCTGGCTGAACAACAATTAATAGACGCCAATGACATTTTTAAACGAATCAAAAAGAGGCTAATAATAACCCATCGTATCTTCAACGCAGCGGAAAGTACAACCTTAGAAAAAGTAATTGGTAATGTCCATGAATATAAGATGAAAAACATAGCATTCAAAAATTATGTCTTTGCTAAGTGCTAAGTCAATGCTCGATTCGGACGGTTAACTTGAAGTAGGTATTTTGATGATCGCGTTTTGTAAATTTTTGGTACTATCGATAATAATTATATCCATGGGTAATCTGGATGATCCAATTATAGACTGAGCAATTGTCTTAAAAAATATTAAATTAACCAGGAGTATGTTATCGATAGTACCAAAAATGTTATGGCTACCGCAAAAACGGCACCAAAGTGACGCCATTGAAGTGGTAGCTGCTAATCATAGGTCCCCATAAATAATCCCGAGCACCAACGATCACAACGCAAGTGGGCGGCACGTACCCAGCCATTTACAACGTTTTACAATCTCGCTGGGATACCATAAAACTGACCAATAAAAGTTCATTATTCGCTTGTTCGCGCTTCCAACTTTTATTTGATTAGTTTACGACAGTTGACAGTTAAACCATATAGTTTGGACGTCGATTCTGAATGTGATGTGTCGACGTTTTGTAGGTGATAAAATTTATTATGTGTTTACAGGCTTTTTATTGATTATTATGGTGATAGTTAACTTGAATTTTACGAGGGTTGGCTTATACTTTTACTGTCTATAATGATAATGTTTAATCTTAACCTATTCGTTTCCTTCTCGTGCGACGAGCTCGTGGTATAGTTGAAAAAGCCTTACAGGTCAACGAAGTAATGCAACATTCTGTAAGTTAATACATGAATGGGTGACCGATTTTTGAGGCTTATTCCCAAAGTACTCCACATTTTGTTCCCAAAGTACTCCAAGAAATATTCTCAAACTACTCCACAAACAAAATATTGTTTTTTTAGTTAAATTCGACTCCATCCTACTGGTGTCCAAAAATAATTATCTCATACATTCGTTCTCAAACTCCTCCAAATATTTAATATTAGTCATCAGTAATGTAAATAGTACTGATTTATTTCGCATTTTACTCCACAAGGTAACTGACGTACAGTCAGCTTAAGAAATACATATTTTAATAGTACAATAAACAGATTTTTCTACTCTTATTATAGCGATAACCGCCTATAACGTCATAAAATGCCTTACCTAAACCTAAATGAATGAAGATTTAAAATAAAATACAGTACTTAACTGATTTAAAAAAAAATATTAATCTAATCAACATCAAGAAAAAGAAGAAGAAGATCAACATAAGTACACATTTTCAAAAATAGACGGTAGAATAAAAAAAACAATATACCTACCTACTTAATTATGAGAAACCAAAATTTAGAAGTTTACCATAAATATTGATAGAAAAAAAACCATGACGTATTAACAGAAGGGTGTTTTTTTAAAAGCTTAGAAACTTTAAATTGAAATAAAAAAAACGCTATGAATAAAGCCAACTGGATGTATAAATTAATAACGTTTTTCTCTGTTTTATTTCAGTTTAAAGTTCTTCGCCTCTAAAAAACACCCGTTATTATAACTTACCTGTAAAAATCAGTCTCTTTAGCTATGCATTATGCTAATGCAAGACATATTAGGTCTTAGAATATATTCAGAAATAAAAAAATAAAATAAATAAATAAATATGATCACGACTGTAATCCCCAGGCTCGGTAGATATCTCCTCAGATCTTTAGTTACTTAGACCTTTGAGGATATCTAAAGGGGGTAGTCAAAGGCAAGTCCAAACATGACATTTGGTACATGCCCACATTTTGCACAGTAGTTAGTATTCCGTACGTGACAGGTTGCAAGCCCATCGCCGCTTATAAGAATACTAACCTATGACATATACCTTCGAATTTTTTGTTCTAGGGTATGCCGGTTTCCTCACGATGTTTTCCTTCACCGTTTAAGAGCACTGGCATTGCGCACATAATTTTTTCGAATAGAAAAACTCATTGGTGCACGACCATGTTTGAACCCACGACCTTCGGCAGGGGTGCTACCACTACACCACCAGCGCTCTTATTATCAGAAATTAAATCATTTGTAATTTGGTATTTGCTTGTAACATTAACATACCTAGGTGTACCTAAACAAAACTTATCTCTTTTGCTACCCTTTTTTTCTAAATAATAATGCATTAAAAGTATGTACCTAAGTGATATTACAATTTACTTTATTTACCGCAGACGTAAACGTTCTAAATTCCTAATTTGAAGAAAACTTTTGCCAGCATACCTAATTTTATTACAGACTAGCTTCCGCTCGCGGCGTCGCCCGCGAAGTACCTACTTACATAAAATATAGCCTATGTTTATCCTGAGAGTTTATTCTACACATTGGTGAAAGAATTTTTCAAATCGGTTCAGTAGTTTCGGAGCCTATTCGTTTCAAACAAACAATCAAAGTTTTCCTCTTTATAATATTAGCATAGAAAAATACTGTGACAGACTGTACTCCTAACATTATTTTGTTCCGATGTTTTGAATGGAGTAGTCTTGAAACTTAAACGCACTATTTTTATTTTACCTTTTTTTAATAATAATTCTTTGGAGTAGATTGGGAACTAATGTTCGAGATTCTTATCTTTTTTGAACAAAAGAATGGAGTACTTTGGGAATAAGCCATTTTTGATCTCTGTGCGTCTGAGAAGTTTTTAAAGTTATTATGTCATGATAGAGGCTTTTGTTTCCTTTTAAAATAATATGTAGTTTGTATTTATTGTCATATTGTTTTTTTTATTAAGTACCTATATATTTTTAATTGTGCTTATGTACTCAGTAAAATTTAATTTATAACCGTTGATGATGCATCATTGGATATTGATCTTACCTATGTCTACTATGGTGATTTTTATATCACGTCAATTCAAAAAAGCTAAAGTTTTTTTTATGAGCTGATACACTTAAATAATGTTATGCAATATTTATACTCCCATCTATTCTAAATATAGTATTTACACAGAGGGTTTGCTTGAAAACTATTCATCTTCTCTTATTATCTTCACTAAACTACTGTTTCCTATCAATGATCAATTTCCACATAAAGGCTGGAGTACAACAATAATTTCAGCCGGAACATTATCGAGGGCAATTATAAAGCGTATATTACATAGCTCCGGGTAGCGATAGCCGTTAGTTTATTGCGACTAGTGTAGTCCCGGCTTTATTGCTATATCCGTGACAATCGGGGGCGTACTTAGGGATTTATCTGGGGCAGTACGTGATACTAGACTTTAGATTATAAAGCTGTGTTTAATCTTGACGGTCAGTTCGTAGTTCGTACGGACTTCTGCTTCGTTCTGTATCGTATGTAAAGTGCACGAGTATACACTCTTTGATTAGTAAGAGTGCGGGTGATTAGTGTAGGTGCTAAGTGATTCGTATTAATCCCATTTGGTCCATAAGTGATTAATGTGAGTAATATTGATTAGCGAAGTAGAGGGATAAGAAACGCGTTCTATTTTTTGCGAGTCACGTCCGACCCGTCTCTTCTTCACCTTCACTCGCTAAAATAAAATTTGTATAAATTTGTACAGATTTACTACGTGCAACAGCTAAGCAGTGTTGAACAATACTCGCACTTTACTCCTGCAAAAATAACAAAAGTCACTAAAAGTCACTCGTGCTTTTGTGCTAATCAAAATGCATACAATTGCCTTCAGTCAATGTCAGAATAAGCGCACGAGGTTTTTATAGCGTTTTACGCACAACTGACATCAGTACCGTCATAATAAAACTAAATACAGCCTAATATTTAGAAAATCTGTAATAACCTATCTCGGAATGAATCAGACAATTCAAACATTATTATGTAAATATACCCTAGATTGTAATGACGATGTAGATAAATGCAAACATTATGAAACTAGAGCAAAGAATGAAATTTCGGGAAAGAGTTTATGAATGTTTCTCGTGACCCAGGACAGTTTGAGGAATAGCCTGGGTTCACGCTTTTTTGTACTTAGTCCTTCCCTGTCCCGCCTCTCGATGACAATTAATAACTGTTGGTAAGCGAATAATTCGTTAAACTCGTAAATTGGGAATCGCCCGTGCTGTATAAGGGTTAACTCGATTAACTGTTAGTATTAGGTTAGTTTATTGTGTAGTGTATTTGAGATTATAATCAGTATGTGTGTGGCCTATCCAGAATCTGTTAAATGAAATAATGGCACGATTATTGTACTGAACTCTAAAATTTTCTTTTAGATTTTATTGGATATCCTATTTGCTAAAATTTTTAATAGTAAAACTCATAGTTGCTATAAATGTTCAAATACCTTTCATTAAATCGGTATACTCGTTGAGTTGATGATTAAAATATCTGAATACCGATGAAACCGTTGAAAAAAACCGTTTTATTCTAAGATTTTTTAACAGTGTTGTGGTCAAAAATACAATAACAAAGAGTGCTTGAAATATTTCAATTTTACTGGACAGTTTCATTCATTTTTTAATATACAGATTTTTCAGTGTCTTTCGTGATGAAGTAGGCTTGCCCAGCAACTATAATAGTACCTAACCATCCTCTCAGCTTAGTCATCATAGTTATTTTACATTCTCAAGAATCCAAGCTATCTAATCTTGGACCTAGCTTTACCTAGTATGTCTGGATCGTGGCTCGATTGTCTCGGCTAACCTGACTTGCCCTGTCCCGACTCTTTAACTGTTCGGGTGACCTTACCGTTCTTGGGAACATCGCCAGCGCAATGCTTTTGTATGTATAATGTTCACTGGATGCCTGACTGTGAAGCTGATAGAAATATTGCTGTCTCTCTTCCTTCTGTTAGATGGAATTTATATTTTGGTTTTGTCGTTATGATTTTTTTTTTAAATTTCTTGCGACAAATAATATTACTTTCATAATTGTGTATTCAATTTTTAATATTATATAATTTAAAGAAGTTTTCTCAGTGAATAATAAAACAATTTTACAGTAGGTAGGTACACGTTTTCATAAATCCCATACGTTGAAATCCACTGACTTGAAATATTTTAATTTACCAATCTTTTAAACGACTTACTATTGAGGACCGTCTGAGACAACAAATTCTGGTAATTTTTGCATACTTCAAGACACTTAAGTACTTATAAAAGGTGTCAGGAGTAATAATTAAAATGTTAAAAAATAACCATAAAACCACGTGTAATCTTAATTTTGCTTATCTTTAAATAAGTTATTAATATCAGAACTCAAAATAACTTCATCAAGCGTATATTTAATATTCTTTTAATAACTAGTTGAATTCCTGCGACTTCGTTCGCGTAATTTTATTGTAAATAAACTCCAATACTGCAACTTTGGTGGTTAAATTTTGGTAGTTTCTTTAAAAGGCCACCTTTCGAATTCGAAAGCTTTCAACGTATATCGGCAGTCATAACAAGAGTTTTATATATTTAATCCCAGTTTATTGATCAAAGCGGCCTTTACGGCTTGTTGTAACTAAATAAGACATAAAAGTGCCGATCATCAAATCACCATGATCATTTATATCGCTATAAATTCAATTAAAACTTATAACTATGCGAAGATATAACTAAAGTTTTGTATTCACTGCCCTAGCCACAGATGGAGTGGTAGTACTTACGAGCAGTAGTATCACTTGGATGGAATAAAAATCTCCAAAGACAATGTGTGCAAAGGGAACGTTTTTATTTCATTTTTCATATTCCCACAAACGGCACAAAATGTATTTTTGAATTGTGCAGAAGTGGGAATAAAAAGTGTGCAGAAGAAATTTGTGCCAGGGCATAGCTTAGAAAAAATACAGATAATAATACCTTTTTTAAGCAAGGGTTATATTTTTGGTATATTATATAGAGCTTGCAGTAATTTTTTTGAAAACTCACGCTTACACTATTATGCTAAGTTTAACTTTGGACTTAATGTCACGCCTGGGATATGCAAAAGTGTTCTTAATCTTGAAATAAAACGTATGGGAAGGTCAATTCATTTAACATTACTTAGAAAACGAACTCCATGGGTTCATAAACCATATTGAGTCTAAAACCAGCTTCATAAAGCCCACTATTGCCGAGCAAGGTTATTTGAAGTGAAACAATCCCGCCGTAGCCACGATGCAACTCGTGCCGAGTAGCGCCTCTTTATAACAGAAGATCTTTCATCTCGCCCCACAACATCTGCCGACAGATGCACCTTATTACAAAAGCAATAAAGTCTAATATGAAGCAACGACTGACGTATTACGGTATATGATGTATGCACTCTCATATATGATACTTGCCCATGTAGCTGGAGTTTTCTTATTGCAAACGGGTTTCAGAAGCCATATAAAATTGCAATATTTTAATCAGGACCCGTTGAGAATATCAATTAATTGAAATAAGAATAAAAATGTCTTCTATTATGACAGCCAAATTGACTGGCTGACATCGCCGATGGCGAGGATACCAACTGACGTGATTTCTTCACATGTCAACTACCTCTGGTGAAATGGGAAGCGTTCTATTTACCATTGATGGTGGGTGAGGTGGTTGCCAGGAATTGTTCAACGACCAAGAGGCAGACCACCTATCTGATGTTCAAATGACATCGTACCGTAGACGGGAACTAATACATAAGACTTGCTGGGGACCAGAGAGAAGGGGATTATATTATAAAGGAGGCCTAAATACACAACAGTGGGTGCAAATGGGCTGAATTATGATGAACGTAGGTGAGTTTTGGTGGTAAGATACCTCTTAGCGTTAAAAAACTGCATTCTCGGTTTTACTTACGAAATTGTTTATTATTACTTTGATCACTCTCAAGTTGCATTTTACTATTTTTTTTAAACCTTACTTCACATACCTAGCTTTTTTTAGCATTTATATTGGTTAGTCACTAACTATGAAACTGTTTTAATGGACCTTTGCGTAAATTAAGAAATCGAATAGATATTAAGAGAGATCTAGCTTTATTATTATCGTAATAACTTCATAAACGCACAAAACAGATTATAGTCTGAACTTTAAACACTTAATTCGCTAGCAATAAACTATTTCTGCTTCCAACTCGGCTGGTTTCTTTATACGAGTAGAAGTCACACCTTAAAACGAGAATTCTTTTAAGGCTTTATATAAAACGATCTTCGTCGAATGCAGCAAAATCCATAGCAAGAAACAAAATGTTCAAATTATCCACATAAGCATTGAGGTTTTTGTAATGGCATCTGCCCCTTATGGCCTTTGTAATAAGGAATGTTTTAATTAAGTGAGAAACATTGGATGGTGATCATTACTCTTAATTGGGACTCTTTCTGTTTGCAGCTTACTACTTGTTATAATAATTTATAATAACGAGGAATTTTACAAAAAATAATAATATCGTTATGTTGGTATGGAATTGAAGTCTGTATGAAATAAAGTAGTTATTGCTGACTTGTAAGATACGAGTATATAATGTACTTAACTAAATAATTAATTACATGACCTATCTCTACTACCACCAGGTTGACATAAAATTCTACCAATTTTATTATTTGCAATGAACAAAAATGCTTTTTACCCTCAATGAACAAAAAGACAATTTTTAGTATTCAAAAAGATAAAAATTAATACCACCATACTTTGATAATTTAATTGAGTCAGTATCCTTAATGTTGACTGCAATATCGGTCAGCAAAATTGAGATATTCAAAACTCGCTTCTTGATTCGCCAGCGCTCGAGTAACCAATAATTTTTCGTATCGACTAAATAATTATCGGCTATCGACGTTTTGGCAGGACAGGTATTGGACCGCAACATGGCCGAAAAATTGTACCGATAGCATAACAAGAATTACTGATTTATATATGTAGTTAATAAATATAATAAACTGACTATACTTTACGCATACTATAAAGTATATATTAAACGAGTAAGTCTCAATATGTGTTTTTTTCCGTGCCATTTCTATAAACGGCAACGTAACCCTTTATTAGTTACACCAAATAACAACTTTCAGTAAAAAAAAAAGAAATAGATGTACCTAAAATTACATAGAGATATTGAAATTAAATGCAACTTGGAAAAAAGAATTTGATGCTACTACACTAAGATATACCTAGATTAAGCGCTTATAGGAGTAGTTATCAGTTTTTACTTCGAATAACTCGTTCCTACCTTCACTGCGGTGTATTTATTCGCTTGCAACTAAGCTCGTTTGCAACATACCTTTCGAGTCAAGTCGCGTGATCTAGTTTTTATAAAAACCTTGAAGTAAGTGAATAAATCCTAATTTAAGTGTCAGCGAGTACGTGCGAATTCTATATAGTTTATTCGATGCCAATAACTTATTCGTATTCGTTTTTGCGAGCGGTACCTACCTACATAAGCATTTTAGCTATTTTACTTTGCCTTAATTGGGAACGAAGATCAGCTTACCTAAAACTATTCCTATGAATGCAATTGTTTCCTGAATTCTAAATTAATATAATCAATAAGATTATTACTCATATAAAATGGCGCATTTAAACCCGCAGGCCAGTCAGCATTCTATGGATAAGTTTTTAAACCACTCGTGTTAAATCCGCCGATAAAGTCATTAGCATGATTATAATAATAATAGCTTTATTATACACATTTACCAAGTTTATGAGTTTAAAATAGCATTTTTTTGTTTAGGTTGTAGTTTTGGTAGATATCTGGCAACTGTGCTATGAAGCGGTTTTTATAATACTTAGGTACCTAAGTATAATGAAAGTTTAGTGTAGGTTCATATTGTATGCATAAAACTATTCCCACACTACAAGTACGTAGATAGAGCTCAATAACTTTAATTTTCACTCGTAGACTTGACTGTTACAAGGAATTTTGTAATATATGATTTCATTAGGGAAACCAACTAATCAGTAAACAGTTATCGCTGTAGATCTAACACGGAAAATGTTGTTTTTTATTAAAGCGTTGCGTCAAAGAGGTCTATAATAGCTTCACACGTTACAAGGGAGACGGTAGAGAATATTAACTACAGTATTAAAGCCAGTAAATTAAAACATTGCGAATCAAACGCGCAAAAGATGTCGGCTGCGTTCAGAAATGGTGCAACTGCGAACCGTTGACGAGTCAGTTTTTCGCGACCGTCTCCACTCGATAAATAATGGCGGTGACTTTGACAAAAACTTACCTAGTCCTGTTTGGTGGCCGGCGGCGCGCACTCCCCACTTCCCCGCGCCTTCCCCGCCATCGCCCACAGCCAACTCTCCTCCAAGCTTTTTCTGGCCATTCCGCGGCGCCGGGACATTCGCGGACCGCACACTTCCATCACTATAAACCTAACTATTTACACTACGCTAAATAATAACTACTTATATTTATGGCAATTTGTTTAACTTCACCGACTATTAAAACTGCAGGAACACGATCACGTTTACACTATACTTATGCGAGAGTATTGGAGATTAGATGGCGCGGAAGGTTTTGTTTACACTGTCCGATATTACAATAGCGGAATTAATATAACTTACGACATTTTATTTACTTAGCTTTAAGGTACGAGACCGGGTCTCTTTGGTAGGCATATAATATTTGTACAATGTTTGTACAAATGTAATCATACATAGTTTGTGTCACCGACGCTGTGTTTCAGCACATCAGCACATGTTAAACGCACTACGATACACCTACACTATTTTACACGGAAGAGACTTCTACAAATTGCACTGGTTTTCGAACGCGAACATCACGATATTACGCGCGTAAAATATACATTTAAAAAATCAATAAATCAACAAAAAAACAAAAATCCGAAACACAAAATAATACGACCCGTTTCTATACTAGCATTCAACAGTTTATTGTTCTCTTCGTTACAAAACTTCGTCTAATTTAAAAATAATCACAACAACCGAACAACACTTAGATAACGAAAAAATATCAAACAATTTACAAACACAAGGCTAGAGAGTGTTCAACTGCGATTGCAATAGTATCACTGTTTAACGACAACTCGCGTGAGTGAACCGAAACCGAGGTCTTTAGTAGTATCAGTGTTCCGGGTGACCCTGCGCCGCCGCAGCGGCCGCTGCCGCCGCTGCTTTCTGCGCTTGCGCCTGCTTCTCCTGCTCGTTCAACTCCTTTATAGCCTGAATCTCTTTCTTTAATTTCATTCTTCGATTTTGAAACCATATTTTGATTTGCCGCTCCGTGAGACATAGCGCGTGCGCCATCTCTATACGTCTCCTCCGCGTGAGGTAGTGGTTTGTGTGGAACTCCTTCTCTAACTCTAGCGTCTGATATCTTGTGTACGTTTGCCTTCCCCGCCTTCTGAGGCCGTTCGCTCCTGAAACAAATAAAAAACTTATCTTAATCACCGGAAGATTGAAGTCAAGTGGATTGTTAAAAAGGGTTGAATTGGTTGCGCAAATGCATCTGCTTCTACTTGAGAGGTTGGGAATTCAATGGGATCGGTTGTCTCGGCTGGTTAAGTTGAAATGACGTTACAATTGGTGGTGGAGACGGCTTCATTTCGTTCAAACGTCGATGTTGATAAACGGGCGCCGTCTCCTTTGAAGGTACCGGCCGAGTATTACTACCAGCTCACAAACTTGATTAAGAAACATGAGTAAGCGCCAATATAAAATGCAAATTTGTTTAAATACACTATCTCGGGTAAAATCTTAGATTGTATCCTGATTCACGTTCATTAGTGTTACAAGATCATTTGGCGACCATTTTAATAAATATTTCTTGAAGTTGGTACTCCAGTCGGCTTCAGAATTCAACTTGGCATGTGAAAGCCCTGCATGCTACATTGCGTGTGCTTAAACTTAACTTTGGATTCTGAGCGCACGCTGTGAATTTCTTTTTTACTTTTTTGGGCATAGAGTGTTATTTACATAAAGTTTTCGTTTCAATCAACATGTTTGTGAATATTTTTTGACGAAACGTACAAGCATCAAAAACTTTTTTGCCTTACTATATCTTTAAATTTGAAATTAAACTACAGTACCCCTAGTATGAGTTTTTGATTTACGAAAACTTTTTTCGAATAGTATCCTTTCATACATTTTCCTCCATCGGAAATGTTAAGAGCGGAGTCCCTAAGAAACGCGCGAACAAGCACTTACGGTTTTAGAAATTTCCATAAGAAATCACTTCATAGAAGGACACAAACTAATAATACGAATTCTCAATAGATGAGTCTACACTAACACCGCGTGATTATTCTAAAATAATTCTTAATTTTTGAGAAAAAAAATCGTCAACATTGATTAAAAACATTGAAATCGACCTTTTCTATTATGAGTTTTTACGAAATTATCGTTGTTATTTTTGTAATATTTTTGGACAAATCGTGAGACAAAATGTTAAACAACACAGTCACCAGGAGTTTTTTCTACTAATTCAAACCAAAAAGTATTAATCTGAGCCTAAACATTGTTAATATTGTGAGCAGAAATTGTTCCCCGCCGCCATACATTTTAGTATGGAGCAAGCGCCTGCCAAAATACGCTTTATAATAGAATAGGCGCGTCAAAAATATTCAGTACCGTCTCAGTCTCCAAGGTGATCGCACGTCCGTTTGTAGTTCCACGCCGAGCTCTTTTGTTTGTTTGGACTAGGCAACGGGTGGGTCGCGAGTGTCGGATACTAATTTGTGACTACTGATTTGTAGGCATACATAGGGATATAGGGACAGGGAAAGCGACTTTGTTTTATACTATGTAGTGATTCTTTAATTTATATTAGCCGCAAGTTACATTTTTTTTAATTTATTGTAAATAGGTACATGGTAAAGGTAGGGAGTAATTTGCAATATATACATAACTAGCTTCCGCCCGCGGCTTCGCCCGCGTGATACCTTGAAAAACAAAAATAAATCTATCCCGCGGGAACCTTATATTTTTCCGGGATAAAAAATAGCCTATGTGCTATTCCAGACTATAATCCATATCTTTGCCAATTTCATACAGATCCGTTCAGCCGTTTCAGCGTGAAAAAGTAACAAACATACATCCACACATACATTCATACAAACTTTCGCTTTTAATAATATTAGTAGGATTTACATAGCAACCTAACTAAGACGGACATTGAACAGTTCAAATTATTAGCACGTATCCACCAATAAGTAAGTAGCTCAATGGTAGATACTTACTGAGTATGTGTACCTAGGTAGGTAGGTACACTTGCTCAATAGAATACTATAGAACTTGTAAAATAAAGTAAGTACCTACCTGACTATAAGTAGGTACCTACCAACCTATCTGACACACTAAACTACACAATAGGTACGTTATTCTATAGGTAGATTGGTAGGTAGGTACTTGTAAAGTCACTGTCTAGCTATTAAAGTTTCACTTTCAGGAGATTACCATTTTACCACAATCTTAGGAAACGAAAGGCAGATTTTTTTTTTAAATTTACCTACCTACTAAGCCTAAGTATATGACCAGTACAGTACGTACATACTACCTAGCTAACGTAGGTAGCTCTAGCTGAGTGTACCTACCTACATATCTAACAACCGTCGACGTTTGCCCCACGTCTGCCCGCATTCGGGTCGCGTACTCAGCGATGAGCGACAGCCGACATCTTCCCCCATCCCGCCCGCAGGCGATTCACTCACCCGCGCCGCCGGACCGCTTAATAATATCGCGCACTCGGTTGTTTATCGTCATAAATATTTTTTATATCTGTGCCAAATTTCATTCAGATCTGTTCAGCCGTTTTAGCGTGAAAGAGTAACAAACATACATACATACAAACATCCATCCATCCATCCATCCGTCCATCCATACATTCTTACAAACTTTCGCGTTTATAATATTAGTAGGATATCTTTATACTCAACCTTTTCTTTTCTTTGTTAGATAATTATTAGTGGGAAGGTAGTTTTCCCCTCAGGAAGCTAAAACTTGACTTACTGTATACTTGTACATTACAAAATGGTTTTAATTTTTATTCCAGGATGGATAGTTTTTAAATATTATGAAAAAAAAAACAAGATTTTCTTAGCACGGGCATAAGTACCTACTTAAGTAGGATAATAAAATATTTGTTTGTGATTAGGTTACGTACTCGTAAGCATGGCACCTATGCAGTATGGCAAATATGCACCTATGCCTAGTACATAAAGTGTATCCAAAAACTTCAGGGCGTGAATACACAATGAGGATTGTGGAAATCGCGCGCAAGATCTCAGTTCAGGGCCAAGTACACTAGTACTAATATTATAGGGTAATTCATTATTAGCTGAAAATATTGAAAATATTATAAAAATATATATATAAATATTTAATAAGTCACGCTTATATTGCGATTGAAAATGGTTTTACGAAATTTTATGTTTTAAATAACTAAATCAATATTATTTATTTTCAATCTTTCGGAGTAAAAAAGTTTAATTAGTTTTAATCTGTACATATTTTATTCCATGTTTGTACTAAATATTATTTGATTTTAATAATAGTTTTTTCATCTATAAATTCCACATTTCTCATAACACACAGAACATTGGCTTGACAATTATCTTGAATTTGTCCATAAAAAGAAATACATAGTTTAAAATGAAATCAAAAAGCATACACTCTGACCCAACCCTTTGCCGCCGCCGTGACGAACTGCCCGCGCGCCGGTAACTCGCCGCGGCTCGCGCGCTTCACGATGCTACTAATACATTGCGTATTTTCTATGACATTTATAAACATCCCACAAAGACGAACGCGTAATGGACGCGTAACTTGTTCGAAACATCGAAAGTAGATTTATTCGTTTCCAGGGTGTGTATTCAATACTGAGCGATGCATTTGTGTGAGTAGAAATTATCAATGTAGGTGTTGTGTCAGAAGTTCCCACGCTCGCAGACGGCAGCCTTAAGGAACTAAAATAAGGTCGATAATATCGAAAATATTATGTAATCGGCAGTCCCAGCAATGATTTTTAAATCAAGTTTTCACGATATCGACTTTATTTTAGTTCCTTAAAATTTCCGATGGAGGTAAATGTATGAAAGGATACTATTCGAAAAAAGTTTTCGTTAACTATCAAAAACTCATACTAGGGGTACTGATCAGATCAGTCAAGTATTAACACATTGCTGTGTGTTATGGTTGATATAGATATAAAATCGTTTAGACCTTCACATTACGAAGTAACTGGTTTCGACGAATTTAATGGCTTAATTATCTCGATCCTCAAGTATCGAGACTAAAGCAAAGTGTCTGGCTTTCTATCGTATCTTGTTATGAGAATTTTGTTGATGAAATATTTTGTTAATGCCATTTGTTTGTTCTTCCGTTGCCAATATTTGGATTGGATATAACCATATAATTATTATAGTTATCGTCAGCGCGATCTACAATTCTGGTTAAACTACGTAAACAGATAGTATGAATACACGCTATAGAAAATAAGATTTGTACAGGATTTACCATGAATTCAATTAACCATGATTACTATTACTTATACTCATGTAGGTATTTGTCATATAAAGCTTTACTTAGCTAAAACTAAATACATTTGTAGTCGTGTCTAGAGTTAATTTATCAACATTGCAACATTTAGAAGCATAGCGACCTGGTCACTAAATTCTTTGCCTTCCGTATATCTTCGGGGAGAGTAAAGTGCACCTTTTTAATAATTAACAAATTCTCCCACAGAGTAGGTAGTGCTTGGTTAATTGAGTGACGCTAATTGCCTAAAGCGCAAAAGCCTCTTAGAGGGTGCGCGATAAATATTGAGGGACCTTTCGCTTTTCTTTATGTATTGCTGTTTAGAAGATTACTTTGTTGTTTATTGTGATTTACAAACAACGAAAATAATGTGTATAATACAGACAGTGCTTGAATTACTTTGCAATAGGCGATCATAAACACTGTTAGTTTCCATTTAATTTTTTTGAAAATTGCATGCTTAGTTTTACAAACTATTGGTACAACGGGCACATTTAGTTATACAAGTTTTTTTTAGGTTATAACTATAAAAATGTTGAGTCACTTAAAATTAAAGTCATAACTGAATCACCATCTGTGCTCCAGCAGTGGGAATACAATGATAATAATTCAAGTCTTCCGATAACACGAGAGTTCTCAATTCATTTATCATTTTGTAAGTTAAGTACCTACTTATATACCTACCTTCTTCATTAAAAGTTACATTGACGAATGGAACAAGGTACCGATAAGCAAATGGCTTTTAAAACTGATTACTGCACATAAATTTACGTGTCAGACATTGAACTTAATTCGAGGCTTTCACTTTTATACGATTGAGTAATAAATATTATTATAC
The DNA here is from genome assembly GCA_963675405.1 of Cosmorhoe ocellata. Lineage (NCBI taxonomy): Eukaryota > Metazoa > Arthropoda > Insecta > Lepidoptera > Geometridae > Cosmorhoe > Cosmorhoe ocellata. Next base: position 7,114,586 of record OY776253.1, on the reverse strand, counting down.
CCTTTAAATTTGCACTAAAACCTTAAAGCAGGGGCACGTTAATTTACAGAATCAAGGTGATATAATAAACCAAGCAAACATATAACAATTTCAAATTTATATGTGTAATGATGAATTTATGAACTGTACAGATGATTTTTGTTAAGAAACACTATTGCTGATTTGGGAAAACCAACATAAATCATATAAGAAAAATAAAATATTTGCGAGCAAAAAATAGAGAATGTACAAACAATAAAATTAAATAATTATTTATAGTAAAACGGTTAAGTTGCAATTAAAATTGGATGATCAGAAATCATACAATAAGAATGCTACCCTCATAAAGCTTCTCGTGAAATTACAACGTAAAAGCAGACATCCCAATGTCGCTTTGTTTTCACCGAAAAGTATTCGCGTACAAACAAACTGATATTTGTATAAACATTTTTAATATTCAGTCAATGCACTGAAGAGAATTTATGGCAAGACACATGTGCAAACTAATTAGATCCTCCACAATTTCTGTCAATTTACGCCTTATAAATTTGCCTCAAAATCCGGAGTACGCCGTAAAAGTAATAAACATGACACAAATGGCTTCATTAAGGCCATGGGCGGGGTTTGAGGCCTAGCAAAAAAAGATGTGTAGTGGCACCAGAGTGCCTTAATATGTAAATAATGATGGTGTGGTTTCCGTTATGCACGAAAAATGACATCTGTGTTGACGCATTTTGAGTTCCGGGCTCCGGCGCGGGTGTGGCAGTGTGGCAACTCCAGTTTCAGTTGAAATACTGTCCTGCCATTTTGGTATCAGTCGATATTAACAGCTCATTTACGTAGAATTTATATGAATTATACTCGTAATTATAGATAGCAATATGTTTATTCGATTTGAATTGAGCATAACAATAATTTATTAACCTATATCAAACCAGTATCGAAACATGAAAATAACGACAGTGTATTTTTTAAAACGGATATATGAATGTAGGTACCCAGCCCTGCTCGGTAATGATTTCATAATAAAGAGAAAATTACTTTCTCAAAAACAAAATGATGTGGGGTTAAGAAAAAGGGTAATTGCACGCGGTTAAGCCCACATTAAGAGGTCTTAAAAATAATTCAAGCGACAATAATAAAATTACAACTGTGATTTCAGCACCATCTTGATTGCATTCGAGAGCAGCTCGGGGCGATGGACCCAAAAACAGGTCTCTTTCACAAACCCGTTGAAGAGAACATGAACATTTTCGGTGAAATGGGACCAGAGAAAATTACAATAATCTGGACGAGAAAGGCGACGTACAGTTTCAAGGAAATCGAACCGTTCGAGATTCCCTTCACAAGTGTCGGGCACAACCCGTTCTGCAACACGTGTCACAGAGTCGCAAACAAAAGAAACTTGTCCAACTTCCCCCTCTTCTCCCTCTCGACAAAAGGATTGCGCAAGTTATATTAGTCGTAAAGAATTTAGGACAAAGATCTATAGGTTGTAAACCGCCCGTTATTCACAATGCTCCCGCAATTGCGTAGAACATTTGCAACAACTGTTGTTTGCTTCGATGTTTTAATTGTTTCTAATTCGGAAAACTTTTCACGGTTATTTACGGCTTTTGTTTAAGCGGATCGGGTTACTTTTGTTTTTAGACGGCTTCTAGCTTGACATATTTCAAGTTAAGCTTCTAAGAGCAAGTTTAATGACAAAAACAAGATTGTCCTTATGTCTTTTGTTCAAATAGGAATATACTTCCATAGAACAAGATCAGAGTTAGCATATTTCAGTGGAAGGCTCACTTAAAACGGATCACGTCGCTCATATGCCCACGCGCACAATTTTCTTCGATAAAATTATGTAAAGTGGAAATAATAGCGCGTCGAGTCTAATGAGCTGAATTAAGATAACATGGTGTTCTAATTCACATAACAAGTTTTACTAGTCAATAAATGTGTCTAGGGCTCGTCCAGACAGGGCGAGGTTAGTCTGAGCTGTATAGAAGCTGTATAATTTTCTATTACAGGGTCTATAGAGACCATTGTAGATAGCTTTAATTATACTCCTGAGGCTGCACTTATGTGTTTATCTTAAAGTGATTGACAAACAAAACTATTATCTAAATGAATTTATTGCTTTAGGTCACTGGTACAATGAAGGTGATGATGATGAAACTGACACATGTCACAGGTAATTTGCATCGTCAGATTATCTGACGTTTATAATAATTGACTTGTTGATCAAAATTGCCTCAAACAAAAAGGTTTGGGAGGTCGCGCCTTCGACCTTATTCGTCCCACCTCTGGTGCATTATACCATGTTCAATGCGAATTTTCGTGAAATTATCATCTCATTACATGTCGGGATTCGACCATCAAATATGAACCGCTAATTTTCGGGTACCGAATTTCCTTATTACATATTCCACCAACGGAACATAATCACTCAAATTGGGAACACGACTTGCAAATTACGAAATTGGTATCAAAATGTTTCGAGGCGTTGTCGAGATTCTCATATCTACTGTTACTTGCGTACCTAAGCGGGTATTTATAATATACGGTAGGTAAAACAGGTAAGAGGACGTACCGAACTACCTGGGTGGTCCGAATGAGACTGACCGATTATGGAGTACATAAACACATTGGTCGAGGCTATGTAACCTTGTATGTACTCATATGTTCATTTAAAATGGTGCTGGGAATGAAATACGATTTCGATATAGGCTGTAATTAAAACATGTTCCGTTTGTGGAGAAGATTGTCTGCTCTTGTATGCGGGCAAGCATTTCTTTATGAACTTCCTTGTATTTGTATGTACTAAAACTCGTTGTATGTTGTTACATATTTTTTTGCTGTTTTTTAATTCGCCAAAAAAGATACAAATTTTCAATACATTTAAAAGTTTGTGAATCTAAGGGTCATAAAAAATCTTTCGGGTTTTTTCTAGTTTGACGGTTCAATTGAAATTTTATTTGATTTGCTAATATGACCTGCCTTAAAGCTTTTCATGTTTCAGCAAGGCCTTATACGAAATGTATCCAACTAAAGCCCTATATCTGTTTTTGCTTTAAGCCACGCAGTTCTTGCGGAAGCAGCGCTACAAATGCTAAAATATCTATTACCATTTCAGCACTACGCCAGTGTAATTTTAATAGAGTTTCCAAAGCACCGCTTAAAGCGACTGGCCGCTATCTTCAGCGCGGACTTCCAATCAGTCTGCTAGATGTGTATCGACTTGAGCGTGCTTGTTATCTCAAAAACACAATATGAATAATACATTAGTCGACTTGGTGGTGTACACTGGCTTAAATTGGCAAAGCTTAATTGACTTAAAGGTTGGCAATGAAGCGGGACTACCAAAATGAACTTGGTTTCTGTTCAATCAACTTTTTATACAACCTGTAGGTACGTGAAACAAAATATAATGAAGTACGTGAAACATGTATTATAAGGTCTAGAAAATATATAATAAAAATTACACTTAGTACTAATTTATTTCACTGAAATGTAGATATTGTTCAATAGATTTTTACGAAGGAGTTTAATCACAAAATTCACCAATGAAACTTTTCTGAAGAAGAATAAAAAATAATACCTATTGCAAAACATCTTATTTATGTAAATCATAACATAAAGGAATAAGCTTAATTGAAATTGAATAATACTGTTCTGAACATGGTAGTTTTTTATAATCTGCAAATTTATTGTATCAATATTTTAATAGAAATCAGCATAAAAAGTCAATAAAAACCAATTGAGCTATTAATGTAAGCTATTAAATTAAGTGATTTCAATATTGAATAGCTTCTTAACAATTAAAACTTATACAAACGATAAAGTATAGGTATCTTGACCACTGACATTGCGACCCAACTGAGTGAGGCACAATGCCAAAATGAATTTGAGGCTCAACATCAAAATCCCAATTTTTATTGAAAATATTAAGATTATTTTGGGTTATTCCCGCTAAATTAGAAAATTCTTCTCACTGACTCCAAAGATTTATAAATACGTAGTTTTTAGCAGTTACGTTTAAAATACTTAATTGCTTTTATGTATCCTTTTGGTTTTCTGTAGAATATAATCAATAATAAAGTTTAGCAAGGCGGGTCTTACCTACATGGTTTGCACTAAGGTTAATTGCTTTCAATTACTTAGGCAGTTTGTGAGGTAAAGGCAGGTCTAAGTACCTACCTATCGGTAATCGTTACACAAACATTGAACCGTTATTTACTTGACTAAAGGCTTTGTCCACTGGCTGCTATGAAAATTTAGTTTGGTAATTTTTGGAAACCTGTTAGTTTCCACTATAGAGTTAAGCCTTTCATTATTTAGTATTATAAATCATAATAAAATGAGAGACTTTATTATATTATGACCTAAAATAATTCGGTAGTGGTTAATTCAATGAACAGTATAATATTTAGTACTTTTGTTCTAGTTAGGTATGACAGTTTTCTAAAATATTTGCGTGCCCGTGCCAAAACATTTTGATACACTTCATATGAAAATGAAGCACCATATTCATATTGACCATGACTATATTTTTTGCTTCTTAATTTGTCAAAGTAAGTAGTCTTTATGGCGTACAATAAATTATCAAGAAAAATATAAAAAGGGATATGTTTAAGTATAGTGATGAACGAAGGTAACTCAACTGTGTACATAAGGCCACATACCTCATGCGAAATTATATAAATTATCCCCACGCGATGTAAAGCCTTCAATACTTAATGTACTGATTACATTATGTACCCGAAGACACTATTATAATAATTACCCGGCATTATACACATACAGCGAAAAGCGATGCGACGTTTTACGGAGAAAATTATCATTTTCGAATAAAAATACGTCCATTGCATATGTCGCGTACGTAAATGTTAAATTTCCAAATGAAGGGCGAGACCAATAACTTATAAGAAAATGTTTATCATGAGTTTTTGGACCACTAGAGTCAGTCAATGTCAAATTTGACCAATAGCATTTTGTGAGTTAGCAACATTTTGGAACCAGTTTAGCTCGAAATTTAGACAATTTAATCGAATCGTTATCGGTTTCAGAACATTTAATCTGATGCTTAGCGTTAAAAGTACTCATTTCATATCTGCCGTTGTCACTGTAATGCTTGAGGCTCATGCTCCATCATATTTGACATTTCAATCTCACGAGATTACCGGATATTTCACTGGAAAATTAAAGGACCCCAACAATCGAAGTTGGAACCCTTTTAAAATCGCTTTTCCATCCAATATTAGCTCGTAGATCAGGGTTGAACGCAATAAAAATTGGACATCCCAAGAGGATTAGACCAAACCCTGACGTATGTGACACGCGAAGCCTTGCCTATTCCTTTTAAAAGGGGAAGCCATTTTATGTTATTTAAAAAACAATTTTGTTGAACACTTAAAACACCGACGTTGTCAGTCGACATTTTAATGGGACATTCCTAATGGCACCGGATGACGGTTATAATAAATAATCAGTCATATGTATTTAAAATAGAGTGATCTATAAATCAATAATTGATAGGTTAACGAGCGCACAAGCCGAATAATTGATACAATACTTCATTATTCAATAACATCTTTATCAATGGGAGTGAGCAATACATGCCAAATACAAATATTTATTCACGCAAATAATTTTAACACAAAGCGTTAACAAGATGCAGCTGTTGCGATCTCTCAAACGGAGACCATTTTGAAAAACTCGTTAGTTTTCGAAAATAGATTATAAAGTGTCACTCCTTCCCCTATAAATCAGGCGTGATTAATGTTTCCAAGTTTGGAGCGGAGCGTGACGACCCGAGTTTCTCATTGGGTGGCTCGGCCGCCATATTGCTCAGTGCTTGTACCTGTCAAACTTTGATATATCGCCGCTTGCTTTCTCTAGCGCGCCCTGTCTTATACCCGACTAAATTAAAACAGACTCGCCCTCACGAAATCGCGATACACCTACAGTTACAAAAACCATCACGGGACATTTTTTGGAAAATGGTTTCTCTGTTCTCTGAAGTGTAAAATTATAGCACTACCGAGAAATAAAGCTTTTGATTTATATTTTGACACTTTGAGCCAAAACATTCGTGTTTTTATTGTGGCTAATCGGTAATTTATTGTCATAATAAAAATTAAAAATATCTCTCAAGGGTGTCCAACTTGCTTTATTGAAGATTTATAATGGATAGTAATGTTCACAATCTTGAAAAAAATAAGCTAAAGTTACAAGGCGTTAAACTTGCAGAAAAATTGTAGCTTTAACTATATAACTACTAAGCGTTTAGTGGTTACTAGACCACAAAAGAGGCGGCTAAACTTACTTTTTCTGAGCTAACATTCAAGCCAAAGCAATTTCACCCTTAAGTCTTAAGCTTTAAGTGCAGAAAATGACACGTATAATCAAGTACTAAAGTGCTCGATGCACAGAACTGACAATTTGCCATTTAGCGTATAATGCTGGAATCATACACCGATAGAAATCTTACTCAATATCATGTTATTACCTACTGCGAATTTGATAGTTGATTGAGTAGAGATTGCATAAAACAACTCCATGGTCGTAAACTAATACTACGCACAATAATGTTATTATAAAAACTTTTTTTTTTCTGTTATGTGTAGGGGTACGTAATATACTAGTTTTAGTGAACTTGCAAGACAAACAAAATAAAAAACTTTTAAATCATTAAAAAACATAAGCCTCCGCTTCTTTTTTGTCTTTAACCTAAGATCCTACCAAAGTGCCAGATCAAAAAAGTTTGAATTTAACCAACATTTTAATATAAAATATATAAATTATACCAGTGCTCTTAAACGGTGAAGAAAAACATTGTGAGGAAGCCGGCATACCCTAGAACCAAAAATTCGAATGTGTGTGTCATAAGTTAGTATTCTTATAAGCGGCGATGGGCTTGTAACCAGTCACGTACGGAATACTAACTACTATGCAAAATGTGAGATATGCCAAATATCATGTTTGGACGTGCCTCTGAATACCTTCTAGATATTAGATCTTCAAAGATCTAAGCAACTAGACATCTGTGGAGATATCTACCAGGACTGGGGATTATAGACGTGATCATGTTTTTTTTAATATAAAGTAATCGTTTGTTTTTCCAACCGTACTCCTTTGAATGAGCGCAATGGTACACTTGAAATAAAATCGCGGTCTTGCCGGCCGGGCCTTATTAAATTGATAGCGGCCCGCCCGCGATCTATTACAAGGAATTGCAACAAAACGACTGTTGACATAGGATATCATACGCCGCCTCGGCTCGATCACGTAGAGCTGCAACTGGAAGATACCTCGTTCGGATTCGTTTCTATAAAATTTTTATTTATTTGTTTCCTAAATTTTTATTTATTTTTTTCGTGGGGTTACTTTTTTTTTACTAGAGCATTTAAAAAAACATGATAATCAAAAATGTGAATGGATATAATTGATAGGTACTTATTTGATTTTAAAATCTTTTGAATTGCATAAAAAACTTTGAGTTAATCACAATTTTCAAATAAGATGTACCTACCACATTTTCAAAACATTGCACAAAAGAAACAACAACACAAACATATCTTACCCCAAATGCCTATCTGAATTTGAAATTCCCAAACTTTAAATCCGCGAGCTTCCAAAATCCTTAGGAAATTTTAAACAGTACAAAGTCACCTGCAAAGCAGTTGGTATTCAGAAGCTTCGGTGAACCAAGTTGGGCGTGGAACTGTAACTTAAGTTATGTTTAAGTTGGACTTAAGTAAAGAAACCACAGTGCCGCGCTGTCTGACGACTGACTTAAATCGCAATGCTAGAGCTTTTTTAAATAACAATAAACAAAATAAAACTTTGGTAACTGCATTTAATGTAAAATAAGCCATGTGCTTTTCCTAAATGTATAAAGTATTTACCCCCAACGTGAGACTTTTAATACTAGCTTCACTCCAAATGATTTAAATGGTCAGTTATCAACTCTTACTACGAGTATAATCTACAAAACTGTCAATAAAAAATTACGAGCTCTCAGTAACTCAATTAAGTCAATGCAGTCTCGAGACGTACGGGTTTTTAACAGGTGATTTTACTGGACTGTCGATTGATGGATAACTATAGAATTATGTCTTTAAGATTGTAGATATAGCGGCAAAGCTGGCTTGATAAAGTACTAACATTTTATGTGATCAATTCACATGCCAAAGCCTTCAAACGGCACGATATACTTTATGTTATAATAGTGTCTCCCCGTGATTTAGCTCGCGTATTGTAATTTTCATACAAACTTTTTCTTTTGTTCCTTCAGATAGTTTTAGGTATTCTAAGTTAAAGTTTCGGATATGATTTATAAGTAGCTGTTACGAAGTGATTCAGTAACAATGACCAAACTTTCGCAATTTTATTAATATCGAGATTCAGTCGATTATGATGATCTTTGTATTAAGAATCAAGTAGGTGCTAAAATAATTTTACTTTCCTTTTTCGTATAACAAAAGAGGAAATTGCCGAAATCAAACTATCAATTTACTTTTATGTAGCGTTTTCTATTAGGTGTGCATAACACTTAATGCAAATACCCGTTGAAAAAATATGGAAATAGCATTTAAAATATTTCCAGTTTTTCAACTTTTAGGGCCTTAGTGGAGTCATGCTTAGTATTGTTCCTGGCAACAATGGCAAGACTTGATTTTATTTACTTAAAAGTTTCCAAAGCAAGAAAAGACCATCAATTTACAAATGTATCGAAATAAGTATTTATTTCTTGGAAACTAGCTGGTATAAAGCCACCAGCTCAAACAAAACTATGTTTGAGCTGGTGATTTGACGAATTAAATTATAGAACGTGACAGTGGCATGGGTTTAGTGCAAGATTGCTAACAAACTCATGAATCAAACCAAATGATCCACAATAATCGTAATATCCAAAGTCTGAATTCGCAAGTAAAACAATTCGGATCAAATCATCTTGTCACTCCGCCTATAAAACTGTACCCTAAAACCTGTGTCAATAGAGATAAAGGGAAACTAATATCAAAACAGGAATAGGCACGTGATAAGAAAACATTTATTCCCTATGTTTAATGCATGATTTGTCATAATTCCCCGTCCTCCCCCGACCGTTGTTTTGTTACTGCGAGGAAATGGGCGTTCAAGATATATTGTTTGTCTTATTTATCTTGGATGGAAAAATGTAGGGGCAGGACGTATTAGTAGGTTTATTAGAAAATATGCGGACAACGTGGAGTAATTGCTAATAATTTACACTCATAGTAATAATGCGCTTTGTTTACTCATCAATACCACGTCATTGCTAAGGCCAAGCCTAAACTAAATTCATACATACACATGATTGCATGCATGTTGTTATTAAAAGTCTAGCTTTAGATTCCACCAAAACAGTTTGAAATCGTCTCTGTGTCGCTCCCAACATAGCAGCAATAAAGCCGCGAATCAAAAGTTGGCACTAAATCACAATATGGCGTTCGCTGCCCTGTGTTTGCTCTCGCCCACATAATCCGTTCATACGGCGGTAAATCCGTCCAACAGTGTCGCGTACAATACTAAATCATCATAAGAGAATCCACATCTATACGTATATTATACTACAAACACGCATTGCTTATTCGGTTTGGCAACATCGCTTATGGAGTAAAATTTATCGCCACGGTCTAGCTACAACTCTATAAGCTCATTAACGAAAATATCGGTCTCGGTACGCAAGTAAATTGCAGTTCAACATTTTTATTCGCAAAACTTTCGAAAACTAGTATTACCTGCATTCGGATTCATTATCGAATCGAATACCGAATGGAGCCGGTGAAAAATCCCGCCAATTTATTCGGTTCTTTTTATTCGATTTAAACGCGCCAGTTACTGAAAAAGTTTGCATCGTAATGCAATCCTGCGGCATTAGTTTTACCGTTTATCAGCGCTCTCGCTACTGCAAAGCTTTGAGGGATTAATCCGGGGCGGTGCGAAGTGGAATGGACCTGTAAGTCCTATAACTTTAAAGTCCAGAGAAATTGCAGTAGCTTATTGTCCTAGTAAAGCGATACACTTGTTTTTGTACTGAATTTAGATAAGCAACTAATCCATAATGCATTATCGGGCTACTATTCGTTTGGCATGTACCCAAGTTTAGTAAAGTTGTACATGCGAGGTTTTCGTAGGCTTTTGGTGTGTGACTGTACCTACTGCAGTATTGAGCAATTATGTTCATATTTTAAAGTCATAAAACAGTAAAACGTGTAGGTAAATGCAATATTTGTTTGTGTAACATCGCAATTTTTAGTTGAGTGGTGTGCGTATACCGTGGCTTGCAATTTCGCTTTTTCGCTCAATTTATGCGAATATCACCGACCCGCGGAAAGCGGACAAACAAGCGGAATTTGTTGTTGGAACATTGCTGTTTTTTAGTTTACGTGGGGCTTAAATCAGTCGCATGTCCGATCAAGGACGTGCATTAGTTTACTTTTTGGCATACTTTTAACCTTTAGGGGTAAGCAAATCTGTATTTCAAATCCTGATAACAAAAAAATGTAAATAGATACATAGCACCAAATTTTTATTGCGATATGCTACATTTTGTAATTGAAATAATACATTTTCTTGGTGAAATTTTTCATCGACTACAACTTTACACACAATGCATCTTTTTGTGACTATGAACAGCTAATTTTTGCTATTGTCAATCACACACTTGACAAGATAACCCTGTCGTTCAGTCGTCACTCCGCGAACAATGGTACCGCAGCTCGTTTACGTTTGTTAAACCTGTCTGTTTGTACGTCTGTTTATAGGACACTCTGAGATTCGAGATACTAGAATGCACACGACCGCCAACGTCGAGCGAATTAGGAGTATGGTAAGTTACAACTCGTATTTTTAAAGATTTAGAGACTATGAGATTCTACAAGTTAAGACACTGTTTTTCGACAGATTTTGAAAAGAGTATCAAGCCGCTTCGTACGAAGTTTCTAGTTTTTCCAGAGTTAACATAAAACAAAGATGTTTATTTGCAACAATAGCGCATTCGAATCAATAAACTAATTCTGTACTTCAATATGTATGCATAAATTTATCAACAGCTACGTGATTCAGCAGAGAGGCTTGTAAACAAAGCCGATATGAAATATAGGCTTCAACTGTGTAGTAAATATCAAGCCGGCCGTTTCAACATTACATTTTATATAGTACCGTATTACTTTACAAACGTTATAGCTTTCATTGCATTTAAAAAGGCGTTAACAGGGTAATGTAAAGAAAAATAAGTGTTATTTCTTTTTCATGACGTCAAAATTCCAGTATCATAACCATACCTACGACATAACCTACCTCTAAAAATACACTACGTATTTATTTAACTACTACGTATTTTTATTTTTGTTTATTTATATCACCTTAATGCGGCTTTACTTTAAACTGTTTAAATTTTTATTTGCAGTCACAATGACCATATTTTCTTCGTTGGTTAACCGCATTTTCATTGAGTTTGTTATTCAAAACGTTACTCAAGTCTGCCTTTATTACCAATCCTTTACTGGTGCGGTCAGGTACACTTGCTATTGGCTCCATTATATGCTTGTTCTACAGTAGGTGCTTGTACTAAGGGTATCCGGTTCAGACTACAGGTACTACGTCACAGACCTAGAGGAAAAGTTAGTTGCTTCAATATTATTAAGAGTAACAGTCAACACCGCAAAATTAACAAATTACTATCAAAAAGTTAGGATACGATAATAGTTTTGTCTCTAAAACACTTTCAAGTAATAATAATTAAATATATAATATGCATGTAAGAGACTATAATTGATCATAAGACGTAAAACGTTTACGCTGAAATTTTTTCATTGTTTTCGTAGATTGGTGTAATTGGAAACTGGCACAAAGTGGACTAAACATTTTTTTTATCATCTGTCTAAAAACTGTCTTACTAGACCTCTCATAAAAAACATGATAACGATTCAGCTTTCAAAGAAACCTTTTCACGAGCATATTATTTTATAAGTACGGTTGTATAATATTTATTCATATACGAGTATTTTTTTGTAACCTAACCATAAGTTTACCAAAAATAAAAAAAAATGAAATAAAGTCTGTGCGATCAATCTTTTCTTAGTTTTTTTTATATTAGTTGCTCTAGCTTTTCTTGCTCTAAGCTATCCCAAGTCCCGTGTCGCTATCCTATTCTTGTCTGAGCCCTGCGATACAGTAGCTTTTGTTGGGACATTAGATTTAGTCGGGAGAAATGCACTTGGTTTTAGAATGTTCCAGACGGATTGTGAGAAAGATAGACTGTCCACATTAAAATTTGGATCAGCAACCTGATCCAGCTATGTAAACTTTTAGCTTTATTTTTAAGCATACTCTAGTTAATACATTATTATAATTATATTCGAAGGTAAGGACTGTGAGAAAGATGACATGAGTAAGAAAGGAGTGAGTACTAAGATGATGAATGATAGAGGGAAATAGAAAAAGATCATATTATGTTGTGCCGATCCCACATAACGTGGGAAAAGGCATGAAGATGATGATGATGATGATGAAGGTAGGTACAAAGGTGCAAAACACAGTGATGATGTAAAACATTTTTATATCAAAGTCTAAATAAAAACCAAAACATTTGTATTTAATAAAATCTTAGGGGTAATTTTTAGTAACAAATTCATGTTTTCAACCTTTCAAGATCACAATTATAATTTTGACGGGGAAATGGCTTCACTACCCTATAAATGTAAGTTATTTTAAACAACAGACTATTGCTAAAACTAATAAACGACCTTTAGGGCCTCTGAACTTAACAGCCCACAATTCTCTCACTTCAAATACTGAGACATCCCCTCACGAAACCCCATTATCTACTCCATTATCAACATTCCATGAAAACTATGCATTAATTAAACAGATATGCCACTATGTATAAACCCGTCTGAATTTAGCCGTTGTTAATTTGTCACAGTGAATTAGCCACGGCCGGGATAACTGATAGCGTTAGCATGTTGCACCCTGTGCTACGCCAATATGCTCGTAAATGTCCTGAGCAATTTAATGTCTGAATAGGTAGGTACACCTACATAATATAGCCTATCCAATTTAGTGCACCTACCCAATAAAATTATTCAATTTATCTACAAAACTGTCAGTAACATCGCGATAATTTTATTCAAAAGTCTATATTACGGATTACACTTGATTAATGAATACAGAAACGAATAGTCTTTTAAATTCAAGTGGATTAAAGAGAAATTTGAGAATTCTCAAATTATCTAGTGAATTCATGTAAACAAAGCCTCAAATAAGACCTTATCAGTGTCCAGATGCATTAGTCCAAATTAGCCATTAAACTAAATGGTTTTAGCAGTCAAACTAATCTATCAACAGATAAAGATCAAACACAAGTCAATGATACCATAAAACTATTTCGTCTCGCAATTTGCAACCCAAAACAAACTTGAGATAAACTAAAGAAAGTTGAAGACAAAAGAGTCCCGATGCAAAAAAACTGTCTATTATACAGAGTAACAAAACAGAAACGGTACTATACTTTTTAACTTTTGTCCCAAGATAAAGGGAGAAAGTTGCGCAACGGTCAGCTTTCTAAACCTATTGTCAGTTTATTGTTTCGTACAAAAACCTCAGTTCCTTGAACGGTTTTTAAAAACATTGGGATTTCGCATTGGCTTGTGGTCTGGTAATAGTCACTATCATTCATCGAAAGACAAAAGTCCCCAGAGAAATGTGAATTGTGAACTCAAGTTCAAATCCAATGTGCTTTGCTCATGAACGTTCTTGATTTAGTAGATATAGAGACCATGATAGTGATTTAGATTTTACATTTATTTTTTAGGAATGTTATCGCAGATACTGATTCATCTTTTTATGAAGTTGAAGGATTAAAACTGGGAGTACCCAGTTTCAATCCTTCAATGCATGCTAGATATTAAAAGTAGCCAGTATAAAGTGTATAGTACTTTCTGTCGTGCCTGGGTGCGGTTAGACAAGCTTGTTAGTGAACAATGCTGTGGACAGCCACGTTTGTACCTGTATCTAGATATTTCTAGGTTTCCTTCCTTGCCACGTATGGGCAGAAAAGGTTCCAGTAATTCTTAGCGAGCTGTGCGATTCAAGTTTTGTTTTAAACGCTTTCAAAAAAGATGCTCGTATAAATAACATGGACATGCTTTTGCTGTAATACAAAAAAGGCTAATGTAATTAATTATTGAAATGATACAAACGTTCTTTAAATAAAGAGTTAATACAATGGTAAAGAAGACTTTTTTTCTAACAATGGTGTGCCATCAGTTATGTTAATGCAAGATAGCAATTCATGCTTTTTGGTTTTGTCATGACTTTATTTCAAATGTTATAAACATCAATGAAGATACCGTGGTACTCGTAATACTCAATCAACAATAACTAATGTAGACGTTTATGTCTTCAACATGGCAATAACACATCAACTGCATCAAGCCTCATTGAACGCGACTATGAATCTTCAGATCATGAAATCAATTTGATACGGCACAGAATAAGGCGTGAACCGAACATCCTATCAAAATTCATTTATGTAAATATTTTTATGAACTTCTGTAACGCTCTACAAATTCCACACTACATTTATCAGAAAGTGATCGTAACTGCTACGAAAACTTCATAACTTTTAAACTCGAAATTCGAGTGCAGTCACAGCTTTTTGTTAGTAATCTACGGTAGTGTACAGAGAATTTCCACCTAATAAAAGGCCATGCTACGTGTAGGGAACGTTAGACACGCAATTACGGAGCACCCAACTTAATAAGGCCCCTGATACCCTTCGTGAAGGCTTGGAAAACTGGGAGCGTGGGACGGTTTATGGACTCGCTGTGGGCCTCGTTTGATTGGTGGAGGTAGGAGGTAAAGTTTCACGTTAATTAGTGCGTACCTCACGTGCTCGAGCGTGTATGTATTCCAGATTACAGTCTCCAGTTGCTTAAAATATTTCTGTGGAATATTTAAAGCAGCCTTATGAAAATGTTCACGCTTCATTCATGAAACTAATGATATAATCAATCTATCGTCGGACAACTCGTCATGAACTAATCTAACCTGTATGTGTTTTTGTCCTAACCCTTATTTTGTAGTCGCCACGACTGTTGCAGCTGTCAAACTGTAAGAACAATATTCACTGCGATGACTGACCATGTGTGTGTATAGTTCAAACGTACTGTGGGTTAGTGAATAAAGGGGTTGTCAAGCTCATAGTAAAATTCCAGTACTTACCTAAGTTTATAAAACGAAAAATAAATTTATAAAAAAACATTACATCTTCTATGACACAATGCGACCTGAATTTGAGTTAATCCCATGAAGTTGGTGTCAGATTGCCTATGTTGAGGCATGGTGAGGAATTCAAAATACATTTTATTTTTATTCTCTCTTCGGCCCATGCTAAATTTGTTGATTGAGGTAAAACGGAGTCTAGTTTAGCAACATTAGAGTACCTGAGTAGGTCCAATCGAATTGAATGCCGTTAATACGAGAAGCAATTTGATGGCTAGATTAATGTGCGGAACAATTTATTGACAATTATCGTAACCAAACGTCTAGGGCTCAATTAACACAAAGGCCTATTGCAAATTAGACTAACTGAACACCAAATCACCAAGTTACGCAGAAAACTGATCACCAGTGGCTGAACACTGGCCCTATTAGCAACTTTCTGAGCAAATTCAAATATTTTACACATTTTTTTCTATGATTCTGTAATCTTTTCAATACATTATTAGTAAGAAAATATTTCAGCTGTTTTCCAATTACATGCCAACACCCACCTGAGTACCTATTGTTAAAAATTTTCAAGCTTTGTACTGATAATTGTTGGTAAATATGCTTTACACATAAACGCAGTCTTACTAAACTCGTATCTAGACAGACACCTATTAGATATTCTAGATTGCACCCGCGGGTTGCGCACAATACAATTTATTGATAATGCTTATCTACTAATGGTTTGATTAGTCGAGATATTTAATGTAAGCAATATCAATTACATTATTTACTTTAGGCGTGCCGAAATAACTTTATCGGCGCTACCGAGTTCCTTGCCTTTGCCAAAGAATAAAATATACTGGATATATATTATAGCTTTGTGATAATTAAATTTCAAATAACATACCAGATAGAATGAGGGCTTTTTGCTTTTGCAGTCAAAAGTTTGTAGTTAAAGCAGCCAAACTGAACAATTTTTATTCCATATTTTATCAATTTTTTTACTCTAAAAACCTAGTGAGCATTTATATTTACTAACACCTAAAAATTTATTCAGACATATTTGAATGCCTAATTTAAAAGTTTGAAATAACCTAAATAGTTTATTTGCTTTTACACTCACTTTTATCAATAACATAAGTTAAAACAGTGATTTTCATAAAATTAAATAGTAATTTCTTTTGAAATTAAAGTTCTTTAACCACAGTTACGTTACGTCTAATTGGCTAGTATTTCATGTAAACAAGCCTAAACTCAGCAATCCGTCTACGTCCTACCCTAAAGGCTTGTACGTCGTAAACAAGCTTGACAGTTGTACCACCTTCTTGTTAAAGGGGTCTTTACACGTGTCACTAGTACCTACATACAGATAGATCACTCATGAATTACGTAAATGTAAACTTTACTTGAAGGTACCACAATGTATTGCACTAATGACAAAAAATTGTTGGTCAAGAATAATACACTCGATATAAGGTTCCTTAGTCATTGTGTGAGATATATTTTAAACAGTCAAAAGAAGTTGTTCTAGAAGTTTCGATTAATTTTAATTAGCAACACAAAAAAGGTCTTTGCAATTGTTCAAAATAGAAAGCCACATTGCGCAAACACGTTCAACCAGATATCTCAGCGAGTGACACTTCATTAGAAGGATAAAGCTTGCTGGAAGATAGCAGCTAGGTCACTCCTGAATAAAACCAATGGTGTTTCATAAAATGAACCAAATATCAACTTTGGTTCGGTGGCATGACGCGGTGGGCGAGTCTGGCTTAACCGCGAGAGATGCTATTTATGCAGGATATTTACATAATCCAAATTATTTTTGTTCAGATGTTGTGAGGAATTGCGATAGGTATTCATAGTTCCTAATACTTATGGCATTGGTAGTCTAAGTCCTCTAATGATAGAAACAGATAACGTTTGATAACTACAAAAGAAATGCTAAAACATAAGTGATCCTGCTGTTCTACCAGTATAAGAGAAAAAGATGCTGCAACCATTGTTTGTGGTACACTCAACACATCCCATTGTTAGGCTGTAAACAGGTGAGTTTAATTGAGTTTCGTTTAATTTAGTTACTGGTCTATGCCTTAGTGGGCATGGGAAGATTTTACAAAGACTTTGTATTTCAAATTGAATAAATAAATTTGAATATGTTGTTGAAAAATAAATAAATTTCCAATTTGTTACAAATTCCATGCTTGGTTCTCGTGAGACATAACATTTCCACACAATACAGAAGTTCCATCTAATGAACGAATCTAAATTAAGTCGAAATAAATCCACACAAACATTAAAATTCAAGTGGAGAATTAATAAAGAGATAAATACATTTATGAGCAGCGGGAATGTGGGTCTGCCGTTACAGAGCCGGTTGGCTTTATGTGCATATCGAAGATGGATGGTGTATGGCGCAGCGAGGAAGGCCGGGAGGGCGCGGGGGGCACGCATGCCTCCGCCCGCACCGCCCTGCCATAATGGCCGCGACCACTCCAGCCCCGTCAGACGACAAAAATGCCATAATAATGGCTCCTGAATAGTTTTTGCTGCACCAAATACTCCAGCGAACTCCCCGTACGTGACGTCGCGCCAGGCATCTCTCTCTTATTGAGAAATTCGTCAGTTTTATTCCCTCGCCGAAAAAACGAAGAGTCAAAACCCGGAATCCGGTTGTGTCATTTCAAACACTTGATAAGTATCGCTCGAGAGGTTTTGCGATGCAGAATTTCAGCGGAACCCGATTTCGTTTAGTATTCGATGAATGCAATGTTTTTATTCGAATTTCGAGGGTATGGTCACCTTCAGGACGCTTTAATTGTGAACCAATAAGAAGTATTCTCTTTACGAAGTATGGACGGTCCCCTGTCTTCTGACAATGCCTTATTAAAGGGCGATCCAGTTTAAAACTAAAAAATATGCTTTGATTTCGCCTGAAGCATCAGGTGAAGAATGTTAGCAAAACCTCTCAGACTCCTCCAGTTCTGACTAGCCTGATCTGAATTCAACTGTTGGAATGCTGTCGCGGCCGTAAAACATTTTTCGTAGTCAAACAAGATTAATGACTTCAAACAAGCTTTAAAATAAGCGAAACTACAATTGGGTGGATAAAAGGCTTTATTAACTTAAACAAAACTCAGTAAAGCTAAGTTTTTAACTTTAAAATTCCAGTAAAAATATATAGATTCAAAAACTGAGTGCCTAATTAAAGGCAAAATGATCAGTCAATAGTTGTGTAGAGTTATTATCGAAGCGGCATTATTGTACGTCACAAAGTGAACCAATTAAAAGTTTCCCCGAATGTTCGAACGAAAAGTTTAGAATGTACTGTCAATTATACTTGCCTGCCTCGCAGGCTGCTCAGCCAATTACCAACCAATTGATAAAAAGAGTTCCGAAAAATTCGTCCAAACAAATTCTGCTTATCTGGTGCACGGAGCGAGGCTGCTTTCCCAAAGACCAATTTCAACCGCTGCACTTAACCGATAATGTTAATTATGAAGAGCTCAAAATTATAAGTCGATCAACTGTTCTCGAAACAACTACGGCATGTACCAAAAGCACCGACATAAAAAACTGTACGACGCGGTAAAAATGGAACATTTCACCAGGGCTTTATTTACGAGCGGAGGACGAGAGGAACCTCGAAAAAACTAGTTCACGCTTCATGTATAAGCCATGACGTGGCTGCAAGAACAATCACCGAGAATAATTCATATTCCGAGCGCGCTGCAAATATCCAGCGTCGATTTACGGTCCGCTTCTGTGCTTCTCTGGACCGGTAACTTAAGGTACTCGCAGAAATAATTGTAGGGTACTTCGACTGTGCGAAAATGGTACGTCATTACCGGTGCCCTTTTAGAGACTGTATAAATCGTAATTGGGGATGTGTTGGGAACGCTATCGCCGCATCGGTCGTGTCTAACGCTGCAGTTGAGGAGCTTAAGGAGCCCCTCGCCTATTTAAGTTCCCATTCGGTGGCTATTTGAAGGGGCGCGAAGCCGCGCGACACCTGTATGCGTTATTTTGTCGCATAAATTCTCGTCGATCGAGCCGCGAGGCGGCCCGGTCCCTTGGTTTATTGAACCCGGTTTCTAGATAAGGAGCTACCTCGCCCCGGTGAAAATATCCAATAATCTCTCGTGAATTTTCTCCAGCTCGTTTGCATTTCCTGCTGAAGTTCGTGAGCAAGTCCCCGCTTCTCATAATTAATTCAATTCAAATCAAATCGCCCACGATACTTCCAATTAACCGCTGCCTCTTATACGGGTTTGAGATTGCGCTGAGGATTCTTCCCACAAGATATATACATGCGCCTGATTCATTAGGTACAAAAAACAGAGCGGGTACGGTACAAACTGCGAGTAACTTCGAGGAGATAGTGAATTATCACACATAAAAAGAATCTTGTGCATTCGCAGCTGCACTCCTTTAATGTCTATTTCCATGCAGACGATGGAAATGTCGTTGGGTCTGGATAAACGGGTGCGCAGACGCAGGCGAGGCGGGTGAGGGGGTGACGAAGGCTCCTTGTAAAGCCTACTCGGACGCTGCACTCACGCACGCTCGTGAACACTTTATATCCTTAGGTATAAATCCAATATACACGCCCATTTCAATTAAACCACACACTTCGATCTCAAATTAGAAAAGTTTCTTTAAATTTATACGCAGAGTGGTTTGTTTTTAAATAAACAGCGTGACAACTATAAATTTAAGATTACCTCGAGTTTCCAAACATCAGTGATGCACGGCCGATGGAAATAGACATCTAATGAAATCTTCGCGTCTACTAATCAGAAAAGAACCATTCAACTTCGGCAGAGAGAACATTGAATTTATTTAACCACTCCCATAAAAATTTACTTACTCTTTTCCCTTGAAGAAACCTTCGAAGGTACTTTGGCATAATAAATATTAGCAAATAGGCACTTCGTATGTACTGCCGTAACGCACTAGCTTTTAAACGAATTGCTTCGCATAACAATAAAACGCCTATAGGCCCTTTCACACATTCTAATGTGCCCAATGCTCCTTCATTTGTCGGGGGCAAGCACGCAAAGGAAATATTTTTCCAAATCCATACTGCCTTAAGGATCTCATAAAGCAGTCGTTTTCCCCACGCGAAAGTATGGAAGTGAGATTTATTTCGGGGACTTTGGTCTGGAGCTCGGGGCTTTGCTATGATGAATTGACACTTTTTCAGCGGTACGCCTACAAATTTCAACTCCAATATACGCACTCGGAATGAACAATGAGAAGAGCTTTCCCGCAGTTATGGCTGAAACTTTTAATGTCTCCAATGAGGTAAGGCGCTCGTAAATATACCCATTTACGAGATTAGTGGCCCTTTTTGGGAGTTGCGTAATGCAGCATGAAGCTAATTATCTCGCACGAAAAATGCTGGTATTTTCTAAACTGATGTTTGTCATCATTCTCCTGCCCTTATACCACGCTAAGTGGGGTCAGCACAACATGTTTTCTTCTCCCACTCACTTCTATCATTCGTCAACTCTGAGTCTACTTATCTTACATTCATATCATCTTTTACACAATCAAACCACTTTTTCTTCGGCCTTCTACTTGCGTATACACATACACAGTGATATGCAGATACACTCATATCCATAACTTTTTTGGTGCCATGGTTTATCCCTTCTCATCGCTTGTCATCATCATCACCATCTTTTCATCCTCACTTTTTGTGTAAACTAGAATCGTCTTATCACTTATCATTTAATACTTAAACAATATATACACCTAGTTATATATCACATTTTAATTCCATTTCATTATGCAATATGAATAGCCGTGTTCACGTGTACCCGAGGCAGCAAAAATTATAAACATATTGTAAACATAGGGGCCTTGCCATGGCTTCATGTCACGAAATTCACCTGCATTTTTGCATAACTATGATTTGTTAATACCGCTTTATCGGTCTTTTAAAAACAAACATTTACGCGACTTGATTATAAAACTGAAAAATAAACAACTAATTATTTTACTACAAGTTAGCCACTTCTTCAAGTTTATTTTAAAATTGATTCAAATAAAATAACAGAAACGAAACCGATAAAAAATGTACCTCATTTTATACCGATGACTTCATTCAAAGGCTTTAGGCAAACGTCTAAATTAAAATAATAAGCGGGCGTGAGTTCACCAGATAACTTTTCTTAATAAAGCCATTATAAATATTTGATACCTTGACTCTACCCGTTGGGTTTTTTATGTCAAAGGGTTACAGGTCATTGGTCTGAAACACAATTGTTTTATAATTCTCTTTGGCTTTATTACGAGTACTAACTTCTCTCTGCTACCTTGAGAAAAAAAAAATATCCCACGGGAACCGTAATTTTTTCCGGGATGGAAAGTAACCTATGTGCTATTCGAGGTTATAATCTATCTCAGTGCTAAATTGTATTCAGATCCGTTTAGCCGTTTCAGCGTGATTAATTAACAAACATCCATTGAACTATCCATCAAAACTTTCGCATTTATTATTTACAGTAGGACTATCTGTTAGTGACTGATTGCTGGAAGCTAAGAAATTGTTATTGGTTTTCTGCCTTCGAAATTTCGTGTATTTCTTGTTGTCTGAACACACATTGACCTTGCATTGTTTCACATTTATATCTTGTTTATTTCCATCGTCTTGATTAATCAAGTTTAAGAAATGTGAACTATTTTTGTACTGCTCTACACAGAATGTGTTTATTGGACAACAAAAATAATTATGAACACACAACTCGGCATTGTTTTTAATACTTTTACGTTGTAACTAATAGAGTTGTTATATAATAATGAAGTCGGCAAACAATGGTTATTAAAAAAACACATCAAGATAAAATAGCCACTATCGATTTAAATAGACCGGCAACCAACAATAGTGGTCTCAGCCATATGAATACAACACAAATTTAATCAAAGAGAAATCTATTAGTAAAATGAGAAGTACGGAAGGGAGCGCACATATACATATTCAACGAGGTACTGCATCACGAACGAACCAATTTATGCGGCGACTCCTGAGAGTATCTTTCTTTACCTCGGCCATATGTAAAACTGGAGTATTTCTTTAGTTTCATACACCACATGGATTAAATTAGATTCTATTTATTTTCTTTAAAAACAATCCAACTATCAAAAGTTTTTTTAGAAAATTCTGTTCTGTACTATTTTAGGGTTCCGTACCTGAAAGGTTACCAAAGGAATTACTCTATTTTTTTTAGTAAAAACAATATAATTTCAAAAGGTTTTTTCGAAAATTCGTATCTGTACAATTTTTGGATTCCGTACCCGAAAGGTTACCAAAAGATTTTAAGTAAAATCACTTTCAAAAGGTTTTTGTGGAAAATTCAGAATTGTACTATTTTTGGGGTTAATAAACTAACCCTATTATTGCCTCTGTCTGTATGTACCTTGTGACCGATCTGTCGTCGGCGGTCTGTATCTTGTGATCCGTATTAGGTAGACACTTGAAATTTTTACAGTGTGTATTTCTGTTGACACTATAACAAAAAATAATAATAACAAAACATATAAAAAAACTCTAAAGTTCCTACTTTGTACGATGGTGCGGAACCCTTCAATCGCTAGTCCTAGCACTTTGCCGGTTTTTTTATTAGTTTTTTGTTCTAAAATAAACTTCTTAATACTTACAAATAACTAGGTATTAGTACGAAGGTGTATTTCATTATGTGTAAGTTAGCTCGACTTCAACCGTGCAAGTTTCCTTTAAAGTATTAATCAAGAGCCATGTCTCGTTTTGCCATTTCTTTTTTATTTTGCAAGTGCATCTGCCCTTTTTCATTTCAATAGGAATAAGCCTTTTATGCTTAAGCCTTTTAAACTTTATAAATTCCTGCTTCGATGATATATTAAGTGTTAATTACATAGCATTTTTTAACGGTATTGCCAATACAGCGTGCAAATTGCTTACGATATAAATACGATGTTAAATTAATCGGTTTATTTATGTGAATACATATATAAACCGATATAGTTTTTCTTTCAATTTCAAACAATTCGTTTCAAATTAATAACATCACTAAATTCAAATTTCTTAGTTATAATTAGTCAATGTAGTTTGGTTAAGTGTGTGCCGACCACCCATAATGATAGTTCCCAAAACGTAATAGGCTTCAAGGGAGCGTATAGTTATTTTAACCATAAAAGGTACTTCAACAGATGCAATCGCTTTCAAAACGACTTTATCTAGTCACGTTGCAATGTACAGTTACTTCGGGAAAACCAAGCGGTCTGAAAGGTTTCCAATTTGTTACTCTGCGCTTTCTATGCAGAGCGGATTTGGAACACTTGTACTATGCATCTGGTACTGTGTAACATCATTATTATATAATAATAATAATAATAATAATAAATAATGCTGGACAATCCACACAGCATCATCTAGCCCCAAAGTAAGCTACTCAAAGCTTGTGTTATGGGTACTAGATAACTGATATATTTAATACTTACATTATATACATAGATAGATATTTTTATTATACATAGAAAACACCCAGACCAACGGAACAAATTTCTGCAGATCGTACACAAATTTGCTCCGCGGCGGGAATTGAACCCGCAACCTCTAGCGTCGCAGGCGGACTCAAGCCCGCTGCGCCACTGAGGTCGTCTACCTTTTATTATATACCTACCTACTTACATTTTTTTTAAGTTTTTAGTTATAAGTATTCGAATCATTACTCCAGCTCTTACGGCCAGGAATCTGCTGTCTCGCTCTGCCTACTACGCGCTCCCTCCCCTAACCGACTATAACTATTAAAACTGCTAAACCATAAAAACTACAGTATAACTAAATATACGGAAAAGTATATGATAATATATAGATTTTTTGCTTCTTACTACAAACATCAATTAAATGAAATCTTTAATACTAAAAATATGGTAGGTTGAAAGATACGTAAATTTTTCTTCTCAAGTTTTGGTAGAGTATAGTCAAATGTCAACAAATCGAAGTCCCAATTTCAAAATTATGCTTTTTCTTCTTTTTATTGATACTAATAATGTCAGTTTTTAATTTTGATATCAAAGTAAATAGAAACACATGACGTATGACAACACGCACTGAGTAACAATAACTTTAGCAAATTGTCTTTAATGAATTTCTTTCGTCTTCAACCGAGGTAAGTCGCTTTCGGATTGCTATATAAACAACAATTTTAAAATCAACTTTAAAAGACAGTAAAAATCCAAATACAAATAGAACTCACATCCCATAAAACAAATTAGTTTCAAAAGCTTCCTACATGACTGGAAGTAGCTTGTAGCGCCAGACAGACGGTACAGTTCAGGATCGATGTCCCATTTGGGATCTCGCGGCAGTGACGACAGAGTTGGTACAATCTTTTGAAACGTATACAATCGTAGCAGAGTACGTTATGAGATAAATTGTAGTTTTTAGATGCGCTTCGTATTTTTAGATCGAATAAAACGAGAACAAAATATCTTTTAATATATAAAACAAAGTCGGGTTTGTTCGAACGGGGAACACTTATAACTCTAGAACGGCTGGACCGATTTTCATGGTTTTTGATTTGTTATATTTTTCTCCGTTCCAAATAGCAGAATAAAAAGATACCACGTGGGCGAAGTTTTAGACAGAAGCTAGTTTAATATAAAAAGATATGACTAAGTATTTGATTTAATTTTTATTGCACAAAACAATTAATAAACCTAATAATCATGTTGCAGAAAAATGCAAAAAACAGAGTACAAAATTAGATAAAAATTGGTATAAGCACATTTTTTTTTGATCCGCACACTTTTTACTAATTAAAATGATTCTAGCACATACACAATCTACAAATTTATCAACAGAACTTATCTAAATCATTCGAATACACTATAGAATAAATTGTATCCGATAAATGCTACCAATATAATACGGGCTTTGGACATATTTGAATATCTACTTGCGCATCGGCCAGCCATTGTTGGCCCGGTATGGAGTTAATTAAAGGGGGTAGAAAGATCTACAGGTATTTAGAGTGTAGCCGCCGAGAATAGGTAAGATTATTGGAGCTGAGGTGTTGAATAGTGAATTGGTGGGGAATTTCTGGAGAGCTTATTAAATTTTATTGCATACCTACCGTAAGTATATTTATAAAATTTATTCATGAAAAATATTGCGCTAGTGTTTATTAAATACTTTAATATAAGGCTACATTGTAACATAATAAAAAGAAAAATCTACTGCTGCTATATTATAAAAAAAAATCCTAGTTCTAAAAAACAAAGTCGGGTTTGTTCGAACACATAACTCTAGAATGGCCGAACCGATTTTCCTGATTTTTGATTTGCTGGATTTATCTTTGTCCCAAATAGCAGGATACTACTAAAACATTTTTTTAGTTAATTCTAAGGTGGTACGAAGTTCGCCGGAACAGCTAGTATAATCAAATAAAGATATTCAAGACACTTTATGAAGAAAAAATTTACGCTTTAAAAATATTTGAGTAATTATAAGATAAATATTCTCTAGCATAATATTTAGGTATGTCTTTATGTCGTGCGGTATCAAGATCCATTACAATGCACTATTATTCGAGATACCAACACTTAGCTTTAGCCAAATGTTTATTTGCTCTCAAATTTGGCTGTTGGGAAATCAAGATGGCAAACTTGTGCTCGCGGTCACAACTATGACCTTTGGGAATAACAAATAATATTTCCACAACTATATTTGTGAAATCTTGTGCTTTACTTACTTGTGTGGTTATATAGATACATACTATACGTCAGTTTCTCGACGGGGTAAGCAGAAACCACAGATTTCCACTTGCTACGGTCCTGACAAACCTTTTTGGCTTTATTCATTCTTATTATTTATTTATATGTAGGTACAAACGGTGAAGGAAAACATCGTGAGGAAACCCGCATACCTACCCTAGAACCAAAAATTCGAAGGTATGTGCCATAAGTTAGTATTCTTATAAGCAGCGATGGGCTTGCAACCTGTCACGTACGGAATACTAACTACTGTGCAAAATATGGGCATGTACCAAATGTCATGTTTGGACTTGCCTCTGACTACCCCCTTTAGATATCCTCAAAGATCTAAATAACTAAAGATCTGGGGATTACAGTCGTGATCATATTTATTTATTTTATGTAGGAAAATGCGCGTATTTTTTTTAAATTGGACTACATAAGTTAGAAGAATAGAATCTTCTAATTATATTTGCGTGGCCACACAGTACTAAACATAAAGATTATGCAGTCTTTGGTTTTGTTCGAGTGACCAAAGGCGATTGCTTTATATAAATTAATTATGATATTTTATACCACTAAATAATTGCTGCTCGATTCAATGATGATTGCTGATCGCAATAAAAATAGTTTATTCTAATCTCGAATTCAACTACAAGTTTTTTAGTATACAATATACAGTGAAATATCTATGGCTTTCGGGAGAAGCGATGAGCGATTTGAATGCCAGAAGCTGTAATGTCAACTCCTAGAGAAAAATCGAAAGAAAACAAAATCGTTGTTATTTACAAGGAATTAGGTTTTAAAACTCTATAATCAAAAAGATAAAAAAAAAATATAGACAGACTGCATGTGTGTATTTCTGTGAAGTATGTTTAAAATCATTAATGTATAGAATACTAATTACTGAAGGCTTACACTCAAGAGTACGAAAAAATGGACAAAAAAGTAAATAGCATTCTTCTAATTTTTTCTGTTAGATTTTCTTCTAAGATCTGATTTGCTTGAGATCTTAATAGATGTTTACCATATTTGAGATGTTTATTGTGTGATTTAAATTATAATCAGGAAAATAAAACGCTCCGCTTATGACCTGGCGCTGTACAGAAGCGGCCGCGGACTTTACTGCAGGGATATAAATTAAATGCTTACGTTTCGCTTGCCCCGCTCGCTAGTTTAATTAAGCGTACTCCTTTGTCTGTATGTGCGTAGACATTCAACATGTTCTGTTGTTGGACTGAGACGCATTGTCCTATACAACCATGCCTGATTATGAGACCGCGAAGTAGTATAACTAGCAGTCCTTACAATAAGCTGAATTACTTTTATATATGTATATAAAAATATTGCTAGAGCATATTTGGTGTTATTTTAAGTTGTCAAAAGTAATCCAATATTTATAGTTTTGAATCAAGATAGCCAACACAAAAACTGCTCTTATATTAAATGGATACGTATAATGGATTAATGTTTCATAAAGATTTTTTTTTCAAAAAGATATACGTAATGTAATGCATACATAATTTCGTCGCTAGTAAAATGTAATGAAAAAAATTGGATGACAGCAAAAATTATGATCATGCATAATTTGTCGCAGAACTAAACAGCGCGCCACATAAATTGCTTAAAACAAATTGCCAAAAAAATGGTGTGTTAATTTGCTCCAACAATGTACACGAGTACCAACATGACCGTGAGATTAAATTTTCAAACGTGTCACACTCGATTACTTTTTTTCGGAGAAAACTCCGTTTCATCATGTCCAAGCCATGTACTTTAATCTGGTGGCATTAGATACGGTAAAAATATTAATGGATACCTGGTTCGCCGCCGTCTGCTTGCGTCACTGGAAACTTGCGACACACTCGTCCAATAACGGAGCTTTTGGAATACTAAAAAATAATTGTAATCCATACACGGCCCCGCTCTCGCAGGTATAAAAGATTTTTACGGGAACAATAGCGACTTTCTCCCGGACAATAACTCAAAAAACTTACTTTTTTGTTCACATTGCACAAGGAACTCTCTCCGCGTACTAAACCGTATTTTGCAGATAAAAATAATTTAGAACACAAGTTAGTAGTTGTGACAACAGCAATCGAGCTATCCGATCCTCATCACAATCGTGATGATACTGAAAAACGGTACTCTTTTATCCAGAAATCTCTTAACAAGGTTAGTTAGGCAAACTTTTGTGACGTGTTTTTTAGTTGGTCTTATTGTGGTCCCATATGAGTATTAGTGCCCTTTCGAGTGACTCAAAAAAAAGAGTTGTGCCGTTCTCGCAGGCCTTAAATGCGCAAGAGTGAGTGTGATGAAACGATTGTTAATAGCCCCCTCGGTTGAACAGAAAACACGTTTGGAGAATAATTTGAATACCAAAATTCAGATGGCTTCTTTTATCCGAGGGTCTGTGAGACCGGCAAACTACAAGTTAATTAAGGTATGCCCATCAATTAAATATTGGTTTTGATTGTTTTCATTTTGCATATTGAGTTGTGCTCTTGATTTATTAATTAAGTTTTTAATTAAGAGATACTATGCCTTTGCGACTGGTTACGGCCCTTAATGGATCTACTGTATCATAATTTATCTGCGTTATTATTAGATCTTGTATTGAACAAAACGACTTATCTGCAATCATTTCAATATTACTGACTACGAGTATCTATCGGGTTGTATTTTTATCTGTAGACAAATTTTCCCAGTAACTTTCGGCTATGGTATAAATCTCCCCAGTCAAATCCCGCACATTCGACATTCGTATCTGGGACGATGCATTCGTTCAGCGAATGGATTCACTGAGCGAAACACCAAAATTTATTGGGTTAGTAGTTGCCGTAGGTCGATAAAACTACACACCGACACCAAAACGCCGTAAGTCCATAAATCGAGCTGGAGATACTTACGACCATGCGTCGAATGATGCAAAGTCAACTTTTATACGACATGACTCGAAGGTTGTATGACTGAAAACTGCGCAGTGCAATCTTTTTCGCTCTTTCAATGGCGTTTGCTAGGCGACATAAGGACGTTATAGTGTTGAATTAGCATATTTATTGCTAGTATACGACAAAGTATATTTAACTCGGCCTGTTGGGTCTGGGCCATATTTGCGTTTTTTGTGTAAATTTTTCACGCTTCCGCTATTTGATAGGTGGATCTAAAAAGTATCTTTATTGTCGTTTGAATAAATAAACTATGCTACCAGATAGAAGGTTAAACAAAATCCTGATTTATGTTTAGCAAAACTATATGTTGTGTACCTAAAATGTCAACCAGTATTTCTTATTAATTTATTATACATTAATTTGTATGTGTACATGCACAGATGTAGTACCTAAACCTACCCATTATTCAGTTTGTCAATAAACTTGGATAAAACAATACAAGTTCTGTCTGAAAATAAAAGCCTAACAGCGCATCATTACACAAGTAAATGTGATACGGGTAGGTACAGAATAGCACCATGAAATGCTCTTTTAGTAAAAATTGTCATGGTTTATCCTTGTATACTTTACTATATCTTCAGAAGAAGATAATACTGTATCTTCAGAATTAAGTTATTTGTTTAAATTTGTTATTCTTTAATTATATTAGCGAATCTTTTTCAAAATAAACTTCAAAGGGCACTGAAACCTTGTTATTCAGTTTCAACTATATTTCCGTCGTGCTGTCAGTGATTCAGGGTCACTCAGCTGTCCTAGTTCTCTTTTATTCAAAAAAGAGCTTTACTACCAAGAAAAACGGTTTCGTTTCCTTTGCAACGATATTCCTAACATGCTTACTCATGTTTCCGAAATACAAACTTACTGTTTTCCCGATTTCAATGGCTTTTTATTACCATTTCAAGCCAATAAAGAGTTTTGAGACTCGTACAAACCTGAAACAAAACGAAACTAAAGTCAGTTAGGTATATGCTTATAATATTTCAATTAAAAATTACGTTCTGCAATAATTAAATTATTTATAATAGAGAGAAAATAACTAGGTATCAAAATTATTTTTGATATTATATCTAAATCTCAAATAACAAATGGGTAGCATGACTGCTCGCTACCTGCCCTCGGCACATAGAGCGCACATACTACACGCGCTCTGTAAACGCCTCTGACGAAACCGGTTCGAAACGCCAGCCGTATACAAAATACTCCCGTTCCAACACATTCTCCGTCTTTCATCGACGCCAAAACATCACATAAATCTAACTCGCTCACTCGCCCGGGCCAACTTCACGGCAGTCCGGCGGCCGGCCAATCACGACGTGGCAAGCCATCGCCATATTGAATGGCGCGACTCGGCTGCCCTCTCGCTGAACAAATGCGCAACGCTCTTTTGTTTTCTCATTGTTTTTGCAAGCTTTTCATTGTTTTTAACAGTATTAACAGTATTTTTTGCATTAAATCAGTGAAATAACAAGTGGTTTTGAGGTTTCAGATGTGGTTTACAAGTTTTTTGATGTAATTTGAGTGAAATGTGGAATGTTGACAAAAGGACGCTACCGCTAAGTTACTAGGGCAACGTTCATGTCAAGTTGTGTTTGTCGATATGAATTCGTATCAGAATTAATCAAATTCTAATAATTCGGTCTTTGCTTTTGTAATAAGAAAGTATCATTTTTTATGGTATTATTTTTAAATAAAAATCTACGTTTGGTTATTTAATTGCCAGGTGAGTACACCACACACGCACATAGGTACCTACGTAAAGACCGCAAAATAAAAGAAATACCTACTTAGTTAAGAAAAACTTTTGGTATAAAACATAATTGTTACGAGTAGGTTCATACAATTTTAGGAATATTTCATTATTGTTTTTTATCCTGGAAGCAAGTGCTCTACTTTCACTTGATTTGTTTTCTTTAGAATAATTATATTTTATTTTAATTATTTTTGTCTGAAGAACTACGAGTATAAAGTTAAAATTACCTATTAGTTTTAAATTGGCTTTGTTTTTTAAAAGGAACCTTAATAGGCGTTCATGCATTACAAAGCTTTTCGTCCCGACGGAGTTCCGACGGCGCATGCGTTAACAAACATGGTGGGTAAGAAAATATATAAATAAATATTATCTACACCGACAATATTACTTTTTTTGAATTAATTATTATTTAAATATTATTTAAACATTTTAAATACATTATGACCACATTTTTGCTACTTATTAATTGAATTTAGATTTTGTACTTTCAGTTGGTACCACGTTAGGTATAAGTAAAACATTATTGATTACCTATATGAATATGATATTAATATCATTTTCTGTACTTCTCATTTCTAAATTTGTAACATATAGAGTAGATAATCAGTAGTATAAGGTTGGTGTTTACTGTTCGGTAATAAACTTATTGTCACCAATTTTCTCATATTATTTGTTTCGTTGTTACCTGTTAATTAAGAAAACATATGAATAGAAAAAAAAATAAGAAAATATGGGTAGGCTTTTATATCAATAATCATTAGTTAATGAGATGACAATGTTAATAAACTAGGTAGGTATCTTCTAGACTAGACAAAGCGTCGCGTAGTGCCTAGCTGTTAAGCTAAAGATTTCAGATAAAACTAGCGAAAACGCCAAAGGTTCAATGTGGCAGTGTAATGTAATGAAGTATTCGATTTTGAAATTTAAATAAATTGTTCATGTCTTCATTGGAATTCGGAAACCACTTAGTGAAAGATTTAATAATTTGCATAAGCTTTTAAAAGTTAGTAGTGTGGAAAATTATATTCATTTACTAAACCTAGGAACCTAATAACTCTTTTCAGATTAAGCCTCTGATAGTTAAAACGATAATGATACCTAAATTGTTCCCGAACTGGGTAGTATTAAGGTGGGTAATAATATCCTCTTTATGTCTTCCTTGACTCTTTAAGACTATTCTATGGTCGGTATTTACCAAGCTACAGTGCAACGTTTGCATTACAGAGATAAAATACTGTGCCAAGTCTTCCCGGGCAAAAGAAGCGAAGCGAATGGAGAGATTTACTGTGGAAATTTTGGAAGTCAGCCGGGAATGTTATGTGGTGGGTTTCATTAATCACGCAATGGAAAAATACCATCCACTTCCGACAAACTTCCGGACTGGACTTTAGGTAAGGTTTTGAATGAACGTAACTTACTAAAAAAAATACATCGTTTTGTTTTATAAGCAAAAATTAATCGAATTATTCTAATGCATATTCCATTCTAATTTAAACAAACGGGCCGGACCTAAGCCTACTTAAACAAATTTACAGCGATCGTTTCTTCCGAAGGTGACCCAAATTACCATGAAAAAAGTTTAACAGCCCTTTATTTCAGAACAAACAGAGGTTGCTGGTGGAAATCCTGTGTAATCCCAACCACTTATCACGCGTGCAAAATGCAAATTCGTTGCCGGCACACGCAGAATTAACGAAAACCGAACCGGACCGAGCTACCAGGCCACGTCACTAAAATTGTCAAAGTTTCCTACCAGCATTATCAAGGGATAAACAAGGTAATCTACGCCGTGAGTTCGGAGCCGTTTACGAACTCACTATAAATTTACGGTAATTCGCCTATTTTAACCCGAGACACGTTCGCAATTTATTTTTCGGTTATTTATTATCCCCACTCTAGATCTCAAGAATCGTTATAAATGCAAGGAACAAAAATATCAAATGTAACGTGCAACCAATTTTAATTAATACTCCTATCTTTCATACCAAAAAACATTATAAAATCACATTACACAATATCGACATAAAGAATTAAAATTATCAATAGAAAGAAATGGATTTTGATAAAATAAAATAAATAATTTACCAATGATACTAAAGAACTCTTTGAAATGCTATAAATGTTATTGCTTTAAAGGTTATTATTTACTTATTATCTTTTAATATTCATAACAATATAGGTATAGTTAAATAATAACAAAAAAAAAAATATGATCACGACTGTAATCCCCAGGCTCGGTAGATATCTCCTCAGATCTTTAGTTACTTAGATCTTTGAGGATATCTAAAGAGGGTAGTCAGAGGCAAGTCCAAACATGACATTTGGTACATGCCCACATTTTGCACAATAGTTAGTATTCCGTACGTGACAGGTTGCAAGCCCATCGCCGCTTATAAGAATACTAACCTATGACACATACCTTAGAATTAAATAATAACAAGCTTTATAATATCAGACACAATTACAATTTTTTATTTCATTTAAAGAAACTATGAACGTTGTATTGAATTTTGTTTTAAATATTGGTAGGTATTCTACTAACAATTGCCTATTCTGTCTGTAAAATAAACATAGACTTCTTCTATAGGTATCAGTTTTAAAACATAATTGTACTGTCGTATAAATGCTATGTGTAATAAGTCTCATCACAAAACATTTCTAACACCGGAACAGTTGTAACTATAACTTTTCAACACTCCGTTATGCAAATAGAGTCCCAATTACAGTGTAATGATGACGTAGAGGCAACATTTGATATTTACCCTGTAGCATTAATACAAGTCCGGCTAATCTGAAGCCGTTTTACCCAAACTGTGGATGAAATTACATAAAAAACAGGTTGTTACCGGCTGTTTAATTAATCTGGCTTCATTTTTTTCAAGTACAATACGGAGTTTTTTCAAATGATTTCCATAAAATCATGCAAAATATTTTTAGAACTATAACATTGGTAACTATCTACCAAAAAGTAAAGTTTATAGGAAGCATCGGAAATTAAGCGGACGTGTGTGGTCCGCTTTTAATGTAAATTCAGCTTGTATGAACGAAGCCACGGGCTTAGCGCTTGTTTGTGCCCCTAATACGGTTTAACACCTGCGTTTCTAAAATTATGACACGGATGAACGCGGCATGAAATGAGTTTCAGTGCCTAATAAAGTATTACAAAAAAAAACTTAAAAAAATTTCATAAATACTCACAATCATAAAATAAAAAAATCTTTGCAAAAGATTATTACACTACAGTATGCTTTTGTTGAGTATTGCTTTTTCATCTGTTGAGTCAAATGATTAAAATCATAATACAGTGATTATGACCATCCAAAAATAAGTAATTACATCAAGAAAAAAAACTATAATAATACATTATTACATAATGCTCGCCCATAATTATATTATAAAGTGTTGCAGGAAAGTACCTACATTAGACCTCAAAAGGTATTGCACTATTTTTGATTTAGATTTTGTCTCGTCTTTACAATAAATAAAACATTATAACAAGCATTGAAAGATTATGGAGACTCTTACTCCGTAAATTGGTTTAGATGATTGATAGAAGTACATTTAGATTATTTATGACAACATTAAAATAGACACATTACTCGTTCGCTGGTTGGTTTTGAAAATGTTTATTATGAGAGCGTTTGAGTAGTGGGTCAAGAAAACAAGGAAATATAACATGGGAGTAAAATGAATCAAATACATAACAAAGGAATATTTTTTGTAGTTTTAGATGTTATTTTGCTATGGCCGATTCTTGGAGTATTTCTGTTTCGTCCCATTCTGAATTAAATTGTTTTTTTTTGTCTATTACCTTTCACTATTATTTTACCAGTGATGAAAAGGTATAAGAAAATGACCTCTTTGTTTTGGTAAAATAACATCTTAAAAATTTGAGACTAAATAATTAATTTAAAGAAAATTTAAGTATTAGTTGCGTAGAGATCATTGATCACTATTAACAGATTCTTATATCAAAATTGCCTGCATACATTTACGACGTGAGCGTTATAAAAGGCACAGCAAAGTACCTACTACTTATGCAAAAGCACGCGACACCATTTATCTAACCACGCAGAGTATACGTATTTACAATATTTCTATTGCCACAATAAATTGGCTGTGGTAAATTTCGTGGATTTACCCAGGTGAAGGCATATCTGCATATTTATGAAAGCCTCCTTAAGGGGAGCGTCTTAAAACGCCGGAAAATGTTAGAGTTTTTTTTACCCTGCAAGTTTTAACAAGATCCACTTTATTTATTCTGCACAAGGGCGGGTATCTGAAAGATTTAGTATGGGGAAGCGTGACTGATCGAAGAAAACGAAAGTCTCTGAATTTGAATAGAGTTTTTACCAATATTTTTTTTTAGGTAAAGATCATCGCAAGCCTGGCATTGTTTTAAAAATTAAAAAGTAGCTAAATATTATAATAATGTATGTATAAAAATTTTGATGATTAAAAAATTCCATAAAATAATTGAAGAAATGTGCACTAAAATTTTAATGAATACCAAAAAGTTCAAAATTCGTTTCATAATCAGCAAATTCCTGCCATAACTTAGTTTTAGGTATGCCAAGATAATTATCACACATAGCTGAATAGTTTTTCAGTTAAGTTATATTTTTAATAAGCTAAAATAATGAGCGCTGGTGGTGTAGTGGTAACACCCCTGCCTCACGATCCGTAGGCCGTGGGTTCAAACCCGGTCGTGCACCAATGAGTTTTGTGAAGTGTGAAGGAAAACATCGTGAGGAAACCGGCATACCCTAGAACCAAAAATTCGAAGGTATGTGTCATAGGTTAGTATTCTTATAAGCGGCGATGGGCTTGCAACCTGTCACGTACGGAATACTAACTACTGTGCAAAATGTGGGCATGTACCAAATGTCATGTTTGGACTTGCTTCTGACTACCCCCTTTAGATATCCTCAAAGATCTAAGTATCTAAAGATCTGAGGAGATATCTCCCGAGCCCGGGGATTACAGTCGTGATCATATTTTTTTTTTTTTTTTTTTTTTCTAAAATAATGAAGGCACTCGGTGTTGAAAAGAATTTTAACCTCTACATTGTGTGCCACAGATGTTGTGGTGAAAAAAATCAAAGGAACATAACCCCATTGTGGTTAAATCACAGATGCGGTAGTGTCAAAGTGTCACCAGATGCGGTTGTATTTATTTATAAGAGCTTATTATATAGAAAACCACATCACCACCTTGATATTTTTGTCAAGAATATACTATGTATCTAGTTTGTCATTAAATCTTTTGATTCATGTATCATAATGAATTAAATTTTTTCAAAATATAATTATTAATTAGATTTTCAAAAGGGTTAGCAGATGATAGTGTGTGTGAATACTGGAAATAATTCATATTAAAATATTATAATAACATAGCAGTGTCAAAGTGACATCTGTCTCCTGTCAAACAATTTGTGAGATAGTAAACAACTGTCGCTGAAGTACTAAGTTATCAATTGCGTAACTAGCAATTAAACTAATAATAATAATATGCGTGTTTAAACATAACATAAATCA
Organism: Cosmorhoe ocellata; assembly: GCA_963675405.1. Classification (NCBI taxonomy): domain Eukaryota; kingdom Metazoa; phylum Arthropoda; class Insecta; order Lepidoptera; family Geometridae; genus Cosmorhoe; species Cosmorhoe ocellata. The sequence continues at coordinate 7,078,398 of OY776253.1, read as the reverse complement.
TAACAATTAACTAAACAATAAAACGTTGGTTGCGATACGTCAGTCAGTGCGACCGAGCTGTCACAATTTTACTGACGTCCAAATCATCCAGACCTTTGCGATACGGAGATTATGATTAGAATAACTTAAACACGAGAGATCTTTTAGACTGGTGTTACTATCAAAGTGCAAATCAGCCAAAGGTTGAAATGTCAACGATGTGATTTGATAAAGATGCGTTGACAGTTAACAGAGAAGTATTTGTAAGTCTTATCTTTGTATCTAAGCGGTCATTACTGATAATGCCAAAATAGCCCCTTATTGCCGTATAATGATAGTTTTGTTTTGACTAAACTTGCTATCTCCTTTAAGTAGTGTTTATTTTCACTAATAAGAAAATGTAAAAGAACCTAGTACTAAATTGTGTATGTTACTATAACATTGTAAGGTGATGGTTAATATGTAAAAGTGAAATGGGCTTAAACTCTCATGGGATAACTATTTTAGGGTAGATACTTGCGTAGCATTACACATAATTCACTTTAAGCTTTTTTAAGCTATTTCACTTGGTCATTAATGCTTATTTAAAACATTGTCATTTTGTAAATTGAGTGTTTTTCGGCCATCACTATGTTATTACACATCATTAGAAACTATTTTATCTATATTTAAGATTTAACTAGTAACCTATACATATTTAATATTTAAGCTGTAAGTTTCTTTTGCCAATAAATAAATAAATAAATAATATATTATGTAGGTTAAACGACACAAAAGAGCAAAGAGCAAGAAAAAAACAGGTTTCGGAATAAATAATTCTTAATTAATTATAATCATAATTTATTACTAGCACTGCTAACAACAACGGTTATAAATCAATAGTTTTAATTATAACTAGTTAGCTATATTTTGTGTCATTGATGAATAGGCGCCAAAAGTTTTTATTTTTTTTAATAATGATTTAGAAAAACAGTTGCTTTAAGCAATACCTCTGAAAGCAATATTTGTTTTTAATTCTAAGATAGTTTAAATCATTATGATCATAATTTTAATTATTTTAGCAGCCCTTTTAGATTGGCTGATAAATAAAATTAAGCATCCACGACTGTAATCCCCAGGCTTGGTAAATATTTCCACCAATTTCTTGTTACTTTGATCTTCGAGCATATCTTAACGAGAGTACTCAGAGGCATGTCCAAACAAACTATTTGGTATAAGCCCACATTTTGCAAACTATTTTTTTTTGATAAACTTGTAGAAATAGTAAACAATACTTGTTAGTTATTTCTAAGTTCTTAGTTATCTGAGTAGAAACTCTAATAAAGTTATAAACTTTAGTAAGAATTACTTGTATTTTAACACCTAGGGAGATCCAACAAAAGAATTTCATCCGAACAAAGAAGCCTCATTAAAACTGCAAGAAGCGACTAACTAATTACCGGCGGTAACTAACTAAAGTTTTGACCGCAGATATAAAATTAAATGAAGCGACAAAATAAACCTTTTGAATTTTGTACATAGCATTTTATTTAGGTACATAAAAGTACATTCATTGATTCATTTTTTTAATCTTCTATACTAATATTATAAAGAGGAAAGTTTTGTATTTTTGTATTTTTGTTTGTAACGAATAAACTCAAAAACAACTGGTCCGATTTCAAAAATTCTTTCACCATTAGAATGCTACATTAATAATTACATTATTCCTGAGTAACATAGGCTATATTTTATGTAGGTACTTTGCGAGCAAATCTGCGAGCGGGAGCTAGTTATTTATATATTTCATTAATTCGTTGTTTTTTTCAAACTCGATCTTAATTGGTGGATGTACAATAAATATTGGTAAACTACAGCCGTGAACTTTATAGGTATCTACCCTTTTAAATTAAAAAAAATCAACAGAAATATATAAAGTAAATATGTACTTACTTGCTTGGAGCAATTGCATAATGCATTCTTCTCACTTATCCCGATAAAAAGCCATATCCGTTCGAAAAGAACAGAAAATATTCAAAAGTTAGGCCAAGTAATGAGCACTCATAAATAAGCTCATGTTTAATTTATTAAGACTTCTTTGCGTTTTTTGGCTTTAACAAACTTTATACTAAGCTTAAGAACTGAATATACGAATAAAGTTTTTTTTTAGATTATTGTTACTGGCAATAATATAAAAACAAACGAAACTCCCCATGTATTCGTTCCGTTAGTAATTTTATTTTCATACAAACTTTTGTCAAAGATAAAGCAGTATGCAGTATTAAAAAAAAACTACCTACTTATTTTTATAATCACAACACATTCGTCCGATTAATTGCATATTATAATATTTAATCTGTCCTGCGACAATTTGATTTCAATAATTTAATAATAATTTACGTCATCAGTTAAATTGGCGAATTCCATTGCAAACCATAAAACAAATCATTGACACGGTCCGTTTACGTGCACGGAATCTGTCCGTTATCGTAAATAAACTAGGGATGTGCTTGCCTATCAGCTACTTTGGATAATTATCCGGCTATTTTATGAAGTAGCTAATTCTGTAAGCGGGGCCAGTTGACAAATTCAAAACATGCATTAGGTCAACTGGACTCGAGGGGTCAGTCCGAGCGGGGCCGGTCGACTAAAGAGCCCTAGCCTAACTCTGGTGTCAGGAGTTTATAACCTTTAAACGCCACCCAAAAACCTCTATAATCAATTAATCATATAACGATTGTTACCGTGCCTTACAAAGCACTATTAAGAGCCAACATTGTAAAAATGTTTACTAGTGGCCACTCATACAAATGACACAATTTCCAATTTGAACTGCAACTGCAAGCTAACTCTAAGCGTAGTTTATTATTAGAAACAGACAATTATGTTTTGGAACTAAATTAAAGCAGACCTTTATTATATTTATTTTGGCGTTCAACCATTCCATAGTTCAAATAGTTTCTTCTAAATGTCAAATACACAAAAAACCGGTTACAGTATTCTGTAGTTACATCACTAAAAGAACGAATGGATGCAAAATGCAACACATGTCACTTATGTCGACATGCAAAACAGATTATGTATGTATTGTATGAATTATGTAAAGATATACCACAGCTGCAGGTTTTAGTTGATAAATACCTACGAACGTACTAAATGGACCAGATCTTTAACATACCTTTAGTCGATGAGGTCTGTAATGATATCATTGAATTATAATCATCTATGCCGTATATTGCATTAAATTATGATTCATTAATATTTTCCAACTCATTCCGTAGCGTGTTTCACGTTTTCATTGATAGCTACTGTTTTTGTAAGTTTTTATAAATAAAAATTTAAACGCGAAAGTTCAAATCTTTTGAAAATGATCACATATTATTCATTTATAATTTATTGATTTTGTTTTACGTCATAAAACTATAGGCAAAATAATATGACGACACTTCATTTACATGGTTGAGTTATAATAGTCAACAACTCAAAGCAGAGAGCATAAATATCTGTGGCTGAGCTTTCTGTGTGTGATACTTTTTGTCGTTAATAATCATAATGTAGGTATGTATATTATTATCAAAAACAAACGAATACACGTAATTTTAAAAAACAATTTGAAAAAATTAGAGTCGGTGTTTTTTCCGATCCTAACAAAATTCGCTTAGAAATTTTAATTATAATTTTAATATAGCACATGTTCGTGTATTCATACGTCACATCAATGCTTGTTTCCATGGGTTGTGTGCTCGCAATTTACGTCTCTCCCGGGAGACGAAGAGTAATGTCGGCGTGGGGAGAAAAAGTACAAAAAAATTCGCAACGAGTCGGTCGACAAGTTCAGCCAATTATAACTGACAACCAGCGCAGGCGCGGCCGCCCTCTCAATTTCAAGCCTTCGAGCTACATGCCTTAGTCTATTAAAAACCAAAACATTTATAAATATAGCAATTTTTATCAACATAAATCGAATACGATACAATTTCAGCGTGGCTGTTAGGTTACCTATTTAATTCATTAGAATTATTACTTAATTTAGAGGTAGGTATGTGAAAGCACAGAGCAATGGTCATTCTGCACGAATTCTATAGCTCTTTGACGCAGTTCCAAAAACAAAATTAAAAATTCCTAATTCTCTTTTTAAAGTTTTATCAACCGCCATCCGAGTTCATTACATACGTTTGAAAAGTTAAAAAGTGGTTTGGAATGATTCACGGCGTGCGATCCCAATGATATATTACACCAGAGCTGGCACCATAAAGCAAAGCTGTGGCAGAGCCGATACAACGATAGCGACACCGGCAACAGACGGACACCAGAGAACTGGACTCTCTCGCCTTCAACAGGATGTTTCATAAAATAAATGCTATTACTTTATTTAACTATAGATTGTGAGATCAATCCTTGAGTAAAGTTATCATACCATGTTGCTAATATCGTCTTTATTTTTAAACAAGTCATATTTGCAAAGTATTAAATATTAGCAGTAATAATATATAGTCTATGGTGTTTCTATGGTGTCTAAGTTTTATTCTACACATTGGTGAACGAATTAAAAAAAATAGGATGTGTAGTTTCAGAGATTACCTCCTACATACAGACAAACAATCAAAAAAAAGTACAAACAAACTTTAACTCCTTATATATATATATATATATATATATATATATAGAATATCCTATATGTATAGAAAATTTGCTTCATTGTAATTTATTAGTTAAGGTACAAAGACATTTCAAGCCACATATGTATATTTTTTTAAATATTTTGATCTCCACTCTGTTGTAATATAAAACGTTTTACTAATTTAAATGATCGCGACTTTTTAAAATATTAAAAACAAGTTTTAAAACTTTTAAGCTAGGTCAATCAACGTTTAAATTAAATAACTTATGATAAAAGACGTTATTAGTGTGTTGATAATTAGATGTACTGGGAATGATGCCAACTAAATGATAAACGTAACAGCTGCATGATACAAAATAGTGTTTCAAGAAGATTGTGAGAAATTGTAATATTTTTAACCTCTAACTAGCAATAATTTCTCGAAACTTCTGCTGCCAAATACATTTTGAACTTGAGGTCATAAAGGTGATACAATTTTCCAGGGCTGTCTTTGGGATTTCTACTTTTATACTAGATAGATTTTTTAGTTTATGTTGGTACTCGTAGTAACTGCAAAATGATTGTGATAAAACCAATGAAGCAGGATGATTCAGTGGGTGTCTTATATTATATTAAAAAAAATCTAAAATTCGTTGCGAACACAGTAGCTGAGATTTATAAATATGTATTAACATAACATTAACTTTGACTGGTGACGTAACTATACTAGCAGAAAATATAAATGGAGCCTCCTTTATACAACTCCCACATATTTTACTCACCAACACAGGGATGTAATGAAGCAATTATATATCGATATTTTTATGCATAAAATCCTTCGCGGATATCGGTTCAGTCTGGTTCACAAATAAAACAAAGCGAGAGGTTATTGTTGGCGCGGGTAGGTGTGCTCGGTTATCGAGCTTTTAACCCGACGCGCGACACGTCGCGACATCGACAAGATTTATCGCCTCACTAGCCCACTACTCATTCGTATATCCCGTGGAATAAAATTTGAATAAACCACCGAAATGATCGAATGACGATACAGATCTTTTTACAAAAGTACCACACTAACAAATTGTATTATTAGCAGTTTTAAGCAAATTATGGTGAAAATTATAACCTTATTTTTAATACTTTTAAAAAAACCCACGACATTAGTACCTACGTATTTATGTTTTGTCGCTAGAAAGACAACCTAAAATGACGTAAGCAGTTATGTTCTAAAGTTTAATATGTAACTTGGGTCTCTAGTGAATATTTTTTTTAGTTCAACACTATTTATCGATATTTGACTTATTTTCTGGAATCCATGTCGACTGGACTCCATTCGCGTGTCATGTGAAGCCGCTGCATACAATTACTGTTTTCTTGTCTTTTTCCACGGCAAGTGTTGATAACGAAAGAGATAAGGATGGCCTGTTGGATGGAGACGTCTGCGCCAGTGGTTTATGCCTGGCGCATGAACTGAGCTGTTTCGTCATTCAATCTCTACGCTAGTGTTGGGGTTTATTTTAGTCCGGATGAGGCACCCACTGTCGTTTATTTTGAATACAAACTTAGCAAACTACGCTTATTAGATAAATATGTCTTTAAAACACAAAGCATTAAATAATTGATGGACCATTATGCGAATAGTTTCTAGTTTTATATATTATTGTACTTAACATTCTTTGCAAACAAACACATCCTGCGTTTTTTCGATCTTTTAACGGATTTGTAGCCTCAACACCAGTTTGTAACAATATCAAGTCAAATATGTATCAAAAATATCTCATAACATCCCGAAAAAAAAATGTTTTATCATAAAAAATAAGTCACGTATATACTGCCCAATTTTAATTGTGATAGATTTATTGGTTACTTAACCCTATAAACTTGTGCTAAAGGTGCTGGTTAAAAAATTCCCGGTATGTGTGCGTGCAGCCAGTTCCTTGGGCGAGTTTGTTCAACCCGGGACTTCAGTTAACTCGTTCGCCTGGATTTATGTCAGGAACTTTCAGCTCACAGTTCCTTGCGACACTGACTTCCTTTTTGCAGCGATTGTTTCTAGAAAAATAACTTTTTTCTTTTGCAATTACCGTCATCCTCTGTTAGTATTTATGGGAATTTCACTATGCATTTTTTGATTTAGGTTATTTTGTTTTTTGCTAGCTAATAATTTAGTAAATTCTATGCTTAACTAAATACTTAAGTACACATTTTTAATTAATGATTTCAAGAAAATTCAATAAAAACAAGTCACATCGCTAAAATTTTTATAGAAAAAAAATCGATGATTTATTGAAAATATAAAAATATATCCAAAATACTAACTACTGTTAAAAATGTAGGCAATTACCATATATCATGTTTGTACGTGCCTCTGACTATCCCCTTTAGATATACTCAAAGATCTAAGTAACTAAAGATTTGAGGAAGATAACTACCGAGCCCGGGGATTACCAGTCGTGATCATATTTCATTTTATTTATTTATAAAAAATCCCACGTAAAAGAAAATGTCACTCACATACTGATTTATAAGTTACATTGTTAGAACTTTATCAGCGCAACACATAAATAATGGATGAGCTATGTTATTTAGACTCTGCACATATAGGTAAAGCTAAGTCAACATTCAAGTTTTCTATCAATAGTACCTACTCTTATCAAAGTAATTCCGAAATGGAAATTGCCTCTAAAACACTCGTATAGCCATAAACCGGTCAGAAATCGATAGAGTTCCGTAAATGTTCGTAATATATGTGATAAAAAAAAATCTTAGGTACCAATATCCACACTTCCATTCATCCTGCTCTGATAAGATGGGCCGAATAGTGGCTGGACATTTATCTTAAAGATTAATGAGCCAATTTTCTTAGTTGGCTATAAAAAGAATCGCTAGGCCGACCTCGAAAGCCATCACGGCTACTTACGGGTTAACTTTTGGTATAGTGATGTTCAGATTCCTGCCGAATATCGAAACTGTATAATTTATCACCGGATAAAGAGGAAAGTTATCGACAGTTTGAAACACAAACAATACATACTGGAAGTTGATCTTGTGTAGTACTTTTGTTGCTTTTCCGTAAACACTCGAACGGAAATCCGAATACTCGCGAGAATGTTGCTTTAAAAATTAAACAACTCAAAACATTTATGATAACTCTCCCTTACAGGGACGTATTTTCATAAATAAGAAAGGAAATTTTAAATTCAAAATAACAATTATATGGACAAAATTTTCTTCCCCCATCCCAAGGGCGGGATACAAGGAAACAAATTGGATTAAAGTGTCAAAGGTGACATAAAAAACGCGTATATACTTTATCTTTCGCATTGTCTGCGTTACATCAGCTCAAGTCGCCAGGGTATCGACAACATTATTCCTATCTACAATCGTATGTTTCAGACAATAAGGTCCAAAATGCGTTGGGATTGTTCTTTTGCAGCAGAAAATGTCACAAAACTGTGTTGTGTAATCGTATTTGCATTTAAAACGGTAAGTAAACATAGAGTTGAGTATTTTGTGAATGGACGAGCCGGTGTTTATGAGTCGTTTTATGACCTGTTAAGCGTAAGGATCGCTCGTAAAATAAATTGTTTGACGGTTAGTAGCGATCTAGTCGTTTTGTTCTTGTGAACTGGATTTTTCATTCATTCTCGAGATACCTACTTTAATAATTTGCATTGAAGATAATATTGAATGGATTTACATCGTATTTTATTTTTGTTTGAATTCTTCATTTGGTTTTCGTTTATCAGACAGTTTCATTCTATACAATCGTAGCTCTATATTATTTTAAGGTTTTTAGATACTTCAGATTAATTTAAATTGATAAAGCTTTGTCTGTATACAATATATATTTTTGTTTTCGCCCACATAAATCCAGTTTAACACGGGCCGCGCTAACTTATTTTTGTTCGGAGGCTGGCGCAGGATAGATGGATCCAATTCCAAATTATGTCTATCTTGGGAATTAACGGTGGGACGAGTATTCCAGTTTATCCAAAAAAAAGGGAGAGGTGTGAGAGGGAGGGGTGAAGTTATTTTGGAATTATGATTCCGGATGCGTTCGGGCGCCGCGTGTTTCACGCCTCGTTTCGTTGTGATATCCCGGTGCACTTGATCAGAGTATATTGTGGGGAAATTTAAATTTTATTGGTGATTGACTTTCGATAAAACATACAGTAGCCAGTGTAAGCTTTATATTTTCATTTTTGGCATACAAAAGACTGTTTTCCTGTATTTTTTTCTCCTTCTGCTTTTTTTAAAAGCTATGCTGATCGCGCCGTAACTAACTGCATAGACTCTCTTAGTTATTATATTAGGAACTTATATGAAATTTAAATTTAAGTACTTTTGTTTATGTAAGTTATGAGAATGTCCTTTAGGTATAAAGGTTAACTGTTACATTATAGTCTAGAAAGATAAATTTACAGTGTATAATTTCACAACCCCTTTAGCTTTATTTTTTTAAGTGTAATATAATATCACACGTCGTGTAAAAATATTGTCTTCGTTTTGTCAAAGATAAAACAGTCCCCTAAAATTAAGGTTATCTAAAGCCAATTTCAAAACGCCCCGCAATCCAATTCACGTTTCGTGAAATTAAAACGTCTCGCCAAAAATGCGGTATATGTGTTTTAATGGGGTGTCACCAGGGTTCTTAAGTATTCCACCGGCCCACCCCATAATACCCAGTCTCCTTAGCCCGGCATGTCCTCCCCTTGATATATTGGTCCCAGTTCGTCGTACATAATTTTGCAGAGGGTGGTGCCACCCTCACTCCCTCTTGCTAGTGAAGCTATCTTTACAATACTAAGGTTTTGTTTATTGAGTTATAATGGGTTCGAAACAGTAGATAACAAACCAATGAAATCTTTAGATCCTAAAAAGACACTTACCTATACAATTAAAATTTAACTCATTACCATTTATTGCTCTTTGTATTGGTTTTCATGCTTTTTCTTTTTATGCTTTTGTTAATGTCTATACGTATAAATTTTTAAATTTGAAAAGTCTGTAGGTACATTTATTTGTCGATCAAAATTTGTCTTTTAAATTATCAGAATTTGTACTAGTGTCTCTTTGTACCAGCACCTACAACCTCTACAGTAACTAAATATTAGAAAATATTACTTTAAATATCAGCTCGCCAACTATTCTAAAATTTTACATAATGATAGTATCATATAATGGAGACCTATTGGTATATAATCCTGTATTTACCAATTACATACGTACTCCCGCTTAATCAATTTATTGGCACACAGGAGTATAATCCATCAGGGTATGCACGTGCTCTTCAATAAGTAAGTTGCACTGTGGGTCCGAGCAAATTTGATCACGACTGGGGTACAAATTTAAAAATATGAGCCTTTACTAATACATTTACAAGCTACCACAGTATTAAGTAAAAACTAGACGTGTATCAATAGACATAATATGTACGTAATTAATTTTATGAGAAAAATTCTAAAAGACGGTCAAAAATTTTGTTGTTCTTAAATTTTTATATCAGCTGTATTTGACTTTTGAAACATAGCCGTAAATATTATTTTGTGAGAACTTTTCAAAAATTCATAAGTAAATTATCCTCTTATGTTCAGTATTTAGATAAAGTATGTAGGAATGTAGAAACCACGGTACAAATTGATGTTGGAAACAATCTCAACTTTGAGTAATTTTGAAACCAATATAAGTTTTCTCCAGACAAAAGGCTCAACAATAATATGAGGCAAGACATAATATTAGTCCATTAGTTAAATTAGGTAAGATTTCTCTCCCTATCTTGAAGAGATATATATTATCTTGTGTGTGTATACTTGCTAGGGAGCCGTAATACCTCGCAATACATTGTGGTTAGAACATTTAATTTTGTGTGCAGGATAAATCTCAATTTCTGTAGATAATGGGTATGAAGAATTGTTTAGCTAATAGCACTATGTTTGATTTAAATTATTATTTATCCGTTATTTGCTATAATCATAATTTTCTTCCTATCGTGTCACTAGTACTTTTAAACCAGTGTGGTGAAAGGTTAAAGTGCGCCTCAGAGAGCCCTTTCGTGCACTTGAAAATGACTTCGAACTTTTTAGGTTCAAAGACATACTTACAAGTTTCTTCACTGTTTAATAAAACTGAATTTTAAATCTTGTAATTACTGGTTTTTGTTTATTAATAAACCAAATTCATAAATTAAAATTTTACATAAAATTTTTGACTAATTATTTCATTATAATTATAATTTTGTCATTCTTGTTCTGTCAATTTTGTCATTTTGTCATTCTCATTTGGTCTATAAGCAAAACATTTTTAAAAGTATTGTGGGGGGTGTATCCTATATTCAAAAATACCACAGACTATTGAGTCATTAGAAAACAATATGGCCGTCGCATTGTGGATCACCGCCGCCCACGCGCTGTCACCGCAACCCAGGCTTGTTTATGGTGACTTCAGGAACTACAATAATAATTATAGGTTTCAGAGTTATGTAGTTCTAAATATTTTATAAGTCATTAAATTAAACAGCATGACTTTTTTAAACTTATGCTTAAAACTGTTTTTTTTAAATACTTAAATGTTTTTAATGTGTAATATCCTTTAAAATATATTTAACACTTGAACATGTCAAGGCATTTTGAAATGATTTAAGTTTTCATTCACAATTCTGAAGGAGTAGGGATGTGACAATGTTGTCGGATTAAAGCGGATTCAAAATAAATAAAATTTATTAGTTCAGTTTACCAATAACACACCAGTCACGGTTCATATAGATCCAACAAGGTAATGTGTTAGTAAATAAACTCAACCAGTAATTTTTATTTTGTCGTCATATAAATCATATGATATACCTGCCATCCTCCTAATTAGGTACCTAATGATCTATGGAAGTGTTATAATCATTGCTAACGGTACCTGAAACATAAATATGACAACAAATGTGTAAAATACCGGCTCTTTAATTACTTTAATATATAACACCGTACACTCAATGTCCGTAATACGAGAAGACATTGTTCCGAATAATCTAAACTGATGGGTACAAAGCTCGTCATTCAGTGTTCCGTATTTTCGAAGTCAGCATCAAAGTCACACCCCTACTTTAAAGTAACTCCTCAGGCAAAGTTTAAGCACCAATTTGCGTCAGTAATTGCATTGTTACTGTGACAAGGCAAACTTCGGCCACAGAATAAATAGAATGTACTAGCTTTTATGAGTGTTATTACCCTGAGATTCGGTCACATCGAATTAATTCAAAGCTGGCAATAATTTATAATGTCTTGCACTACATGCGTGTTTCGTATTTTTGTTATTTCATCTTCCACTTCCTTTTATGTCGTGTTGAAGAAAAGTCTAGCATCAAAGATTGCTCATAATAATTACAAACTGTAGGTATGTTACCTACAGTTTGTATCTTTACCAATTACATAAATGTTACCGGTCGAGTCTTCATTTGGCACGAGCTTAAAAGGACGATTTGATCAGTATTTAGAGAAATGACAAAGGGCATAAAAATGAGGCCATCCAGTTATGGCGATATTAAGATAAACTAAGGTACTATATTACTCCAATTCATAGTTTAATTGCATATTTTGTTTCAGATTCAACTTAGTGGTAGAAAAAATAGTGAAGAGTAAGATTCAGAAGGAGTTATCGGAACGTTACTTGAAACAAATCCTGAAGTTTCGATTTTACATCATTAAAATTGTTTTGTCAAAAAAGTATATTACGTAAGTAAGCTTGGAATAAAATTTCTACCAATGAACATTAAATACTGTTCTAATAGGATTCTGTTAATTCCAAATGGAAATCTCATAGGTTGAGTGAAGAACTCGTTCGAAGCATGCGTATATACCTAAACCAAACAAGTATCCGATTAAATTATTAAACGTCTTCATTCCCCGTCGTGCAGGTTGCATGCGGGCACGCAGATGTGTACATGGCCTAAGCTTGTACTTTTGCATGTACCCTTATGCTTATGTAGATTAGGATGTATCTTAATGTACATAATCGAAGCTGGAATACACTGAAGTTATTTTATGGTGTTTGAATGGATTGATTTCGGTTATTGAATACTTTTTGTTCGTAGGTAGTGTTTAAATTTTGCAATTTGTTTTATAATGGTTCTAGAGAGTTGGATGTTATATTGTGCACAACATAATCTTTGTTTGATTTTAACTTTGAATTGGACCTAATAAAGCACTGTCGGACTGTAAATCTAAGGCTTTGACTGTATATTATTTAATATTAAAGATCTTAAGGTAAACGGGCGGAGTGCCTGCAGTTCCGCGATAAGACGCCCCACCCTTCCCCCCTTTTGGGGGTGGAAGACTTAAGAGGCCGCCATACTTCAAATTGCGTTTAAGTTAGATAGCTAGTTTGATAAATTGCCCCCCATTATTGCATATCAAATGGGGTCCCGATAAAATTGTCTTGGTGATAAAGTTTGAAGTTTTTTATTGGGGTAAGTTCAACTTACTTTAAATTCATGGTGCGGATTGCGGGCGTGTTCGCATAATTAGGTGTCTTACCTGAAACAAAAAATGACAAAATAAATTTCTAGATACTAAAGAATAAGACATATTTATTAAGTATTTAAAATGATTTTGCCTTTACGCGATCAACAGATTTTTTTATAAAAATGTGACAATGTAAATCATTGAACTTATAATTATCCGTATGTTTTTCACGTAACAGTTAATAAAACACAAAATATCAAATGAAATACAAACTCATAAACAATGAACGGAACGAAATGCGGACGCAGCTACATCAGGGCAACGTAGCAAACATAGTGCGGTGAAACAATAATTCGATTATTCGTGACTACTCGATTAGTCGATGTGAAATCGATATTTAAACCGTTTTAACCGTTGTAGAATCTGTTTTATCAATGATTTTATGAATGAATGCTTATTTTTATATCATAGTAAATTGTGTTGATATTTTTTACTTATATGTACCTAGTTGTATAAACGTCACTATAAATCCGTGATAAAATGTAGGATGTGTGGGTCATAATAGTAAGTAAAACCTGCGACAGACATTAATATATTTAGAATAAATCCAAGCATAAATGCTACATTGTCATAATATTTTAGTTTGCTATTCAAAGTTAATTATAATGTCAAAGGTTACAATTTCAGTCAAAGGTTAAAATATTATAGCAAAAATATTTTATAAACGATTACTGTGAGAACGAAGTCAAACCGAATAGTGATCCAACCCGATAAACCGATTCAAAACGCATAATCGCCTGAAGCCGAACAGTATCGCCGCGTATAGATTAAACATTGGAGGCCAAATGAACGCACGATAATTTATCGTGCATGCCCCCGTGTGTATTAGCTGTATCCGACTAATGCCGGCTTTCGATATTCGGCGTTCGGTCGCGATTCCATATTTACGATCGAGCAAGTCGCATTAGACTGTCCGCCCGTAGGTAAATTAGCACAGATGCCCGCCACTGTACAGTGATTCATTCCAAATTGGCTTTTCAGTAGGGAAAAAACGGACCGGATGGGGGCTGCGGTAGACACTATTTAGGGACCGGCTAAATAGCTTTTAAAGCGGTCTGCCTTTTGTTGTCTTTTAAAAAGATAGACAACTTCGTTTCAGAAAGTGAGGGGTAATCCACGATAAAACTTAAACAGCGTTTAATAATTCACTATTAAAACATAATTTTACATTTCCGTTCTTGCAGCAATTTAATGCATAATTTTAAATTTAAATCCTAACCCAAAACGAGGTGTTAAAACGCATTTGCGATTGAAAACGATAACTAATGAATTGTAAGCAATAAATAAATCACAGTAAGCAATTAAACATCGTGTAATGCTATGGGCGTTGCCTTAGATCGGTGGTAGCAACGCCTGCGATTGCTATCAGAAAGGGCCGCTTGAACGCGTGCTAGACTACCACATAAAGTAGACAGCTAAGTTGTATGATTTACAAAGTGCTAAGTGTTCGTTTTAACTCGTTCGCATATTATGGTAACAAAGGTTTTTGTAACAGATTGTTGTTGAGTAATGGCGCCATGTTTTTTTTTATTGTGGCTAAGTACAATCATGTACTGGAAATAATATGAAGAATCCTATATTAAATATTTATATGTCTTAGAAAATGTTTGAACACAATAGATGGCGTTGTGTGAAATGTCCACCAATATTTATTTATTGATTTATTTATTTAATATAAAAATAAGTTATTTTACTACTTAATACGATGAAAAATAATGATTAATTTAATTTTCAAAATAAGTTTTAAACCATGTCACAAAACTAAACATAACCGTTTATACAAGGAAATGAAAACCTTAAAAAAAGGTAATAAATACTGCAACTAAAACAACATCATTATCGTTCTCATTATCGATAGAAAGTGACGTAAATTTGGTGTCTCACGGTAGCCGGATTAATATATAAAATATTTAAATAAGGTCGGTAAGAACACATCCCGTTTCAAATAAACGATTGTAGTTCATTTTTAATGAACTGCAAATGATAGTGATATACAAATGCAACATTTCCTAATAATGAACCGGTGAAATTACCTTTAGTATAAATAATCGGAGCCAAAGGGTGGTATCGATGCGCTACTACTGCAAATCACCCCCCACCACCCCCTACCGCGGGCTGTCGACTATAAATAAAATTCACGTTTTAACAATAAAATGCATTTTCCGCAAATGCTCCCAATGAATTATTGTTCGGGCTTTACGAGCTTAAAATTATATGACCACGTGAAATTTTCGATCTCGATAATGCATCGAGCCAACACTATTTACAATATAGTAGGTACTTTTAAAATTAATATGGTTTTAATTTTACGTCACCGCAATTCCATTGCCGTTACTGTCCAGCGTACAAAATTAACGTATTTATCTACAAAAAAACAAAATAAATATTGCCTTCACCATCAAAAGAAAGATTGGACCATAGTCTCTGCGGATTATGTTAAAATTGTCTGTGTGTGCTGCATTTTTTATACGATTTCCATCAAACCAATGCACCCTACTTCTTCCTAACATCACGTCCCAACCATAAAGCTACATATAAAACAAATTCCATTGGGATAATGTTTTATTCGCAACAAAAATACATCACGCTACCACTTGATGGAGAACCAATAGCGTCCCTCCGGCACAGATGGCGACAGAAGCGGAGATAGCAGAAAAATATGAATTGTAGCATTCGATATTTGTCACTTGAATTACAACTCCCGGTGGACAGCCGGACACCCGGAATGGCCGAATTGCTACTCACACCTCGTTTTACGGAATGATCTATTTTTTCGGAAACCGCTTTAGGTAGTCACAGATCGATAGTTTGTCAAAATGTTCTAAAAACAAGAAGTTAAAAAATTCAACAGTTCGAAAACCGTAGACCATTTACTTAACCGTAATTTATTCATATAAGAGACCTAATAAGAGTATTTTTATTCGAAGTTTTGAGTAGGGAGTAAAATTTTTAAGGCGGGTGTTAATCGCACTGAACTCTTGTCACTGGCGTGGCAAACATGAAATTGTAATATAAGCAACAAACAATAGACTTATACCATCACCAGATTCGGTCCACCAAATCTCCTATCAGCAAATACAGCATCAGGCCTTTCGGCAGCAAGCAATAAGTAAACAAAATACGTAATAACGGCCAGTCACGCCAAGGAAACCAATTTGGGAGGTATTTGTAAACGTCAAATATGTTTGTGCGCACCTATTTATTGCCAGCATCCCTCACGTACGAGTAAATAACGGAGACACTGCGATAAAGTGAAAAGAGATACCAGAAACGTACGATCAACTTCGCCTTAAATCCCACTAAAGCTCAAACCGAATTGCCCTTTAGTAGTGAACGATAAAGTTGCTTTTTGTTTGGAAAATTTACGATCTAAGGCAGGTCCCGTTAAGGTTGATGCGTATACAAGTGGAAAACTCAGTGCGCCACGTGCGAATGATTCACGATGGTCCCTTAATTAAAGAAGATTTTAATTGTATCGGATGTCTGTGAAAGCGAAAATAATGCAGTCCTAAATTGGGGTTGGAGTTCGGAAATTTATTTTAGTCCGTTCAAAATATGGCTTTGCGTGTTTTAAGCCGGTAACCAATCTACGGAATAAGCTTTGTCGTGAACGATTACAAAAATTGATGAAAAATTATTTTCTAGGAAACTATTTCCAACACAACAAAACGACAATACTGGTGTAGATACATATTTTTCCATGAATGGTTATTGTAGACTGATAATCAAACAGTTATTAATAAAAACCGTTAAAATATTAAATTTATAAATTCCGTTAATTACTTACTTTTTTTTAATCTTTATTAATATGTTCACTGTGAAAATATGGAATTAGTTAATTGCTTCTACTGTTTTTGAAAATTAAGTTATTATTTAAACGTTTACCGAACCCCGTAAATAAACAAAACAGAAACTCAAAACACCATTAAATAAAGTAAATTCATTTTGCGTATAAAGTCAAGCTGCCGCCGACTTAAAATATCTTTCTTAATTACAAAAGCCTTTGTTGAACGTATCTGATCTATGTAAGTCGGGGGAATGCTTTAAATAGCATCCAAACAAATAGGTTCCGGCTCAGTGAGACTCAAATCTTAGCGGTTCTTTAGTTTCAAGATTCAGACTAATGAGATAAATTATGAAACATCACAAAACATGAAATTATTAATGATTATTATTATAAATTATTATTATTATTAAATATTATTGTTTGCTTAAACTTACAGTAGTATTGAAAAATACTTTGCTGTTTTATAAAGCACAAATAAAAAAATATGTTGCCCTGGATTTTTGATGTTAAATTTTTAAGTTTTGATTAAAACTTTCGCTTCCAAAAATTTACTTAATTTTGTCAATTTTGAAAGATTTTGAGAAGAGCTGGCTGAGTTTTGTAATATTAAGGTGTTTATAAGGACAAATCTACCAGCCGTAAAAATGTGACGGAAGGAGTGTAGCGCTATAAGCTTGGAACTTCATTTGGCGAACAATAGAGTCCCACCGCCCCAGAGCGACACGGGATAAATTGACTCGCCTTAACTTGCGCCAACCCGCGGAAAATTGGGGAAAATCAATTTAAATATCTTAAAATGTGACGGCTTATCTTGATCAAACCTTTACCTACAACATTTAAAGCTAGATTTTTTAGGTAAATTTCTTGATTTGTTTGAAAATAATAATACATTTAAAAGTTGAAATTCATGTAACACATATTAAGGACAAACATATTATTATAACACTATATTTCAATACACTAAAAGAAAAAGTAAGGTCTTTTAACATACCAGTCTTAATTACAGCGGAAACCCAACAAACAAACTCTATTCTAAAGCATGTACAGGGTAATCAAGAAATGCCAATTAAGTGTATGACCACAGATTAAAACGTAACAGTACAGTACCACAGAGTGTACAAGCACCTACGTAGGGCTTAGTAAGGCAAGATCTAGATAACTGGCATGTCCTGTGCCGTTCTGATGAATCTTGACTTGCACGCGAGCAATTCTTGACTTGATTGGCGAGCGTATGTAACTAAGGAATAAAATAAAACGTATTGAATTGCATAAATCTTTTATTTGCTTACTGTACACGCATAACTTGAAGAACGGTAGCAAAGTTTAGCTTTGTTTATTCTGTAGCATCAAAATCTTCTCAAGCATCAAAGACTTAAAAAAAAATCTATTTGTGATAAGTGAAAACCATGCCATTTGAAAATAAACTTTATTCAGTTAAAAATAAATCTCAAAAACTAATTTTATAAGCTCAAGAGACCTCAAAGCAAAGTAAGCCTCCACTTAACTCAATCTAATAGAATCACCTCGGATTGCTTTCCGATATTTACTGTTTGATTTTTCCCCTTGTGTCGTGATTCGGGAGTAACCCGGAGTAACCCAGAAGAGGCGTGTACTGCCTCGCTGTAATAGTCGGTAGGGTCGTGGGGACATAACCTTTGTAATTAATCTGGACATCATGAGGTGAGAGGTAGTTTTAGGGTTCTCTAGCTCGAATAGAAATACAGAGGGAACGTGAAATCCAAAACACGGTTTCGTAAATTCAGATTTTACTTGTATTTTGTATATACGGCCTTTTTATTTGTTGAGCCATACTTACTGAAGAACCATAGGTATACATAATATACATTACAAAACAAATGTCTAATTGCAAATGACCAAAATTTAAAATAGCTTTTTAATTTGGCATAAAAATAGATTAGGTAAACTTTTAATAGCAATACTTAGCAAGTACAAAAAAATAGTTGAAAACTAAATGTAGAGCTAATATTCGATGTCAATTCAAAGTCCAAAAAGTTTTAATCAACCGAGGAAGTCACTGTGTCTTATGAGTCATTGTGTTCGATGCTACGAGACGCCGGCGTATGAACCAATTCCGATATTCAACTGTGAGCAGTTAGTTTATTGAATTTATCATGCGCAAATATTTATAGATGGGGACGTAACAAGATAGGGTAACAATTTATAAACCAAGCACCCTTAGCATGAACTGCGTGGGCTATGAAATCGACTGCGAAATCGCCGTTATGACCTAATCGAAATAACCCCGGCAGTGTTGTATGAAATTTCAGACATTACTATCAGGCAGTCGATTCGATAGCTCTAGAAACTTGTGCTAAGGTTGCAGGAATAGATACATAGGTAAGTCACATAAATTGACATCGGTAGCAATCAGACAAATTGGCTCCAACCCTCTACAGAATTAATCTGATTGTAGGTTTTCTTAGCCAACCACTTAGTTGGTAGAATTATAGGCAGAAGGGAGAAAAGACAGTTTCCGAATTAAATTGTATTGTTTTGTTAGTTTAAAATAATCGAAATATCCATGTAGAAGACGCTGGGTAATAATAATTGTTTTGGTAATATTATGTAAACTTCATTGGAATGAAATATTCCATTAATAATGAGTGTGCTTCTGATTGAATGCATAAGGACAAATTTTAAAACAGTTTACTAGGAATCACTTTTTTAAATGTTCATAATGTTTAATCTTAATGTTCAAAATTCTCAAAACATATTATCAAAATAAAAAACAAAACTTGTCAAAATAACAATAAAATGTTTAAACCAATACCTACCATATTGGCTTTATATCGTTTAAAGAGGTGGCTTGATTGCCAATAGTAATATATGGATCACATTTGAATTCTTTGGTTCCAAAATAGACACAATACTTAGTGTATTTCAAGAGCAGCTGCGTAAGCCTGAGATTTTTGTTCGCACAAGAATAAAACCCCTGTATGTTACATGTAGTGGGTATGTGAATAAATATCCTACAAATCCACCTTTAAATAAACAGTATGGGGGATACCGTTTTTGCCTCATTCCGAGTAAACGATGCTTGAGATATTTATTGGGGGATGAATTGAGTTTTTAGATATTGCATCGTAACTGTCTCAGTTTTTTTGACAAACACACATACTGTATTGTATTATTAGATACAACAGATTATTTGTGATGTTGACAAAATGTTATACTTACTGTATTACACATAATTGACTTTAAGCCTAAATTCCATGCAAAGACAAAATCTGCAGTATTCTCAAATGGCATTTTTTTACAATGACGTACCTACCTATATAAAACTTTACATTCTAGAAATCCAAGTAAACCTACAAGAAAATTCTATTATAAATAAACCACCACAAATCACACCCCAAGCAAACCAAACATTAATTACATCTGCCTGAGACTTAAAATCCCTCCCGGAAAAACTGATTATCTAATTAGAAGAAAGCCTCTGTAAGAGTCTCCTGCAGGCTAATCACAAATTAATGGTGACTGCCGTGTCGCTGTGATGATAATTTCACACACCACCCTGCTGCGTCAAGCCTGAGACACTCCAATTCAGCTTTCAATGTAAATTTGATTCTATGCTCCAAATGTTAGACTCAATTTTGCTTGGACCTTCACAGTTATCAGTCCATTTTTCTGATAGAATATGATGTTATGAAGGAATATGAAGTGTTCTCACACCTTTTATTAGAGCTGTGAAGTGAGCTTTGAAGGAGTTAGTATCAGCTGAATATCTTTGTCATAACGTTCATTTTAAGTAAACCCTGTGTTTGTATGAGAAATAAAGTTTTTTAAACCCATAACTCTAACCGAGACTTATTCATGTGTTTTTTTAAGCATTATGTCATAATCAATAACTCATCTTAACGATGTCTGTACAAAACATTAGCCTAGTTATTTTGTCAAGGATAACTCTTCTAGCTTCAAAGTTCAAAGTGAAACTTAATGTAAATCGAACTGTAGTTTCATCTGTGCCAGCATTGCCCTGCTGCGTTAAGAACCTCATCAATTATGACGCAGCCACCCTCGCCTCGCTCAGCCTAGGTTTTGGCAACAAAACTGTTGCTGGATGAGTTTTGTAGATGGGAAATTCTAGGCTTTTGTTACGTTCTTTATTGTGTTTCTGCGTTTTATAGACGGCTATGTAGGCGGCCTGTCTGGCTTATGAATTCAGATTGCCTTTTGTATTTGTTTCAAGATATTTTTTTTTGAAACGTTTGTAAAATTATGAAAGGATTTTGTACCCTTCATGATTATCTTCATATTGTCATTATTGCTTTGAAATTGAAGTAGGTACTTAAGATGTAAATATTGGTTTATACAAAAATCATAATTATTATTAAAAGTAAGTACCTAAGTAGTTACAAGCTTGACAACTGAAAATGGTTTAATTATGTTAATTAATAAAAATAGAATTATCAAACAAAACGGTTACATGTACTCTAGACTTACTGAAAGGTTTATGAAACATAAATCTTAAGCCAAAGGTACCTAATTAATTCAAATTCAAAGTAACTATGCTACTTCACAAAACATGCGACAATTTAAATTAGCATAATTAAACGTTCAATGTAATTTAAATTAATTTAATATTTTATCTATGGCAACCCCATATAACGAATGTCTCTACACAGTAATGCTTCCGGCTCCGAAACCGCACTTGATTTGTTGTTCCGTCCTCGAGAGTTACTGGCCCAATGTTTGAAACATAGTATAACCACCATATGGCAAACTCACACCCTAGTAAGTAAATATAGAATGAATATTTCACCTCCTTGCACTTCTTAAGGGTTTTTAGAATTTTGTATAGAAAATAACTTTAAGTCACAAAAAAAAGCTTCTCGGCATGTGCCTTGAATAAAACTTTATCATAATTGAGTTCGTTTGAGTTGCAAATCAATAAATATTTATAGTATGTCAATATCAGTAACGCAAAAGTCTCAAACAATAATAGTGAAATTAAGAGATCTTGATAATATTCTATTGCAGGACATTTTTAAATTGAAGAAGACACAAATTATGATTTAAGTTTTTTAATGCCCCGTGCAAAAGTTAGGAGGAATAAGCGGCACCTAAAAATAAACAGATTTTATTCAACAGTTTACAATTGGAATGGTATCGCCCTAAAGCGGGTCTTGTTGTTATGCCATGAATATAAATCGTGATAAATTCGGGGGAGGGGGAGCAGGGGGGAAGCCTCAAGGGCTTTTTACTTAAAAATAACTTTTGTCAGAGTAATTCGGAGGAGCCTCGAGATTTACGGCAAGGTGGTGTCACTCCAGTAATTAGTTTTTAACTAGTTGTGATAAGGGTCTGCGGTGGTTTATGCCAGCTTTGTAATAAGTTCAAACAAATGAGTCGGTTTAAAAATAATTCCAAATTAAACCTTTGCAAAAAAAACGAAACAAAAGCATGCGGCATTTCTTTAAAAATGTCACAATATTTTCATTGTTGTCATATTTTGCCTTGTGACCCATCATACAGCAGGGATAAAGTATGATTTATGTTTGCGAACAAGAAGTAAAAAGAAAGTTCTTCCACGAAACTTCTTTTATTTTTGGAGAAAGTTGCGTAAAAACTTGAGCCGCTTAGAAAAAAGCAATTTTCTAGCTCAGGTGTGTGAGATGTTTTTTATCTAACTTTGCATCCGAAACGCTTTGTTTATGACGGCATATTCTTTCAAAGTTTTGAACATTTTATTATGTTATAGTGCAAACGTACCTTTTTACCTTTCAAGTCTTTGAAAACACCGACACGGTCGCACAATTACCGTTTTGCAAACTGCTATCTAAAAAACTAAGTCACCGCTACCTGTTTTTATTCGCAAAAATTGTGTCACGGCCGTTAAAAGTCTAAAAAGGTTTTTGTAATTGTTTAAAAATAAACGAGAGAGCTACATCGCATTATAATGGACACGAAAAATATAATTTGAAATACTCCTTACGGTAACCATAATGTAGCCAAGTGGGCCAAAAAATGGTTGTCACCGTCTGGCATAGTACATTAGCATGAAGGGTGTGAGGCAAGGAGGCTTTATCAGGAGGGCCTTTCCTGAGGGAGAGCCAAATAATGCGATATTGCTCGTTTGTGTGAGGCCCTATTTATCTATTAAAAAACGTGAGATTTATGAGAGCGTATAGGAAACTTCAGGAAGTTTTTATGTTGTTCCTCCGAGCTCGGAGCTAATATAAGAGATTGATGCGTGTTATTTTGCCGCTGTATTGCCCTTTTATTTTTGTTTGCAGAGAATTGTGTGAATATTCTTATTAATAGGACCTTTTAGTAAATTTAAATCAACAACCTTTGATATAGCATATTCTGCGGACTTCTTAAAACTTTATCGCTTTTTAAAGCGTTAGTTAGAAAATTGAATAATACTTACCTATCTACTGTTACTTATTAAAAGACGATGATTTCAAGACTTTAATGTAGTGACGTAGTACTATGGCTATTATTAAACGAAGAGCGAGTAACTAAAGGTCTGTGCCAACCTTTGTTGAGGCGCCAACAGCTGGTCGAGTTTCATGACCCTAGTTGAAAGCAAAAAACCTGGTATATTTTTAGAAAAATACCACCATTATACATATTTAGGATGGTAACCAACCTGGGATTTATTAGCTTACGACTAAGCTTTTTTAAGTCTAAGTGTGCGCTCGTTCTTAGTGATGTACCTATCATTGCTCACGGAAATTCGTGACTCTCGTGACTCAGCCTAACAAGCTGTAGATCTGACAGCATGCCCTTATGTCGATTAACAGAATGGATTACTTATTTTATTTATTTCAGGCGACATTAGAAAAAGTAGCAAGATAATAATTCAGTTCAGTTAGTAATCTACGTAAAATATTGGCAGTTTACTTAATTATTAGGAATGTATATTGAATTTGAATTAGAAATCAGTACATTCATTATAATGAATTTATAAAATAAGTTTACATAATTGTCATTATCGTTTGTAAACAAGCATTTTAGTGATGTCAAAACGAGATTTTCGTGCAATTAGGGAATGATCGGTAAATAATAATATTAACCCCTTTATTTAACCTTCAATTTAAGCATCGGTCTATATAATTTAAGGTAAAACTTTAAGGTTTTTTTGTTCAATTTTATTTAAGTTTTTGTAGTTATCATTTTTCAGAAGATACAAATGAAATATTAATAGTAATAAACACATGACATTTTGACTTTAAGACCGAAACTTGCCGCCATTTAAATAATTATTATTCTCAACAATGGGTTACATTTCAAAGTAGCTAGTGATATTATACAGTATATGTAATTAGATTTTTCCCAAAACTGCCGGCTAATTGAGTAAGATAGGTTATGAGGCGCGCATTGTTGTCGCAATGACAAATAATGGCAGATAATACCACAGTATCGGGTGTCGCCCTCGAATTTAGCACTACGTTTCGAGCCAATATTCGGAGTTGATAATACATACGTCATTGTATGTATGTAAGTTATGTTTATTTACATGCGTGAATGAGATTATTTGGTGCGGTAGATTTAAGCGCATTTTGATTGCAATGAAACTTTTTAAACTTTGTTAGTAATTTTTGACCGTTTGTTTTTACGTTTTAACGTGATTAATTGAGTTTGAAATAATTTTACTATGTTTCTTCTTTAATTTACTTCAATGACTTACTATAACATATTATTTGAAGTACTAACTGTATGCTGTATAAAAAGTTACATCTTTCATCACAGCCAAAATTAATATCAAAGCAAGACATTATCGAATATTTATAAATTGGGATATATTTCCGAATTACATAATTAACTAGAGGCATAACATAGTGGGACACGCAACTTTCCATTTAATACAGTAGGTAAACTTCATTAGACTCTACACTACACTGTGGTGGGTTTGTTTGATACTAGTTTTTGGCACAGATAAAAACAAAAATCACTAATATTTTATGAACAGCATTAATACAAAAATTACAGTCTTGACTAAACCAAAGATAAGGTTGTAGAATATCGATCAGAAAGAATTTTACAGTGTTACCTACGGGTAACACAATGTTTCGCACCAAGAGTAAACCTTGACAGATGTTCAGATGCTCCACAGCTACTGTACTCCGTCGGGTTACCTAATAAATAATAGTCCCGTGAGTTAAGACCGCCCAGCGAGGAAGCAAGAGCTTGTTTACTGCGCAACCCCAGCAGTATTGTGGCCACCTACGCTATATATTTTGCTTAGCAAATTGCTCAGTTCGCTCGGTGTCTAATAACCCTTTAATGAAGGTACTGCGATGTTAATATTATTTGTGATGATATTAGTAGAAGGGGTAATTTTATGAGTTCAGAATTTTCTTTATGACCTATCTGTGATGCAGTAATTATGCTCTATGACGAATAAAATCTGGTCCAAATTACTTGAAGCAAACCAAAGCAAAAATATAAAAACAAAACAAGCACTGCGCAGCGTTTGTAGAACAAAAGTGATGGGCAGGTATCATATTAAATTATATTATCGATACTTTTTCTGCTGAATAAATAACTGTTAAAAAAATTATGTATTCTAAGTTAATAGCTTAATTTAGTAGGATTAAACATAAATAATAAAACGGACTGGTCGCCAGTTTATGTCATATTCCTATTAATTTAAAATCAGATACAAAACGCCCCCCTATTTAGGTTTAAAGAACTTTATTTCTCATAAAAAATGGTATAATAGCAGGTTAATTATCGGATTTAAATAATGTAACGTAAATTAATTCAAACACGCGACCGATCAAACACTCGAGTGTCAATAATATTAACTCATTTGAATACAATCTCAACAAATATCTACCTGTTCTGCACGAGCTAAAAGTCATAGTGTAATTCAGTAGTACCAATTACTAATGCAGTCCAAATTAGGCTAATAATACCTCAGTAATAGGACGTCCAAGTGGTTATGACAGATTAATGACTTCTTAGACTCAGTAATCACAGCAAACGAGCGAGAAATAAAGTTGATATCGTACTTATATCATGTGGTACCTATAAACTTACTTACTGTTTTATTTATTTTACCTTCAAAGATTGATCATAATGGAGTATTCGAAAATAAATATATTCATAATAAATTTTTTTACAATAGTTTTTAATGACAATATTAGAAAAATGTATCCAACTTTAATATTATAACACATATAAAGTTAGGACTTTGGCATACTGTTATAAATCAAGGGGCGTTGTACGCCATGTTTCACATGTTCGATACCTTTCAGTCACGCAAACGTAATTCGTTATCATCTGTCTCGTTTTAGCGCCAAGTTGGAGCTTTCGGAGACTCATGGGAGGGGGGAACCTGTCTTGTCGTGACGTATTACTGTGTTGGCGGTCGGTGGGGTCAGACCTATTTTTGCTTCAGAGTATTATAACTTTATTTTTATTATTGTTTCTTTCCCAATAAATGTATATTAATTTCAAATATAATTGTTGCTTTATAAGTAGGTAACATAATCAGGAGAGAAGATGCGGCGACTAATGAAGTACTCGATGTGAATATCGATATCGGTACGAGGGCTAATTACTTAGACGCGACACCGCACTAATGTATGCCAAGTAGGTTCTCAATGCAAATAGCAAGTTCGATTCTGGAATAGACAATGTGAGCTAAAGTTTATTGGACCACCCGCAAATTCACAATGGACACTTATTAGATGCGACTTGTTACTCTTATGAACTACCAATTACCGATATTATAGGAAATAAGGAAGTATAATATTATGACACGTAGACTGATATTATTAGTTAAGCTGCATAAATTTACTTAGAGAAGTTAATAAAATAGTTTCTTAGAAAATGTTTCATCCAAGCAAAGAGACAGCGTTGATGCATAATGGATTATCAACTTCAGATATTTTATATTTGCACATAAATTGTCTATGGTGTGGTGTGGTGAGCAGTCAATCGTAAAAGTGAATCACGTTGAGCGCGTGATAGAATTATTAATCAATTTCTCAGTAACTCGTCATTATAAAAAGATAAATCATACGGTACATTCACTTTCGTCAATCGTATACAACTTGATTAAACGTTGAATAACAGTAGACTAGTCTACATATTGACCATTTAACTTAATGGTTTTTGTTCAATGTTCTCTAATGCTCAATTCTTTAGCATGTTCTTATTTGTAGCGGTTAATTCTTTGACCATTAAAGGTATTGCGTCCTTGTAGGACATCTCATTGGTCGGCAATAAATAAGTATAGCGTTATCTCACGATATCGACCGCAGTCCGCACTGCGACCTACCCCCTACTCTAATGAATTACACAATGAACTCTCATCTAAATACAGAAAAAAGCTTTTAAAGGCACATATCAAAAATGCCCACAAAAGCCTACTAAGACAGGACCCGGAGATTTATAGAACTCTCTTTGTTAACTCACGTAATCTCCACGTGGAGCCGCGATATAAATGGAGGTAAATGAAAATAAATGTAGTTCCTCATTCTGTTGCTTACCTATTTACATTGTGCCTTAGCATAAATCAGGCTCTATTGAATGGTAATATATTTAAAAAATTACCTGTTAAATCACATAAGGACAGATAACGCATTGTTTGGGGTATGTTTCGTATAAAAAAATGTTTGTCGGTTGCCGTGGTTGAGATTTAATGCCTTCAGGGTGGCATTTACATCACGGGTCCTCTCATATATAATGCGGTACACAGCGTGGAATACATTTAACTGGCACAGATTCGATAAAACAAAATTTCAAAGTTCATAATTAAACACGGTATTTGTTTAGTTGTTCTATGACAAAAATAATTTACTGTCTTGAATTATATCGATATTGCTAGTGCGTAGGCGAGTATTGAATTTAAATTAACGATAATAATTTATGTTCTGTTTCGGCATTCGGGTAAGTAGGGCAGATGACCCGTTTGTGGCCATTTTAAGAGTTTTGTCCACTTTGAGGCTTTCTTACCTTATAGCTGTAATAGCAAAATGCATTATTTTTGTAAAAAGTTGTTAAAAATATATTAATGAATCCTAACTTAATCATTTTTTTAGAAAAAGTCGAATAGTTTACTAAATATACAAATAATAACAAAAAAAGTCATTTCGTGCCATTTATGGCCAGATTTACCCCATTTCTGGCCACCATCATGTGCCAGTTTTGGCCATCAAGAATAAAACACAAATAATTGAATTTTAGTTGAGTTTTTATTATGAAATTGGTGGAATGATTTTATGTTAATGTTTTATTAACATATAATCATGTTTCCTTGAACAAAAAGAAAACAAAAAAGTTATTATTACAAATTAGGTACACACTGAGATCACTTTTATAGGCAACTTAATATAACCTTTTATATTAAATACTTAATTAAATTTAAATATTCTATAAAAAAATATATTCTTAAAATTATTATTATTTATTATATTATTTATATATATTATATTATATCATTCTTAAAATTATCAATTCTTATTTCTTAAAATTAAATATTATTTTCACGTGATCTTGTTTCTTCGTAATCGATCCACTTTTTATAGGAGGCATAACAAACACTGCAAATAAACAGAAAATATCAGAACACTTGAATAATAATATTAAAACTACATGGCAAAAGAAGTGGCCAGAAATGGGGTTTCCTTGTACCCACTTTTGGCCACCAACGTGGCCAAATATGGAGAATTTCGTCATTTTTTGTGCCATTTGTGGCCACCTACAAATAACTAACTTCTGAAATACTTAGCAAATAAATTGTTTTAATTCTATCTAAATAATATATTTTTAATATACAATTAACAAAAACATTAACTAAATAAAACAAGATTTCGAAAATAACAATTGATTACTCACCCGCTCGCCTTATTATTTTTGCTAAGAAAACTGCTTATTGCACGACCGGATGGAAAAAAGGCGTGTTATGTCAAAGAGAATTTTGACACATGATTTTTGTCAACGGCAGCAGTGCTGCCATTACTTAATGTTATAGGAACCGTACTCAGCAAAAAAAATAAATGATCTATGCCTTATTTACAGCGGTTTGAAGTCCTAGATGGCCAGAAAGGGCCCGGTGGCCACAAACGGGTCATCTGCCCTACCTACGTGTCAGCTTAGCCACGTCATGCTCAGTCTAAGCCACTTCCTGATATAACTGTATTTAAATACACCTAAAAATATGTCTTAACTTATTTAATTACAGCCTTCGTCATTATAATAACAACCAAATTCACTAGTCCTAGTCCAAAACACAAGGCAACAAAAATAATTAGTGACAAGGCTCCCCGCAGTCACTGTCCGGACACCTCGTAAGTTTCGCCTACATACGAGAGGCGTCATGCAAACGCAATAAGAAATAAGAGGTGAACAAAAAGAAGTGGTCCGCAGCAATAACTCACTGGCAGATTTACCCGAAAGATGCTGATGCTGTGTGTTTTATCACAGCAAAGCAGGGATAATTCCTTTTTAAGAAAGTTTTTATAGATATACAAACTTCTTGTCATAGGATAGGTTAGAATGAAATTCCAATAGGTAAAGAACTTACAGGATATTCTCTTCTAGTTGATCGTTAAAATAGTCTAATTACCTAATTCATCGTACACCGGTAAACAACTAGGTACACGACAGGTTAAAAACTATATTAAAGGTAGATATTATTAAAATTAAGTAGGTATTTACTTAAACTCTATTCATATTTTTAAATATTTTCATTATTATTATCTACATAATATTTTATTCAAGCAATAAAAAAGTTGATAAATTAACTGTTGAGTATTTAAGTAGTATCTACAACCAATACAGAAATCGATTATTTTGCCGTATCGAAGAGCACGCTGTGGAGGGCCCATTTATTCGGTTTATCGATACGTGACGCTGCAATTAGCACATCACTAGACAAAGCGCTCTCGGGTGCGAGCCTATAAATCATACAGATAGCATCTTCTACAAATTTGAATCGGATCTTATTTATGATTTGCCTTTTTCACGGCTACGTTTTTGGGAAAACTCCAATATAAATCACTGATAAATGGTTATTG
This sequence comes from Cosmorhoe ocellata, assembly GCA_963675405.1. Lineage (NCBI taxonomy): Eukaryota > Metazoa > Arthropoda > Insecta > Lepidoptera > Geometridae > Cosmorhoe > Cosmorhoe ocellata. The sequence continues at coordinate 7,048,548 of OY776253.1, read as the reverse complement.
GGTTTCGTACCTAATTCCAACTTTGTTGCCGCCCCCTCCGTTTTCAAATGTTTACCAAACAAACTCATGTATCTACCACCTACCTTTAATTATTTTCCAATAGGAAATACAAAATACTCATGCAAAATATGTGATTTGATTTCATTAAAACTTAGGTTAAATATTTAAGTTTTACCTTACCAATAAGAAAATACTAAAATAAGCAATAACGTAAATACCCTCATTGGTAAAAAAGAGATAAGATGGTCAAACAAAGTGGAGAGTTCCCACGGCCCTCTTCATTATTCCCAACAACATAATAATCATAACAAAAGCATGTACAAACACCGTACTTGGTTAAACAGCAATCGCATAAACAAACCCCCACAATAAAGCGAAATAAACGCTCGAGCACGCCATCCAATCGCACCTTGAATCGCACATAAACCGATGAACACCGGTTGAATTGAATACACCTCTCTCAACAGGAGCATCCAAATATTGCATTCCCCACCGTACTTGGTCGGGTAATATCGGGCACGAGTAGACTTCGTTAGTACCTATAAAATCGTTTACGAGCTGCCGAAGAACCCTCTTCAATAAACGTGCGATAAAAGTTCGGTTATACGGGGCTAGATGGCGGCACTAGTGGTCGCCTGAACGCTGCAACGATTTTACTGCCATCTATGAAGCTTTTTAAGCGTTTAAGAGTAGAGAGACAGGGAGAGACTGAGCTTTGCACAAGCTTTCTCTTTCGTTCCGCTCGGCACTCACTGAATTTCGGTCCGTTTACGGGACGACGGACGATGAGCGAACGTGACTACTACTGCTACTCTACGTAGGTACTTACGATAAGGCTTTGACATTATTAGTATTTTTGGATTAGTTCTGTACTGACTTAGGTACTATTTTATGTTTGTTTGTTTTATTTTATTTAGATAAAATAGTACCTACCTATGACGAAAGAGAAGCTAGAGGTACCGACTCCCGGTATTTTTGTCTTTCGACGGAATATTTCAATTTTAGTAAATTTAAAGCTAACCTAGATTAGCAGTAGGTATAGGACCGACTAGGTGGAGTTACGATCTGTGAAAGGTCACAGATAAGAAATGGATGCAACAAGCCAAGGACAGGATAAAATAATACATTAAGAGAGGCTTTATGTCCAGCAGTGGACTGGTTATAGGCTGATAATGATGATGATGAACTTAAATTTTATTTTGAAGACGATCATTTTGAAATTGATGAAAGAGTCATATGAATAAATTCTCATTTACAACGAATAAAACGTAATTTTCTAGACAACACGTGTTTCAGGTTCAGGACGTGACGTAACAAGTGTAAAAACCGTAAGGACTGGTTCAAAGCGAAGTTTAAATTTCGAACTGGATGTGATGAACGGTTTCACGCGCATTACGCCCGCCGGCCGCCGGTAGGGTTGCCACCGAGTTGGAAAATTTTTATCCTCTGCCATTTGTAATATCTGACAGTTCGAAATTTTTACAGTTGAAGTAAGTGACTTTGTAGGATTTAAATAATAAATGGGGCAAAAGTTGTTCTGTTAAGAAGATAGCAGACGTTATCGAAGTAAGACAGTAGGTAGATCAGTAAATATGAAAGTTAGGTTTTGTTTTAATTTATTTTTATAAATTTAATTTCTTTATGTGTATAAACGTCACAACAACTGTAAATAATTAGATCTCAGTTAATACATATCACTCTTGTATTATTTTTCATACATAAATTTATACTTACTAAAAGATTAGCTTTTTCAGTAGTTTTATGACTTTATTCAATTCAATTTAATTATAACTCGTATGAAAAAAATGAATGTTTAAAATTCGATACAGGCTTCACTGAGTTAATAGGCTTTTGCATAATCAGATCTAAGTAGCTTAGTCCGGATTATAGCTCGTATACCTATCTAGTGTAAATACGACAGCCCTAACCACGTTCGATGGTGGTCTCATTAGATCACGCCCTTATATGATGTTTTATTTTTTCCTCATATAAATTACAAGACTTGCGCAAGGAACTAACCTTGAACCTCTTCCCTTCAACTTATACGAACTGTTAAACGCTAGTAAAGTATCGCCTTGATCGCTAAAATGACGCTTGGAAAATCGCTTTAGTTGAGTGTAGCATTAAATATTTTAAATTGGATATAAGAGAAACTTGGCTATCAATTACCTATAAAACCTCTTTATTCTACATCCGCTATACGAAATAGACCCTTAAATACTTGGGTGGTTTTATGCAACACTGCGTCACAATTTTTGAATAACTTAAAGTATTTAAATTCGTTATTGTTTTTAAGAGAGCGCTGGTGGTGTAGTGGTAGCACGCCTGCCTCACGATCCGAAGGTCGTGGGTTCAAACCTGGTCGTGCACCAATGAGTTTTTCCATTCGAAAAATTTATGTGCGCAATGCCAGCGCTCTTAAACGGTGAACGGAAAACATCGTGAGGAAACCGGCATGCCCTAGAACCAAAAATTCGAAGGTATGTGTAGCATAGGTTAGTATTCTTATAAGCGGCGATGGGCTTGCAACCTGTCACGTACGGAATGCTAACTATTGTGCAAAATGTGGGCATGTACCAAATGTCATGTTTGGACTTGCCTCTGACTACCCTCTTTAGATGTCCTCAAAGATCTAAGTTACTAAAGATCTGAGGAGATATCTACTGAGCCTGGGGATTACAGTCGTGATCATTATATATTGTTTTTAAACTTACGCGATCTGAATACGTATTAGTTATTACGTGTATTTATCACGTTATTATTTAGCTATTTTTTCGCGACGTTTCGACAGGTTTACACACTGTCGTGGTCACGGGTAGCCTGGAGTTCAGGAGCTGAATACTAATAAAAATAATTAAAATCGTTATAGCAGCATATATTTTGAACCTGTTATCTACGTCAAGAAACAATACAAAATGAAATAAAACGAATTTAATTTAATTATCATAAATGCTGCTAAAATAAAAAAATGCAGCAATGTGAATCACCCCGTCAAGTGGCCAAAAAGTTCGTAATTTATAGACAAAACAAAATTAAAATAAAATGTGTTCACAGAATAAATCTTAATAAAATTGATCTCATCTTGAATAACATCATCTTGTGAGTCTGATGTACTGATTGCAAAATAAATATTAAGCTATGTACAAGTTCTTTAATTATTTTTTAATAGTATTCAATTGTGAGAACACTGATGAATTATGCGTGCTATAGATACAACCTTTACCTTTCGATCTTAAGGTCTTGTATTTGAATCTTGGCCGTGCTCGTACAGCGCAACGTTTAAAGGTGGATTTGACCAACTTAAGTTATAGCTATTCCTTAAAATAATATATTGTCAAATGCAAATAAAATGACATAGTGCTGTTTGATAACTAAGATTTATTCTGAAGACAGTGCTTTAAACTTGTTTGGTCAAATACGCCCTTGGTATAACATCGTAAATTATCGATAATTATTAAGTTCTCATAATTAACCATAATGATAAGTTGAGATGATTCAGTCTAAAAATGCACGCCCCTCCACTTGTACTTGTACCGCATGTAGAGGTAAATACATTAATAATAATATTAATAATAAGAGGCAGAGGTAGATCAGTCTAAAAATTTAATTCAACATTTAAAGGGTGAAACGAGAGAGAAGCTTGTATAAAAAAGTTTCACTAGTACCTAATAATGTCACAACAAAAAGAACTAGTAGGTTCTACCTACTAGCTCTTAAGCTTCTACAAGCTTCTCTCTCGTTTTACCCCTTAAATGTTGAATTTCGGAAATTCCTTGCTTAATCTATATCTATATAAGAGCTTAACCTGACTGACTGACTGACTGACTGACTGACTGATTTATCATCGCCCAGCCGAAACCGCTGAAGCTAGAAAGCTGAAATTTGAAAGGTGGGTTCCTTTTATAACAAAACCACCCACTAAGACGGGATTTTTGGAAATTCCACCTCTAAGGGGGTGAAAAAGGGTGAAAACGTTAGTATGAAACTTTTTAACGCGTGGAACGATTTTCATGAAACTTTGTTTGTGCACTGTAAATGCAAAATTAATGAACACGTGTTTCAGGATTTTTCAATATAACTATCAAAAAGGGGTCAAATGTGGGGTCAATTTTTGTATGGGAACTTTTTAACGGGTAATGCGCTTGTGCACCTATAAACCCTAACACAAACCTTTCCTTTTAAATTTCAATGGCTCTCTATGACTAGTTATGGTTCATGGTTCAAGTATGGTTCAACTAGGCTGTGCGGTAATATGTCAGTCAGTCAATAACGAAAGAGCTTTATATTATTTAGATTTTTATTTCCAACCATGTTGGTGGGTAACTCATTTTGTCATGTCATTATTAAATATTAATATTTTTTTCTGTTGACCGTACCAAACAGGTTTTCTCATGGCATTTTATTTTATACCTACCGATAACTAAACGCTAAACGCAGCATTATCTACCATTTCATCAAAATATTTCAAATTGTTTTACCAATAAATTGGTTTTGTTTTTTTATTGAAACAATTGAAGGATTTACGAACTGACAAGACGTTCGTTCGTTCTCGCTCCGGGGTTCAACAAATTATCAATTTTGAAATTATAATGAGGTAACCTAAATAAATGCAATACCTTTTTACCTATCAGTATATTATATTATGTATTATAATATATCATGCATTAACAACATCATGGGTAGGTACAATAAAATTATCCATCATCTTTACAAAGCAAACTTTTATATAAAGGTCGTTGGGATCAAGATTTGATCCCAATTACTTAGTTTAACAATAAACTTTGTCTCACACGGCTAAATAAAACAAAACAATGAGCACGACTGTAATTCTCAAGTTAGGTAGACTCTAGTTATTTAGATTTTTGAGGTTATCTGAAAAGGTGTAATTAGAGGCACGTATAAATTATATTATGTGACACATGCTGCTGTTTAGCAGCTAATTTGAATCAAAATTGTATTGGGATTAATCAAAAGCGGCTGTTTCAAAAACGATGATAGCTTGGACACATTTCTAGATGAGTAAATTTTTTTTTCAGAATCAACTCCAAAATACTAAATAAAGAAAAATACTAAATAAATAAAAACTTGAGAGGTGTCAAGGGACACCCGGATGGAACGAAGTTCTTTTCCTTGCATTCTAAGAGAGAGAGAGACAGACAGAGAAACACGCGCACGCCGCACGGCTTACAACTATAGCAAAAAGTGTCGTGACAACTTTTCGTGAGATTTTTTTCCGTCTAGCCCCCTTTCACAACGCGCGATAAAGAACGTCGTTCCAATAATTCATAATATGAGTAGTATCTAATATTGCAACAAAATAGGTTATAACACAAAAAATACAAGTAGGTACTTAGGTATGCAGAAATATGTCAAAATATAACTCTAAGATTTTATTTTTTTTTCCTTTGCGCATAATGATTTCTGTTTAAACTGCCAATTAAAAGCAAGTAAATCGAATTGAAATCACGGGAGCTTAACAAAAGGTTTAATTATCTGAATATCTACGTACAGACAGCCAGACAGTGGTGTTTTGCGCAATTATACCGATACTGATCTGACGCTACAGATACGAAGCATGTATTTCGTTTCGCTGTGGTGCCTACTTTATGATTTATTGACGATGTTTTATCATTTGACAGTAGGTAGGTTTACCTTTTATTTGTTTTTTACCTGACTGCGAATTGGAAGGGTAATGTGTTTGGGAGTATGTAAGGTTTCGCCGAGACGATGTGTATGAAAAACGGTTAAAGTATCATAATAACAAAAATACAAACGCATCATGTCGTCTGACAGTAATTATTTATTGAAAAACCAACCAAAAAGATGAACGATAATTAATTGAAAATTTAATTATTTGTTTTTTTTTATATAGGAGTAATCACTGAAACTACAATCCAATTTCAAAAAAAAATCACCAATGCTTAGAGTGAACTTCCAGGATGAACATAGGTTATTTTTATTATGTAGGTATCTTGCGGGTGAAACCGCGGACGGAAGCTTGTTGAAAATAAAGTGTAAGTTAAAAACTTTACAATACTGCAAATCGCAATGTTGATTATTGGTTTTTAATAGCTGTTTCAGTTTATTACTCACGTTTGTGTTTCATATATCAATGCATCCTTTATTGCAAACAACGGACCGAAGTATGAAATTCAGTCAGCTAAAGTAGAGCATACTTTGGCAAGTTGGTAGCGTATCACGAGCTTACGGAATTTGGCTGCTAAGAATTGTAGCACAATCAAAATATTATTGCAATAACTTTTGATAAAGATAAAGGTAGGTAAGTACTTAAAGTTATTTTTTCAATTTATTTATTCAGAAGACATTAAAAATATTGTTCAAAACTATTTACTACATTATCAGTACGAGTACAATCAAATAAGTCTGGTATTTCTTTATACTTACATCAGTTTTTTAATAGCTTTTTAATGATATCTAGTAAAGATAATAACACGAACCATAGTTTTTATTTCTACATCGAACAGGTATGTAGCAAAATCACGAACACTCTGATATCCGTTTATAATGCAATTCCTCAAAGCTCCGAAACGTCTTATCAATACAAATCCCTTAAAACCAAATTAAACCAATTGGCAACACCTTAAAGTCCATACTCCAATAAATAACATCTGATTTATGAAAATTTATCAAACTCTTGAGGTTTAATTTTGAAATGAACCAGCTTTGTTTCTAGAAGGTATTACGTACGTTTTCAATGACATGGTAATTGAAGCCTTTTGAGGCAGGAAGTAAGTTGAATTTTGGTTGGTCTGGTCGTGCGAAACAGACACATTCTATGGAACGTTGGAAGTGTGTCTGCGTATTGTTTTGATAAGCTGTAAAACGGGTTTGCTTGATTTATTCGTGGTATGATTTAATGCGAAGAAACTACTCGCCTTTATATTGATGGATCTATTTTTAGTTATTTCTTTCAAAACATTGTTCTAAACAATTTACCGCGTTAAAGCCAACGCCCACTGGAAGAACTTCAATAATTTAATCTGTAGCAAAAAAACAAACTATTCACAAGAATCGACGCAAAGCCCAAGTGGGCGTTCAGACTATTTAAAAACTGTGAAAGAAATTACCAAAGCAAAACTGTTTTGTAATAATTCATTAATAAGCAGGTGACCAAGTAACCAAGACAAGAAATTAGGCTACGTGCACACCATCTATAATGGTAACGATTCATCCGTCGATGCAAGCAATAATTATGGAAGTCCTCAATTAAATTATAATGGTAGGGCTGTGTGTGCATTCGTTATTCTTAGATTGGCAGCCCTGTCGCTTCAGGCCAATGGGGACGCTGTAATGCGGCGCCTGAGTATGATCGCCCGCTGAGCTTACAGTGTAGCCAACTTGTAGAAACGTGGTGGAAATCATTTGATAACCAAATCGGGCAGTGTCTAGTTTGAATATCGAAATCGATGAAATTAAACATCTTTGAATTTATGCATTCATATCCTTCACAGCTTGTTAAAGTGCTAGTAAATTAGTACTAGCTGGTTTTGTAGAAGAGTAATGTGATTGCACTTCTCGTTCACATGGTACGAATTTATAGTCATCAAAAACGACAGTTGATTACTCCGATGTTCAATTATATGTTTCGTCCGATGTACCGAAGACTTGTCCGGTCAACCTGTGATATTGTTGCTGTGATTTGGCAAAGCTTACTGCTTACCACCAAGAACTCATTCTGCCAGTTCTATAATTTAACCAAATTTAATAATAAATGCGCTGGCCGCCAATATCAGGTTGATATAGAGGTGGGTGACTAAATGTATGATTCATTCATCAGAGGCAAGCGATATCGACACGCGACTAACAAAAACATAATTCAGTTATGCCGCGTCAATGTGAGAATAATATCAATAAAAAAAAGTAAACATGACCACGACTGCAACTCCCAGGTTTTTGAAGACATCCTTCTCATTATCTTCATATATGTTTCAGAAAATAATATATAAATACCAGTAATTCGCTTATGGTCGCTTGTCGCTGTCACTGGGGACCGAATCATACCTTTAGTATCACGCCGTGGGCAACCAAGGTTCGACAACGAAATTAAACATAAAAAACATAGGTAAGTAGGTACTTATAAACACAGTCATGCAAATGTCTATCTATCGCAGTCATGACGTAATGGCTAAATCAAATCGTGTTTAGACTTCGAACCCAATTTAGCAGAAATAACCTATTTCACTACACCAACCGTTTCCTTCAAATACCATTACGAAAAACAGCGTAACAATTTTCCTCTGAATCTGAATTCTATTATTTTCCTTGACTTGGCTGTATTGCTGGTTGATAATCTAACGCCATGGAATGAATGAATCTTAAAATAACTGATGGTTTAGTGGTAGAAAGTTTGCTTTTGCGTTCATCATTGCGGGTTCTTATTCCAGAAAAATTTATCCTAATGGACATGATGTACTTATTTATTTATTTATCGGAAAATCAAAAGCTTGTAACAATTAATTAACAACTGCTTAGTACTTAGTATCTAGACGATTATAAGATTCTATGTAAATAACTTATCTTGTTCTAGAATAGCTTTATTCATCCCAGCAGTAGTATGAATGAATTATGCAATTTTAGACCAAGATAAGACATGTATTTTGTACATACCTTTATCTATTATGTAGGTAGCTTTTTAGGTCAGTCGAATCTAGAGTTCCTATGATTGGGAATATAATCGATCGCTCTATATTCGTCGAGAACGTAAATCATTTCAGTAGATATTTGCGTGTCTTTACTGGCAACTTTATTGCCGTAGCAAGGTCGGTCTTTGCTCTATTTTACATAGAAAACAGGTTTGTTTTGCCGATTTTCAACACCACCATTCAAAACTTTATTTACATTAAACCCAGCGTGAAAAAATATTTTCAGATATTTCGTTGAAGGTTTTCACTGTTTTAAAGAGGTTTACCAGTTTGTCATTTTAAATATAACGTCATAAGCGCCGAAAACAGGCTTTTAATGTAATGAATTCTAAAAATCAGATTGTTCACCATATAAACGATTATCAATTGTTTAAAGATAATTGTTTCACTGGGTTTTTTTAAGATTCCCTCAACACAAATAGCGTCAACACATTTTTTTTTACCTTCTGTTATTTTTATCTGTGTTAATTGTTAAATTACTTTCATCTTGATTTTGAAATCGAATTAACGTGTTTTGCAAATTTGAGAGACCTAACTGTAAGTTTTTAAAAAAATCATACAACGCTATGTATAATGTATGTCTATTAGTATAGAATTGATTCCATTTTATGAATAAGTTAATAATTCAACATTACCTGGCCCCTATTCAATAAAAATTACAAGTCTACAAATTTGTAAAAAAATTACAATATTGTCGAACAAGTGCTGTTTAATAAAACCTACAAATATGTAGAATTGTAAGAAAATTTTACATATTTGTAAATTTTCCTCGAGTAAATCGTATTATTTATTAAACAGAAACTTGTAGAATCGTAGCCGATTACAATTAATTGTATTTTACAATTTTGTAATGTTTATTGAATAGGGGCCTGGTCATTTAGTTTTACAAACAACAATAGAATACTAATTAAAGCTTTGTTACTGCAATAAACTTAGTGTAAACACAGAGGTAGTGGGTTCAGTAACCAGTAAGCTACAATTTACTGATATTGATGGTACATCGATGGAAATGCCACATGCACGATTAGCCATCGACCAGTTATATTTTTATAAATAGGCGTCTGTACAAGTGAACACCTTACTACCATTCCATAGAGTTTAAAATCAGTTTTTACGAACATGAATGCTAGTTTTTTTTATGGAAAGTAACAATTGTAACTCCAATTTATTTAATCCCCTTAGAACATAAATCTCATGCAAAATTCAATATTGAAACATTTACTTATTAAAATTTAAGGAATCATTAAATTTAATTTGCTTAAAGTTTCTCAGTCAAATGCACTTTATAACAAGACAATAATTCAAGGAGATAACCCTTTATTCACCTTCCGTATTAGTTAGCAAAGTGTGAATGGTCGTAATACACGCAACGTGGCTATCATCCTTTTGAAATTGTTTATTACGTCAAACATAAGATTGTGGTGAAAACTGGTAGCAAAATACCCTACAAATAATGTTATAAAATTAAATAACCTGCAGATGTTTTAGAGTTCAATTATAATTGAATTAAATGATTTGTGCAATTTCTTATAATATAATGATAAACTATTTGCAATTAGTTTTATTAACATAACTTACATGAAAGCTATAAATAATGCTAGCCACTACTGTATCTATAATGTATTATTGACTGTTATGGTTTTTTTTTCAGTGCCTAATCATCATCTTCCTGCCCTTATCCCACGTTATGTGGGGTCGGCACAACATGTGATCCTCTTCCATTTCCCTCTGTCACTCGTCATCTCATTACTCACTCCTTTCTTACTCATGTCATCTTTCACACAGTCCATCCATCTTTTCTTTGGCCTACCTCTACCCCTGTATCCATCCACATTCATACCTAACACTCTCCTTGTCACATGACATTCATCTCTTCTCATAACATGCCCATACCACGCTAACCTATTACTCCTCATCTTTTCTGTCACCGGTGCCACTTTCAGGCTTCCTCTGATATACTCATTCCTTATTTTATCCATCCTTGTCACTCCACACATCCATCTCAACATTCGCATTTCCGCCGCATGCACTCTTTTCTCGTCCGTTCCCTTGGTGGCCCAACATTCAGACCCATACAATACGACAGGCCTTATGATCGTTTTGTAGATTTTCCCCTTAAGTTTAAGGGGCATTCTCGGATCACACGTGGTTCCTGTGACCTGTCGCCATTTCATCCATCCCGCATTTATTCTAAATACGCGTTAATTCCAAACTATTTCAAATATATTGTTATGGTGTCTGGCATTAGCCGCGCAAATATTTTGTAACGTGTGTTTTTCTCTCTGCAAACGCTACTTAGCACACCTCGTTCTGAATGTATTTTATAAGTGACGTCTATATAAATTCTCTTACCAATATCTTTTGCATTAATAGAAGCCCTAATTGACCCATATCTGTCATAAAAGGCCCATTTCCACATAAAAATCATAATTGATAAAAGCACGCGGTTCTATGACGCATGAGACACGGCGATCCATATTGTTATTACACACGCGATCTCGATATAAAGACATAAATAACCAAACTCCTACTAGCCGAATGTTCTCGTAGTACTCGTATTTTGGTAATTTAGCAAAAAGTGTAGAAAAAACTTGAACATATTACAAAAAAATTACGTAACTACTAGTTACACTGTTTCTTCTAATAGCAAAACTATGATTTGATTTAGACATGGTTCCATCATAAAGCAGTCTAGAATTTACTACATTTTTGTCTTGATTTATAAATTAATTTCTACTATAGTGCTTGAGTAAAGCTGTTAAGCTGAAGATAAGATATTTTCTCGGAATTCTGATTTGAGTTCCATCACGAAAATCTTTATAAAACCGGAAATCGTTGTGGCTGATCGAAGAAATAAAATTCAATTTTAAATTTCAGTTTAAAATTGAATTTAATGCGCGGCTTTGTCTGCGTGATCCATCAATAAATGAATTATTGCGATAAGTAATAACAAGAACTCAAAGAAATATTTTATATGGATAAATAGGAAAAAAATAAGTGTGTAGATTATGAGAAATTAGGTGGTATGAAAATAAAACCCAAAAAAATCAACATGTTTATTGATAAAAAAAATCATTGTGCTAAGTTATAAAATAAAGGTATTTTGATAACAAAACTGTTGAAAACGTCACAAATAAGTATCTTAAAAATAGGTATTGAAAGGTGCGTTATGGTAAACATTACAAATTAAGTTGTGTAACAATTTAAAAACATTGAACTAATTTTAGTCTAAATTCAACAACTACACCTTTAAATATAAATTTACGTAACAAGCTCAGTTTCAAAACCGTGTCTGACGCTTTGGGAAACCTTCCAGCTGTTACATTCTTTACAGAGTACGTGTTTTATCTCAATATTATATATCATCTAGTCTAGACGGCTCTTAATAGTCACAGGATAAAATAAAAACAGAACAGTGAAAAAGACCTACTTTTTCAGCTCAGTTCCCCTATCAACAAAGTTTGAAATAACATTAGAATGACATCGGACTTGTATTGTCTTGGCAAAGAGATATTACTCCCAAATATTACCAATAAAACTAAATGATATAATAATAGTTGAATTTACCACTAGTATATTTTTCTATTAACAGTAAGTACTTACAGTTTAAATAGGCAGTACTTAATTGATAATATTACATAAAACCTCTTAACAAAAGATAATCTATCACAAGGTGTGAATCTGTCTTAGAATAATGCACAATTAAAGAGTTAAATTACCTTATTTGAATATATTATAGTAACATAAAACATATTTTTAACATAAATCATGAATGAATCTAGTTTACTGCGCTATTTCTCATAAATACGACATTAATTGTAACAACAAAAGAGATCAAAATAAAAAAATTGAGCGGTCAAATGAAAAAATATCTACAAATAAAACATTTCTTTATGAAATTGGTAAAGACTTAAAATTTCAATCTATAATAACAGAAATAAACACACTATAATATAAAATACATTTTAATACAGTTGAGCTACCAAAGAAACATTACAAGATCTAGGTATATGTATATTTAATAGTCATACAATGATAATTATTATAAAATATTATGTGTAAAAAATCCTGCTGCTCATAACTTACAACTATCGGTACTAACTGATAGAAAGAGACTAGGAAAACCATCATTGCGTCTTGAAGAAAAATTAATTAGTAATTTTTTTATACTAGCTAATATAGCTGTTTATAATTTTTTTACTGAACTTATAATGATGTGAATAAAAACAGAAACACTCGTACCTTGCTGAACCGAAATGAGACTATAAGTTCGTCACGTATTTTATAGCCAGCGCGTCGTAAGTTGTGGGTAATTTTTATTGAGTCCTTGAACTTGTTAACAGTTTTGTCGGTCGATAATTTCTCTACCACAGCTGATCTCTTGTTTTACTGCCGCTGATATTAATGCTCTATTTTATCATGTTTTGAGATCGATTATAATCTTACTTACTGATTCGTTAATTATTATTACAATGTATCATTAAATTTTTTCTTTATTATTTTTTTTTTTAATATTAGTCTTTCTTATGAGTAGGATAAAGGTACGTATACTCAATATTTTTATAACATTGAAAATAGTTAAGAATTGCAAGAACACAAAAATGTAGATACAACTTGAATCAGGACGTAATCTTAGCAATAAAAACTAAGCCTCAGACAATATAAATCATATTTTTTGTTGTACGTTGTGGTTTTTACCAAAGTAGCACTACAGAAAAAGAAATACACAGTAGGTATAAGGTAAGACCCTTGGCATTACAATGGTAAATTACTGATCTTTGACATCGCAGAACAATGGGGAGACGCAGCCAGAGATTTATTATGTGACGGTAATGTCATAGATTAGATAATACGTCGATTAACAGATACGGCAAATTTGATTAGTTGATAATGCTTTGAATAAATAGCCGGTATGAGATGGTATGATAAACAATAGATTTACAAATTGATGTATACCTACTAAGGTAAAATTATAGCTTTTTTAGGTGTTTATTTTTATTCGTTTTTTTTTATCTATCTTGAATAAAATGCTCACAACATAAATTATGTTTGTGCGTAGTGTTTGACTTACTTTTGGAGATTAGTAAAAGCCGATTTTTTTTATACATTTTTGTCTGTATAGCTTGACCAGATTTAATCTTTTTCGCGCACTCAGATTATATTTTTGACGTGGCAGAACTGCCACAAACATACGTTTCAATAGTGCTGCGCGCACGCATCGACCCACGATCGAGTGACAGCCGAACAAAGTACGACGTGTGATTTATTGTACTTTGCATACAGTTTAATTTAATGTAAGTTGTTACAAAATAGGCATTTTTTTTTTAACTCATACTATGTGTTAAGTAAAACGAGTGAGTACAGTAAAGTAAGTCGTTAATGGAAAAGCTTAAGGTTCAATTTCACTAAACATTTGTTAACAAAATTTGGCATTTAGCAAAACCTGATTGGGCATCAAAATAAAAAGATTCGGTAAGTATCTATCTTACGACATTTTATTTTACGGTTAAATAATTATTTGTCAAGACATGATAGATCCCAAAACAATTTCAACAAGTGATTAAAATGCTAAATACCTGTCTGTTTAATTAACTGAGCATGGTGAAACAAGCCTTATGAATCGAATGATTATTTTGTGAAAAATTGCTTAATACAAAGTGAATTAAGTATATTATAATTTAGTAGCACAGGAAACTCAACGGAAATAGTACGAAACAAAAAAACAACAGAAGTCGATTAACAACATCCTGTATCACACTTAATTAAACCAGAAATAGCTTTATTCTATATTGTTCAATTGCGTTAACTTTTAAAGTAATATTAAAAATCGATGGAGGATATCTTTCAAGCAGTATGTATAATGGCTGAAAATCTAAAAAATGAGGTTTTTTCTCATCAGAATACATTTTTCGTTTTCGGAGAAAAAAAAACGATGTTAATTGTGTAAGCATGCTACTTGAAATTTTTGGATTTTATTACCGTTGGTAGGTATTTTGCTCAGCTGTCAAACATTATTTTATGTCACGATTCAAGCAGCAGCCAGTCATTTTTTGTCAGAAGACGTAACTGTCCTTATTGTGGTAAAAACTCTACTAATTGGGAACAAAATAAAAACCGTAACACGTTCTTTGAATTTCTTAAAACATTTCAAACAATACTTTGAAAGAATGCCATTCATTCCCATAGTCACCTGTGGTCGTAAAAATCATGCAACTTTTCGTAGGCCCATAACCATAAAACAGTTAAAACTCAATAGCTCGTACCTGACTATAACAAAATCTTTATTAGCTCTGGTCATAACGGTTAAGTGTTACTAACTACGGTTGTGCAACGCAAATTTTACAATATAAAAGTTTTTTTTATTAGTAAAATCACAGTTATGTGATAACATATTTGGTATTTTTTTCTTATTTTAGGTTTAATCAGAGTGTTTTATTTATTTTTATAAAAAAAAAAAAAAAAAATATGATCACGACTGTAATCCCCAGGCTCGGTAGATTATCTCCTCAGATCTTTAGTTACTTAGATCTTTGAAGATATCTAAAGGGGGTAGTCAGAGGCAAGTCCAAACATGACATTTGGTACATGCCCACATTTTGCACAATAGTCAGTATTCCGTACGTGACAGGTTGCAAGCCCATCGCCGCTTATAAGAATACTAACCTATGACACATGCCTTCGAATTTTTGGTTCTAGGGTATGCCGGTTTCCTTACGATGTTTTCCTTCACCGTTTAAGAGCACTGGCATTGCGCACATAAATTTTTCGAATAGAAAAACTCATTGGTGCACGACCAGGGTTGAACCCACGACCTTCGGATCGTGAGGCAGGTGTGCTACCACTACACCACCAGCGCTCTTATTAACCTAAGCATAATCACAGATTCCATAATATTATGTTTTTTTAGATAAATTACTGCGTAGATCATATTTGTACCCACTATTAACAATGTATTGAACAATAAAGAAGCAAATTTCCTTCAAACGATTAAGTAGAGGTGAACATTCTATTAAATGCAGTTTTATTGATCATTTGCGTTAAGAAAATGAGTAATAAATATTATCTGCCTACAAAGAGAGCAATTTTAAACACTTAATGAATTTAAATGCCATTTTAATTGTTCTAAGGTAATCAAACAGCTGATGCTAACAGGGGAGAAATTGTACTTAATATACGACTTGGCAGCCGTTATGTTAAATATTAACAGATACTTACTTAACTCTAAACTTTTAAAAAAATCTTATATAAAGTTACCTACAAATGTAAAAAAACTTATATTATGTTAGCTGTCATTCATTTTGTTGCAAAAACTGAAATAAAATAAATACGAATACGATTTTCCGTAACTTTATATAACTATAAATTGAGTGTAAGATTTTATATCGCAACAAATACATTTTAAATTTATATTAAAGCAGAAACAATTTGTCGATCGATAAGGTGTTTTCTTTGTAAATAAATGTCATTATAACATGGCGATATGACTGTGCCGCGTTGCCATTGGAGCTGACACAGCTGAGAAGAGAATAGTACGATCATTTCACTTCATCACTCATAATAATATGTTTATAATATGTATAATATATTATTATAAAATCGTTGAGAAGCCGTGTTTGTACTTTTGATATTTTCAATTAAAACTGCACTTCGTAAGGAGGTACTCATATAAGTAAACTAACGCGTACGAAACCACGGGTATCAGCTAGTTAAGAAATATAATTGTGAAATTACGAGTCATAAAAATAGTAATTTGCTTGAATTCGTTTACGCTTGGTAAGACTTAGAAGTTTTTAAATGTTTATGGGATTTTTAATTTAATATAATATTATCTTTATGTTTCTAAAATTTTGGGTCAGTATTACGCATTTTATCTTAGCTTGATATGCATTTGTCAAAACTGTTTAGAGTTTTACGTAAAAAATAATTTAAAAAAAACTAATAGTAACGAAAATGCCATTGAGACCAAAGCGGAGGTCAAAATTGATGTCTACTTGAAGGACTGGTGCACGGTAGGCCAAATCCGTGATGATTGGAAAGAAGAAAGGGAGGCCTTTGCCCTGATTTGGGACACTGCAGGCTCTTAATCTAAATAATATACTTACATAACTCAAAAGTGACTGACTGACTGACTGACTGACTGACTGACATAGTGATCTATCAACACACAGCCCAAACCACTGGACAGATTGGGCTGAAATTTGGCATGAGGGTAGATATTATGACGTAGGCATCCGCTAAGAAAGGATTTTGATTTATTCTACCTCCAAGGGGATAAAATAGGGGATGAAAGTTTGTATGAAAAGTCGTGATAATCGACATTCACGCGGGCGAAACTGCGGGCATCAACTAGTAAATAATAAAGCATAAATAATATGATGTAGTGCTAGTTAGACGTGTAAAAGTGATCTAGCTACCTTTCCAAAAAGCTGCGATTGGAGCTAACTCATAAAATGTTCATCGTAACTGCGTCCGCCCTACAATGTGACGGTTATACAGAGTCGAGCAGGTGCGAACATTATCTTAATTCAGTGCTACCAACCGACCGAGAGGTGTGCGCGGACCTTTATGTTGTAAATTGAAAATCTAAAGAACTTGATTTTGCGCGATTCCGCGATCGAAACGTTTTGTACAATATTGGATGAGTTCATTCAATACGAGTTTTTACGATTTTTATTTATTTTACAGCTTTATAAACACGGATAATAATTTATCAGCAACTTTATGATAGGCATTAGCGCCAATTTAAAAGCTTTTATACGAAACATAATTTAACTAATAAATGACCGTATTCTGCATATTAAGTAAATATTAATTTAAAACAAAACTAAACTTATTTTGCATAATATTATAAAATTATGTTAACCAAAAAATGAAAATGAGTAGTTGGTATTTATTTGAAAAATAGCAGTCGTCAATTCGCTGCTTCAGTTTTAAGCGAATAGGCTCTAGCGTAGATTTTCTGTTTAAATTAATTAATAATTTATTCAAATTGGGGACAATCCATTTGAACTGGTTCGACTGTAATAGTTGTTTTGCTGTGGCTTAAATAAGATAATTTGTCTTAGTTTTCATCAGGTAAGAGCTACAATTGTTTTATACAATAATATAAAACTAACTACTATGCAAAATGTGGAAAATATCAAGTTTGGACGTGCCTCTAACTACCCTCTTTAGATATCCTCAAAGATCTAAGATTTTACTAAGCCAAAATGAGTAAAGCTTTGAATGCAACTTACTATTTTACAATCCGTATTTATTTTACGTCAAGTTACTATAAATTAGTTTAAATCTCCAACCACTATTTAATTAATATAATCGAGACATGCACCATATTTGATTAATCTAGCGCAAGATTAATCAACAACTTGTTTTACTGTAGAACACTATTAAATCTGGTGACATATTAAATTAAAAAGTTACGTAAATATATAAGTAAGTTAGAACATTCGTTTTTAATTATGTAGTGTAGAATTTTTTTTCTTCTAGTTAAAGTAGCAAGAATTTCTAGTTTAATTACTGGATTACTACATTTCAACAATTTTTTTATCAAGGCCGACACTGGCAAAGCTTATCTATCAGTATTGCCATACCACGTGGTTATACTGCTTAGAGACACTTGCGAGACAGAGATCTGGATCAGTCAAGCTATCTTTAGATCGTTTGTAACGAATTGTTTTTTTTTGACTGCTGAAAATTACATTGTTGTTGTGTAATCTTTAGTCTATGGATTATCTTTGAACTCTACCACCTAATACTATCAATAGGGTAATAACCTAGAGCGCAGTCTTATCCAGGGCATGCGGGCGGTGACCTCCGCCCTTCCGGCCCGCTGACCCCTCTGAAACTGAAACTAAAGCCTGTTTCAGACGGTATTTTCAGTAACTTCGATAAGCTGAGGTAAGTAAGTAAATCATACGTAGTGTGTGAAATACGCGGAGCTACACGTGCCTTTATATACTAGTATTTGTTTCTTGTTTTTCTCAAATCAATCCTCTTAGAATGAGCACGTAGACATATTATTATTAGTATTAGACGGGTATTTATCGCGTTTAAATTACCTTATATTTTCCCGACGTTTCGACAGGTTTGCACGCTGTCGTGGTCACGGGTAGACTCTGTCGAAACGTCGGGAAAATATAAGGTAATTTAAACGCGATAAATACCCGTCTAATACTAATAATAATGTGTTCAGATCGCGTAAGTTTAAAAGTACACACGTAGACATAGTTTTTATTTACGGAGGAGAAGACAAGGTACTTGTTATGTCATAAGTAACATTTTTGTTTGGCTACTCTTATGTATGAAACACTATTTACGGTGTTAATGCTAAGGGATAGGTTGATTGAACAATTTGGAACAAACTCATTCACTTATGGAACTTTTAAGCTTTTTAAGTCGCTAGACCTTACGTTAAAGAATTTTGAAATATCTGTGAACTTGTGAAAACTCAGCCTTTATTAACCAGTAAATGATAAGTTTCATCAATGTCCATAAGGTCAAGAAGGTAATATCGGAAAATCCGGTGAAAAAGATATTAAAAAAAAACAAATCCAGGTGGCGTTTATTAAAGAGGTGTGAATTCAGTACATAAAAATTCGAATTCTATAACTATCTTTAATCCGATATATTTATTATTCACCGTGACCTATAGAAAACCGCTTAAAAACAACACATTATCATACTAAATTATTCATAGTGCAATTTATTTTACCCTACAAAACTGAATGTTTAAAAACTAATTAACTAAAACGGGGGCGTTATTGCAGTACTGCATATATGCAAGTGCAGGTTAAAACGGGCACTTATTCAAAGTACGCCGTAGTAAGAACTTGTTTGGTTTTCGCCAGTTTCCGCCAGTTTTGCCTTTGTAAAGACATATTTTCGGCGCGGCGTGCTTTCGCATTCATAGCCCGGTGTTTGACCCCTTGAAATTACTGACATACTAAAATCTTTTGTGCTAGGCCGAGTGCAATGTGAAAAATAATGACCAGTGTTTCTTTCTAATACTGAACTGTATAATTGGTTTATAACGAGTATAGTTTAGATTAAAATTGGCAATCGATTTTTTGCTGACATTTTTATACTTAGGTAACAAAACAATTTTTGAATTTATTTTTAAGACGGGTAACATAAAGGAATTGCTTCTTAACGTATATTTACCAAGCTTTAAAAAAGTTAGTTAAGTATCTGTATTGAAGCGGACGTAGCCGGTAAAACCGTTTAAAACGCAGTCAGTGATTTTATTTTCCGTTGTAAACATGACGGTGATACGCATTGTTCCCGCAAGCGCATACAATACGAGTGCACTGAAGGAAACACTCATCTGAATTCTGCGCAAGCGCCGATGATTCCAACGTTCGTGATTCGCAAGCCAAGCGCATCATGTCTGATGCGTGTGAAAAGATAAATATATTTTCAAAATACTGATATTTTATCAAAATGAAAAATAATATCTATTTGCTACCAATAACTTTGCAATAAATATCTCTAGATATAATTTATGACTCTGACACTGATTAAAATATTATGTATACAAATCAAAACTCGTAAATCTCCGGCTTAAATTATAAATAACCTAATTTCTAGTTGGTAGTTTGCATAGGTAAAAAATCAAGTTTTACATTCCAATTTGTGCATTTTAGCGCATCAAGCGGACAACACAACTATTAAGTCAGTATCACTTCCAAAAGAACTCACACAGATAAGTGTTAGAATATTGCTGATGTGATTTCAAGGACAGTCACGTGGATCAAGCTGTTCCGTTTGGCACACGAGTCTAAATTGGCAAAACGTGCGGCGAATCGTCCACACTATGCACACACTGATGAATACCCGACCAAATACAGAAGTTCATTGTACAATCTCAATTATTACAGCCATGATACACTAAAACAAAGGTTACTCTCACTTTTGTACGTCTAACACACTCGGGAACAAAAGTTGCACTACAAAGTTGAAAGGATACCGCCATAGTTTGGCCCGATATCTTCATTTCGAAGGGTATCTAAATTATAATTTACGGTTGTGTTCCTATCTGGACTTGCGGTAAAAAAGCGGCCTTTTATAATAGAAACGTCGTTTTTTGCCCTCATGTAGCATTTTACCGATGAGTTTTGAATTTTTTGGACCTTGACTGGTAGTTATAATAGGAACAGAGGCATTATTGTTATCTCTTTCTTTATGAACAATGTCTTGAAGTATGAAGTAATAAATAAAAAAAAAGCAGTTAGTTTGGTAATTGTGTGAACTGATATAGTAGGTATGTAAATAGTAGGTAATAAAATAAAAGTCATAATTAATAAGGAAGTTCATAGTATTATAATAAAAATACTATTAAAATTATGTTTGTGGCAAATGCAAAATCATTGGTTTTATAAATTTAAAATATATTTTACTGTTTATAAAGAGAATATTTCGATGTGTGTGTCCTAACCTGGAAGGGTTTATTAGTTAATGTATGTGGTGAACCATACATCATTGGCAACGGCGCCGGCGCAGCTCTTTCGATCCCTGCCGTGCATATTTAAATAACGTTTCCTATTCTGTTACATTCCTAAAATTCTCGACTCATTTAGATTCATATTTGACTCAGATTTGTCAATAAAATATACATATTTTTTATTTTCACTTTCACTAAAGCGTTTGATAGGTATTTATACGGTTAATTTTTATTCCTACTGAAATGGTGTGATAAAATTTATTGATGCTTACAACGAGAACCGCGTCTAATCCGAGATTGGCGGGACGAATCTACAGATTAATTATGGCGTAGCAATGGTGATTGGCCAGTGATGATTAAAAAGTAGCAAGAGTTCAATAAAACTAAGTAACGAGAAGCGGTTAGTGTTAATTGCCATCGTGTGATGAGCATAACAGCTTAAAAGTCGAAA
Source organism: Cosmorhoe ocellata (assembly GCA_963675405.1). Classification (NCBI taxonomy): domain Eukaryota; kingdom Metazoa; phylum Arthropoda; class Insecta; order Lepidoptera; family Geometridae; genus Cosmorhoe; species Cosmorhoe ocellata. Next base: position 7,026,995 of record OY776253.1, on the reverse strand, counting down.
ATCTGTAGAAACAATGAATGGACTGTGTGAAAGATGATTGCGTAAAAAATATTGGAGTATAGAGCAACGGCTGATAAAAGGAAATAATAGGAGACTCTACTAAGCGCAAAATTATCTAGAGCAAAACTTAAAGGACTGGTTTTAATAAATTATCTAATGAAGTAATTTTATTTTGATATAATGTTTGCAAAAGTATAAAAAAGTTATTAAAACTAGTAAAGAAATGGAGGACTATTTTTTACTTTTTGATAAATAAAATTGTATTTAATAAATTATAGGAATAGTACCGTGGTATATAAATTAGTTTCGCAACAAGCTCGGCTTCAATGCTACCTGAAATTGCAATTTTGTTGGTATCATAAAGAAGATGCATTACTCAGTTAAATGCTACTTTCGGCACGAAGCGCTTTAGTTTAGGCAAAATAAGCTGAAATGTGCAAAATTCAAACATTTTTGAAAACTCTACCCTACGACTGATTCCTTACAATTTTAATTTAATCCAGTTAGTCCTAACCATTTCCAAAATCAGTAATAATGTATGTAAAACGAAGCACTAAATATAAAAAAACATTCATGTTATTTTTTATTTGTCAAATAAAAATAATGACTTTATCGACCACACGTGAATAGATAAAACTTATATATTTTTAATTAATTTATCAAAAAAAGGTGCGTGTCTAATTATTGAATTATAATTATTTTATGATGATCGGCAGAAGACCTTCAATCTGTAATACCTTAAAACAATTAGTCTGGCGATACATCGAGCGAATCTTAGGAACGGCATCCAGGCGAAGCGAAACTATAACTCTCACGGGTATACTCAAGAGCGTTTTTTCATGGCTAAGCGCTACCGGTTTAATCTAGATAAGGTAATTAATTGCTCGCCTTCTGCCATGTTTCTGAAGAGTTATGTAACCGAGTAATATTGCCAGCGGCGCATGAAGATAATTCCAGGTAGTGGAAATACAAAAGTGCTCATTTAAAAGTGTGAAGCTTTGGATTCATCATTATATCGTATTTGCTTAGTTTAATTTTTAAAGTTAAATAGTGAAAATTGTTATTTCGTTTAAACCCAGCGTAGCCTAGAATAACGTAATAAATCTCTCATCAAACCTTATTCAATGACTAAAACAAAGAAAAAAATTACATTCATATTGTGCAATAGTATGTTGATTTTCCCTCTTAATAAATAAACAGTTGAGATTGTCCTTAATTTGCTTAAATTACTTGCACAGAAAAATATGGCAGCATTGTATAGTGATAGCGCACAAGTTACTTTTATCACCGTGACTGTTTTGTCACTTTTAACAAGTCCGAGGTTATGTATGGAGATGCGCGCATGTTACGTGACACTGGGTGACTAAGAGTGACGAAACAGTCACGGCGACAAAAGTAACTCGTGCGCACTATCACTAATTTGATACAAAAAGTTTGAATACATTTCTTGTCCGTTATACCAAATCTATCTTTACACTTTGACGCTGGATCACATTCTTTACCAACGTTCTCAGAGTACCTGTTTGGTGAATCGCTTGACCAGTATTAATTGTAACCTACAGTTTTACACGACATACCTTGAATAAAATGAAGATTTATTAGCGTCATACGCTATTTGATTCAGTTTGAAAACTTAATTAATTTAATGCTATGAACAAACGTTTTTGTACAAATCTATGAGTATCAAGATAATCATTTATGTAGTTTTTTTTGAAAACCAGTTTTATACAAAAATAATTTATAGTAAAAAAGTTTCATAATTATGTATTCTTACCTAAAAGAACGTTATTATTATAAAATTGTATATAATTTAATTTATGAAACCTTTATTTTTCAGGTTTTTGAAGATCTGCAGCAGGTGAAGTGCAAAGTCCACTGCACATTATATTTATCACTTTACAGTTGCACACCTATGATTGATCTTATCCAAGATGGCCGTCGCGTCGGCGCGAGAGCAGGCGGGAAGCGAACCGGCGGCGCACCCACCTCCCTTACCTTAACCGACCCGTCAATCATTTCAAATTTAGAACACACTTTAAATACTTTTAGTACCGAATTTTCAGATATCGTTTCCTTATAACGCAAAATGTACTTGATATTATGGAATTATAATTATGGTTAAAAAAAATTGCAGAAAAATCAATAAATATTTTAAAAATATTAATAAAAAAACAGCATACGTGCTGACTCGTGAACAGTTTGCGGTGCACTAAATTAACAAATAACATATTTTTATGTTTTAAACGTATTCAAAACTGGAACCCATAAAACATCTCCCCCATTATTAGTTTATGGTTTGCGACTGTTGGACTATTATGTTATTTGCGTGTGTTAGTTTGTTATGATTGTGTGCGGACAGACAGACCGACCTTACAATCCGGGTTGTATTACAAAAGGTTTATTGGGCCACCTTTTAAAGCTGGAAAAACAAAGGCTACTTTTCAATAATAATAAGAATAGTAAGTAAGTACCTATTATTATTAGTATGACGGGTATTTATCGCGTTTAAATTACCTTATATTTTCCCGACGTTTCGACAGGTTTGCACGCTGTCGTGGTCACGGGTAGACTACCCGTGAATATAAGGTAATTTAAACGCGATAAATACCCGTCTAATACTAATAATAATGTGTTCAGATCGCGTAAGTTTAAAAGTACATATAGTAAGTACCTACTTATTAATACTAATTTTGTATTTTTTATGAAAAAAAAATGCAAAATAAACTTTTTCTTTAACAACAATGGTATATTTTTTTAATTGTGATAAAACTAGTAGGTATTTAAACAACGTAACGACAAAAAATACATTTCAAAAAAAAATGTTTTTTTGTTATTTGCTGATCTTTGATATTTATGGACTGTTTGAAAAATGATATGTGTTAAGAAGTTAGTAACTACTGAGATGACGGATGATAAGGGAGAGTGGAGAAAGAGAACCTGTTGTGCTGACGTCACTTAATGGGATTAGGGCAGAATCATGATGATGCTGTTCTTTGAAAAAAAAGTAAATACTATTTACCTTAACTAAAATTCAACAGTGAATTAAAGCAAAACACATTTTTTTGAGTAACAGTATCAATATAACGTTACGTACATTCCTTACATATTCGTCGTGTTTTCTAACCAATATTTATGTCAAGTAGAGCTACCTGCGGAGCGTTGCATAACGTGTATGGCAAGCGTGCGTTCTATACAACATGGATATTTGATAGACTCTATGAAGGTTATTATTTCTGTTTAAAAGTTTACAAAGCTTAAAAAATAACACTATTTTATATTAATATTGTTAAAACTATTAAAGGTCGGAAGTGAAAAAATCCATCGTGAGAAAACATCCATAGATAAAAAATTTATAGTTAAAAAAACTAATAAAACACGCTTCGTTTTATTGCCATTGCCTAGTTACTTATGATAACTATAAGTGCTTTACCTTAATAAAATACTTAATGATCATATTTTATTGTTGTAGTGTGTAAATTTTCAAATAAAACAGACGTACTGAAAATGGTGAAAATTACGTTGAAATATTAATATATTCAGTTACATGTACATAGGCAAGAGAAGCTAAAAAGGGCATGTAAAAATTTAAACTCATTGTTTAGTTTTACGATTTAAGTGATATGTAAAATGTCACATACGGAAAACTTACTGTGCAAACGTGGGCTAAATATAAGCTGGACGTGCCGTTGACTACCCTCTTGGTATCCTCGAAATTTGGGAGATATTTACCAGTTCCTGAGGATCCAGTTACGTTTATTTTTTTTTGTAATTTTATTATGCTCTGCATTATTTTGTAAACTTTGATCCTGGGAATAACTGCTCTCGTGACCAATTTTGTTTTGTTTTTTTGTAATTTCCTTAGTAATTATTGTACTCTACAATTAACTACTAGTCTTAGAGGGTAGAGGTCATTATCTTTTAAGTTATTTATTTCAAAAAAAATTAATATGAAAACAAAACCTAAATTATTTAAAATGATCTCAATATCTAAATATTTTATTTCACTTAAGTTTTACTTTCAGTAATAGTAAGTAACCTGCATTATTGCTGCTACGGACCACATTATTGATTACAAATCTAATTTCCCTCCGGGAGGGTACCTATCAATTTACAATGTTTTTAACCCTCCAGCAATCGAGTCGCCAATTTTGGAACCAGTTTTGAAATTATAGGGTCAAGTCCTGGTGCGGTTAGAAGGTACTGTAGGATCAAGTTGCACTGAAATTAACTGGGAAAATTTTATTTAAAATCGTTTTATTCAATTTTATAATATTAAAGAAATAAAAATAGCGTGTACTACAAAATGCTTATACATAATATGCCAAGTATAGTGTTCGAACATGCTTCTGGCTCAAAGATCTAAGTGACGAAAGATCTGAAGAAATATCTACGAAAATATTCATGATCATGTTTGTTTGTTTCTTTGTAGTGATTTAAAAATATAAAAATGTTATTGGTTTTAAGACGTTTTAATTTAAGTGCCAATACAAATATCAATAATTATGCATTTAATGAATACCATAAAATTAATAAACGATACATATTTTCTTTGTACTTATATATTTTACTTGTATTTTTTATTTATTTTTATAACCAATATTGTTGCTCTGCAGGACAAAGGCCCCATAATATAATTATTATTATACTTACTTTGTGGGTTCTTCTTATCTATACTTTCATAATATTATGTGTCATACAACTCAGGCACAAAAAAAATATACTTAATGTAATATTGAAGTATTTTTTTATTTAAATACTTTCACACTTTAAAAATATTATGCAAAAAGTGCATTAACATTCACACCTTTATCAAAAGGGGGCGTTTCATTCATGCGTCACCGAACCGCGGAATAGAAACTATACAGAAATGATTATTGCACTCCGCTAGGATTGCGTTCGGATATCTTCGAATTTTTCGATACCTTCGATGTTCGAACACATCCCACGTCCCGTGTCCTTGTATTGTTTCGCGGTCCGTGTTGCGTGAACCCCGAGTGAAATATGGCCGACAGTGCGACTACTTATTTTATTTATTTTTTTAGCCTGTGTTACTTAATTTTATCAAGTCCCGTGAGTTATGAGCGGCAGACCACACGCGTTGCTTTAATTACGCTATAAGTAAGTACTAATTTTTCACAGGTGATTTTTAACTGTTCAAATCTGAAAAATAATTCGAGTCTTTTGCAGTTAGATCCTTATTGTAAGTACTTGTAAAAGAACATAGAATCCAACTTGAAAAATCTCTTATTAAAATCAACAACATCCAATGAGTAGTAAATTTTAAATCCGCTTATAGCATAAATGGATATAGTGATCAAAATATTTATTCAACATATTTTTATTGGCGCTTACGTCAAATAGCAGTTAATGTTTCGAACGCCGGCCATTTATAACAGTTTGTAATGGAGACGGACTTTCGAGACTCCGTCTGTATCGACGAACGCGTAATCGGGTGGTCGATGTGATCATTTCTTTGGTCAGTGGCGCTCTTCAAGTTAATAATAATGCGCCCAAACTAGATCAGGCCGTTGACCCGAGTGGCGCGGGCGCGCACGAGTCCCGCCAACAGATGCAGCGCTAAAATGCCACTAGACCTTTTCTCCGGACATTATGTGAAATCTAAGATTATCGATTGATTCAGGCGGAAATCAATTGCTATATATTGTGTTTAGTTCATTAGATAATATGGTGGAATAGTAAATACATTTGTCATCTTTTTCAATACATATTGAAAAAGATGACAAATGAAACCTAAAACCTTTATTATATTTTATTTCTACAGTAGATACCTATGCTAATTTCATAAAATATCTTGGTTGGCACTGGACATAGCATTTTTTTTTATATTTAATCATTATTTACTTGATGGCTATTGGCAATTAATAAAATGAAAAAAAAAATGCTTATATAAGTAGAGTTCTCACAAAAGTTATATTTTCAAGCTTAGAGTTGGAAGTTTGTTACGTTTTTAGCAACTACAAATAAATAACTAACACTTTATATAAGTTGCTACAGGTGTGATGCAAGTAAAAACCACTGCCGTGGGTTTAACTTCTGTTTTTTACAGCAATTATTTTAGATAACTTGAGTTGAAAAAATAGTAGCAGACTGAAAGGTCACATATAATTAGGTACCTACCTATGTAATCAACATAATTTAACATTAGTTTAAATCAACAGTAGATATATAAATTACTTAAAAACGTAAATAATATTGGTTCAATATTGATAGCTCAATATTATTTGGGCTGATTGTGGCTCGTTTTATTCAACCAAATTTAGCTTCTAAGTGAGTGGTTCTAATATTTTTATTGCTCCACATTATGATAAGAATCCATTATAATTTTTATGATATATTTATTGTCACAAATTGATTATTAAGAGAAGTTTTTGAGATTTGATGACCGCAATAAAATCATGAATGGCACTTAAATCTGTCTTCACTAATAAGGTGCTAACGAGGGTCGTTCGTTTTATGTGCTTTTTATTGACACTTGAGCTGTCGGCTTTTCTTTACTTGTAGCTAAACGGCAATGTTACGATTCTGATTGGTATCTTACAAGACTTGAGGAAGAGCGCGTTTCCAGCAAGACTTTTAGGGCTGCGGCATTTTAGTGCAATTAAATAGTGAAGTTCAGATGTAACCGTTCAATGTTCTCTCAACACAGGTAGACAATAAATATTTTTTATTATTTTTGATGTTTATATTTAAGCGGGTGAAAATTCGGAAAATGTTTTCTTTTATTTTCATTAACTTTTTTATGTGTAGCTCTTCGTCGAGTAAATATTAGACATAATTATACCAAACATGACTGGTGTACCTATATTGTAATGATAAAAAAAAAATATTATGTAGAGACTGACCTGCTATGGCCATCCATGGATAGAATGTGTGATTGCTAGGTTGGTGTTGCACGGGTTGAGCTGCTGTCGCCGCGGATCCTGGCAAGGTACACTGGTTTCCCCAAGGCAAGGCTCGTCCAGGACTTGAAGATTCGCTGTATCTGGCTTCCGGGGTGCAAGCGGCTGGCCTTACAAGAGCACCCAATCCAGATCCCCATCCTTCTTTTCCACCATAGCCGTTCTGTTGCTCACCCCCAGGTTTTGTGCAATCTGCCTTGGCATATTGCTGCTCTCCGGCATACAACTTGCACGCAGCCGCCACCGATGCATCGTATGGTGAGTCTTGAGGTCGCGGCTGGTGTAGCCCATGTGGTTGGGCATATGACAGCCCGAGAGGAAACCCTCTGTATTGGTCTCCTCCAGCACCACCTTGGTGCACCCCGTGCGCCCCGTAGAAACCACCCTGCTCAAAGTAAGAGTTCATTCTGTCCAATCACCGGCACTAACGTCACTCAGTTAGAAAACTAGGAAACACTTATGTCATCGCGGCCCCACGTGCCGTGATAACGCGACCTCCGCCAATGTCACTCCAAAAACGGACAATGTAATTTAATTTTATTAATTTTATTGCCTCTTAAACGTCACTCGAGCGTCATAATGGGCTTCGTTGGCGATAAAGGCCAGTTGACGTGTGTTTACTTTTTACGATTATTTTACGAGTCGGGAGCGCGTGCCGCGGGTTTTACGACTTTTTAAGCGGTTTCGTCTGCGGCGCCAGTTCGTCTCACTGTGCCGGGCTAAGTGCGGGCGTATGTTTATATTTTTTGAAATTCAGATCGTTGAGGTAAGGATCGGAGCGTGCGACGCGAACGAAGTTTTGTGTCGCGTGTAGCGAGAGCGCGCGGCTGTATGCCGTATGCGACCGGCGCGACTCGGCTCACGCAATCTACTGTCTGCGGCGCCGAGTCCGAGACACGCGCGCCGCCCCGCGCGCTGCCTGCGATCGCAACACGGCCGATTGTTCCGTCCCCTTTTCGCTAATGACTATAAATATTATCAGTAACGCTCTCTTTTCCCTTTCTTATCACTCCTACTGAAGCACGTGGTACACTTCAATTAGATGAGCCTAAAAAAACTCATCTATCTTGGTAAGTTTCTACGATTTCTTTCAATATACCATCATCAAAAGCGTAAGTGGCGCTTACTGCTCATAAAAATGTGTTAAATAGGTACTTCACTCAAAACTTAACATCGTAAAAGTTATCATTTTATTGTTTGTCTGTCGACTTATTAAAAGCCTGTTCAAAAAGGGCAACAAAACCTCAATAAACGACAGCTACTGAAAAGTTAAGCCGCAAAGTCGTAAACTCATAAACGTACAATTAGTGAAACGGGCCAGTAAAGAAAAGATTTTACAACCGCTCCTCGACCGTGCCACAATGAGCGGAGTATCGTAACAAGGTGCTGAATAGAGTGAGAAGTCGTAAAGATGATTATTATTTCTTCTACTACCTGTTTTTACGGGTGATGTTGCTGTTACACTCGCTCGTTTGCATTTTGCGTTAGCTTGAAAGTGATGGGCTGTGATTCGTGGCGGTGTTGGAGCAGCGTCGGAGGTGCGAAGTTTCTTGTTATCTCTGTCTAACGCAGTGTGGCGCGTGCAGCGGATACCGCACTATCGAAGGGTAAACAATAGCGCATTATCGCAAGAGCACTCAGTTCGCGCGTCTAAATGAAGTCATCAAACAAATGAATGGCCTTTAGTGCGGCCTACCAGACGATACATTTTTGTTGTAACCTCTTTCAACAAATATTTGACTATTTAGGGACGGGGCCCGACTGCTGTGATACATTTAACTAGTAATTGATCAATTTAGGGTTCCTTTTATATTATACTTTACAGGAAAAAATAAGTTAGTAGGTAGGTAATTACTTATATTTTTAAATACGAGTACTTCATAAATTGAACAATTAAATTTCAAGATAATTAAAAAACTTTTTTAACATTTTTTTAAGACTAAGACCAGTGCTGTCACCAGTTATGGTAATTATGTACATTTGAAGAAAAATAACCAATTTATCACTATTTAAACAATAGTAGTAAAAACTTAGTTGTAGAGCAGGATGAAAATTTAATGATCATAAATTAATAGCCTATGTTTAAAGAGATGTTTAATAGAGGATGTTGCAGATTATGACATACTGTTTGATGGTGAATTAGTGGTACAAAGGCTTAGAATAAAAGTCATAAGTTCATTTAAAATAAAACAAAAACTAAATAATCTCTACTCCACCAAACACAAAAATATAATTAATTAGAATAATCTTAATTCACAATTATTTACTTTTAACATTAAATTTGTAACAAATTAAAACCTTTTTGCTGTTCATCTCTATTCTTAAAATTGTTCAACAAAAAACCCTTGTGATGTTGTTTTTCAGCTATTAAAGGTGTTACATTGGCACTTATAACATTTTTACACACAATATGTCCAATACACCACTTATTTATGTAGGTATATTACCTTATATCTAAGGCCACATATCCAAGAGTTTTGTATAAGAGTCTAAGTGGAATTAAGAAATGCCTTTGGTTCTTATAAGAATCATCTTAAGAAATCGTTTGGAAGAATATATATTTTAATATCTACAAGTTAAGTATTAATAGCTCAACTGTTTTACACGTTTTTTATATATTACTTAGGTACCTATATTATATTAGTGTTTTTATAATATATAAATGTTTGTTTCTGTAAATTAAAGAAAGTAATAAAACTAAAAAATACATTTCAGTAATTTGTTCAACTGTAAGATAATCGTCAGCTACTGAATTCACTTTAGAAATGTGGTCTAAAAGCTTAAGTCATTAGAGCTATAATAATTATTATCAATAAGTTACTGTTATTACAATTCTACCTTGACACCCACTCAAAGCTCTTAGCTACCGGTCCCTTATCATTATACAAAACTCAAGAAAAACATAATGATCTCATTCACATTCAAGCACAGATTCGCATCAGACTAGGGTTGTGCTACTGGCTTTGGTCGGAAACAACTGGTTTCAGACCATTGTCCGGCTGTAACGATTAAACTTTGTCAACGATCAATTTCATTAAAGCATTTAGGCAGGGTAAAATTTTCACTGGGTAGATAAAAGATTTCCGCAAAGTCACGCCTGAATCAATCATTTAGATAAAAAGTTATCCAAATTTGTGTTGTTTGTAAATACAGATCTTTTTCTTATTCAGGTGAACACGTTATATTATATAGATGGGAGCAAACTACTGAATTTTCTATATAATCACAGAAAAATGTACTTAAGTGTAAAATATCCGACTTTTTTGATTCTCCATCTGGCCGCTCTAGGGGCGGCATGCGTTTGCGCATGGCACGCTTTGCCCGGGCGCATCGTAAACACGATTTTTACAGCCACTTGAATGCTCGTAAACGTCACGTGAATTGCGCCGTTTGTAGAACTCCCAGTAAACACAGCGCTGGATAATCAGTGTTGCCAGATTTTGTTTGTTTCGATATTTTTTGTTAGTTAACTGTCGCATTTATTGCATAGAAGCAAAATCTCAACAGAAAACTAGAGAACTTTTTTGCTTTTCATGGTTTTTAATCTATTCAAATAAGTGTCTAGTAAGTAAGCTCATTTAACCTCTTTGCTAGACAGCTTATTAAATTTTGAATGTTTTTACAAAGATGCTAACATTCACTTAGGAGGCTTTCACAGTTATAAAGCCTTACCTAAATACCCTTTTCTGATGCCATTCAATTCTCTCCGCAAAATCTGCAAATCTCGAGAACATCCTAATTCTCACGAATGGTCAATTCCGCCATTTCGGGTAGATCGTACAAAATTGAGACCTCTGGCAACATTGTTTCTTAACCGCCTCTGGGGCTAAACCTCTATATAAATTCGAAACTTTATGGACGTAGGCGGCCGGCGCACGTGGATTGTTATTATGCCGTTCTTTAGACATTTATTGAACGATTATTGACTTGTTTAAAGTATCACCCATTTAATAGAGATAAAGGAGTCACTGATAGTTTATGTCTTCATCGTGTGAGGATATAACGACTGTACGATTTGTACCAGCGTACACTTTACCAACGTCCTGATGTCTGGTTTTATAACTGTAATTTACCATTTTATTGAGCTGAGATGCTTGGATTGATACAATTACTAGTTTATAGACTGTTAATTTATGATGGCCGATGTTTACGAGGTTGGCTGAGCGTATACTTTTATTTAATTTACTCGATCATAGCTACTGAATTTAGAGGAACCGAGACGAAATTTATACACCACCTAATTTAATGAAACCACGATGCTAAGAAAAGAAAAAAGGAAATCTGTATATTAGTTGAATCCAAATAAAACTCTACTACTACTTAAACTAAACAAGTGTTAAGGTAGACTAACAATAGACAGTTACAAGAAGAAACCGAAGTGGTAATGCAAGACTGCATGCTAAAGCTCCATCTACCGTAAATTTTGTGAACTTACCTGCTCTATTAAAACAATCAAAACTTAGGTCCTGAAACAGTAAAATAAGTTTCAGTTTAATCCAAATATTAACGAGTTTATTGATTATTATTATAAATAAAAGCTTAGTAGGTTTGGTCTAGCTTTATAAAAAGTTGTGAGGCTATGATGGAGGCCTCTTAGGTGGCCTTCGGGGGCGGCCTATTAACTCCATCGCTACAGCTAGCCACTGCTTTATACTAATTCACTTCTAAATTATGGCGAATTGGCCACTTTTTCGCACAAACTTACTTTCGAATAAGGTGAAAATATTTGAAAGCTTTAAAAACTGTTGTGAGCGCCACCTATCTAAGAACCCTTGAAACTAAGAATACATTATTTAAGCTCAGTCAGAATCCTAAAGCTCATCGGGGAACTGCAGAAAAGTTTTAGATGCATGTAGATGCACATTTTGAACTGGAGAAGGTTAATATTAATACTAAATAGGTACTTAAGTAGGTATTTTAAGAAATTGAAACTTACTTAATTTAAAGGAATTTTTTGAGATGTAACAAATCCAAATCGATCCTATCTCATAAGCGTTCGGTTTTTTTCACAATCCTTACTTAGGTATTTACCTATTAAGTTGTAAAAACCTTATATACGCTTATACCTTGACTATATCATTCATAATTTAATAAGTGCCACCTAAAAAAAACAATAAATAAATAAATAAATAGCAAACATAAGCTGTTTAATTAATGTCAAACAGCTATTAAAATATCCATCGCAGCAAGCGTAAAGTTGAATAACTTTTGATATCAAAACAGAGTGAGTCAAGTTTTTAGGTAGGTTATCTATTTATAAATTAATCAAACACTCGGTTTTATTACAGTCATAACATTACGTAACATGTCATACCTATTTGTATGAAAATGTGACACCCAAACAACATAAGTGTCAATAGAAAAGTGATAACAAGAACATAAAAGCGAATTTTATAGCTTTATTCATCATCCAAGTAATACAAATTCATCAAGACACTTGTTAATCGTAAAATAAATCTTATTGCACAGTAAATTGATGTTTAAATTGACGACAAGCGTTTTATTTTCATCATAACAATAAAATTTATTTTTATGAGCGTGGTTTAGTGTTTGTCTAAGCGCCATCTATTTGTGGCGGGGTGAACCACGTCGTAAGAACACTTTGGTACGTCACGCGGGTTTTACGAGTTCACAACCCTCGAATGGATCCGTCGTAAAATGTAGAGTTGGTGATTTACTAAATTGTTATCACTGCATTTTTGTAGAGATTGAAAAGGATTTGATTTTGCTTGATACTGAAAACTTTCTTGCAACTTTAATAACACTTTACTTACCTCCTTAGAATTAAGTTAACTTGTACAGACTGCCTACAAGTAGAAAAAAATACCTCAAGGTAGAGTCCTTTGCATAGAATAAAAATTAAGTAGGTAAAGTCATCAAAGGTTTTCTCAAAAAAAATATACCTATCTGCAGGTAAGTAAAAAAAGGGCAGGTAATTACTTACCTACCTAGGTACTAAATTTTTTTGTCAATCGACATTTCGGAAAAAAAAAATAGATAGTAGGTAAGGTAAGTAATTGATTTTTATTGCAAAATCTTCGACGAAGGGACAGTAAATAAAATCTAGTAAGAGCTCTCACCGAATTTAGAACGTCAATAGTGATACCTATGGTAAGAGTTACCGAAGTTTTTTCTTGATTGAAAGATATTTTGGCCCTAAATTCATTTCATCCAAACTATTCTCCCCGTTTGCCGGAATGAAAATGAACACCGAATAGCTTTCTGCGTCACCTCACTGCACACATACAAGAATATAATGTCCCCACGCACTTCGCAGTGACATTAAAACTACACAATCTTTGCATAATTGTCTCATTCACGCACGCGGTGTCGTAACGACCGCGCGATATAGCCCATCCTTTTCTAGCACGATCGTCAAAATGGCCTCCAAACGAGATATTTTGAAGGAACGACGCCAACTTTTGTTGTTGTAATGGGCGGAGCGTGCATGAACAGGGTTGGATTTAATGGAATATTTTTGTGACAAAATTTTGTTTAGGATCTAAATTGCCGTTGTAATTTTTCGTTAACAATGTATTATGGTACTTGAAAAAATGAGAAACGGTGTAAAATAGCACCTAAAGAAAATACATTAATTAGGAGGATGATCATGATTTATTAATATGTTTAAATGTGTTTATTATTTCTATACGAATTACCTGATATGTAATTTTGAATGAAAAAAAACGGAATTTCTTGCCAAATTATATTTTGCTCGTTCGTTTCGTTTATTTCGCTTAATGAATAATAATTTTGATTTAAATATTATTATTTTTAGTACGATTATTACCTATCTAAAAATAAAGAAGTGGTTTAATGTCTTATCTACATCTACACTAATATTATAAAGAGGAAAACTTTGATTGTTTGTTTGTTTGTTTGAAATGAATAGGCTCCGAAACTACTGAACCGATTTGAAAAATTCTTTCACTGTTGGGAAGCTACATTATCAGCGGGTGACATAGGCTATATTATATTTTCAAAAAAATTAGGGATCCTTACTAAAACTTCAATAATGTAACCCAAGGTGTAAAAAAAATATCAAAAATATTCTTTACATCGCGTGCGCTGCGAAAACTATTGACGATAGAATAAAATAATGTTCTACGACTTTGTAGAACACATCATTATTTACAAAAAATGTCGCGATAGCATATGTCCAACTATTATAGTTATGCCACAATAAAAGTTCTTTTATTTTAACATTTTAATTGAAGGCTACTCTTAGAAAAACGCTCTTTATTTGTATCTTAGTATTAATCCTTATCAAAATAAATCACATCATGTTCTAGACTGTTTCAATACCTTTATATATGTAACCCTAAACGGGAACGAGAGGAAAAAAGAACCCAGTCTCTAATTAGAACTAAGATAGTTAAGGACTCTGATTATGTCAGAGGGCGACGCGAAAAAAAAAAAAAAAAAAAAAAAAAAAAACCTTTGTATAGCTTTTTGAATTACTCAATTCGGACATTCCATGCGAAAGATACCACGAAATTTAAAATGTAAGTATTAGAAAAAAGTTGCGTGAGAGCCTCACCCTGCCTTCGGCTAGCTTTATGCAATGTACGGGTCACTGTGTACGGGAGGGGAGTCAATGTGAAAAAATAGCAAAAAATAAAAAAAAGTTCATTAAAATAATAATACTTACTAAAACTTTCTATATAAATTTCTTTCTTTAAAGAAGAGTATGGTTTATGACGTGTGTGTATTATAATTTTGAATTTTGTTTTTTTTTTAAATTTGAGAGCTCTGGTGGTGTAGTGGTAGCACCCCTGCCTCAAGATCCGAAGGTCGTGGGTTCAAACCTGGTCGTGCACAAATGATTTTTTCCATTTGAGAAAATTATGTGCCCAATGCCTGTGTTCTTAAACGGTGAAGGAAAACATCTTGAGGAAACCGGCATAGCCTAGAACCAAAAATTCGATAATACGATATACGACGGTATTCTTATAAGCGGCGATGGGCTTGCAACCTGTCACGTATGAATACTATGTACTGTGCAAAATGTGGGCATGTGTCAAATATCATGTTTGGACGTGCCTCTGAGTACCCACTTTAAATATCCTCAAAGATCTAAGAAACTACAGATCTGAGGAGATATCTACCGAGCCTGGGGATTACAATCGTGACCATGTATAGGTATATATAAATACCCGTGCGAAGCCGGGGCGGACTGCTAGTGTTTAAAATAAAGACTTAGTGCCCATTTGTGTTTTGTATGTTGATGTACTCTTAATATCGTTTTATTTTCATTTTATTTTTTTTTTAAATAAGTAGGTAAGTAGGTACTTATGTACTCTGTTCAATTATTTTAAATCGTGTCATTGCTTATTTTGTAAAATCTTATAAGTAGGTAAGAACTATATAAAGATTATAATATTACCTACTAATGATGTGCTACGGCGTAGAGCTACGGTACTACGAATGCTACTGGTACTTATAATAAAGCTTATTGTTGCTATAGCTTTAATAACTTTACTTCATCAATAACGACATTTTTACAATTCATGTAGGTATGTACCTAACTGTGTTGATAACTATAGTATTCTTTGAAAAAAAAATTAAACCGAAAAAAAATATTATCTTAAAATGTAAATTATACATAAAAATGTGTTTTTGTTGTGAGATAACATTAAAATAGACAATAGATTAAGGCATGCTAAAATTTCGTGCATTTGTCGATTTTACGATTCAGCGCATGCCTTAGGCCGTCCCTGCAATCAGGAATTCGGATATGGCGACCGATGCGTTTCGCAACGACTGCTCTAGGTGATTTAAGCTATTTTAAATCGTTTTGTTATACCGATTTCCATCGAAAATATGTGAGAAAGTGTAGAATTCATTAGTGTTTATTTTGGAAAGTGTTATTTTCTGTTGTGATTGTCGAAAAGTCGTCTATACACGAAAGCGTCTTTAGCAAACGTCATTTTGGTTCTGAGCCGAGAGCGCTCCGCGTTTGTGTGAGATCGATAGTCTCTCTGTCTCTTTCACTCTTGCGTGAATGAGATTGCTTGATTTCGGGTGAGATAAAAATAAAATTATAAGTTTTTTAATTCATCTTTTACCATTTTTATAATTGAGTAGGTAAAAATTGCGTGACTTTGTAAGCAAGGAAAATTGAGTAGATTTTAAATTTAGTGATATTTGACTGTTACTATGAAACTATTGTGAATTTAGGCACCTACTTACATACCTACATTAAAATATTATTATTGGTAAAGTACTTATATGTAAGTAGGTATTTAATTTTCAGTATCAAGAGCGCTGATGGTATAGTCATAGTACAAAATTACACCATGCTTTCCGATCTAAGTCATGGGTTCGAACCCTGGTCTCGCACTAATGGATATTCACTTAAAAAAAACATTATAATCAAGTGAAGAGCAGTGAAAAGAAACATCGTGAAGAAATATGTTGATAACATATCACTGAATCCCAAAAGTTCGAAGACAGTGTATTAAGTACATGAAAAGAACCTTTGAGACGCA
This sequence comes from Cosmorhoe ocellata, assembly GCA_963675405.1. Taxonomy (NCBI): domain Eukaryota; kingdom Metazoa; phylum Arthropoda; class Insecta; order Lepidoptera; family Geometridae; genus Cosmorhoe; species Cosmorhoe ocellata. The sequence continues at coordinate 7,010,584 of OY776253.1, read as the reverse complement.
CTTTAATACTGAAAGTAAATATCAACTAACACTGGTTCAAACTCTAATGACACAATAAGAAAATAAGTCCATTAGGGACTGGATTCTAGGATTTCTAGTATAAAAATATAGATAGATCTTTGTTGTTTAAAGTTTGGATGTACAGATGTATGGAAGTTTGTTACTCAATTTTGCTGAAATGGCTTAACAGATCTTTGAAACGGAACGGAAATTCGATAAAGAGATTGATTATAGTTTGAATAGCACATAGGTTATTTTTATCCAGGAATAAAATACATACAGGCTAGCATTATGTCAAGTTTAATTAAAATTTATCACTTATTTAACATTTTAAACGATTTCATAAAGACATACAGACAGAAAAAAATAAAAAAGTGCTGTTTCAGCATTATAATTATATTGTAGGTATGTTGTGCTATTAATTAAAATTTACCAAACATATTTCATTTACAGATTTTGCTCCGTTACAGTTTTATTATGGTATAGACATATCCTCAAAGATCTGAGCGAGCGCCTATCTAAAAATCTGAGAATAGATTATGATAGAGATAAAAATTTTCATATCTTCGATAATATCTACGTCGATGATTTAAACAAACAATTTCCCAATCGTAATGGGAGGTAGGGTAAGTGTCCCAAACTGCCTACGGTGACTCCGATACGGTCCGCTTCCAAATTAAAAATTGATTGGGCAATTTAAATTCGTAAACACGTTTACCGTTTCCCGAGTACCTATGTCGCCAGATTATGTCATAGTCAGCGAGTGAAAGCGAGATTTCATCATGGTTTAAGTTTATAAGGTAGTAGCCTATATAAAAAAACAGTAAAGTGAAATTTCACGTGATCACACATAATTTAATAACTTGCTGCATACTCTATTTTTGGGAAAATACGCCTCTGGACCTCCAAAAATGCATAGAAGTTACTTACATCGAAATATTAGGTACATAGGTTAACTAGGTAATATAACATAGGTAAATATTTATTTAAATAAATATACAGATCAGTTTATAACTATAAAAGTGGGATAACATTTTGAACCGTTGGAATTGGGCCATCGTAGGCATAAGTCTATCTAAGGACTCATAAATACATCAATGTCTAAAATATTCAGTTATGTATCTATTATTGAAAGTTAATATTAAAAGTAAATGAATTATCTAATGACTTAACTAGATGTTTGGGTTTTAAGAGAGTATAGGGCAAGTTTAGATATAGCTATGTACAGCCCAATAAGTCTTGATAAGATTGCCTATTATATAGCCTATTTTGTAAACCAAGTCTTCTTTTTTTTCTACTTATTTAATTATTTAAATAATGTTTTATCAACTTTTTAAACAAAATGGAAATACTTATTACAGATATTTACATCATTCTAAAACAAATGAAACGTAAAAATTAATAACACACACTATGTATAGGAAATGATTTTTTACGATTTCATTGTATTTTTGGAATTCGGTAAACAGAAGGTACAAAAACAGCTTTCCATGCAAAAGAAAGGCAATTTTCAATTAATTTCTAATGTAAATAGTACATTTTTAAGTCTTCACTCAGAGCTTACTTATTCTCTCATCGCCCCGGATGTAAATAAAAATATTTCGAGTAGGATAAATATTTCGAAGCAAGCACGTGCTTTGGCGCCGAGGCGAGCTTAGCATTCAACTCCCGCGCAATAGTTTGTGTTCACACCATGGGGCTCGATGCGTGATTGTTTTAAGGAACGATCGGTGCGTTTTAATCAGATTCGTGGGCTTGACTGAGCTTCCTCACTGTTTAAACATACCATTATATATATGTTTCTATACCATTATAGAACTAGCTGACCCGACAATGTCCAGCCCAAGTTTAAAATAAAAGTTTAATCAAAAAATGATTTTCCGTTGCTAAAAATCACATTCAAAATACTTAACAAAAATTAAAATCGATCTAACCTTTCTCAAGTTATGCGCTTACCAACAAACAGTTTATAATTTTAGTTTTATAGATGGAAGATAACTAATTAAATTTAAAAAAAAAACAAATAAAAAACATAATAATTATAGTCGTTGGTAAAGATTGCTATAAATTATCATCAGTTATTTTATTTTTGGTACTTGTCACTTTATAAAAAATATTCTGATGGATTGTCAATTTTAATAGAAGTAGCTATCACTTTTACTGCATAAATTTATTTTTTGTCGTGACTCTTTGTAATCCCCACCAATGGCACAGAATAAAATATTATTAATAGTAGGTGCCAACAATGGATTAACTTGAATATTAATAACTAGTGGATATTACTGTCATATAAACTTAGACGACATATTTAAATCATAAATATCGTTTCAGGATTTGATGCAAGTATTCTTAGTTCTAATTCAGGTTAAAATAAACTCCTTCAAAATAGGTTTTACTGTTTTCAGGTGATTGAGTAACAAAGATTCAAACTTTTGAAGGTACTTATATTATAATATAGTGTGGTGTCTTTATAAAAAAAGCAGACATAAAGTAATTAACGGGCTACGAATGACGATAAATAAAAAACCTGTTTTTTTTTTAACTTTTTTCACTGATAGAAAACGTAGGTACCTACCTACTAATTCAGAGTTCAAAATTTTCTTTAAAAAAATTAGAAAAAACAGATCTTTTATCAACTTTTCATATTAATAGCACAATAGCACTGACTCTTTGGCCATCCTCTTTCTATTTAAATGTATTTTACATACAAGAAAAGCTATCTCAAGTCTCCGGAGAAATAAACTTTATACATATTATGCAGTCTGTATTGTAGTGTTACAATAGGTGGCCATGTGATAATATTGTATGGGACCACCACCATTGTTCAACTCTGTATGCTTTATGCCACTCCAATTTGTATAGAATGAAAATTAAGTTATTCTGCTTCCTTATTCTAATTTCCATGATAAATCGCTGCTGATTGTGCTTTGATTTATTTATGAAATTATTGCTCGAGTTATACTTACACGTACAAATACTTATTATAAGTAGGTATTACTATGTTAATTAAGTATTCATTGTTTTTGCTTGAGGAAAATACTTAAAAGATAAAAGAGGTTAATCAGGTTTCATACATGATTGGGCCCAAAATACCAAAGTGCCGGCTAACAAAAAATAGGTGTAGCCACGTTTATAAAGTCAGACTGAGTATTTTTTATCAGCAAGTCTCTAGAACCATTCTTCCAGGTGATTTTTTAAGGTTAAAAATACAGATTTCCATAATTTTTTGGTACTTTGGGCCCGAAATTAACCTCCTCCTTCGTAAAGTCAACGAAACTTTGAAGCTATTACATACTTTAAGCTTAAACTGGTAAAAATATTATTGGATGATAACTCAACAACTAAAAAAGCAAATAAAATAAAACAATGTCCTTAAAAAAATTGTAAAAAACAATTACCTTCTGCCAAAAAATAATGTTGAAATCCTTTTTCGAAAACTTAGATTCAATAAAGTTACTTAGGTAGAGGTATGAAAAGGTAGGTAGTAGGTACTTAAATAGGCTTAAGATAAGTCTTTGTTGGTTTGCCGTAGGTGTGTATTATAAGACTTGTGACGGAGACAGCGGAGAGTAAAAATAAAGTCCGTCGGAGCCGGGAAGTGCCGTGTTGGCTTGAAATATCCACCCTTCGATGAGCGCTTTAGCTGGTTGGCTTACACGTGCGCCTTTTCAAAATAGTGTAGATTTGTCATAATATTTTTTTAAGATGAGCATTTTTTACAAATGTATCGTACTAGGTAAGGTGTTACGTATAATAATATAATTTTAAATAATAATTAAATAGTAAAATTAATAGCTATATTTATCACTATAAAATAAAAATATAGGTAAACAGGTACGATAACTTCAATATTTGTAAGTTTTTTTAAGTTCTTATGAAAACAAACTAAGTATGAATAAATTACACGTTTTAATTTATTTTATGTACTTACCTAATGAAAAGCTTTTTAAACTTATAAATTTTTTTTAGTTGTGTTTTGTGTTTAGTACACCAAATTCACATATTTTTAATTTAAAAAATATACTTGCCCAGACGATAGAACAAAAAATATCTAAGTGGTATTAAAATAATTATTGCCTATTTAAGTACATGAAATACTACTTACTTGTAACTTTTGTACGAGTAACTTACCTAAATGTGCTTGTCTAAAACAAAATTATACATATAACTTACTACATACGCAATTAGGTAAGTTAATAATTACCTATATTGAAACGGAGTAAGTAAAATACACCTAACCATTATTCTAAGTCGGTTTGAAATTATTACCATAACCTACCAAAAATTCAAAAATTATAAACCAAAAATGTGTACACAGAGTGCGTGTTGTCACTTCAATACGTCCGACACAAAAGTCGGCCATTTTGTCTGTGTGTGAGCCGTCCTTGTGGAGCCCCTCCCGCTGACATAGAGAGGGGGGTTATACAATCTTGAATCAATGATATCCGACCCGTTTGCCGTTCGACTTCCACTTGTATCCCTTTGCAATAAGAGCGAGAATAGGGCTCGGGTTAGGTTGGTGTGGTGGTATACGGGCTGTTTATGTAGCCGAAACTGGCGCTTCATACACCGACGGCGACATTGCCATCAGTTTCATTATTATTGGGCGATTCACGACGTTTATTCTACACTCGTTGAATCTCGGTTCCGTTCAATTAAAACGGTGCTGATTGTTATTTTTGTTATATTCTTACGGGATTTTTTATCAAATATATATTTAATCAATATAGAGCGCTGGTGGCGTAGTGGTAGCACCCCTGCCTCACGATTCGAAGGTCGTGGGTTCAAACCTGGTCGTGCACCAATGAGTTTTTCCATTCGAAAAATTTATGTGCGCAATGCCAGTGCTCTTAAACGATGAAGGAAAATATCGTGAGGAAACTGGCATACCCTTGAACCAAAAATTCGAAGGTATGTGTCATAGGTTAGTATTCTTGTAAGCGGCGATGGGCTTGCAACCTGTCACGTACGGAATACTAACTACTGTGCAAAATGTGGGCATGTACCAAATGTCATGTTTGGACTTGCTTCTGACTACCCTCTTTAGATATCTTCAAAGATTTAAGTAACTAAAGATCTGAGGAGATATCTACCGAGCCTGGGGATTACAGTGGTGATCATATTATCAAAATATTTAAGTACTGCATTGATCAACTCTCATGAGCATCATAGATAGCTTATTTTTCTATGGAAGACAAGACAAAGTTGTGATAATGGTCAAACAAATTTGGCACATAAGTCACAATATTTAAGATTTTTTCGTTTTCGTGCACTTGACACAATGTCTTCTAAATTTTACTGGTTTTATTACAAATAACTTTTCTAAAATTATATTACTTACTTATTACTTTTTTACTCAATTAAAATCAAAAATATCCTTATCCAATATAATCACAGAGATAATTTTAAATCGTCTTACAGATGAGTCTAGGTGCCAAACAATCCTATCCTCAGTCTGAGAAGAAGAAACTCGCTAGACTCTAGCGCTTTTTTTTTTAAATCCTTGCGAGTGCTTAAAATATTACTTACATGCAAAGTCCGATTACAGCGTTAGGTAGGTACGGGCAAAACTGCGAGGCGGGCGCGCCCGTCCAAAACATTTTGGTTTTTGGCCAAACCAGAACATTTACTCCATTCACACTGTAAATGGCCCATCCTTATTAAATTTATACAGGGTACTGTTAAAATTTCAGTTGTTTAATTACTTGGAATTTTGGCCCAGGGCGACCATAATGGGCGCAGTGTGCGGACGCAGTGGAATTAGGTGGTTTGACCCATGAAGTTAGGAAACTACAGATGTGACAGACATACTTCACACTCTAAACGTGGCGGAATAATGTGACTGTGTACAAAAGGAAACTCTGGAGTGCACTTTAATCATATCACTACATACATAAGATCACCAATAAGAAGAAAAAATTTACTATTTTGCTACTAAGTACAGTATGATGGAAAAGAAAAAAAGAATTACAGTAGGTATTATGTTTTTGGTATAAAATTTTGTTTATTTTTTTGAAAGATAAGCCGAAGATGCAGATGAATTCACTTTTTTGTAACTTCTAGTTTGCAATAACCACACCACTATGACAAGTAACAAGATGTAGATAAGTAGTGGTTTGCCACATCCTCAACTTTCTCTACTCTATGGTTGGTAGCCAACAACGTAGCCAACAGGGTGTAGGGATACTATCTATCTATATACTGTAGTCCTTAGCTTAAAGCGATGTATTTTATTTCTCTATTTTATTTATTTTGAATTTAGATGCTTTGTGAAATCTTTACCAAAATTAATGATTATTTAATTCGCAATTTATAAAAGCTATGCGTTTATGCATTCATATTTTTGAAACTGAACTGTTTCGTGAAACTGATTAGACAGTTGAGTTTAACTAAAGTGTAATCGGCTACAAAGAGTGTCTTAAAATACAGCAAAGTGCTACAACACAAAAACGACTGTCCAACTAAAACATCTCCGTCCCTTTCCCTCTAATGTGCCCTTAACCGTTGTTGAGACGTTCAACGTTTTATGTTATGAGTGCGTCGTAAAATAAAAGTGCATCAAAGCGAGCCTCCCGTTTGCATTGTCCGCGATTATTAACCAACAAATTAGATATACCCCTGTTTTCATACCTTCGACCGACGATCACGACCTCCCCAACGTAGGCGCATTGGCGGGGTGTCTTTACGATTATTTAGTCGTAAAAATCAAAGTTATAGCCTATTTACAACCGTAAATGTATGTTAATCTTTGTTTTACGAGTGCGGTGGCTTATTATTTAATCGTTAATCAATTACCGCTTTAGGTTTGTAGAATACCGGTTTTATGCTTTTAAAAGCACTTGTTATGTTGTTGTTTAATTGTTTATTAGACTCTAATTTGTAAACAAAATAGTTATAAATTTTTAACTACGTCACACTTTGGTAAGTTTTATGAAATATAAATCTTCTCTTCGATTATAGACTTTCTTCTAAGGTCAAAAAGTTATTCCAGCAATATTCTACACTTATTTATTCACAAAATATTTGACCGGTCACCACGTTTGAAATATTAAAATTAAATTGTGCTATTGAGTGGGTAGATACCTATTATGCTAGTTATTATCTTTTTACCGTTTTATTATTATAAATGGTTTCCCGTCAGGAAGAACCAGTTTGTAGCTCTATGAATTACATTAGTAAACCAGGGACCATGTAGTTTTTAGGACGTTTATAACTGGGCAAGATTTTTATTTTTAATAGGTATTTTTAATTAACTTATCTTACAAAAATTTTGCAAGGAACTTCGGTAAGATAACGAGATAGCACAATATTTATCAAATAATATTTAGAAACATTTAGTAGGTCAGTAAAAATTAAGTAATAGTTTTGTTATTTTGCATGCCGGACATTCTAAAAAGTTCTACAATATGAATGTATTTTTCTTGAACATTTTTAACTATTTTTTTTGTACATATATTTAGTTTAGTCCGTGGAACAACAGAATTACCATCAATAACTCGTTTTATACATAAATTATTATGTGAAAACTCACAGCTTTTATCCAGCCTGGCAATCCCACACTAGCCTAGGTACCTACAATGGATAAACAAAGCCTCCGAGAGATAGATATCAAGCTTGTAGGTTGTACTTAGGACCCGACAAGCGCTATGTCTGAAACCCGAACCACCACGCCTTCTTGAATAAGGCTCTACACACCATTTTATTATTACTAACAGATCTGAAAAATACCCTTTTAATGATTACTAAGCACACAACTAGTACAACTCTTTATGACTTGATTATTTCAATTCAAACTTTGACGTCCCATTTTTTATTTTCCATTATTTTACATTCCATTTTGACGACATTATAACGTGAGAAAAGAGCAGGAAGTTTATGATTATTTTGATGTCCTATTTTATTTGCACTGAATTTGTTTTATGAGATAAAAGTAAGATGATAATATATGTATACCTATAGAAACAATTAATCAAAGTTGGTTCAGCAATGACAATGCTATTGAGTAACAGATAAAAAATATTTACACGACCGTGACATAGCGGTGACCTACAAAACTGATAAATGCTCTCAGAAAACTATTCGTTCAAAAATGGTTCAAAAACTCAAGACCAAAATACATCAGCAGTCATTGACATCAGTAAAATTTCAGAACCACATGGTGTCTGTTATTCTCTCAACTTCAATTATTATTCGTCTTCTCTTTAAACCAGTGTGGTGAAAGGATTTAAATGCATCTCAGAGACTATTTCGTGTACTTAGTGTCTTCATTAGGTTCTACGACAATTTCGTAATGATCTTTTCCTTCACCGTTTCAGAATACTGATTAAGTGACATTTTTCAATTGAAAAAATCTAGACCGGTGCTATAAGGGCTTTAACGCTTAAGATAAGTTCTTATGAGTCATTAAGATAGTATTGGAGACAATACTGTAAATTTATGACTATTGAGTATAGACCCTTATTAATATTTCGCTTCACTGGGTGTATCTTTACAGAATATAGTAGTTCTAGTAGATTTCGCCGTGTCTTCGCTTGCGTAATTTTGTTTATATAAACTTTAATCTCACCAGAGGTTGAATTTCCTTTTCCTTTTGAAATTCCTTTGAACCACCACCTCTAACCCTAAAATAAATCCACCCTCCAAACAGCTCTTTCTGATTGAGATCTTTATCGACTGTGCGTTTATCTGTCAGTCAGTCTGTAAGTACCTGCTGGATAAGTTTTATATATTTAGATACACCTAGTAGTATAATAACTAGTAGTGTAAGTATCGATAATAGTTACTACAATATAAAGTAACAAGGAGAGTCAAGAGTACAGTTCACCACCAGTAAGTTATCCTGAAGTATTTCTAAGCTCGCACGAACTAGCTCTACGGACTTACAGTGTTACTTTGGTGGTTTATTGTATCTTTTGGGTCGTGTAATGGTCTCGATAAATTGTCCCAGCAAGATACTGTGACATGTTTTATTTGAGAAGGGTTTTTCTTGTTGTAATTAATCTGGGTGGATTGCAAATAAACATGTAAGTGTTTCATGATAAGCTTAGAATATAAGTTTTTTTACAAAAAAAGAAGTTCTTAACTTAGACATTTACCAAATGAGACTTGTTCCTGACTGCTTCTTTAAAAATATGCTTTAAATAAGTCACCAGAGATTTGAGGTGCAACCAAACCTGGATATAACCAGTCGTGACTAAAATCTTTTTACCTTTTGTACATTATTATAAATAATTTACTATTGAACAAGATAAAATAAGATAAAAATAATACCTACCTATCCACATTATCACAACTGAATGATGAAATCACTGGTAAAAATGTAAAGCGTCATGAAATAATAAAATAAAATAAAAATGTCGTTATAATAGAATGCTGCATTTCCAGTGACGAATCAAATTCAAAACAGAGAATTCAAAGTTGGAATACAAATTGGCTTACATTTCGGTCACGTCCGTCGAGTTGTGTGTGACACACTGCGCGTCACGTTGAGATAACACCCACTCTGTGTATTTTACATTAACCGACACGACAAAAATATCTGAATTCCTTTCAAAAATAACTTAAATCTATCGTTTGTAACGGTCCTTAGATAACTCAACTGTTTTACATGTTTTTTTATATAATAGATAGCGTGTATATTAAGATGGATCTGTATATCTCTGTAGGTAAATAAGGTAAGTACTTAATATAATAGATGGTATGAAACAATAAAAGCAAGATATCTTTGATAGTGTAAAACATTTTGAAAGTTATTTAGAATCAAATCTACTGAATAGTGGAAACTTTACCTACTGGATTGTGATTTACAATAAAAGGATTTTGCTTTTATGTTTCATACAATAGTTGTAACCATAAGTAAAAACATATAAGACGGGTCGGGTTGGATAAAGTTCTTTTAAAAATTTAATTATCTGATTCTCTAACCCACAGGAATATGATGGTCAACGACAAAAGTTGAGTAACGTTTAAATTAAGTATTTATAAAATAAATAAATAAAATAAATATGATCACGACTGTAATCCCCAGGCTCGGTAGATATCTCCTCAGATCTTTAGTTACTTAGATCTTTGAGGATATCTAAAGGGGGTAATCAGAGGCAAGTCTAAACATGACATTTGGTAAATGCCCACATTTTACACAGTAGTTAGTATTCCGTACGTGACAGGTTGCAAGCCCATAGCCGCTTATAAGAATACTAACCTATGACACATACCTTCGAATTTTTTGTTCTAGGGTATGCCGGTTTCCTCACGATGTTTTCCTTCACCGTTTAAGATTAAGTATTTAAACTCTGCAAATTTAAGAGTACCTAACTGCAACTATGAATTATTAGTAGGTATATTAATTATTGATTCTTCTTATATCAACTTGTATTCCTGATAGCAGATTCTGCCTGTAAGTATATATCGTATGAAAAAACAAAAGAAATTCTTATCATAAAGAAAAAGCATAAACAACGTCAAGGCTAGACACAATAAGAAGCAAAAATAAAATAGCAATATTTTATTCCTTTGTGAGTTATTCCGCTTTAGGAGTGGGGGCGCTATCGAACTCAGAGCCTACTATGGTCGACTCTGTACCACTATCTTGGTACATAGTTACTACGCAACGTTCTGTGACATAGGACACGAAGATGATAGTAACTATGCTTTGTACTGTGACACTTTCGAGGTTAGGTTATAGAAACTATGTGTATTCTGTGACACTCTGAGCGTGGGGTTATAGTAACTATGCTTCGTTCTATGCTTGAGTTATGGTTGGAGAGTTGATATCGCTGGAAGTTGGGCGTACCTATCTTGGAATGCAGTGTACGTGTGGTTTTAGTCGAAGATATATTTAACTCTGTTATATTTAAAAAGTTTCTATGCACGTATAGTTATAATTGAAGAATATTTTTATTAAATCACGTGTTATCCTTTACTTTTGTGAAAACATTCTATAGGGCTAGGCTTTAAGCTTGTTTTTGTATGACCTGAATTTTGTGTATTATTGTGTATATTTTGTGTAAATATCTTTCATATTTGGGTGCCTTTACTTATTTAAAATATAATATTTATATATCCTGGAGTTTTCTTATTTGGCTCAAAGTATCAGTATTGCCGTTCGACAAGGTAATGCTAATCAGCATCTTTCAGTGCCTACTCTCTACATTTTCATACTCTAGGGCCTATGGTTTAGGCTGTGCATTAATTGTCAGTGTGATTTATGACCTAATGATTTTATAAATTTAAATCTCACTTACCTATTGGTCCAATATACGTTTATTATTGTGAGGAGTAAGCACTTAACATTATCACACTTTAGAAAGCTAGGTAAGTACTTTAAATTTAATTTTATTGACCGCTACATCAAATACAAGCATACACTAGAACGATTTTTTCAAGACTAAATATCCCGACAACAAACCCTCTCAAAAACAATAGTCTGAAACGTATACTTAACTTCAATAAAACAAAACAAAAACTCGGGATACAAAACGTTTGAGCTTTTGTTAAAGCCGCGTTCGCAGAAGACCTCACAAAAAACATTCAAAATTTAAAAAATATAACCCGTACACTCTGACAAAGAACTGGCCAGTCGTTTAAAAAAAAACTGTGTTTTAAAAAAGTTCTAAAAAGGTTTTGCTCAGTAAAGAATCCCGCAATGTTTCCCCTTGTTCCTTCACATTTTATTACACCGTAAACCACTAAAAAGTACGTTGTTAGTGCAACACTAACAAAGGCGAATAGTGTTCACAGCCATTACAGTATGTTACAAAACAAAGGTAAAATAATTACGCAAAAAGGTGAAATAATGCATTTTGAAAAGAAAGTCTTTCTCTCGTTATCGGCTGTCAAAATTGCACAAATTTACAAAAATGATTTGTTTGTCACGGTAATTTTGCAGGTGAAATTGTAACAATCGATTAGTGCAACGTTATGAAATGTTGACAATAGGTTATTGTGACAAAGAAAGTTTGATGTGGCAACTTTTACGGCTCAGTTTCGATTCTTTCGCTGTGCATCAAGTTTGTGTAAAATTTTGAGTGAAAATCTTACAGTGTAATTTAAAAATCACGGTTCATAGAGAGAATGAAAATAATATTAAATTCGAGCTTCCCACCATGACTCAACACAGGCCGTCATTGGAACAACTCTTCGAATTTGTATCAGTTAATGACTTCTTCAGTGTCAAGTTTCGTGGTTTCTCTGGCACTCAAATTTAAACTTTTCAAGGAAAATTTACAGAAAATTTTCATCACAATTCAACCGTTGAGCCTTTGGTCGTCCGAGTAAATCCCAAAACCTCAATAAACTATGGTAAGTTATCACCTGCTTAGTAATGCTCGCCTGTTAACATAATATCCAATAACACTTAATACATTCCCATGCCACCAGAAAGTTATCTAAACTCCGGAGTTCACAGACCTTGAAATAAATCTAACCTGCACCTGAATATACATTTTGTATACATTTGCATATCCACAATCCACCGAGTATATTCGTGGCCACAAAGCCTTCTAATGGACCTACAATTGACGCGATATATCATAATTATTATCACCTATCTGACCGGACTATATAGGAAGCTTACTTCCAACATTGCTCTATTTACAGATAGCGAGTTAGACGCCAATGAAACGAAAAATTGCGCAATAAAAATTCCGAAATTTCGATATAAATAGTTTAGAATATAAAATGCTAATATTATTAGCATACAAAAATATTAAAATACGCGTTGGCGAGTAATTTATTGACAAATTATTAATGAGAGGTGACAATTCTAACCTGTTAGTAAATGGTTTTCGGTCGACAGGTCTTCCATTAATATTACCTACGTATTTTACTAGATCATAAATCTGTGATTTGTAACAGGTCAAATAGGTTTAAAGCATTAACATATCTAGGTTTTTCTTTTATTTCCTTTGGCGTATTTTATTTTAAAGGAGTGTCATCTTATAATATTATGTCGTCTTTGTTGTGTTAAATTTTGACCTCTCTTTATTGATATTTGATCAAGTTTAATATTATTGCTAGATTATTTGCTATTACTCATATATATATCTGCAATTTTTTCATACACAAATGATAGATTTTCTTCAACATACTCGTAAGAAGTATGTAAAAGATACCAAGGATTTTAAAGCTCAAACGCTTTGAAGAAGTCTGGGTATTCCAGCAATTTTCAAAAACTGTGTGGGGTCTAATGCAACGACTGGTCTAGGAAGACACTAAAACATCATTATCACGCGTTTGTTCGACGTATCAGGATCACAATGCCGCTGCCAAATGCGTTCGGAATTATGATGGGAGTCACTTTTAATGCTCCATTACTGAGCTCTAATAGAGGATAATAGATGGCGCTGAAATACAGCTGACTGGCTTCCGGATTGTTTGAACAATGCTGGCTTGATGGTGTTTACTGCTGTGGTACAAATGTTTCAAGTTTAGTATACATTTGTGTCATATTGCCCTGCAAATATTAAGGGTCTTTTGTGAAGTGAGGTACTTTGAAAATCAGGCAGTTCGTTAGTATAAGAGCCTGTCTGTAGCCAAACTTTGTGATCAAAATTTGTAGACACTGAGACTTAAGCTTAAGAAACTTTATTCTTATTCTTGAAAAAGCTAAATTACTTAAAACACCATCACACCACTGTAAAAACTTCAATCATATTATGCGATTAAAAAAAGTCTTTGTTTGCTATGTATTTTAAAAATCTACGTATAACAAAACATTTAGTATTTCAATACTAAAGTATCATAATACAAGTATGCTGAGTGTAGGGGCAAGCCTACTCCATCTATAATATTAACAGTCATAGGCACTACCACAGCATCTTGTAGGTAAAATGTTCCACAAAAATCATCTGAACCACTACTTGTATAAGCAGTAACTTTATCTAATAAATCAAGTAGTTGGATATATAATATAACTAGGTATAATAGTTAAAGGTTTGCATAGCTGAATCGCAATTACCTATGTAAATTTGATTCCACCGTAGGTTTCTCATGGGTTGGCTCATTACACTTAATTGGAGGGTCATTCGCGGACGGTCTTTAGGACTCCGATGGGTGGTTTTGGCCTTAAATGTTCGCTCTAATGGTAGGACAAAAACTTAGGATTGGAAGTAAAAATTATACCAAATTGGTTGGCAAATTCTTTTAGTCCGCTTATTGAATCTTGATAAGATTTTTAATTTTATTTATATTTTAGCTATTTTAGCCAAGATCTTTTCTACGCTGAAATCAAAATCTATTATTTTAGTTACGGGTTGAAACAAAAATATATTTTTAACTAAAATGTTGTAGGTTGAAAAGTAAAAATAAAATCGAAGTGGTAAATAAACCGTTGGTTGATAAAGAAATACTTCTATGGTGTATCAAAAAAGTTAAAGCAGTTCTATGAATACTGAATTTCGGATGTATATAAAAGTAATATTTTCAAGTTGGAAGTTAAATCATGTCCCTGATGCTACAGATAGTTCAAAAAGGTGGGCCCTTCCAAACAATAGTTTATAAATATTTCAACTAACCTTTGTAAGGAAAACAATTTCTCGCTTACTTTGCATTAAGGCGACTAGGGAAATATGTTTGTGAGGCATAATAGATAAGGCTTTATAGGAAGTCGCCTTTAACCGCTTTTGTTTCTGAGAAAATATTCATTTTTCATTCCGGATAGCGTTGCAACACAAAATTACCTGTAGTACATACGGAACAATGCTCATAATTGCGTGTATTATAATATTGGAAGCTGTACGAGAGTAAATTGATCCCTTTTAGTCTAATTTCCAACAATTTATAAGACATTTAAACCTCTGAGATGGGGAATGTAGCCCGTACTTAGGTGTGAAAGGTGTGTGTAGAACACGCCTAAATGGGGCAAAATTTATTGTACGGTATGAGTACATTTTCATGAGATAGCCTGTTAAAGCTATATACATTGTGTATTATTCAAGATAAATTTCTTCATCAAATGTTTTTAATCTACTTTTGAATAACTTTGCTGCTTGATTAACTTGATTATCTTGCTTTGACTTTGTCATGTTTGGCAACAATAAGAAGTTGATAGAACAAATTAATGCTTCTTTGAACGTCCAAGAAGATGCGTTTTACTAGTGCACTAAAATTAAATATACTAGACACAAGATAACCCAAACAAATCCTTTCTTAAAAGCCTCTTCGTCTAGGTCTCAGACGGGCTTAAGAAGACTTACAGATTTACGGCAGATAATTGAACCGGGTCCAATTAGCTACTGGTATTTTATCCATAAATTGGCACACATTGTATCCAGCAGCTTATTTATTTGCGCCAGCTAGCTTATTTGTTTGTTTGCAGCTAGCTGCAAACAAACGAGCATACGCAAAACCAATCAGCCGAGCTCGCAGTGAAATTAAAAGCTGCCTCGCAAACTCGCAACAATTCGCAATAACCAATCTCTTATCTCCACATATCTCTATAGACCTTTTAACATAAACGAAACGGGCCGCGGGGCGGCGAACTAATCTCCATAAGTTTAATCCTTTAACCCTCGCCGTACCAGGAATCCAATCAAACAGTACAAGCTGCCCCCCCACCCCCGAGTTTTCATTCCCCCCACACCTCCGCGTCTCGCCTACGCAGCCTGTCCCGAGTAATTATCAAAGCTTTAATGACGTCATAAATCGAGTGTATAATCTAATCTGGAAAAGCTCTGGGCTCCAGCGCGCGGCTTAATGGTGTGAAAGCTACCTTATCTCCTGCCATGTGTGAATAGAGCTTTAAACGCGGCCGCCTGAAAGCTCGCTTCGGGAAACTTTGGAAAAATATGTCGTAGAACATTCGAGATAAGAATGTGGGACGAGGAGCGTTTTCAAGTTTAATAGAAAATCGAACATTATCGTAAAGGAGATGTCTTTGCTAACAAATTCTTTGGAAGTGTATCTTGTAAAGTAGGAACTGGTAAGTGCACGGAGAATTAATATGATGGCAGAGCTTACGCATAAGTTTCGAACACTTTGTTTTTATCTTTTAAAATAGAAACTCCGACCTCTCACCTTTACTGTTAAAGCAGCTAAGTTTTTAAAGAAATATAATATACATCTTTTATTGCAATAATTTAAAAACAATTTATATGAAAAAATCTATAAATATTTGAAAGTTTATCTCACGAGAATCTTTTTCGCTAAAACGGTTTTAGTTGCACTCTGCAAAGGTCAATAGCACCGTATCAAATCGCTGATTACAGCGATTTAGACTCTAGTGCCGCTGGTGTTCCGGAGAAATTATTGAATTTCACGCTAAATTCGATCTAACACCATCAAGACATAGAAACTGTTTTACAACCGACAATTCGTTACGTACAAACGAGTTACCTCAATCAACACTTAAGCATCCGTACATTCACTCTTAAAGGCCTTTGTACACGGTAGAATTTAATTCTACAGTGCGTTTGTTTACCATTATGTGACCAGTCACACTTTAGACAAGCCAGGTATGCAAATTAAGGAAGGTTTATTTGATCTGAATATCTGAACCTAAAACTTTTTTATTATGTTATATAATTCCATATTGATTTAATATAAATAAATTAAAACTAGTTAAAATTTTTAGCAATATTTTCAGTGTTTTCACGGGATTTGCATTACTAAGTGTAAATCAAATTAAGACTGCACAATGAGTCTGAAAAAAGAAATAAAAAATGGTGTAACATTTTTGAAAATAGTATTGTTGCAACATGACTGACGCCAGTGTGTTCCAGCTTTATGTTCGATGTAGGTGTAGAAAATGGGAATTTCTTACGATTTGTTTAATTCGCTTTATTTCCGAATCGATTATCAATCGATTGATTAGAATTGTGTTGATTCCCACGTTTTTGTTTTTTAACATTTCGTGTAATCGATTTATCATAGTTGATAGGTTTTTGTCTATATCCGTTGATTTAATGGCTGAAATGTAGTACATACGTTGATTTGTTAATAGAAACTGTGTATAAAAATACTATTAAATAAATAAACACTTCATAATTTGCATTATCACACATAGTTCTGACACTTTAAGAAACTGCTTGTTGGGTATAAAAATAATTCAAGAACTATGAAAATCAAGACATTGATGCAGCTTTTTAAAAAGAAATCTTGTCTTCATAATTATTTTTTTCTTGGCCCAATGACCCCGTTATTGGTTCTCAGTGCGCCTCTGGACCCCGAAAAAGATAGCCTTTCATAAATTTATAGTTTCTTTAGCCTATGGTTTAGTCTACGTGTTGATTGTCAGTTAATCAGTCAGTCAGTCAGTCTCAGACTTCATAACTTGTTCAGACTCTATGACTGTGATTTGAAACTTGAGGTTTCCATGCCATATAATTAATTATTTATCTAGGTCAGTCTTTTGGGCTTTCAGGAAAGCTTAGCATTAAATAAATTAGGCTCTTATTTTTTACGTTATGTTAAGTCTTTTAAGCCTATCCTAGACATTAAGCTTCTAACTCGTAATCACCACGGGCCATTATCCCAAAATTCGTCTCTTGCTGCGATCCCCCGCCTGGCAGTATAATGAACAAATAAATAAATTGCGCCTCACTCGAAAAACCATATCCACACCCTTATGCTTAGACCTCTAAGGTTCAAATCAGACAAGACACTTTTTCTCTCAAGTCTACGGGCCCACTGCAAGGGGTAAGTGGATTTCTGTGTATACCGAATCTGTGCTTCAGTGTACCTACATTATCTATACTGTTGTTTGGTATCGCTTTGCTATAAATCCTTGCACGTCTGTACATAAAGTGCGTGAGGTACTTATTCACGGAGAAAGAAAATCGACGGTCACGCCACAAATAAATCTTAAGGGCAATGTTCTGATATAAATCATTGTGAGCCAAGTGTTTATTGAGTTCCTAGAACAAACTTTTCTCATACCTAACATTATTATAATTAACTTGGTGTTTTCCATTGTGATGCAAAAATCACCCTTCTAATCATCTTGGTCTTTAAAAGCTTGTTATCAATCTTTCCTTTAGAAAAAAAACAAAATGTTATCTTCAGAGACTTAAACCAAATTTTGAATAACATTGAAAATGTTGTAGGTACGTATTGTGTGTGGAATCTCACTCATAGTGGGAAGTTTGTTAAATAGTTTCAACTTTTTTCCGTTTTTTAACTCAATTGATCTTGTTGAAATATTAATTTCTTCCTCATATTACATTCGGCTTCGTAAATAAAGCCGATAATGCTAACAATGCGCTGACTTACCTTCGATAAGACCTCAATGAGCAAAAAAATCACTCAAACCTCAGAACTCTCTCTTTTTCTTGTTCATCAATTCATCTTATACCTTTAAACGAGCAATTCTTGTATATAATTATGTATAATAATATATATAATCGGAATCTCGGAAACGGTTTCAGCGATTTACATGAAATTTAGTATGCAGAGGGTTTCGGGGGCGATAAATCGATCTAGCTAGGTTTCATTTTCCAAATAACTAAATTTACCAAAAACCAACCAGGTACTTATTGTAAAACGACTAAATTCTTCCGTGATTTTTATAAAATGACTATATTTGAGATTGTGCCACAAAAAATGAGAATCAAGCAGCAAACTCATGCAGATTGTTAGATGAAATAATTTAGGCACACAAAAATTAATTTAATTTTTATAAAATCATCTTTCAAATATAAACAATTTTCTAACACTTTCGTCAATTCTTGTTCACAGTGCGATATCCTAATACCTCAGCACAAAGTGCCGTTCAAGGCTGTTTATATTCGACACTCATTAATTGTAAAGTGTTCCGTATACGATGTTTTGACATTGACTCTTCGCAGGAAAACGAAAAAGCAGTAAGATTTACTTCTGGTTATTTCCACAATGATGATTGGTAAATAAATACCTTCTACTGAAATGTTGATGAAAAGTGATGAAATGCAAACCCGTTTCTTTACAGCTGAATTGCTTGCTTTATTACGATTTCTGTCAGGTTCCTGTCAATAATGAGACACAAGATGCTTTGAATCCTATGATTTGAGCTTAATATACAGACCAACAAAAGTAATATACGACGACCTCAGTGGCGCAGCGGGCGAGTGTCCGCCTGCGACGCAAGAGGTTGCGGGTTCGATTCCCGCCGCGGAACAAATTTGTGTACGATCTGCAGAAATTTGTTCCGTTGGTCTGGGTGTTTTCTATGTATGATAAAAAATATCTATCTATGTTTATAATGTATTAAATATATCAGTTATCTAGTACCAGCTTTGAGTAGCTTAATTTGGGGCTAGATGATGCTGTGTGGATTGTCCAGCATTATTTATTCATTTATTTATTTAATATAGCTAAGCCAAGCCTGACTGCGAAATACATCTAGACGTTCAAACAACCTTACAATCATTGAATCGTTTGACTACACTAAAACATTAAATTGTCAGCACGAGTTACAGTCACGAAATCTAAACTAAGCTTAAAAAAGTTAATGTAATGTTAAGGAAAGTTAAATCAATATGAATCAAAGCCAACCTTGCTTACTAAGCGCGATCTTTGAATCTAAACCGTGTCGATAAAGTCTCCTAATACTAATAATAATATAATAATAATAAATTTATTTATTTTCTCTCACAATAAGTTACAGTTACATAGGGTTGAACTTAAATACTAAATACTCAGATAAACCTGTTTTGCGAGAGACTGGTGCCTGAAATAGGTTTAAGAAAAAAAACCTGTGATACAGGTCACCAGTGCCCCACTCCGCTGGCTAACTTATATTTTAGTGATAGTGATGTGCGTATGATTGTAGATATTTACCTAGTGTTTGTGTATGTATGATAATGTGAGTGTGTGATGCATGTAGGTATGTGTGTTTGTTTTAAGTACCATCCGAGGACATGCGTATGAATACACAAGGCACGACCGAGGACATTTTCAAAGCGAGGACATTTTCGAGGGTCCTCGGTTTGACTTGACCGAAGATTCGTATTCTGCGAACGATTTTGAGTCATTCTGTATACGTAATCCGAAAAAGTGGCCTTAACCTCGGTTTGATCAAAAATATTCATAATCTTACATTTACACTTTTTATTCACTTCTGGCGCCACTATCGCTTTATACACAGCTTATTTACATTCATATCACGTTTGTTGTATTATCCGAGGACCTAGTGTTAGATTTTAACACATAGGTCCTCGGATAGGTAGCTTTTCTAAACAATGTGTATGTAAGACCTCGGTATGATATATTTTCCAGTGTGTAAAAGTTAAGTCCTCACTTTGACGGTTTTTCTTGTGTATTGTTCTATCAATTACAATAAAATTATATATGAAAAGATCGAAGGTGGACTGAATCCTCAAAAAATCTTTAGTAGCTACTTGGTGCAAGATGAGAAAGTGCTACTTCTGCAGTGATAAGTACCTACTTAGGTTTGCTTAAGTTAAGCTTAAGGTAAGTGATTATTGGTGCAAATCTTTTGATTCGTATTTAAATGGGTAGTTTTCAATGTCTGTATCGATACTTTAATCGTTTGGATACTCGGAATGCAAAACTAAAGAAACAAGACTAGTGTTTCAGGGTTTCTCAAAGTAACTTAATTGGAGTGATTTAAATTTGTGTGGAAACTGTGGCGCGATATATAAAGTAAACGTTATCATCAAAAACAAAAATTACAGTGTAAGCAAGCAAGTTTATGGTCAAATGTTCCTGTGTAAATATTACCACCCCTGTAGTCTACACCCCGTTTAGGGGTAGCTTTGAAATAATTTAATCATAGATTTTTATCTTATACCTATGTAAGAGCTTAACCTGACTGACTGACTGACTGACTGACTGATTCATCATCGCCGAGCCGAAACCGCTGAAGCTAGAAAGCTGAAATTTCGAAGGTGGTTTCCTTTTATAACAAAACCACCCACTAAGGCGGAATTTTAGGAAATTCCACCTCTAATAGGGTGAAAACGTTAGTATGAAACTTTTTAACGCTTGGAGCGATTTTCATGAAACTTTGTTTGTGCACTGTAAATGAAAAATAAATGGACACATGTTTCAGGATTTTTTCAATATAATCATAAAAAAGGGGTCAAATTTGGGGTCAATGTTTGTATGGGAACTTTTTAACGGGTAATGCGATTGGTCTGAAACTTTGTTTGTGTACTGTAAATGCAAAATGAATGAATACTTGTTTCAGGATTTTTCAATATAACCTTCAAAAAGGGGTCAAATGTAGGGTCAATGTTTGTATGGGAACTTTTTAACTGGTGGTGCGATTGGTCTGAAACTTTGTTTCGTGTTTCAGGATTTTTCAATATAACTCTAAAAAAGGGGGTCAAATGGGGAAGGTCAATGTTTGTATGGGAATTTTTTAACGGGTGGTGCGATTGGTCTGAAACTTTATGTAATGCAAATAAAAAATAAATGGACGTTGTGTTTCAGGATTTTTCAATATAACCTTCAAAAAGGGGTCAAATGGGGGGTCAATGTTTCTATGGGTACTTTTTAAAGGGTGGTGCTATTGGTCCGAATTTTGGTTTGGATACTTTAAATGCAAAATAAATGGAAACGTAAACCTGAATATTTCAAAATAGCCCTCTAAAATAGGTAAATCGGGTGTCAATGTTATTTATAGGATTTTTTAATTAGTGTGATTTGTTTTAACTCAGTTTGGATACTTTGAGTGAACGAAGTCGCGGGCGGGACAGCTAGTATACTATAGAGCACTGGCGGTGTAGTGGTAGCACCCCTGCCCTACGATCCAAAAGTCTTGGGTTCAACGCAAAATGAGAGGTGCCAAATAATAATGTATGGCTTGCCTCTGACTACCATTTAAGATCTAAGTACGCTATATTATATCTGAGAAGATATAATATTCCAAGCTTGAGGATTAGAGTCGTGATCATGTTTGTTTTTGTTTTGAAGAATATTTATCCCAAGTTTCAAGCAAATAGAATCTTGAATGTAAAATCTAATAATGTTACCATACAAAATTTAACATCACAATGCACCAAGTTTTAAGGGTAGTTTGTGGGAATATAAATTCAGTCTTTAATTATTGTTTTAAAAGTACTTTTCCTAAGTTTCAAGATTGTTTCGATTTTTTTGATTCGATTTCATTGACGATATTTTATATAAACGTCGAATTTTGGTTGAATTTCAAACAAAAACATTCTATAAGTTTCTACAACTATCAGTTTAGGATGTGCTTTTTGAATATTTCGGTGAGAACTTTGATTCTTAAAGTAATAGAAAGTATCATACGTAACATGATTGATGATGATTAACATGATGATGAACACGACTGTAATCCCAGGCTCTGGGATAGTCGCCTCAGATCTCTAGTTGGTTAGATCTTTTGTGCATATCTAAAGAGGGTATTCTTAGGAACGTCCGAACATGACATTTGGCACTGAACCATATTTTGCACAGTAGTTTGTATTCCGTACGTGACAGGTTGCAAGTCCATCGCCGCTTATAAGAATACTAACTAACAAACACCTTCGAATTTTTTGTTCTAGGGTATACCTACCGGTTTTCTTGAAAGCATTGCGCACATAATTTTTCAAATGGAAAAAATCATTGGTGCACGACCAGGTTTGAACCCACGACCTTCGTGAAGCAGGGGTGCTACGACTACACCACCAAATGTTCTCGTATAAAAACTAAATACCGATGGTGGACCATAATTTTTTCTCTTTTGTTTACGTCAAAAACAACTGAGAGAACTATATAAATACGTTTTATGACTAATATAATAAAGTAGTTACTTTCAAAACTTTGACAATCATTATAGAGCACTGACAAGTGCTGACAACGTGAAGACACCGTCTTGTCCTCGCTTGGTACTTCATTTTTGAAAATGTGTGTAAAAAACCAATCGAAACAAATTAAATTATTACATTATTCTACACGTAAAATGGTTTAGGTAAATTTTCCATGTCCTCGCTTTGTACAAGTCCTACTAGTAAAACTGTCCTCGGTTTGGTTAAGCAAAGTCTAACACAGCGTCCTCACTTTGTATAAGACATAAGAGATATTGTGTATAAATACGTCCTCGGAAGGGTGTCGCACAGCTCACGTAAGAGGTCCTCGGTTGGCTTTACACAAAGTCCTCGTATGTGCATCGCTGGTCACGTTTGGCTGTGTATTTTGCGTCCTCAGTATGAAAGCAGCAATTCACACGAAAAAATGTTGAGATAGCACTATCTCGATAAGCTCATCACTCTAGATTTGCTCTCCTGTCTCCTTCTATCTTATTCTCAAAGGTCAACGACGTCATTAAACATGTTTTTCGGAGGGTCCTCGGTTTGGTCAAACATTTACAAGGTCCTCGTAAGGGTGTCTGTACAAACAAGGGTGGTTGTGTGAGTGTATGTGTATGTATTTATGTGCTTACTTCTCGTACATAGGTGAGTAGGGAACTTATTATTTTTATTTTTATTTTGGGGGGTCAAGATATTTTCAGTTTCATCGTAATTCAGAGTTTTAAGCAATTCACTTACTATGTTTTTGCATTTATACTTGGGGAGGGGGTTGATTGAGAGTAGGTTATTCAGTTTATTGTATATGTACGGCCCTAGAAAGCAGAAAAAAATATGGGAGAGGCTGGTGCGATATGTGGCTGATCGGCAGACTGTGCCTTTCCTACGCTTTCCTTTTATTGCTTCCGGGTCGTAGGTTAACTGTGCGTGTTTGGCAAGTGTGACATTTAGAATAAATGTTTGCCTGACTGTAAGGACGTTCCATTTTTTGTATAAGTCTGCAGTAGGGTAACGATATGGTAAGCCAGCACTCACCTTCAGAATAGATCTTTGAGCTCTCTCTAGATGGATAAGGTGAGTTTTAGCAGCACCGCCCCATGTGGTGATGCAGTAATCTATAATGATATGAAGATAAGTTTTCTTAGCCGAGTGGTGAGAATATCAATATGTGGTTTGAAGGTCAGTGTCTGGTCGATAGTGATGCCCAAGTATTTTAAGGACGCTGTTCTTTCAAGATGAGTACAGGTGCAGTTAGGTGTACCAGGAGAGCAATTATGCGACGCGATAGAAAGAGTAGGGGGCGGAAGCAAATTTGCTCTGTTGGCAAAAGCAATGTATTTCGTTTTTGTTGTATTTAAAGTTAAGACATTTTCTTGGAGCCATGCGCTAACCTCACCTAGACCTTGTTGCGCATGTCTATAAACATCTTCCCAGTTGTGTCCACTGAAAAATAGTGCCGTATCGTCTGCAAATGTTAAAATCGAGCCGTTAAAAAGTCTCATATTACACAGTTCATTTATATAAATGAGAAACAACGTCGGACCAAGTATACTGCCTTGTGGAACTCCATAACTCACCGTTAGCTCAGTACTAATCCATTGGTTGACTTTAACCCGCTGCTTTCTATCACTCATATAGCTCTTGAAAAGGTTGAGAGGGAGTCCTCTTACGCCTATCTGTTCTAACTTTTTTAGGAGGTGTGGTATTGAGACTGTGTCAAAAGCCTTGGCCAAGTCGAGAAAGATTGTCACGCACTTCTTTTTCTCATCTATATTAGTCACGATCAAGTTAAGTAGTTCGCGTACAGCATCATTTGTTGACTTTCTTGATCTAAATCGGTATTGAGATGTTAAGAGAAGGTTGTTTCTCTCGAGATAAAGCGTCAGGCGTTTATTCATAATGCGTTCTAGAATTTTTGATAGCGCAGGGAGTATAGAAATTGGTCGGAAGTTGTTGACACATTCTCTGTCTCCCCCTTTATGGATAGGTTTGATTAAAGCAGTTTTAAAAGCACGAGGGAAAACTCCAGATGATATAGAGAGGTTACAGATATGAGCGATAGGACTGGCGAGTAGGTTGGAGTATCTTTTAATAATTTTACAAGATATTTGGTCGAGTCCCACCGCACAGACGTCTTTCAGATTATTTATTAACGCCTTTATTTCCGTTTCATCTGTTGGAAGGAGAACAAGTGAATTGCTTGGAGTTGTCACTCGGCTTGGGCTTTGGGAGCTTGGCTGGAAGGTCTGGTTTGAGTATCTACGTGTTTGCTCAGCCAGTTTTCTACCAATGTTAGCAAAATAGTCGTTGACTTTGTTTACACATCCCTCCGGATTTGCAGTGGATATCAGACAAGAAGAGTGATCCACTACTTTATTTAAACCACCAATATTTTTAATAGTTTCCCATAGTTTTTTCTTATTATCTTTAGCAAGTTCAATCTCATGTTTTTCATAATTTCTTTTAGCCTTCTTTAGAATATTTGTGCAATAGTTTCTATATCTTTTATATGTCAATTTAAGAACTTCATTACATGGATCTTTTTTTATTTTTTTATGTAGATTATCTCTATTTTTCTTACTGGAAGACTCATACCTACATGATTTGGTAGTTATGTTCAGCTTGACTAATGAGCTTCATAAAACGACGAAGTACTTTCCCAGCATAGAGGCGAGAAGGCGGAACTTTGATGATTAATCATTACTCTCAAAACCACATTACGTAGCCACCTAACTCAAGATAGCCCGTGATAGGGGTCACGGTTTAAAAGCTTATATTACGTAAACCAATATAAACAAGGTTGAGTTAGAACCACATACACATTGAAAGCAGATTTTTAATGGACGTACCAGCTGACTGTGGCTTGGAGTTGAAATAATGAATTTTTCACATGACTACTAAAGAAAGGTAAAGAAATTTGACATAGTGTTGCATTGAATACAACCATGTTTTAGCAGATATATGCTAGGTAAATAAATCCTCGTAAGTAAACACAAAGTACGGTTGTAAGTGCTTTTAATAAGACTTAACTCATAGATGGTAAATAAATGCTAACTGTTTTACACACTGATGTACATATTATAATTGTAACTATCGGTTTTACACGTAAATAAGGCCGAAGATAACGTGAGCACGGCTATTTAGTCATCTATTTAAAGAAAGAACGCCATTAATTTCGATTCGGCATTATTTACTGGGCCTTATTCCTTACTAAGCAGGCACGAAACGGGTTTCATAGCAATAAATCGAATCGAATGCCCGGAATAAATCTTTCGGATACCCGATAAGAATCACGTCTCACGCGACTTATTTTATTTCGTACCTATATACAGAACCAGGAAGAGTGGGAGTCGATGAACTTTCGTTTAGGTTCGTATGTCAGACTATATTATTCCGAATTCGAGATTTGACTTTCCTCACAGTTTTTCTTTCATAAATGTCCGGTAATCAATGCTTGAATTTTGATACAAATGAACCAAACAGCACTCTACGTTTTAATCTAGAGTTTGTTTTTTCGAGATTACAAGTAACTCACCGGCGAGTTGAACGTTCTTGATCAAGAACCACTGAATTGTTACACCAATGACCTAATTTAATTGACCTAATAAATAATGAGTTCATTTAAATCAGTTCATATTAACAATAAGAAAATGTAATTGGGGAGATGACGTCAAAGCATGATGGAAACTCATGATAATTAACGCCAAGTTTCTTCCAATGACATTTATTTCACTTTTCAGAGCTTATGGCATTTTTTCATTTCTGACTAGTTTCATAGGTATAAAATTATAAAAATATTGGATAACGTCAGTGAAACAGGATGGTTATCTTTACGCCATAGCATTAGCATTTTTAGCATTAGCATAGCATTTTTAACAATATAATTATCAAGTCGAAATAAGTACTGAAATTCTTCAAATATCTTCAATATTCAAAATTGGACTTGTTACAATTTTATAATAAAGTGTGAGTATTAACTTGTCATGGTGATGAGACGTGTGATAGATATGAATTTGGTTGGTAAAGATTAAGAACTATAGAAGCAGAGATACGAGTTCCTAAGTCCAAGAATATAATGGATAGACTGTGTGAAAGACGATATAAGTAAGAAACGTGTGAATATAGGGACATAGAAGGAGACATGTTGTGACACTATAGCGTAGAATAAGGGCAAGGACACGACTTGTTCTAACACAACTTTTAAACAGTTAAAAGTGAAATCCTACTAATATTATAAACGTGAAAGTTTGTAAGAATGTATGGAGGGATGGATGGATGGATGGATGTATGTTTGTTACTCTTTCACGCTAAAACGGCTGAACGGATCTGAATGAAATTTGGCACAGATATAGATTATGGTCTGGAATAACACATAGGCTACATTTTATTCCGAAAAAATGTACGGTTCCCGTGGGATAGCGATGTTTTTTTTAAGGTATCACACAGGCGAAGCCGCGGGCGAAAGCTAGTTAGATCATAAATTATACTAGGTATGTGTTAGATATACTTGATTTGTAGTTTCCATAGAGCGTGACACAATAACCTTGTCTACGCATATTCAGTTCCAATATTAGATTTTAATTCAAATAAAATAGATTCACGGTATAATTAAGCAATTGAAACCTTCGTCAGATATACAAAGCAGACGCCAGAACCTAAAACGGTTTTTGATAAGACAAAATAAATTTAATATGGCCAAACGGAGTGGTTGATAATAGTATATTTTTACATAAAATTTTCATAAATCTGCTGGGACAAATGCGACATTTATTTGTATTAGGTACAGATACATAATATACCAAATTACTTACTACATTTTGATAATTTATTATGATTGTTTTGGAAAAAACCTCAGTTCAAAAATATAATGGGTTATTTATTTAAATTATGACACTCAATTTTATGCAGTCAGTTTTTATTTATTTGAAAATGCCATTACGAAATCAATATTGATCATCTAGTATTTTTTTTACATAAATAAAATAAGTGAACTGCAATTTAGCACATGAAAGAATTAATATTCACCTGTAGGTATTCAAAAATAGTTAAATGCACGCATAAGGATAATGTATTAACTTCCACTTTGGAATCCTTTAGCAAAGGTCGTGGGATAAATTATCTAAAACAACAGTTTTATATCTTAAATTAGTACTGGTAATATAACATGAAACAATATAAGTAGTTATAATAAAGTAGGTATTAACTATTATAATGATAATACTGAGGCGCCATCGAATCGCAAATCAGCGCTACATCAGCCACTATGTGTGCTGCTGCAGCTCATGCTGAATGGTTGCCTGTTTTATCGTCACCTTAGTAACGCTTTATAATTAAACTTAAGATATCTGTAACGTGACGTAAAATAAATGATTTCTATTTCTATAAATCCAGATTACATTTAGAAATAAAATTATAATATAAATAGTTATTTAAATAATCGTTGTGAAATCAATAACAGGCTATCTATTAAGTAAGAGTATTTTTGGAGTGTACATCAAATATCCCGTCACCAGTGCCATAACCGAATTGGCGGTCAACGACCCCTCAGGGAGTGTGTCGGTTGGTCGAGGCCAAAGCACGTTTATCATCGTGATATAATACTCGTACCCGCTGATGGCTTTGCCCGCATTGTTACTTATAATATGTACCTAAGTGTGTATAAAAAATAAAATAATAAATATGAATATTCACAATTAGACAATCACACACAACACCCTCTAGCTAAAAACTAAGCGAAGCTTGTACTACGGGAGCCAGATAGCTGATATATTAATTACTTATATACTACTTTTTTTTGTAAGTACATACATAGAATACATAATAACACCCAGACATAGAACAAACATTTGCGTTCATCACACAAATGTTTGCCCTGAGTGAGGATCGAACCCACAACCTACAGCGCAGAAAGCAGAGCTATTACCAACTGAGCCGTGAGGCCGGTCATTATCTATACCTATTATAAACTTGATATTACATCCTGTTTATATAACATTCAGTAATTGTACTCGGAATATAATATTTAAATAGTATGTAGATGAATACTAGTAAACCTACATAATGTACTAAATAATTTCTTAACACAACCTCTACGACGTAGGCTTTTCGTAGCTTTGTGGAAAATGAAAATGTTTCAATTATTGATAGATATAAATAGCTGAATTTTGATTAGATACCATAAACTTTAAGCAATAAGGTAACAATTACATTGTCCACAGTTTTCTCTACAATTTTTGTGCTACGGGTTTCAAAAGCACACACTTGCCTAAAGTATTTCCCTATTACAATTTTATCAGGCATTTTTTTACATTGTGATCTGGATACTTGGCTTTTTGCCATTGTCAGTGCGTGAGGTGAGATGGGGGATGGGACGAATGGAAATCAATACTAACTGCATACACTGCATTGCTCCAATATAAATCAGCCCTCTGTTCAATGCTTGCCAAACACGATCATGTTCAAATTTGAATTTAAAAACGGTGGAGATAAGTATTGGTTTCGGCCAGCTGGCTACTTAAATTTCGGATACCAAAATCACTTACAAACACTTGTTTGTACTAAGAAGGGTCGAATTTAAAAATTAAAGTAAACATTATCTCTAAAGAGTTTTCTCTTTATAACTCGTAAAATGTCACAAAGCTGCATAATATGCGTCTTATTTGTTTTATATATTAATTGTTTTACTACTTTTTAATTGCAAAAAAAGATTTTACAAACTAAAAATATGACTTATTGCTTTTGGCTTACAAAAAAATACAGTTTTTGTACCCACAGAAAATGCACTCGGCAGAATGTTTGGTGATAGTGCCTTATATTGACAACTTCGGTGGTGTGGCGGGATAGTGTGCGGCTTAGATACGAGAGGTGAGGGTTCGATTCCCACGACTGGAGAAGTTTTTGCATGATCTGCAGATATTTCTTCCCGATGGTATGGTACCATGGTACTTCTAGTTTTTGATACCTACAGGCAATCCTAGTGTGGGGTCCGAGCTATGTGTGTGACTATTATATCTACCTACCTAAGTAAAGTTTAGTCGTGACTTTGAGTAAACAGATCTACCGGCTAAGCTGAGTATAGCATTACAATCCTTTTCTCCCAGTCAGATAAGGAACGAAGCATTATTTCTTATTATATTTATTACGCGCTAAAAGCCTCGAGCTTGCGATCACTACCATATTTCAGATCTGATATCAGCCTATTTTGAACCTTAATTCTTTGGAATAAAATATTCGTTTGATTAATAGCTTTGGGATGGGATAATGTGATATATCATGAGCTCAGCCTACAAATCGTGAAATAGTAAGCATTATACAGAGTGTAAAATGACAGCTTGCAGCCACCTAAAAGTTACCGAAATAAAACTACACATCTGAAAGAGATAGTCGTATTTATAATTATTGTTTTATTGTCCAAAATTATAAATAAAAACCTATAAGTTACCTTATAAAATACACTATGACATAATTAAGGAAACTATCAAAGCCATTTTTTTTAAAGAAACAACGATAAAACCAATTACTTAGAGTTAGACTAAAGAATAATTGTCTCGAAAAAAAAATACAATTGTGGCCATATTTTTAACACTTTAACCATGCAAATTACCTACTAGATGGCAAGCAATTACCAATACCTTGTGATAAATCGAAGCCTGTTTTATGTGTCAGTAACAAGTTAAGAAATAAATAACCGGTTTCGAACGCAGCCGTCCTTGTCTGACCTGTGGTGGTGTTGTTTTCACGAGTGAGATAGACAAGACGGATGACCGTTCGGAAACCTTTATCATCAGGCCAAAAGTTGTTTTTTTGCGATGTGGTAGGCGTCGATGGCTGCCTTTTATATTGTTCCATGAATTTTGAGGGCACGGGTGCCATATTTGGTTGACTTAATGGTCGAATTTTAATCCTGACCTTACCGCAGTGGGTGAACAGAACACACATGGTAATGTCACGCCATTGAAATGTCAGATAGATGCTTGGCATAGAAATTATGTCTTAAACTCTTATTATTATTTTTTTTCATAAAGAACTTTACGTTCAAAAAAAATACTTTTAGGTACTTCTTCCTCTTCTCGTATCACTAGATCTTTCGAATTGAAATAAACAGAACACTGAGTAACTACTTATTAAAAAAGATAACTATGTATCTATATAGTTTTTCATTGAAAAGTTTAGTAATAAAGATTATCCTTACGTAACTTAAAAATGTATTTAAACAGTGTAGATACAAGATCAGCTTTTTCACAATAAATTATATGTATTTTTCATCACATTGTTGAATACACCTATAATAGCGCTTTGAACACGTAACAATTACCTCTTCAAGATAAAAACCTTTCCTATTAATAATTCAAAACTTGTCGCTAAAGACTAACGGATGTCTCACTTTTTCTCGTCATCATTCACCCTGGCGAGAAAAAGACAGCTACCTCATTAAAAATGTAAATTGCATCGACGCTATAAAGAATTGAAAGTACGTGAAGTATGTAAGCGTTGACTTCGTAAGTCAGTTTTAATTATTATCCAATACAATGGTCTAAAAAATGGCAATTGGCTGGTAATAAAGCGTATGTGACGAAATATGTTGCAGATGGCTGTATTTATTAACGAATCATTGAAATGCCAACACCAACAGATGGGTCCATGTATGGTTCGTTATGAAAATAAGTAGTTGTGTTTTTTTTCAAAGGTTAATAAATGTTGGAACCTTTGGCTCTATTTGTAGAGTATTTTTAGCGAGGGATAATATTTAAACTATTTTATAAAGAGGTCGAGTTTTTTTTGTATGTTCCAGAAGGTACTTACATAAAATGAGCCTATGTCCTTTCTCATATTCTAGTCTATCTTTTTACCGAATTTCATCAAATCAGTATAGTGGTTTATGCGTGAAAGTGTAGCTTAAGTTTTGAACCGATCTGCATAAAGTTACATAGGTCGATAGTTTATAGGTTCTAGAGAATAGTGCTAGTTACATACTTAATATCTTGCACGGGCGGGTGTATTATTGTATATTTAAGTAATAGTAACATTTTATATTCCTCAGATAATTATAAACATGTATTATTTTTTATTGTTTCGATAACAACGGAAGCCACACACTACAGATAATCACTACAATGCACCGGCACATTAACAACCCACACGCGATGAAAATAAAACTGCGTTAAAATAACAGTAAGAAACGTGAATATATATAAATAATAATAATTTTTTGAAAACTAAAAAGAAAACCGATTTCATAGTTACGTCGAAAATAAAAAACAAGAATGATTTTGTCATCTTAGTTTTTTTTAAATTATTTTTTTAAATCGTTCCTCAATACGGATATCGGTAGTACAGTTGAACATAGAACCTCATACTATTTTTAAGTTTGCTAAAAATATACTCACAGTTTTTGATAGCTTCTCTTAATAGCCAGCTCTAAGCCAGCTTAATAGGTAGCTCTTCGTTTAAGCTGAGAATCAATGAAAACATGGTATCGGCATTTCTCGAATGTTTCCATTTCTTTTGAAACAACCGCTTCGAGTTTCAACTTTATCTGAGTTAACGGGAAACTGGTCTTGCTTCTTGAACTTTTCGAAAATGCAGCCACAAAACTAGCGTCTTATCTGTAGATATTATTTAACCACAAATATTTATAAAATGGTAGTACTTGTAAATTTTTTAAAGTATTAGTAGATTTAATAAAAATTAATCATTGTTCCAAATTGAACTGTCATTTTAAAGGGCGAAGCCTACTTAAAAGGGTAACTGATTTTTTTTCCTAAATTTTCAGCTAAGTTGAATCGGTCCGTACTAGGAGGACAATTTAGCATAACGCCATTGTAGGATGAAAGGCATATAAGTAAAATGACTTATAGTACAACGTCTACAATTAAAAACTCTTACACGTTGAACGTCCAAAACGACAAATGATCATGTCAGGTAAAAGGACTGGTACACTTTACAGAAAATGAGCCCTGAAAATAAAACCATTTGAACATTACCTAAAATTTAAAGATTTATCTAAAGTCACGATGAGATCTGCACTTTTAACCTTCCGTTTCATAGCCAGAGACAAAGACGTATTTGTTTCGAAAGTTTCAACGACAGTTCCAACTCCGATAAGGTTACGATTTAAGCTGGCCTCCTTGGCTGCGGTTGGGCCATAATTGTATTAAAAAACGTGCACAGCTCGCTCTCACTAATTAATGGGTAGTTACGATGGTTTGATTGACCATAACCTATTCGAGTTTTATGGAATATTGAGTGATAACTTGCACGCTTCGTTTACTACTCAATTGGTCATAAAGTCAATTAAAAGCTGGTAGCTAATTATCTTGTTGCTAAGATTGATATTATAATAATCTACGATAGCTATATCAATGATTTCTTCAAATACTATTGTGAAAGCGTCATTTACACTGTGATTACGTCTCAAATCTCATATCATAAGTGTGACGTAGTGTAAAAAAAAGTATGTTACAAAACTATTGACTACACTGTTTCGTTCAATACGAGTACTTAGATTTGCGCGTAAGCATAAAAAGTAGAGACGATCCTGAAGTATTCAGTAAATCAAAACACTGTAGGTATACAACTACGACATTTATGATGATGGGGATAATGTAAATTTTATTTTCACTTGAAACCGGGAGTGCTTTTAAAACTTGGAAAACTTTGTCGCATGCAACGGTCGCATTTGAGTGGCTTTTAAAAACGCGATAGCATACTTTTCACTTCTAAACTCTACTTAAAATACAACCAAGTGATTATAATAACGATATGGTAATTCTTAAATTGTGTGAACTATTGCAGGAGTAATATAGTGGTTTTTATTATAAAACCAGTGAACGAAAAACCATAGAAGCATTTCTTCAAAGGAAATATCCGCGAAACATGACAACAAATTTCGCACATCGAAACTCTTTCGTGAGTTTGCCAAAAATTCATTAATGTTTAATTTATTTTCTCGACGTTTGGCTTTAAATTTCCGTGTAAATTGTAATTTCCATGTAAATTTTTGATATAATTCTTTGGCAAAACTGACAAGCCATGCCCACCAGGGCTCTATTTGTATGGGGTTATTTTTTAGCTCAAGGAATACTTCCATGTATTGTCCGTTCACTTTATAAAACCCAATTGATCAATCGTATAAAAATGATATACTGAGATAAATTTGATGATGGGTATAATATATCTTATTTTAATCAAAATATCAAAATGCATGAACTGCGAAACTTAAATTATTTAAATTCTAAAATAGCTACATGTAGTGGTCTCCTTAAACGTAGGTGGTTATAACCTTTGAAAAGGTTTCATTATGGCAACACATTTATAGAATTAGATATAGATTTGGCTCGATTTCGAATAGGAATGGTGCAATACATTTTCTTTACATAAATTTGATCACTCTATAAACCTGTGTGAAATGTATTTTATTATTTACGTATTCATTGTGTTTATTTTGTATTTTTTTTTCAAAATGTTGATGTAACTATCAATGACTAGTAATGATGTTAAAATATATCTCTAAAAAAATCCACTAAAGGTTCTATGTGGATCTAAAAATTAGATATACTTAATCAAAATCAAACTTTTTTCAGTGTAAGTATATAAGTTTTCATTTATTTTACTACAAACTCTAATGTTTTTTCTTCCAGTAATCATTTCAATACATGCCTATACCGTGAATATCTGTAGAGCTGTGGGCTTATACGAAAATTATTCATGGAACGGCTGGCTATAGCCGCGAAAGCCTCTCCGCATGACGCCCGGATAAACTCGGATGAATACATTTAAATAGAGAACACGACACTACGGTAGATTTATAACGGCATAATGCGGAGGGATGGGCTTCTCATGCACAGAAGTCTTGGTCTTGAAAGTTTTCTATCATAAAGTGCACAAGTCCCTGTGGCCAAGATGATTGTAGACAAATGGTTAAACTTAAACTAATATAGGCAAAGGTATCTTGCACCATCTAATTCTAATCATAACAAGATGTCAAAGCAAACCTGAAATTGCAACCTCCCTAGTATGAGAACATTGTGACGATAGAAATAGAAATAGAATAAAAATAGAAATCATTTATTTCATATTATGTACCTACGTCACGATACGATAATTGAGGTGTATTAAAGCGTTACTAAGATGGCAGTAAAACAGGCAGCCATTCGGCTTTAGCTGCAACAACACACGCACGCATGGTAGCTACCATGGTGACGTAGCTGATGCAGCGCTAATAAAATGATTTTATTCGAACAAAATCGTGTTCTTTGTCTTCGCTTTCATAGAGAAAAACGCGGTCTACGGTGCTCAAGATAGAGAAGCTAATAGATAAAAAAGTAAGAGAAAATAGGTACAAATTTTATTCCTTACATACGCTACATACGAGTATAAGCTAGGCCGAAAACAATGATAAAACAGCTTAATGGTTATAATGGGTTTTAGAAGCGGTCAAACTATACAAGCAAGACCAAGACTGAAAATATTGTTTTTGTAATCAAAGACTAAACATAAGTCCCATTACTCACGGATATAACTCGTTTTAGTTATAAATAGTGTTGGACATGCTTTAGGGTGTACGCTGTCATTAATCCACTGGACAAAAGGGTTTGTTAGTAGAGGCGGTAGATATTTTCTACGCTGTGGTTGCACGGAATCTATGAAATAGTATTGGCCTTAAATTAGCCGAAGCCGAATTTCGAGTTTTATTATATCGCTAGAAATGCAGAAATGTTGTCAT
The DNA here is from genome assembly GCA_963675405.1 of Cosmorhoe ocellata. Taxonomy (NCBI): domain Eukaryota; kingdom Metazoa; phylum Arthropoda; class Insecta; order Lepidoptera; family Geometridae; genus Cosmorhoe; species Cosmorhoe ocellata. The sequence goes on along the minus strand of OY776253.1, from coordinate 6,975,169 downwards.
ACTGTCTGCAAATCTACGTATAGCTACCACCAAAAGTTCATTATTATTTGTACCCATTTGTACCATTGGCATTGGCCAAATGACATCGTTAGCGTCGTCGAAAACAATCAGTTGCTGTCCAGACTTGCTGAGGACTGGAAAGAGTGGCATATTAAAAAGGAGGCCTATAATTATACCCAATAGTGGGTACAAATGGGCTGAACGATGATGATAAACTTCCTCACTTGTGAACTACGCTGTGATGAAAGTGTAGTAAAATAAATTTAAATACTATTTCGTCCAAGAACGAAAGAAAGCTAAAGCCGAAAATTCGTTTTAAAAGTAAGACTTTCTTCAAGCCGTTCTCTGGTTTCTGTCAGCTTAGAATCTATGAAGTGCCCACGCCCGTACCGAATAGATATAAAGCTATCAGCAGTATATAACCAAAGGTATTTATATTTGTAGTAAATAAGACATTGAACTATTAGTAGAAAATGAATGTATACTAGAGGTTTGTAATTAACATTTCGATGATTTGTTTGATGTCAGCTATTTTTGCATTAAACAAACTGTTTTTCTAGTCAACTTATTTTATGTTTTTCAGATGATACAATTTTTGAAAAATAGATGAAAATTTGTGATTGATATAAATTTCAAGTTGATACAGGGATCAATGATTTATAGGGATCAAATTAAACTGACAACAAAGTGATCATAGATTTATGGGTCCCGTTTTTTCTTGGTAGGTAAGGCATAAAACTCTATTTTTAATTATTTTTAATCAGTTTGCACCAAATCTGGTAAAATCCGGTACTTTGAATATTTCAGAGGGCAGGGTATATAATTAAAGTCACTGATGTTCTTTGATCTGCATATCTGAATGTGCAATGTATGGTGGTCATGCGTTCAACATGTTTGATAGGTCCAAGTCAACCGCGGAGCCGTGATGAATTAAAATTTGTTTCACTTTAGACCTTGCGAGTCCCAGATTATAGCGAAACTTTTTTCAATTATTGGTCATAATGCGTCAATTAAGATTATTAAGATGACATGGGTAGGAAAGGAGTGAGTAGGTAAGGTACTGAGATGACGAATGATAGAGGAATAGAGGATAGAGGAAATGGAAGATCACAATGTTGTGCCGACCCCACATAACGTGGGAAAAGGGCAGGAAGACGATGATGATGATGGTCATTATGTGTCAGAACCAAATTTACCAAGCCTCGCTGAGAAATACGAGTGCCTCAGTTTACACTTTTATTTGCGTCGTAGAGTTGGTTTATATATCACTATCTGCAACCTTTTAAAAACTTTAAAACCGCTTCTAACTAACACCAAACAATCCACAGAATAAATGAAACTTGAGGTATTTATACGAGCTCGATTCTAGCACGTGTTTCGCGTATATTTCCAAGCTTCTTTGCAGCATAGTGTGCGTTGTATGAATGTCTTTCTCAATCTGAGGAAGCTATATCTGCGTACGTCTCTTTTGTCAACAATTAACCTTTACGACTGTATCATTTCATGCTGTACGTTTTCTATCACTATTCAATCGTGGCTTCAAAATGGTTTCCTTTTTATTGAAGAGAGAAAAGAACTGATATACGGAGGTGTGTTTTACAGTAGACTTTGTTGAGTTGTGTTTACGGTTATGACGCTATAACAGTGTCAGATTTATAATAGAAAATAATGTTGTTTTAGGAAATAATAGAAACATGAATAACTTTTATTATGTTACACAATTTTGATCCTAATCTTATAGAGAATCTGTCATAAAAAATAATGCTTTGTAGGTCACTGTTACTGCATCGTCCTAAAATGGAGTTGTGTCATCTAAAATTAAACTAGCAACGGAATTACACTGGCAACATTAATCTGCGCGTCACGTAGTTGCTTCGTGAGTGTCATGACCCGGGTGGTCGGCAGAATGACCACTTTGAGACGGCTTGTGTGTTCTGAAGTTATCTGATATCTGACCTTGGAAATGTGGTAGCGTATGAGAAATTCTTGCTTTATAGCTATTAAAACTATACAAGAGCTACGAGTATATTTTGTTTTTCTCGACGTCTCGTAGTAGCATCACCTAAGTCAGAATGCTTTAAAAATATACATACAGCATGTATCTACATTATTTATGGTCTAAAGTCTTATTGAATTAACAATAATACTTATATTTTGTATATGAAATAATTATGAATAGTACAACGTTTGTCAAAAAAGTAGTACAATAATATTACAAATTATAGAGGTTTATTTTTAGAAAAACGTTTTCAATCTAATTCGAAAAAGACAGTAAAGCTTTTTGATAAAGTAACATGGTTGATACTTTAATTCAAAAGTATAACCTATGTTGTTTTCTTCAAGCTTTGTGTATGATTTTATATTCACTGGAGCATCTGGTTGACATATCGTTAAATTTTATATGTGCTTTGATTCAAATTCAAACGAGCACTTATACAGTGTTACCTATTTGCTTTATTTAAAAAATGTCTTCTTTCTTAGAAATTTCAAAAAATGGGATTTCATGCTACTGACTTTTAAGTAGATACCTACAACTAGTGCCTTAGGCGCTATTGAAAATCAGTGCTGTATCAGTGCAATGGCTACTGTTTTACCTATAGTACCTGGGTGACCGAGCTTTGCTCGGTTTTTTTTATTGGTAAACGACGTTTTCTAAAAATGAAACCTAGCTAGATCGATTTATCGCCGCCGAACCCCCCTACATACTAAATTTCATGAAAATCGTTGGAGCCGTTTCCGAGATTCAGAAAATATATATATATACAAGAATTGCTCGTTTAAAGGTATAAGATTATAATGAAGCAAGAGAGATATGTCAGGATCGTAGCAATTAGATATACCTACGTGGTCTTTGCTTACCCCGTCGGGAAACAGGCGTGAGTTGTATTATTTTATAATTGTATCATATTGTCTGTAACGTGGAGTATATATTAAATGATTTCTAATTATATTGATCTATTCATTCGAACTATATTCTTATTTATTTTTTATGTAACTAATTATATAATGCATAAATAAAACAATTGCTATTGGAAGACCTCAACGTATGCCGACAAATTGGGGACGTTTTAAAAAAAACGGATAAAAGACCATAACCTGCACAAAGAAAAATGTAATAAGAGGGAATGAAACCATAGAGGTATGTTAGGATAATTTAGAGCATACAGATCAAAGCACGTGAAATAAAATAAACATCTTTACGCAGAATTAAGTATGTAATAGACAGTATTTCGAATTTAAGTTTAAAAAACTTACCTAATCTAACGATGTAAAAAATAGACTTTAAATTCCATGCTTTATTTAAAAGGGATGCCACAAAGTTGAAACATCTAGAACTATTTCTTATACACATCAAAATAATAATAAAATTTAAGATAAGTAAATAAACTCTTAAAAAAATCAAGAGTTTTGGCGTTATTACAATAATTTCCATAAAATTGTGTTTGTATCCGGAAATACTAAAAGTAAATTAACATACAAATCTTGACTATTACGTAAGTAGCAATGTTTGGTAAGATTCATAGTTTTTATTTGAGAGGTTTTGTATTTGTTTGATCCAAACTAGCCTACTGCGAGTAAGTATGTTTCGCAATTCAGTCACTATCGACTTCAGTGCGAATATAGTCACTTATTTATTATTATTTATTACCATTTTATTGCAAAGATGGCTTTTTTTGCCTATTTTTCTCGGACTTGGGTTAAACTAGAATTGGGAAATGAATTCGCCTAGCATGGAAGAATAAACCCTGATATTTTATTGAATAAAAGCACTCGTATTTTGATTTTTATTTTGAAAATAACCAAATATTTAGCTCCTACGGGCAACCCTACGGCCACGGCTCTTTCGTAACGTATGTACTGGCTTGGTACGGTAACATAAACATGCCGTGTAATTTAATGTACTGGTTACAACTCCCGCGTCAACTCATAATTTTCAATTTGTGTCCACGACCCTCGTAAATAGTTCGAGCATACATCACTGCTGCCTCGAATCAAGGAGATACGAATGCACTCGCTAGTTAGGATAGGTCTACGGTTGTTAGTCTTGGCTTAGTTCAGGTTATGAAAATCATTCCTGAACTTATCCGTAGTAATTCTTGAGCTCAGAGTTTATATATGATTGTGGATTTATTATTTAGTGTATAAATATAGTGTGCAGTTCCGCTCGCGTGGTACCTACACGGATAAAAGTCACCTAGGCTAGGTGTTATTCCAGGTCATGAACTATTATGTTGCAAAGTCTATAAAGAAATATATAGTACTATAGTATTCCAAGTTTCATCTAGATTCAATCAGCCGTTTCAGCGTGATTGCGTTGCAAACATTCATGCATACGTCGATCTATCAAAACTTTCGCATTTTATAGTAGGGTAAAATAAAACTAGGATATATAATTACTTATTATAAAGTGAATGAAAAATTATAAGGTCTAAGAGCTATGATTTCTTCTTGGCACTAGTCCTTTCGAATCAGAGTGTTTTGAAAGGATTAATGCGCCTCTTTTTATGCACTCGACTTTTTTTTAAAGTGCAATTTCCTCAATATTTTTCTACACCGTTTCTTATTTTTTCTTTTCGAGAAACGAATGAAAAGATCAAAAGAGCATGCATAAAACATGCATAATTTTCACGCTACTGGGTTCTAAATAAAGTAATTAACATGCATTTCAATTTAAATACGTACTTGGAATGAGATATGGGTATGTAACACGTTTTTAGCATTTATCACTGAGTCGGTTAGTGCTTGCGCTTACATAATAACATAATAATTCTTGAGTTAATCTGTCGGTTACATACACAAAACGGTTCACTTGAGCTAGGAGTAAAATAACTTTGAACTTACTCTTGTTAAAGGCTATTCAAACTCAATAGTAATTATGTGTGATTAGTTTTTGTTTTGGGTCGATTGGTCCATTAGAATAGTAAATTTTACTTGTATGTAGAGTAAAAATTACCTCCACAATTTAAACCACCCATGATCTAAATTCCAATACACTATTACGGAAAAATCTAATATTATAAGACCACACACAAACTCTTAAATTTGGTGTGAAATCAATCATTCGACTGAAGAAGGTTCAATCGATTACATTTATCGATTAATCAACGTTACTACACTAGTGTCTATTACAGGTGATTAAAAAAATAATAAAGTTACCTACATGTTACAACATTTTTCGTCTAGAACTTTCAAAAAGTTAAAACTTGTCGGGGAGTTTAAGTTTTTAATGTACTGAGTATAAATATATTCAAAAATTTGAGAATTTTGATTAGAAAAAATTCCATTCGCCATTTTCCATAGCGCCATCTCAAATTAAGAAAAGCTCTATGAAAATTAGAGAAAACTAATATAACACCTTAATGTGGCCAAAGGGCAACTTTACCTAATTACATAGAAATCATACTGATCCTCTGCCTGACCGAATGTATGTTTATGAATATCACAGAAATTTCATATAAAAATTGAATAAATATAAACTGAGTAAATTCTAGTACCTGTTTCTACAATTTTACTCAATTTAAAGTTCCAAAACTTCTATCAAGAGACCGACCGCTTAGTTTTCAGAAAACTTTTCTTATTAGATACTTAAGTCTATATCTGAAAGTTGAGCACTTACTTTAATTAAAGTTCTCCCTGAAGCGCAACGCAATTACTTGGACCGTGTAAATGCAAATAAGTTTAGAACACCCTGTTGTTTATGGTCTCCGCTGTGACTGGCTACGGGCACCCGATGATAAGTTTAATAGAACCAGAAATTGATCAAACATGACTTGAAAATCCATTTTAGTTTTCAGAAAATTTAAGATAGCCTTTTCTTTTTAGCATGGTATTCTTGAGTCTTTTAAGGTTCTTTCCTATATCGTCATGTTATATTACGTCAGAGAGCTTTTATTGTGGTCGTGATTAGCAACGGTACAGTCACAGTAACTTGAAAACTTGATACGAAAATTTTAGTATAGTCTTTGTATGTAACTGTTGGATATTTCTGACAGGATAAAGTCAGGAACTAGTTTGGGCTTTATAAAATCTGTGACCGGCACTGAACTCCCGAATGAATAGTTCGTCCGCAAAGTTTCTAAGTTATGGAGAACGTCCCATAAGTTTCACCACACCATAACTTTCGAAAGTTGGTCTGAAGTTAAAAGTTTTGGGAAGTCGGGACACTTACATGTTTCCTTGGTAATGAACGAGAAAAGTTAGTTCTATAATTTAATTAAAAATTGTTGCCTTGCTTATCTGTTTATTGCAACTCTTATATTTTTTTTAAATAATGTATATTTATAAGTACATTTATTTACCCTTATTATCAATAGCATAATATTTTATGACTATATTTTTGACTTCTATTCATTTGAACCAAACAATTTATTATTATTTTTAAGAAAGCAAGTAGGTGGGTAAAACGAATGTTTAAAAAAACTAAAGCAACTACTTATGAATAACAAAAATGAATTATCATATTAAATTAATCTCTCCCATTTATCATTCTGAACACATGCATTTTAATCAAAAAATTACTTATGTTGTACATTTTTATTTTAAAACAAAATTTGAATTCATTGGTATCTTTGTGCTGCTCATCATAAACCAAACAGAACGAAACGATTAGGTACATTGTTAGTAAAAAAAAAAAATGCTTCCGAAAATTCATCTCATCCAGTTTTTAAATTTGCAATAATAAACATGAAATCATAAAGACAGTACCAAGCGCCAAGTGCATGATTAAAAAGGTTCAAAGCCCTTAAGGCTGCGTGATCAAAAAGCACTACTTTAGTAGGTCGAGTGCGCAATCCATAACACTTGAGATACTGCGTTCATGCTTCCTTTAATTTGCGCTACCAGCTGACAATTTATTGGCGGGAGTAAATGAATCAGGGCGGGCAAGAGTTATTTTTGTACCAGTGCGTTTTTAATGACATAGAAAAACAAAGCGTTCATAAAAATTCCCGGCGGGTCTTTGACGCGTCGGTTTCTTGTTTTTGGCACTACAATTTGTTTAACACAATCAGTTTACGATTTAATTCTAATTGCACAACTAATTTTACTACCTAAATTGCTTCCGCCCGCGGATTTGCCCGCGTGGTACCTTGAAAAACAAAAAAAATCTATCCCGCAGTAACCTATGGGCTGTTCCAGACTATAATCTATATCTGTGCCAAATTTCAACCAGATCTGCTGAGCCATTTCAGCGTGACAACCATACATTCTTACAAACTTTCGCGTTTATAATATTAGTAGGACTAACAAATTATATGATTTTGGAGCTCTTGTAGGTACTTAACTAATAAATGTGTCTTTGTTTATCGTACTTACATACAGTTTAAAGAAATTCAGAAGCAAATGTTTGCTCACACTAATGCATTACGTTACAACAACTTACACAAGTAGCTATCCTAGTATAAAATCCATCAGCTGCTTACCATGACACCCATATTTAAATTCCTACGTCATTAATGGTGGTAAAAATAGGATACATATAGGCAGCCATTTTATAGATATTTTTAAATAAAGTTTTGCCATTATCATTAATCATTCGATGCAATATGACGTAAATGTTTACTAACTTATCTATTTTTTGGCACTTTTTGCTTTGTAATTGGCAACAAATAATACCCGATGCTTGAGATATTTTTTGTGTTGGATACTGAAATTAACATAAATATATCGTAAATTCACATGTCTATGTGTTTTTATAATACCTGCCCGCATAACTACCAATTCCTTTAATGTAGGTAATATAGACACATTATTAATCTCTTGTACCTAAGTAGGTACTTTTATTTATAGAACTGAGCTGGTAAACAAGCATACGGCCTACCTGATTATAAGTGATTACCGTAACAAATGGTGGGCAAATGCAATACCAGAGAAATCACAAACGTATTTCTGATCCAAAACATTGTTGTTTATGAAACCTGCAAAGGTGTTACCGCAAGGATAGTATCACTAAATGCAACCTAATAAGTAGCACGGTCTACTCTACTTTTAAATTTTTTTATTCTATCCATCTGTGGTTTTTGGATTTTGAATAGGTATTTGACATAACTTCTATGGGATTTCTGTCAAAACTTTACCTCTTCAAAATCCAAAAACCACAGAGAGATAGAATATAGAAACCGGCCGCTAATAATTAAGCTAAATCTACTTATAATAAGTTTTCAATACCTTGAAAAAAAACCATCAAAAATAAGCAAAAATAGAGGAACAAAACATTTATTTTGTGTCAAACAACATTAATTATAATTGGATTTCTTTAATTATATTTAAAAACATCTTTAAGAGTGCAGGCGTTTCTTAAAATAATGATGGTGAATCCACAATAACAATAATAATAGTGACTTATCTTACAGGTAAGTACATAACTCTTTAGCAAAATTCAGACTTTTGACCTCGGTATAACCACCCTTTTATTTATTGTACTCGTAAACAAAAGGCGTCATTGTAATGAAAGATTTATTCACATGATTGATTGTGCTGTACCTACAACTTTACTGGACTCGACGATAAGTTGACCTCTTGAATAAAAGGGCAAGTTATGAGTTATTTCTTTTATTATAGTTCATTTTCATGTGGTCTTTGAACTTACCATTTTTGTATTTTATTCTATGCAGTATTGTTATTAACACGCCTATATTTTTAAATTCTTAGATTCCAGATTTGATCAACAAAAAGTTAAAAATACGCAGTCACGCTTATTTCAAGTTTTAATTACATTATTTCTTATTAACCCTGATATTTTTTACTCTTTTTATAATGATATACAGATTTCTAGATATACAGATATATTATAAACACTGTGATAATTATTCTTACTGAGGTCAAATGGGCAAAAAATCTTCCTGCCTTATTCCAATAAACATCATTATACATTTAAGTATTGACTATCGTAAAACTAGTACTTGTTAAATAGAAGGAAGTCCATTCAATATAAAAAAAGGAGCAATTTGATGTTTCATATTTATAACTGTGCCATAATAAGTAGTTTGTACAGTGGTAGGCCTGTTCTGTTTCACAAATTGAACGCGCAAACTCGAATTTATGATCCGTTTCATCTACCGTACAGCATACTTTTAATTATTTGATCAGGCAACACTGATAAATTTTATGGAATTGGCTGGCCAGTGCTGTCTTGTAATTAGTTTATTTCATTTTACGCCCTTTAGCAATTCAAGTTATGAATTTTAATCAAATCGGTCTTACCAATAATTTGAGGAAAGAATTTTTTGCTACCGATTCACTTTAATTGATTTAACTTTTTTTTGACAAATATCAATTAAAATTTTAATATTAATACAGTGAACCATTATATTAAGTACCTAAATCAATAATTTATCTATAATAAAGATGGAATGTTCCTATTTGTTTGCTACAAAGCCTGAAAAGCGCGGGTTTTCAAACAAGACTAGCTAAGCTATCCCGATCATCTATAAGCCATAACTCTACGATAGGTTGTCGGCGATAGGCGATAGGCGATAGACGACGGGTAGACGCTGACGTTTTTACTGCTAAGATATAGCATGCGATAAATTACGCGGAATTCACTGCCGAGTAGTGTAGCCAGCTAAAGATTTTTGATGGGATAAGTTTCTTGATTTAAAGACGAAATCTACGTGACTTACCATAAAAATTTAAAACACGCACGACACACTCATGAAAAATAAAAAATGATTTGAAGTTTTAAAGTTTTAAAGTTGATAATAATAATTTATTTATCTATGTAGCCAATTAGGTTGCTGATCTATTTATATTTTTTGGTCTGCAATATAAGCACAATACAAACGAGTATAATCGTAATCTAAGCATAATATCGTACACTTAGATCAAAACTAAGTCAAATCAAAAAATACATACCTCATTTTCCAGTAGACTAAAAAAACGTCTACAATCTTCAACTTTTATAGCATTACAAAATTTATTGCATCAAAACTAAATTCTAATCCGGAAAATACATTGTTTTAAATAAAATTAGTGGATATTACACCTACACCCACCAAAATATTGGTCACTTCTTAAATTACAACACAACGCAATACAAAAAGAAGTCATCAGAATTTCATGCATTTTCACGGATGCCATTATAAAAATAATTTACGGGTGTGGCACTCGCAAATTAATTTAAAACTGGCCTTGTGATACTTTTGCATAAATTTTAGTTTTTTGCTTCCGCCAAATTGAATGAATAAATAAAATTGTATCTGCAGACACAATGGTTTTTACAACCATATTGAAAAATTGATCAGTTACCCAGCATATTATTGCATTTCACTTAAAAAAAAATCTGATCTTTATAACTAGGAAGTAAAAACGAAAAAAAAAATGGTTCTTATAAACAAAATAAAATCGGTGGATTTTCCAAAAATTCTTAAGACTATAATTCACTTTACCCGCGTGCCCGTGACACGGTGTAGGGTATCAACAAAGTGTGCAATGGCGCGGAAATATCGCAACCTCTCCCAAGCAGACATTTCGTTCCTCCTCGCTAGCTATGCTCATTATCTGACGTCCGGAATGTTCCTTTGTTGGCTTTATTTACTCTGCGATGTGCTGGTGAAGTGGGTAGAAGATGGAAACTTTGGAAACAAAATTTACTTTTATTGCCACTAGGTACTTATTATATAATTACTAGCTTCCGCCCGCGGCTTTGCCCGCGTGGTACCTTGAAAAACAAAAACATCGCCATCCCACGGGAATCGTACATTTTTTGGGATAAAATGTAGCCTATGTGCTATTCCAGACTCTAATCTATATCTGTGCCAAATTTCATCGAGATCCGTTCAGCCGTTTCAGCGTGAAAGAGTAACAAACATACATCCAGACATCCTCACAAACTTTTGCGTTTAAAGTATTAGTAGGATTTGTACCTAGGTAATTACAATACTTTAGTAATTGCTATTATATTAAATAATATTTTCATGCTCATAATCAATTGAATGCTATTCATAAATAGAATTTTATCATAAATTTAATTATTGACAATAATACGTTAATTTTCGAGCACCATTTTATTTAAATTTGTGACTGCACGAGCCGATGAACAAACTACAATTCCACAGTACATTAACGTGTCATCAGAATTGAGGAATAACATAAATAAATGATGACATGATCATAATTCATTCTCCGCGTTTCCGAGCGGAGATGCGCAAACATCCGGTAGGGGAGACACCCTAGTCCTAATGCCGCCATCTTGAATTCGATTTTTGAATTTGAATTACATTATTTAACTGATACTATGTTAATGGTAAAAGTGATTGATGGTTTAATTAGGATGTAGATTGTAGATTGCAGTGTTAAGTTTGAAGAACTGTAAAAAAAAAGAATATAATAAAATTACTACTACTATTATCTAAATAAACGTATTTTCATATATTTTCAAGTATGATGACTAGAAAAAAATTGGTAAAAAATATTTTTGTGGTTTTTAAATATTAAGAAGTGCTTAAATTTAAAATTACTGGAGGTCTAATATTTTATTTCTAACAATTAAATTTATATTGTTGTAACTGGTGATCCTGCAAACCACAACAACCGACGTTTTTTAGCCCTTATCTTGATCTAATTTATTTTTCATTCACGTTAAGTGCGATCAACAACAGCATAGGCTCCCACATAATTTAAAATTATGGACATCCTACCAACCATCATAGCATGACCTATTTTATGTCGCCTATCTTTCGTATTTTCTATGGAAGATATTTCAACAATGGAGATGTAAGGGCCAAAGTGTAATGGTCAAGTTGTAAATAAATAAATGAAGAACGCCAGTGTTGATTAAATTAAAGAGAAGGATTTATGTTTTGTACCAATTTAGCGACGATGCGATGTGAAATGGCGATTGTATAGGGGCTGAGTGGATGTAGCGGGTTTTATTGCTTGTTTTGATGGTTATTCACTGTTTGTAAGTACCTACTGCAGTTCCTAAGGAAGTATTTTAGTAAAAAAACATAAAATCAAATAACACTTTCACGGAAACACAGTGAGTTGGTAAAAAATAGGTAAATAACGCCCAGTAGTCACATATACCGCACACTTTTAGAATTCCCTTAATTGTGGGTAGATATCAAAAACTTGACTGCGATGATATGGGTAAAATTAACCGTATGGTTATGAACACTGACATAAAAGTAAATATATATACCTAATAATATACCTAACATATAATTATAATAACATGAATATTTATTAATAACTTCTACCTACTTTTTTCAATTGACATCGACAAATAAGCTAGGTATTGTACTCAGAAAACGTAGGTAGAGATAATTATTGTAATAATATTTACCTATAATACACGTTCCGTTCTAAGTTTTCTTTTATTTTTCCATACGCGTGCTTCCATCTATGTTACTGCCCGTGAACTACGTAGCTTGGAGGCTTTCATGCAATCAAATTGACTAAGCACGAATCTTCGCGGCGCTGTAACCCGTTTACATGCAAAGCAAAGGGTTATTTTTGTGAAAATTAGGTCAATGTGTAAGAGAAAATGAGGAGAGAATCTCTTAAAATAAATGTTTTTTAAAACTAAGTACCTATTAAGTATATAAAATGGTAAGTCTTTCAACGAATGATATTATGAAATTTGAATAACTACTTATACTTTTAATACAATAATAATAACTATTTTTAAGTGTACAATAGTAGATTAGTAGACAAGGGCTGTAAGGCACCAATTGCAGCCCGAGATATTTAGGCGCCCGAGCGCAGGCAAGGGCGCCTATAGTTCGAGGGTGCAATTGATGCTTACACCCGAGCTAACTACTCTGCTTTACATCTCGATTGTGAGGTAAGTAGAAAAAAACCGGCATTACAAGAATAAAACATTTTAAAGTAAAAGTTTTCTATTCCCGCTATTTTTTTTTCAAGAACGAAATTGAGTTTCGCCGTTCGATATTTAAATTTGATGACTATTATATTCATACGAAGACAAGGTTGAATAGCGAAGCGACCTCTTTTGTCATTGGGCTGAATGCATGATGTCTATTGCCAGTATGATGGTTGGATGTAAGTACGCGAACTTTTTGAAAGAGTGAAGTTTTTTTTTAATTACTTACCGTCCTAGGGCTTTTCTAGCTACATTATTACCCTAGAGCGCTAATTGGTCACCTACAAGCCATTTGGGGGTAATAAGGACCTACTTACCGAATATGAGAGATGTAAAATACATAAATGTACCTACTCTTTAAGTATATTTCTGACCTGTAAAATATTTTACCAATAAAATTCTACTTATGACTTATGACTTATATGACTTAATAAAGTATTACCTACCTAAATCAAATTCAAGACTACCACTGATTTACTTTAGATATAACAATTAAGTACTTGAGTTTTCTTTTTAAGTCCTACATTTCTATGGTAAAATTGGATTTTTCAACATCTGGTAATCGTAGAGCTAATATCAAATAGGTAGGTAATATCAAATGGAAGTAAAATAACTGTTTACTCTTCGATAACTCCGATTTATTCTGAAGATAGTACCTACCTAGGTACCTTCATAGACTAGTTTGGTCGTATCCGCCCTAATTATCATATTTTATTTACCTAAATTTAAAAACCGATCATCGTTTCATTTTTACTAGTTATTAGAGTACAGCACAAGTTGTGCTGGGTACAACACAGTACATACAGAAAAACATTTAATAGAATGCTATGATATTTTAAGCACAAATCCTCAGAATATCTCTTGTATAGACCACAAAATGAATACTATGGGTCGGTCCACCCCACTATCCCAAAGTGAGTGGTAGCAGTGATAAGAACAGCCCCGGGTCAGGTCGCCAACAGTTCTACAGATAAGTTTCGATTTAATACGTTAAAAGGTGCCCCAATGGGGTCATTCCCATTCGTTATGGGGGGACTCTACCGTAGAAATTTACAGAATTAACTTACTACTTCCTAAGCTGTTGGGTATGAGTACCTTTAATCATTTTTACAGGATGTGTGGTTTTTAGATACTCAGCCGTACCTGTTATATTTATTCATAGTATTTATTTTTTTATTAAATGAATTAATTTATATTCTTACTAGTACTATATTGAGAGAAATATTTTTTGTTTTGATGCTATTTTGCAAAACTTGGAAAAGTAATTATGGTAAAAATATCAATGAATCAATATGAATTTAATAGAGTTGTGAAATGAAAATGCATTATAAAATATTGTACTTTATAATTAAAATGTGATCATAAATGTTACCAAAAAAAGCATTAACCGTAACTTAACAGTAAAAATATAGTCTCACATCAATACTCAGAACGCACAATAAATAAGGGTAAGTACTCAATTCAAAATAGCTGTAACGGTATTCATTCAACCAATGCATTTATAAAAGCTGCAACTTTACAAGAAAAGTGGTAATCAGTAGAAGCCGGGAGCGATACACTCACCAGCTAATCTTTACGAGCCAACTTGTGTCAACTTAACGGCTAAACGGTTGCTAATGGCGTATACGTCGGCCATCTCGCATTTACGTTTTTAAAACGACCGATAAACTATCAAGTATGTTTTGTTTTGAATAGAAAAATACGTTTGTCTCATATAAACGTATATTTAATAGTTAAGTCTGTTTACCTAATAAGCAACCAAGCCTTTATGGCTAGTAGCCACTATAGCCACGTCTGACTTTTGTTTTACAATTTACGGGCGGTTTCTATATTCTATCTATCTGTGGTTTTTGGATTTTGGATAGGTCTTTGACATAAACCCTATAGAAGTAATGTCAAATACTAATTTAAAATCCAAAAACCGCAGATAGTAATAGTATAGAAACCGGCCGTAAGCCGGCAAGCGAGTGTATCTAAGTTCTGATTATTTTTTGGGAATTGCTATAATGTTCTTCCTCTTTCTGATCGTAGGTATTACTAGTTATTAAAAACTAGTGTGGTGAAAGGATCAAAGTGCGCTTTAGAGGCTCAAAAGTCTCTGATTGGCTACAGCAGGTACAGATACTACATGCGTGTCATATTCTAGTCATTGTTATTTTTGTATATTCGGCTAGTAATAACATTTTGTTTCAAAGCCTAACTTAAACACAGTGCTATAGGTACTGCTTGTTGAAGGTAAAATATTTAGCATTATGCTGGTACCCAAGACTTCTATCTATCAATACCGTTGGCGTTTACTTGTACAAACTATTGACTAATCATGCTTATTGGATCAACGGCAGATCAACGGCTTTGGAGTAATTGAACAAACGTAAAAACGTCTTATCACTTTATTTGATAGTATTAAATGACCACACTGAAACTTATCAATTAAACTCATTGAAATGTTGCTAATTTTCTTGAACAAGTGTTTTGACTATGATAACTATCAAGTGGCCAATGAACTTATTTACGAGAAATGATCACTATCTATGACTAGTTATAACACATAAATTATTACTTTACATAAATGGATCTATTTATTGTAAGTATGTGGTGTATTATGCAAAAAATGTTATAATTTTAATTACGTAGCTTCTCATAAATAAAATTGAATTATTTAGTAGATAATTATACTGTTAGGTACCTGTCGTTATTAATAAAGATGTTTTAGGTGTAGATTAAACAAAAAACTATATTTGTATAATACATTATTTTACTCTAGGTATGTATTGTGTTTCATCTTCGCAAAACCCAAAAAAGTACGATGAATGGGAATATATTAAAATGATTGTTGAATAAAACAACAACCTTTACCTACTCAAATTTTAAAATACTCGTAGGTAATTTATTCATATTCATTAGATGTTTTGGTTGTGTGTATTTAAATGTAATTTCAAGTATTTCATAAAAATATTTATATTAAGTACCTACTTATTTACATTTTTATTGTTGGCTGACCCTTCTGCTTCAGTGTTTCATTGTGTCATTTATTTGAATTTAAACAATCCTACTAATATTATAAAAGCAAAAGTTTGTAAGAATGTATGGATGTATGGATGTCTAAATGTATGTTTGTTACTCTTTAGCTCCGTACTGACATACGGTATTACTCGATAGTTTTACTTGAAAACGAGTAAAAATTAACGTGTGGACCGCAAAACTCACGGCTCGAAGGCTCGCATCTAGTAGTAATCCACATCAAATGTAGGCTCGACATGATAGCTCGATCGAGCAAAACCGTATGTGCTTTTAGCTCCGTAGGTACTCACATACGGTTTTGCTAAAACGGCTGGACGGATCTGGATGAAATTTGGCACGCGAAGAACGCGAACGCGAGAAAATAAACTGGGTAGAGAAGTCTTGGTTCAAGAGGGGGAAGCACTCTACAATACATTAAGATGACCATACAACGTAATAACTATGTAACTAAACGGTATGAAAATTCATTAATGTAAGTTAGTGTATGACTTTGCTACCACGCATACAAAATTCATACCACTGAATTAGTAAGATTCTTTATTCAAAAATAACATCATAAAAATTTATGTTTCAGTATACAAAATAATTATTTGGCAGTGTAAAGAGACCGCCCCGTACCGTTTACGGTCGCGACAGCGTATTTTAATTAGCGATACACGGGAATGCTCTGAAAGTCGCACTGGACAGAAACAATATAATGTAATTCAACAGAAAAGACACTTGAGAGATAGTATTGTATTTACGTTCAGCATTTTATAAAGTAAAGTAACTAAACTTATAATAAGATTCAAATAATAAAGTTACGTTGATATTCTTTATTATAAAATCATAAATTGTTACTTAGTTTTATAAAAAAAAACAGTATTAACATTCGATAATGTTATATGTCATAGGTAAGTATCTTTTTTTTTAATTTATAAAGAATGTTCGATAAGTTTCATAGAAAGTATTAAAAAAATATTTCAAACTTATAAAGTATTTTTACTATGAACTAAAAAAATATAATCCATTATTCGCTCAGCGAAAATATTAATAAAGATTTAAAAAAAAACTAAAATTAATCCAAAACGAAGTGACACCACTTTGAATTGAAAACGTACATTATATTTTGATAACACATAAAATAAGTGAAGCTCCAAAGAACCCGGGAACTTCAACATCACCAAAAAAAGTTATTTTGATATTTATTGTGTATAGTCAGGGTTACAGAGTAATACAAATAATGCTTAGTGTTACTACCGCTAAGCCTGTGATATTCTGTGCAATGACTTTGTGTGGGCCCATTTTGCAAAATTATAATCGCAGTTATACACTCATGTGTACAGAGCCCTGACAGCGTATGCGCAACGCGTAATTAGAAATTAAAAGTTGAAAAGCATGTTCGTGTTATGTTGAACCAACATGTGCTTATTATAATTTTCGCGCGAGTCTTTTGTTACTTTTTATATAATGCTACTTATAATTTTATCTAGTTAAGCAGTAATTATTAATAACAAAAAATACTGCTTCTTCAATTTCTTCTTATCTTGCCATTAGAGTTCTTTCAACCTGTGTAGTGAAAGTATTTGCTCCTTTTGTGCACAATTCTTTATAATATTGTACTACCATAGATACTTGGTTGAGATTATTAGTTACAATAGAACCTTTATCTATAGAAGCTCACT
This sequence comes from Cosmorhoe ocellata, assembly GCA_963675405.1. Lineage (NCBI taxonomy): Eukaryota > Metazoa > Arthropoda > Insecta > Lepidoptera > Geometridae > Cosmorhoe > Cosmorhoe ocellata. The sequence continues at coordinate 6,957,661 of OY776253.1, read as the reverse complement.
TTAAATAACAACTTCCACACTATTCCTATAATTCCTATATTCCGTTGAAGATTCATTGCAATCGTTTTTATATTTTCAAAAAAATATATTATTAGGATGATTAGATCTAATCCATTAAAGCCAGATCAAAATTACAAAATGTAGTTGAACGTTTAATTTGAAACTCGACAACCCTAATTAGGGACCGAAAAGTAATAAAAGATAACTCCAAAGTCATGCCAAAGCCGCATTCATAAGGAAAACTTTGACGATTAAAATTCCTATAACGAGTGCGAACCATCTACTTTAATAAATACATACCCTATAGTGTAGCTAAAAGATTAGTTAAAAATCGGAAAAATAGGACAGAAGACAACTAGGTAAATTAAAAGGGCCTTGCTTATTTATTTAATTTGGATGATTTTTGCAACATCGAGTGGTTTTTTTTCATATAAAAAGCCCTGTAATGTTTGAGGCATGGTTTTAGATATAGCCGTCAAACTATTGGCTAGCCTTAAAATCCAAGTAATATATAATTAAAACTATAACCACTATAATAGTTAATTCGTTGTGTTTTATAAAATTTAAAGCATATTCTTAAATATTTTGAGTTAATTATTATATTATCTAATGTGGAATTTACTGAAATATAAAAAAGTCTAAATTTCGAAACTTTCGCATTTATAATTCAATGTGATGTTTAGGTCCAATATCACAAAAATTTTGTGAAAACGTTACCCGATCCAGCATCAAAATTAACAAGAATGTTAAGGTAATCACATAATCCTTTGTCAGGGAATGGTGGAATACCTAAGAACTTCAACAAGCGCGGCGATTAAAAGGCTAACAAGCTGTTAGTTTAATTAACGGAGAATGGTGAAACGAGCCCTTATAAAGTTTTTTTTAAAGGTTTTGAAAGCCGGCCAATAGGGGGTATGACAATCTAATGTCACCCCTCTAGCCTCCTCTAATTTTCCATGGTGAGATTTAGCGGCATAAATTCCATAGGCTGAAAAGAAACTCCAGAAAGAAATTCTTGTACATTTTTACGGTCGAATCTCATTCTCCCCGAGTTGTCTCCTTTAAATTAAATTTTCACTCCTAATTTGAAAGTATAATGTCATTTCACTAGAATTTCGTTATTAAAACTTTTAAATCATTCGGAAGTTTCTTTTTGTGTTCAGGCTGTTCGCAGTTAGGGTGGGTTCTTTTGATTTTTTAATCAAAATGGGATCATTTCTAGTGATTTTTTACGAGTGTGCCATTCCGCCAGCATCAAATTGTCATTAGCCACTTGCGTATCAGATATTGCTTTACTTTTAGAACTGCTGAGATTTTATGGAATATTTAATTTTGAGACCTTCCCCTTCTTGCTGCAATTTTTATGATCATGACTGTACTAAGGTATATAAGTACCTTCGTATAAAAAAAGATACACGAGAGTGATTTTAATTTACACCTTTGCGTAGAGCACAATTTTATTATAGTCAATTTCTTCTAAAGCATTTTTATTTCAACAACCCCTGAGCATTGTGAATAATATTAATATCTAGAGCCTGTATTGTCTTATCAATGCGGGGCAAAGGCCTCTGTTCCTTCTCTCCAATCATCACGGATTTGGTTCAAGTAGGCATCAATTTCGCCGCGGTATGATTAAAAAATGGTGTTTAATAAAAACAGTCTTTTTTTATTCCACATCATCTTTACACAATGTAGTATAAGCAGAAAAAAAAACAATTATATAGAAGCAAAACTCGACACATCTGCTAAACTACCGCGCTTCAAAATCCCTTACAATCTGAAAACACAACATCTGCTGATAAAACAAAAGGGTTGACGTTTGACAGTTGTAAAACGTCTCGTCATGTCACAGAATGGTCAATAAAATTCGTCTGGAGTCCTTGACACACAGACACACTGCAGACGGTTCTTTTATGAACCATAAACATTTTACTAGTACGACCTTGGATAGGGTCTGCAATGAGGTCGTTGCACTCGAGTTTATCGCTGTTTCGGAGTTATGATGAGAGGATACACGTGGTTGGGTTTATCTTTGTTGAAATAAAGCTAGCTTTACGTTTTATTTTGTGTTACAAGATACTGTGACGCGTATCCTTCCAAACATAATATTGATGCCTATATCAGTATCGGCTGAACTATTTATGAACGTTTTTTAACCTTAATTTTTGTTTCGTTTGTCTATTTATTTTGTTGAATGAGTTCTATTAGCTAGATATTTGTAAATTTAGCTTTGAATGTTGCAGAAAAAGTTATAGTTTAGATAACATTTAGGATTCAATTTACAGTCACTAAAAAACTACATTAAGTTGAAGACTTTTTAAACAGTATCACAAAAACCTTCAAAGATAATAAAATAACGCTGTATGAACGAACAATTATTTAAAAGAAAGGTAAAGCAAGCTTAACAATTATGGTTATTGACTCAAACCCCAAAGTCAAAATACCTGGCTATTGTTAGAAATTGCGAAAAGTTGCAAACCCTTCTATGGTTTTAAAAAATACCTGATCAGCAAAAAAATGGCGATTCTTTGGTCAACAAAAGGAGATACTAAAAACAATAGATTGTGCAATTGTAAAATTTCGGAGAAATTGTAAAGCATTGCGTCAAAATAACGGACTTCAGAGTACAAAAGTTCTTCGTAACGACAATGGAAGGGTTGTTTTTCTTTCGAAAGCCAATAAAGGGTTCGAGGGCCAAAACTGTTACCCTTTTGTCCATTGTCCTTTTTGGACAATTTATTGTGCAAGTACCGTTGCATGAAATATTTGTAAGATTGCTACGGCAAATTGTTTTTGTTCATTGCCGACCGTAAATATCTTAGTTTCCGAACAGTATTCAGCTTGTGCTGACACATTATATTCAGAGCATAGTGTTTATATCACATGAAAAACAAAAATATTCTCATTTAGACACAATATTATAATGTACTAATAATATCCCTACTTAGTTCTCACAGTGAGTGCTACTTCTTGGTGCTGATTCAGAGTTCAGGTAAATTTATTTAAATCCTTATAACACTCAATCAAACTTTTTTTTTATCTTTTTCTTATAAATGAGACTCGTAAGCTCGTTTCAGATTAATCAGTCTCCTTTCCAAAAGAAAACAGTCAACATAACATCTAAATTTAAAAATCCAATCTCCGGCATCGGTTCGAATCCCAGCATTCCTTTATCCTCCTCTGATCCCACACAAAATAAATCGCATCGACCCACATAACTCTCTTGAACCATTAAAAAGATAAACAACTTAATATAGGCATAATAATAAACAAGACTGAGTCTTACCGTTCATAATTTTATTTATTCACGAAACCGTAAATATCTTCAGGAATAATTCCGGAGGTTCTTCTCGGGATTAAGGGGGAGGTTTGCCTCAGAAAATTATATTCGACTATAACAGTAACCATGCATCACCTGGAGGAAGCTTAATGTGCCTTTTCGCAATCTCGAGGGCGAGGAGAGAAGGCGAGCGCAAATTACTTTTTCAAAGTATTTACATGCAAATAGAAGGCGTTAGGAGTTACAAGTTTGTGGCTAGACTTACAGGCTGAGATAGTGCTTTAGTTATCTCTAAGATTAGGTTGACCTAACTTGTATTTCTAGGTGTATTATTCTAATTTCTCTACGTAACTAATTATTAGAAACTATACCGAAAGGAATACGCTGTATCTGATTTTTTTTCTCATAGATAATAATACGATTATATGTTATATTTGTAATCAAATTTGACTTTATACATTAAGCTACACTTTTTTTGTCTAAATTTAAAAACCATGCAAGTTCTGTCACAACTGCTATCCAAATTGGCGATCCACCAAACTCTTTGAGGTGATATCGCTTAAAAAGCACGCCTTGGCTATAATCCTGATAATTACCATCCATTCTACTTATAAACTTTTATAACGGTCTATACGTCGACTTAGCCGTAGCCTACGATCCCTATAGCCTGGAAACCAGCACGATCTTTTTTACATCATACTAAACTGACATTAAAAAAAATATTTCATTATGATTGAACTTCAAAACACAATAAAATTATCTAGGCTGTGTAATTTTTTAGTAATGGTTTTTGATATGAAACGTACAAATATAAAGTTGGTTATACAACGAGTACCTATGAATTCGTCTTAGTAGTAATGCGTTCTTATGAAAGAAATCTTCATCATTCCTCCGTGTTGTATAAAAGAGTATGAAGAATTAAATATGCTGTTAGCTCTCAGGTTTTACTTTCGGTGGCTCCATGCCTTTCCCCCTAAGGGGGCGCGCACACCCTCCGTCTTATAATGGGCGTCTAAGAAAAACGGGTGCACGGCTCGGAATAGAAAACGCTCCTTTGGAAATAGCTTTCGTGGAAAGCTAGCGATTTATGCGAGCTACGGGATCTCGGGAAATATCCAAGAGCGGATTTTTAATGGGGCCGTTGTTTCTGTTTTAAGCGCGGCGTGCGAATGGAATGCTAAGTTTGAGACGTGTGTTTTGTTTGTGATTTTAGGGCTGAGGTGGCTGAAAGTATTCTATTTTTTAGTATTTTAGCCTTAATGATCTGCAGTCAATGTAATTACATTATAATCTAAAATATACAGTATTTTTACGCAATCGCTTGCAATGAGACAATCAGTCATAGAAATTAAGTTTAAATTGACCAACAATGTACCATAAACTACAAAAAAAAAGCAATTTAAATTTAAGCGATTATAAACCTGAAACTTGAATCAACTTGAACTGCCTGTTTGCAGTTCTAAATTCAAAAATACGCAGTGCTAAAATTCCAAACCTCGTATAAAATTAAATAATTACCCAGCAAAAAGGCGACGATAACTACCATTTAACCGACACCAAGCTCTCATTAACATAAAGCAGGCTAAACATGAACATAGCCGCCTATCTCACGGCTCCACGCGCGCTGCGTTTTTACTGCGTATTACGAGCGTGATATTAGCGTCGTATTTCACTTATAATTCGCGTTTTGAAGAAGGGCGAGCGTGAGCGGTTTTATGAGTGGTGTGTTACGACCTTTATGGTGTCAGATCATATTAATGTTTAGGTGTTAATGGTTCTATGGTTGCAAGTGGAATAATTCAAAAATAAAACCAACTTTATACGTATCTTAATAAAAAAATGCATTATTCGTTATTATTGTCGAATTTACTTATATGAATATGCCTAAACCATGACGTGAAAAAACACAAGGTAAACCGTCCATTGTAAGTCATTGTCAACAAAACTATTCTCGGACGACACTCACAATGAGTAAAACGTCATCTATTATCGCCGGAAGAGATAAAAATGCCTAAAATAATGAACTAATAACATCGTCGGCGCTTAGGCCTAAGCGAAATATATTAGTAGGCAAGTAACACATCGTTCCGTCGGTATAATGAACATGGCTCCCTCTAGCGGGGCCATTAATCACCCCCTTCCACCCTCCCTTCACCCCTCACTTCCCCTTAAAAAACCCCTCTTCCCCCGCTTAGAATGTTTCCAATTCATCACGAAACCCCGCCCTTGACAACTCTATATGAAGCCGCTTTGTCCCAAAAGTCCCCTACCGACCTTTCTTACAAACGTCTATACAAACCGATCGGAGACTTCTCAGCCACTGGTGTCCACAAAGTTCGTGTACGAACTTCGTCGGTGTTTCATCTAAAAACGGTCGAGAACTTTCTGGACTTGAAGTGTATTTTCTTGTAATGCCGGCGCAGTTGTATGGCGGCCATTACAAATAAATTTTACCTTACCTTTATTTTTTAACAGATTCAATGTTGTTTCATTTCTACGAGTAGTATTTTACTGCTTTTGTTTGTTTAACTATAGAAACTACTATTAATATTTTATTAATTTTCTCTGAGTAGGTACTCAGTTACATTAAAAAATATTAATATTTTCAGCTCATATCTAATTTCTGCACTTTTTTTTATGTTCTGAGACAAAGATTTCTCAAGATAACATTTATTTTCTTGCTGAATTTCATTAAAACCCATTCAGACATTTGTTCATGAAAAGTTAACAAACAAAGAAACAGTTTTATTTTTTAGTTTATTTATAAAATAATTGCAGCACGGAGTCTGTAATTATTTACTGTGAATTTTGATTTATACACCGATGTGATGGTAGAACCGTCCTATCACGAAAACTGCAGTCGAAATACGAAAATTATAATTTTAAACGTTATTCCCACTCGTAAATTTAGCATGTAGCATAATGGTTTGAGCATAACGTTCTGTAATAGCATGGCCCATTAAACGGGTATAAATTAGTATTCATTGAGGCTATTAACCATGTTCTAGCTCCAACTGTTTAACTAAACATGAACTAGCACTGGTTTAAGCTTAAGTTATAGACCCAGTTTATTCATTTTGGACCTAGAATTTTGTGATTTGTTATGATTCTAAGTTCTAAAATAAGCAGACTTTATTTCGGTTTCAAACAGGCCAAATTATGTAAAAGCAAAGCTCAATCTGCGATTTATTTATCTTTTTTTCATAAAGACAGAAAGTGTAATAGGTACGAGTAGATACTTAGATTGTAAATTATCTACATGTGTAATTAAAGCTAAAATATTTATTTTCTCTGAAGTTCATACTGCATACATAAAATCATGCCGGTTTCCCGACGGGGTAGGCAGAGACCAAGGATCTCCACTTGCTACGATCCCGATATAATATACCTCTTTTGCTTCATTTACTCTCATCACATTCTTTATACATGCGCTAAAGTTAATCATATTATAGGCATTCAAGTATACTTAACTATAGACATATGTTTTTTCTCTAGACATAACCTAACAATTTGAAAAGTGAACGAAAAATAAAGGCGTTAGACCAATTATGTGACATCTTCATAAAAGTCTGATTTTGTTTTTCTTTTGCAGGATACAACACTCACATTCATTTATTTCACACTCACAACGAGGTCATACTTCTTTGCAAATGAAGTGCCAGTGAAATACGATATTATGACAAAACAAAGGAATGAGTCAAAAGTTCTGACCAAAAAGGAAAAACAGGAAGTCAAGAAATGATTTGTCTTCTCCAGTGTGTGTAAAAGTGGATAAGTATGTAATAGAAGTGGCTAGTTGAGTGATAATCGTAAATAAATAAGTTCTAATAACAATACATGGTCTGTAATGTTCTTTTCATTAAATATTCCTATAGAATATACCTACAAAATAAAAGTCTTGACACCGGCAACAAAAAAAAAACAGGTTATGTCGTTATGACTGAGTCACTACATCAATAAATGACTCAATAAGTTAAAAAATAATGGACAAAATACTATAATTATACATTTTACAATCATAAATATTATTCAGATCATTTTCTAATTCTCTTACACGTAGGTACAGTACAACCTTATTATCAGTATTAAACGGGTATTTATTTATTTACCTATTTTTCCCGGCGTTAATAATGTATTCAGATCGCGTAAGTTTAAAAATATATATATATACAACCTTATTACCTATTATTTTTACATAATCGTCGTCGCTTCACACAGCGCCATCTAGCCACAAATTAAGTAAAACCTGTAATAAGAGGTATTTTTTATATAAATATTCCTCTATACCAACTAAATTACAAATACCCGATAAAATAAAGCTGAAACTAAGAAAGTTTGTAAAATAACAAAAACAACTTATAAACGAAATGCAAGATATTGCGATTATTCAGTCTGAGCGGATGCCGGCGGCAAGTGGCTGCGGACACAATGAAAGTTTGTAAGGAAAATAGGAAGGGCAATAAATGGAATTTTACTGTGTCTATGTCGTGAAAAAACATGAGAACACAGGAAAATAACTTTGTATAAGGGCTCATTTATTTTTCTTATTTCATTCGAACTTAGAAGCTCAAGAAGATAAAATGTGTTTAGGACAAAATTAACATTACACTTAGTCGTAGGTACTAGTTTGAACATACCAAACAATTTTTTTATTTATACTTTGTACACAGATTATACATAATAAAACTTAAAACTAGTGGCATGTACACAGGCGAGCTTAACCCTAAAAAGAGTTCTCTTCCAGCAAACTTTTGGGATATGGAGATTATAACTAATTGGTGGGTATATTGCGTACAAAAAAATGAGAAAAGAAAGAAATTAATAATAACTAACTCTAACACACATATATAAAAGAAAATGAAAGGAAATAAAAAAAAAAAACTAATTTAATTTAAATAAACCAAAAATACACTTATACTTATATAGTATATTTTTTTGTTAAAGATTAGTAAGAAGGATCGTTAAAAAGAGTGATTCCTTTTTTTTCCTAGATTTTTTTAGACGTGAACTAAAAAATAATCTGTAAGTATCAAGTATTTTGACTTTTTTTTTAACAGAAACATTATTGTCCTATTTTTAGTTAAGTACACCTATTTACATAGGTAGACTGTCATTTAATAGATATTATACTTTTCTAAGTCCCTCTCTAGTCACTGAATAAAAACCATCAAATAATTTTATTCATCTTTTTAAAAGTTTTTTTCACCTTAATGATATTAAACGATGCAATAATCTTTTTTTTTTCAATTAATTGGTCATCTCTTATTTTGAAAACGAAAAACTACATTAAAAATTTCGATGTGTATATTTGAGACGACAACCACGACATCTTCCGAAATAAAATGGAACATTAGGAATCGTTTCAAAAACACTTCCAGTAATGAGGCCGATCGTAAGTTCAACCGGTAAATTACGTAAATGCTATCTTAGCGATAGCTTGGCGCAAGTTATGAACGCAAGAGATACAAGCTGCAAGCGATGTCCTTATTTTAGAAATTAATTTCAAATAACTAACCGTCCAACTCGGTGGACAGTGTGGTCGGTCGGTTGGTAATAGACATAGACATAGACGTACCTATGCCTCAGAAAAAGTTATGATTTTGTTATTATTATTTTTCCAATGCAACATAATGTTAAATAACGCATCGGATAATTATTATCTGTTATGTTATTCTGAGTTTAATAAACTGAATTTGAATTTGAATTTGAAATATTATTGTGCTAATTGAAAGCTAAAACTTTTCTAAAACCAGATTTTTTCCTAAGTTACCCTATTTTATTTTATCCTCTGTATTAAGACAAATTAGCATAATGTTTATGATCGTCTAACGATGCGACTTTAATACTATTGTAATTGCATGTCAACTACAAAAAGTCATTCTTTTAACGCCTTAATAGTCGTTCTACGGGCTCTTTAGTCAACTGAAGCCGCTGTCCTGCAGGATGAGTTGATCTAATGAATATTTTGAATCGGTTCAACTGATCCCGATTATGATTATAATTATAGTGTCAGATCGCATGGCGTGTATGGGTGCCCACTCCTTGGTGGTATCCATTACCCGCTTGGCTCTTATCGCTCATACTGACCCCCAAAAACAGCACCACAGCTAGAGTAGTTTATTCGCAATAAAGAAAGTGGAATCCCGGGTTTTGGTCCAATTACCGGGATATATGCGGCAATCCCGGTGACGTGCTACCTAGCCCCGGGAACGCGAGTCCCAGGATCCGGAGCAATTATACATATTGCAGCCTACCCGATTGTAGTAAATATCTGGAATGGCGAAAACTATCGTTTGTTTTTGCGAAGCGAATTGCAGGTAAATTTGAACGTGAAATAAGTTCTTATAAAGATAAAACTATTTTAAACATTGAACTGATGGTATTTATTAAATTAGAAGTACTTATACTATTTTAATGGTACAAAAAGTTAGTATTACTTTGAAAGGTTTTGCTTTTATTTCTCATATTTCAGGACCATGAAGATAATCAAATCTTATTACATACTGATAAAAACATCGACACAAAGTAATATCAATTTTCTTCCCTTCTCTTCTCATCCATATTGCTACTATTTATATACCCACTGTTACTGTGACACAACATCTTATTTTAACCGAAAAACAAATGAAAATCAATCCGAAATCACCCACAAAACGTCGTCAAGGCAATTTCGATCGTCATTCGCTCCGAACCGAAGCGTCTAACCCCCCAGCGGCGGTGGAGACACACAGGCCCATAGCACCCGCGGGACAAATACACTAGTTTCTTCAAGCATATCTTATTGCCCTTTTGTTGATACCCCGGGCCGTTAGTTTCATCGCCGACGGGCCGGGAAGACCGTCCCAAGCAACCGTGAAGCAAGTTATGCTAAGACGTTGAATTTGTAATGCTTTTTCGGTAGTTGGTCAATGTCCCTCACATATTTTGTTTCTGATAAAATAAAACAGAATTCAATGGCCGCTTTTCTGTATATAAAAATTTAGAATGGTAAACTGAAATTCAAAATAATTTTCTTCTGTAATTCGTTCGTAGTTATCTATATGAAAACTTATATTTTGTTATATTTTATATTAAAAAAGAAATAATGATACTTTTGCTGTTATTGCTAGTAAAATATAAAAGAAATATAAGGTTTTTTACACTTTGCTGACACATTAAAAAGGTATTGCTTGTCGACACTGATCCTCATTACTTAAGTTTAAATAATTGCTTATGCAAAGCGCGAGTTGCATTTCAAGACCTTAATTTCCAAATGTTCTAATAAACAAACATCATACCAATTACGTAGCGAGTTTCCATCTGAGTCCAAGATTGCTAAAGGATTAAAACATGCAAATCAAACAAGCAGGAGGGACCGACCCTTCTTGTCTTATTTATTCATCCGAGTTGGAAAAATGTTGTTTTGTTTACTCCCCTCCGGGGTCAGGAATACGATACCTAGCGAGATAGTTTTGCTTATTTTGTACGTAACATTTGGATAAAGTAATCCCCAACTGCCTTGAGAAAGTTTTTCTAATTTATAATGTTGAGCAACTTTTGTGAAATACTTTGTCGGTAGGTTTAGACTCTTCTGCAAAACAATAAGTTCGTAATATAGTTATTATTCAGGATTTTAATTATATTATCTTATGTTTGATCTTATTATATTTATTCAATTACTTTGAATAATTTCCGATAGGCAGTTTTTCCAAGGATTTAATGTTTTCGTAGGGGCTGGCTTAAACGTAGTTAGTTAAACATAATTGAGTTCTGCTTGTTCAAAAATGTTTGATCGCGGTTATATTAGTCTACGTAGTTGTTTATTGAAAACAGTATAGAATATAAGTTCATGATATAGATTGTGTTTCTAAATTGAGAGGCGCTCTAGCTTGGCAACGAGTTATACGAGTATTACAGCAACAGTTAGGTAAGTACCTTAATATAGGCTTGTCATAAATGTGTTTGAATATTTTTCGAAGTACCCCTGAAAAAAATCCAGAGTAGTTTTTAACTATTCAGACAAAAAACTATCTCAAAAAAAAACCAGCACTTTTAACAAAATTAAGCTGTGTAATTCCTTGCGGCATTTCCTAATTTTCTCCGGAGTTTGAGTGCCACTGGCATCCCACCCTCGCTACCCTTTTTAAGGGGATTTCTTTATGTTGTGAGAGCTCATTCATAGCGTCCATCAAGACTATTCGGAGAATCGTTACGGTCTCGGCAAATGTAGCGAAATCATCGCTTCACTGCCGCACGCCGCCGCCGCTCCGTACCACCATATTGTAGCTACCTAGCTGATATTGTAATAAGACGTTTTATTCAATTTGTGTTTTACAAAAAAATGGGGTCTTGTAATATTATTTCAAGTATGATTTTTATTCGAGTGCAATTCGGTTAAGTGTAAGTACTTCAAAGCCTTAAATAATGGTTTAGGCAGCAGTTTGCTATGACAAAATCTCGATAAGCTGTGAGTTTATTTCTTACAGTTAAATCTCTTAATTTTTTTAAATAGCGACCCGCCTTAGTTTTACACGGGTGCAATGTAGAAACTAATGTAATAAATAAACCTTCTTAAATCGCTCTATCAATTGATGAAAACTGAATTAAAATCAGTTGCGTTATTTAATAAATCTAAGCGTACATACAGAAGGAAGTGACTTTGTTTTATACTATGTAGAGATCAAAAATAATATTATATATCTAAGATAATACAATAATAATGATAATAAGTTAGTCTATATATGAAAATTAAAACAAAACATCTAAAATTTTTAATTTTGTAAAAAAGTATCTCTGGATCCAACTCCCTGAAATAAAGGAACTCAAATACATTTAACTTATTAAAATCGAGCATTGAATATTCCGCAGCGACGTCGAACAATGCTTGTGGACATTTTGCGGGGAGAAATTTTGTTTTAATAAAGGACCACCGCAGCCGTCGTCTACAATATTACGGGAACAACCCACTAACGTTCTTTGATATTACACTGAAGCATTATTACGTGCTTAGGGTTGACAATCTCTGGGTTATGCTGTGTTTAAGATTAAACTGAGACGTTGATGTTTGTTTCAACGTTTTAAAGACGATTCTTCAGTTTGTAAAAAAATATTTTAATCTGGTCTGAAATAACCTTGTTTTCACAAAATTTTTACATAGAAAATTATAACTAGTTTCACTTGCATGACGTACGACAAAACCTACATAACATCACCCATTTATATTTAAGGCTAATTTCCACCTCATTTTTAGTTACCATTTTTGTTCGTGCAGATATTCTTAACAATTTAAGTTAGCGTTTTTGAAATATTGCCACGTAAAAATGTCATGTTTATTAATTTACGAGATGTTTGCGTGGGGCGCGTAAGTAGTAAAATGAAGGTTTGGTTTTCATATCGTATTCACGTGTACAGATTTTAAGGCGCGGTGGTCAGCTGATCGCAGAGTTTTGCTGTTTTTCAGATGCTTTACCCTCGGTAAATAAGGGTAGTGAAAAATAGCTGAAAGGTCACTGAAAATAATCAATATTTTATCTCTAAACTCTGAGTTTGAAATTTTGTTTAAACGTCGTACTAACTTTAGTATTAATTCTCGAAAAAACCTCAAAAAATAAACAAAATCTGCTCCTCCTTCTAAAGTTGAGGTCATTTCCATATTTTTTTTACACCAACGGGTAGATAAAATACTTATAAATAAAATGTGTGTTTCATTTTTATTATTTAAATTTAACACAAATTATTATTTCAAATTATTACAATTCGAAGGGATAATACTTAGACTTTTCATGCAACGGGCAGTATGCCGCTGGCCACTAGCTAGCTGCCGCGCCTTAAACAAATACCCAAATATAAGTGAGAAAAGAGTGAGTACTGAAATGAAGAATGATAGAGGGAAATGGAAGGAGATCAAATGTTGTGCCAACCCCACATATCGTAGGAAAAAGGCAGGTAGGATGGTTGATGATGATGAAACAAATACTTACCCAATAAGCATTGTAATCAATGCATAAAAAATTGAACCATAAAAACGAGTGAGTAGGCACTAAGGTAGTGCAAAAATTCAGATAAGTACCTACATAGCCAATAAACAGCAATACCTACCAAACACAACCCACAAAGAGGCGTAAAAACAAAATAATATACTGCAAGCCCGCGGGTCAAAACGACCAGCAGCGTATGGGACAAAGAGAACGTAAGCAATTAAGATTGGCTACTCCCTAAGCAGTTAATCCGAAAATACGTGCCTTGGGTGTTTATAGACTGCCGTAGGCCGGGTTAGTTTGTTTTGGATAGAAATGGGGGTTTCGGCAGTTGGGTAACTATCTATAGCTTAAATGTAATCTTAATGGAGTAAATGGATGGTTAATTATAATAGTACAATATGGATTCTGTACGCAATATCTGGGGCCTTAGTACAAGTTCTTCGGGCAATATCAAAGTAATATAACTTTGATACAAAAAAGGTATTAAAGTAGTTTTACTTAAAGCTTGAAATTTTTACGTTTCTGAAATATGATGGTAAGTATAAAAGCCTGTGTTAAAAGCTTGTGAGCTTTTTGCAAATAAAACAATACCATAATTAATCAAGTTCTTATTATTAATTGTTTCTTATGAGAATAAAGTTCTTGAGCCGATACCGAATTTGTAAACAAAACATAAACTATATAAAAATAACTTACATTATTGGGTCCATAACCTAATGAAATAATAAAGGCACGAGACTTCTGATAAGACTAACAATATAATAAAATAGCTATACAATATTATAACACAGATTAGTGATACTTTTTCTCAAGCACACTAAACCATAGAGCCAGGCTAGAGCGTTCTCTAATTTCAGTAGAAAACAGTAAAAAAAACTTTGTGTACTGGCAACATTCTGCAAGTTTTATTTAAAACAAATAGACCTGAAAAGAAATTAAAATTAACTTGCAAGAAACTTCGACCGTCTACTTAAAAAGCTAACAAATAGAACTCGGCGAAATTGTGAGTACCTAATAAGGGGAATAGAGTGGAGGTTCCAACACAGCACGTCGGCTTTATGACCCGTTAGTGCTACTGAAATCAATAAAAGTACCGGAATGTACCGCACATGCGCAGTCGAGTGCTGACTCAGCTATTCATTTTATAGCCACTTGTATCTGTATCTATGCCATTTTGTACTTCAGTGCTGACGGAAAAAAAGAAAATTAATTTGCGCGGTCGTAAATACCAAACGCGACCAGTACAGGGTTGTTTTGTTGACGATGATTATTTTGATTTTGGTGGGATATAAAAACCTGAGATGTTTAAAATTCCGTTTATTTTCGTTAGTTACATATTTTTTCTATATAAAAAAGTAAATATTTTCAAATTGGTCAAGATATAAAATAGAGAAATTATCCTCAAAACACGACGAAGATGAAACGTTAATAAACATGGAAACCCCTGAATGAATTTATTTTCTTAAGACGACACGCGCACAAACTATCCACCTCTACATTATTATTAATAACTCTCAGTAAGCCGTTTCTATAACAAATTTTCACTCACGGATTAACTCTAAAACTCGAGCGAATTTAGAACTTATGGCTCAGAAGATAGGGTTTCTTAAAAGGTATGACGAAGTTGGTTTTAAGGAAATTATTTTGAGAATCTTTTTATTTATTACACGGATATAATGGCCAGTAAATAAGAATAGATGTGGCTTCAAGCTGTGATTAATGGAGTCTGCTTTTATACAATCTTGTATAATTTAACATTAGTTTTAATTTATAATAGAATGAAGACATTTCTGACCCCGCCTACTAAAACTAATTAGGTGTTTAATTTATAAACGTCAATTCAAAATTACCATATTCGATTTATTGCTATCGAAACAATCTGTCGAGTTCTCTTAAGTAATTAAGTCACTGTTTTTCTAAATAATTTCAAGCCACACATTGTTTATTCAAGTCAAATTCCAGTTAACTTATTCACCTACTCACGTCCTTGCTCCCACTAATAACTCTGAGCAAATTTACTCTCAGAACGATTTACTAGCGACACTTTACGATGTTTTTATGAAGTGTTCGGCCATCAAATACATTTTATTATTAAATCACTACTCGGTTAACAATTTTCCAGCCATAAGCATCAGCGACAAAGCTGATATGGCCTTTAACGGCACGACAATTAATTAAAAAGGCATAAACGCCACTTTTATACACCGAGAGCCTATAAAGACTAACTTTTATGCGTCGTAAACGCAATTGTCTGCCGGCCCTGACGGCTTCGATACTGCAGCCTTTGTGCCTTCAATACAGCGAACGTGAGCGGTATCTTGGGAATGTGGGCCGACGAATGTGCCGAGATAAGATAGAGCGACTACAGATATTTTTATCTTCTCTAAAATTAACCGGTTAAAAGAAAAATATGTGCATGCGACCGTCTACATACCAAAATGTTTAAGAATTTAAAACAAACGAACGAAAAATTTTCGAGAAGTTCAAACACCTGAGCCAATACATCAATAATGCAAGCGCATATCTGTCGCAACACTCTATTAATATCAAATACAACTACAGGCATAAGAGCCTTGTGAATGAAGCATTGCCTCCTAATTCTAAAGAGCCATCCCAGATAAAAGAGCGACACGTCTTCCAGAGCATAACATTAAATCACAAAGATACTGAGAGAGCACAAACATCGCATAAAAGCCATTCCGATCAAAAGCTTAATGTCTCAGACGGGGAATAAAATAGATTTATTTCGACTCCCAAAGGAAACTTGGAATGAAAATTGTGAGATTTTTTAAATAAACCATTAGAGAAAAAGTTCCGGGCCATTTGAGGCGGTTTATTGTGCCACTATCGGGCGCCATTGTTGACTGCAACATTGCTCTAGGAGCCTGGATGCCATGGCTATGGAAAAGGCATTTTAGGTTAATTCATTTCACTATGCTGTGTACTGTGTATTCAATGTTCATAGACTAAAATAACTTTGTAAGGGTGCGAATATTATATTACTTTGTTATTTGTTATCTTATACCTTTAAATGTTACTATTTATTTATCCTGTTATGTACCAAATTTTGAATGTTGGTATCTTCTTCGTGGTTTAAAAATTTTATAATGGCTAAACGGATTACGATTATAATTTAGTTTATAATAAATTCACGAGAAAAAAAATTGTAATCAATAAATTAACCACCAACAATAGGAGTAAAATAATCCAGATTTTAGTAGTTTTTGGATTTATACCAATTGGATCTGTTATTCTATGCTTTACAAAAATTAAAATTAAAATTATGGAAATATATCCTGTACATTCAGCTTTTTTGTAAATTATTAATGTTATTACTTTGCCAGTTCTAGCTTTCCTTAGATCTAAGTCGGTTTGTAAGATCTTACTCGCTAGTCGAGATTTGCCTTCAAGTTATGTGTCTTTGGAATGGAGTGTTTGTAACCATTAATTTTTATACCCTACCACATCTTTGATCGCTTTACTAGATAAGTAAATTCCAAAAAAATTAAACAAGGCGATTTAATTACTCAATACGCCTCTAATGAGATGGTCATTTGAATGCAAATGTATAGAAATACCTAATCATTATGCTATCTGATGATAATTTTGATAACCTTTTTTGTAATTTGAATATTAAAATAATGTGAGAAGTACTTAGGATAAAGGAGGGTTAGGACTATTCGGTAATCGTTTTTAACACTGTAAATTTTACTTTTATCGTTAATTTTAATTTTAATATAGAATTAGTTCCTGTGTTCGTAATTGGAATGATGTGTGGTGCATAATTGAGTTAAATTATTATATTTCATAAATTATTATCTATTTTATATACATATATCTAAACTAATAGGTACTCAGCGACGATTTTATGGCTATAAATGTATTTTTTAAATTTGATTCAGATGATCCAAATTTTAAAAAATCTGAGTAATGGTACGCGGTAACCAGCCGTGTGATTCTGTAAAACCTCATTTTAAACTTCGAATCTGAATCCGCTGTGAGTTTCTTGATTGGCATTCTAAAAACTCGGTTCATAATTCGAATTTACACTAGCGCCACTCTGGCGAGCGTGTTAGCGA
Source organism: Cosmorhoe ocellata (assembly GCA_963675405.1). Classification (NCBI taxonomy): domain Eukaryota; kingdom Metazoa; phylum Arthropoda; class Insecta; order Lepidoptera; family Geometridae; genus Cosmorhoe; species Cosmorhoe ocellata. The sequence continues at coordinate 6,940,343 of OY776253.1, read as the reverse complement.
GTTGAACTAAATTGACGGGGAGATTTTGACAGATAAAGTATGAGATGACGTAAGAAGTGGCATTCTATACGGTAATTCCCAAGTCACTTCGACGCTCGCTTCGCACTCGAACCCGATTCAAAGTGCCAAATAAAAAGCGTCTTAAGAGAAGTGAGAGTGAATAGCGATGTGAGATGCGAGTTGATGTTTGAATTTTACAGAATCGACGTACAGCCCTAACAACTCAAAGGTTATGACCGTCAATTTCTTTTGTGAAATTCGCCAAATATATTTTAACTCAAAAAATTTTGAACCCAAAACAAAAAGCGAAAAAATAAATGTTATTTTTCGAATGGCCGATTTATTTCCGATGTACGTCGCATTTATTTGTGGATTTTTGTGCGTCAGGGGAGCCCCGGGCGCCAGGGGAGGTTGGGGTAGAGCAAACACAGGAAACGGATCTGAACTTTCCCGTCGAGCCGGCAAAAGGGAGATCGGATCCTATACTAAGGGTGACTGTGAAGTAAGATAATAGTAAACAATATATTTTTTCAAAAAGTTTTTGTCTCTAAAAATATACAATCCCAGTAACTGTCTTAAAATTATAGAATGTAAGATTGATGAGAAAGATGTTTTTATGTACTTAACTTAAAACTTTCATCCTTTTAATCACACGAATATCGCACTGAAAAGTATCTTATAGTAAAAAGAGTTTGGTGATATAAGAAATAAAATGTTTAATTATTAATCACAATGAAGAGTTGCATATTACTAGTGTTTTCTTTTCATTTATCCATTGATCACTTACAATACAAATATCTAAGTTTTCAAGTTCTAACATTTTCCAAAGCGATGTACACCCTACAGTCTCTCACTCTTGATATATTTATATGCATTAATACCGTTTTATGGTCGTGAGATAAGCATAAATCTAGCTGTAGGCGGACCACGATGTATCTACATCCCACTTTATTGTAACACCGTCACGTCAATATTTATGAACTCTGAAGACTTTCATTGTTCTATGACATTTTGTATTCAGGCTTCAGAAATTATAGGTGTGCGTAGGAGCATAACAAGCTTTTTGGCTAGTAACAATCATGTTTTGAATAGAAAATTATGTAATAAAATATTTTTTAAAAGAAACTGAACAGAAATATAAAAATAATGCGTTATTATTTTTGATAAAAATAAGTACTTAGTAATAGTTAGTATTTTCAAGGTAAAAGTAATGTTTCACGCGGTGTGGATTTGATGTTTTTCATAAGTATTTATTTCTGTTGATTTCTATTCGGTTTTATTTTTATAGGTAAAGGTGTTTTTGTGTAAGTAACCAGAGGCACATTTATATTATTGATCTTTTTTTGTAATTTTTCCCACACAAAAATACTGACATTCTGGCTACGAATTCAAAAACCAGTGAAATTAATAAAACAAGCGCTTAAATCTATAAAACACATGCTTGCCAGAATGTTTTAAACATTTATTGAAGATATAAGGAAAGCAATTTTGATGGTGGAATGGAACAACTGAAACGTTTTGGTACATTACTTCTGATACGCAATGAATGTGGCTTTACTTTTGAAAATTTCATGTTATTTACCAACAATTTCCCAACCCACGCAAATGACAAGTTATTAGTTTCAATTTCAAAGTTGATGACCAATGATTGCAAAAGAAATCTGGAATTTTTGAAGTAAAAGCGCGGAAGAACTTACTTATTTAATGTAAATTAGCGTTCAAGCGTGTATAAATTGCCGCGCTAGACAGTACTTACTTAACTTCTTGGATCTACTTCTTGGTACTTCTAGGATCGGTTACTAACAACTTAAAAAAGCTAAATCACATACGCTTCCTAAATTTAGTTTCAAAGCGATGTAGAGTAACATTTGAAACATTTATTTTTCTTTCTTGGTACGGGAAGACAAGGGAGGCTCAAGTGAAATATGAATTCAGCATCCAGGCAGTTCCCCGCACACGTTACTTGTTTATCCTTTTAAGGGAGAACTCTCATTTCACGCAACTGCTATGATTGCTGTATAATCGCCACTCTTACAAGACCTTCCCTCCCGTTCTTTCTTTACCTAAACTAAGACGGAGAGCGGGAAAAAAGAACAAAGTTGCAGTTCTTCGTGTAATGGTTGCACTGTTAAGCGCTTTTGTAATATTGCTTACGAATGAAAGCAGATTTTTGGCAGCTGATTATGAGTCTCAAGCGTTGTGTTACTAGTTTTGTTATGTGTGTTATAGCGTGTTTATGTTGGTAGTTCTTGTTAAGGGCTTTCTTACTTCAGTTTGAACCACGTTACTTAACTGCTATTTCCATGGTAATTTGTCTCATGTGTATTTTTTCTTTTCAGAATATGGCGAGATGATCGGCGTGATATCACAAGATTTCATATTATTTGTATAAATTTTGCCAAAGAAGTGGGCATTCATTTTAATTTTGTAAAACAATATTTTATCGAAAATTTAAAAACTAGCCATGATAAAAATTTTGTTATAACACAACCTACTAACGGTGATTTATCTGTACGTGTATGTTTTGCATGTTTTGGCATAGTGTCAAAGTATTTTTGGCTCAGTTACTACTTCATAGATGCAGTCGCTATCTCAAACATTTTCAGAGTTGCTTCTGCTGTATCTACTGCCCGTGAATAGTTTTTTTGAATATCATCTCGTGTAAAACGACCATGATAAAAAAAACAATACCATGTCACTTTAATTTAAGTACTAAAAGTAGGTATTGATAAAATGTTCGCAAATATCGTGCCTAGCGAAACCGAAAGAAAAATAACACCAACAAAATTGAAAACATGCCATTGTTATGTTATACGGAGGTTGTACGAGAAAAAGGCAATCTACATGGAGGGTTTGTACCGGACGCCCCGAGATGAGGAAATAAGAATTCATCCTTTCTCGCCCCGGGAGGGAGGCGGGGGGGGTGGGGTAAGACGGACGACGCCATTCCGAAAACCCATTATACCAGCTCCAGAGCTGTTTTCTATCTCGGAAAGGACTACCACCTTACCCCAACCTCCCCCGCACCCATCTTCGGGGATTCTCAACTTTGTTTATGAAAATTGCCCATTAAAGTGGCTATGAATGTAATGGTTTTGCCACTCGCGAAATTAATAAGGAAATTGATATAGATTTTTAGGTCCCAAAAGAGGCTTTCACGTGCTCCGGTAATTGGAACTCTCTCTCTATTGCTTTATAAATTTCGTGACACATTTAGGCCACATGAATTAATGGTACTCTTCTAAGTCACCACTAAGTTTTAGCCCATCTGTGGGACTAAAATTTGGGATTACTCGTAGATCGATAAATTGAATGAGCGGGTCTGATTATTAAACTCCTCAACATCACTGATACGAATCATCGTTAAGTCTTAATTTTTGAGGATCGAATGATTTTTAAAACTAGAACAAGAACGAAATTGTATTATATATTCGATATTATATTTATTTTGACCTTATTCCTTATATAATCGTAGTGTGACAAAATGTTGTATAGTCACTTAAATATAGTAAAATCTTTAATACCATATTGAATTTGAATTATATAATACAATAGTCAAAAGGTCATGACTTTTTTTACAGTACAAAGTTCATAGCAACGCCTTATTAAAAAAAGTTTCATTTAAATCGCTTTCGATAAGATTTACACGAGTCTCCACTTCACCCCTAAGATCTACAGCGCCATTAGAAATTAAATTAAAAAACGAAATTATTACACTTGAACCAAAATTTAAATACACATTACTGTTCTCCCCTCTTTATTGAGGACTCGAGCGTTTCTTCAGGCTTTTGTGTGGCCCATCCTTTTCTAACCTGGTAGAGTTTGGTAAGTGTGAAAGGGATAAGGTATATTTGCAGTTGCGGCTCCTAGCTCGATATAAAGAAAGATTATCCAAAGCCCCTAAGGAAGTTTGAAATTGCTATTGTAGCGAAAAGGATTATAAGCTAGTGCTACACAGTAGCGGGTCTTCGAATCGTGTTTTACTGTTTTTAACTTTTTGACTAGGATATTTATGATTTGGTACTCAAGACTGTATATTTACCTATTTATTTTAACTTTAACATGTAAAATCATGCTTCGTAAACTGATTCTAGACAAAAGAGTATGAAATAACGTTGCATAAAAAAATACTTATGATAATTTATAATGAAAAACGCATCTGGAAAATCCGTCGTTCTTGATCATTTAATTTTTTGGTAATTGTATCTAACCCAAAATACATTTTAACCACCAACAAGGACCCTGATAGAAATATACAAATTAATATAACAATCCAATTTCAGAATTTTAAATGCTAAATAAACAATACGATATCGTAACCGAGCGGCGTCGTACGGGACCATGATCCGGTTTAATCCGGTTTAAATCCGGGTAAATGTGCCGGATCCGGTTGCCAGAGTGGCGCGCGCGATATGCAGCCTAGCCGTACGGTGTTAATCCCTATTTTAAATTCTGATAAAAGCCGCACCTGTAATGAACGATTTTCACTTGAGTTTGTTTTTAACCTTTGGTTTTTGCATTGTTCGATTCTTTGTAAAGAAACCAAACTTCATTTTGTAATAAAGTTTGACATTTTTATAAGGACAATGTCTGATATATTTTTCCAGCTTAATGATTTTTGTTAAATAATTTGCCACAGAAAATATGACACTGGCTGTTTTTTTTTTCTCACAAAACACACAATGAGCAAAGGACGCATAATAATTACCAACATATTTCTTTAAAAAAAAACAGTAGCAGGCTTTGATTCCCACTCAAAATAAACTTTTTTTAGTGATGAACAATAGATGTTTGTTTTACTTGTAGGTAACTCATATCTCAAAATTTAAATCCCAAACCTATCCCGCACCTCCCCCAAAATCATTAAGTTCATTATAAATTCACGTATCTGACCATCACCATTTCAAAGCACGCACGCATAATCCAGCGTGCATAACAGGATCGAAAATGATACATAAATTGTCGAGACGGACTGTACGGTCGATTAAGCCTATTAACATGGCCGGGTCAGAGGGAACGTAGTAGGGGTTAACATTATAGAGGGCCGCTGGTACACTTTTGCAAAGCGTAGCGAAGGTAGGGCTGCGGCCTGCAGCACTTTAGAAAGAGGGAACCGATGCGTTCCGTATGGACACCCCGTATCTCTTTCACATGCATTGAGGCTAGTGATCGGGAAGGTTTAGTGAGTATTTCGTCGTTTTTTAAACGAATAACCTCACATATTCCGCTTGCATCCTTGAAGCGAGCGGAAATCTGGTTGCATATTTGCCCCTCGTCAAAAAAAGCTAACTTACCGTTCACTCGATTCTGTTGAACTGAATAAACAGTGTTCAGTGAACTGAAAAAACCTGCAAAAATCTACCTCTTCTCACGTTCTCACTTCCTGGTATATCGAGATAAGTTTAATAAACTATTATCTTAATTTCTTAAGCTTTTTCCATAAAAAAATATGACAAGAAAGCATCAGGAATGGCATTGACTGCATCTAATTTTTTATCATCTTTAAGTTTATGGATTTCTTTTAAGAAAATCAGTCTATGAATCAGCGGTATTTATATAAGCTGGGTCAGAGGGACCGAGGGCCGAGCGTCCGTGTTCAATCAACAAACCCTTTCAATGCCGATGTCACTGTAGGTATAAATATGGTCATGGTAGCCGCGATAGACGGTTATGTGCTACCTAATGTATTGTTTTGAAGCTGCTGGGTAATGTTTGGATTAAGAGGGTAGTATAAAACTGAAAATATAATAATACCGGAATACGTATACGGTAAACTTCATTTTTTACGGTTCAAGAGTAGTGTGTAGAGTGACTACATTAATTAAATAAGTGTAAATGATTATGTAAGTCTTGTATTTTATTTTTTTGCATTTACAAATGATTAGCAGAACTATTAGCAACAAAAATCCTGCTGTTTCAAAATAAAAACTAGTAATAAAAATCTTAGCACTTTTTTTGTTTTTATCCCACTCTCCCGAAAATTACGGCTACTACGACTAGGTAGGTATGCAAAAAAGAATTTATTCTCCCCACTTACATTCTCATACGTTGTACTGTGTAATCCCCATTCCGAAACACAATAACTCCTACTTTCGCAATATACAACCACCTAACACAACCTCATTTTCTATACGCAGTTAAAAACCACGCTCCCAATAAACCGGTCTGCGTGTATCAGGATTCATGATAGCTCCGCGCCGCCCCTCAGAAATACGGTAATGGCGCACCACAATACCGTGCGCAATAAATACGTACGCGACTACGTATACGCGGATGGCACAACACTATGGCGCTTAAAAAAATATCTTTGATGTTTTTTTTTTAATTCAGTTCGTTTTTAGCGGTTTGTAGCGGTTAGCTATTCTGCAGTTATTATTTTGCGGTTAGTTATTCTGCGGTAATTTCTCTTTCGGTTATTTTGCCTGTGGTAAATTTCATATCGGTTAGTTAGTCTGCAGAAGATTATAAATCGGTTAATATAAAAAATTACTATGGTAGAAATGCTACAGATTTAAAGTTTGAAATGGTTTTCTATTATATTACTAACTACATTAAATCATTAAAACATAATAGTTACATCAAAGTGACGTTTTTGCCTCACTAATAGGTACATCAACATTTTACCGCTACCTACTAATTAATCATTTATTACACAAACTGTACTGTTTTTTTATTAAAACACACAACTTGTACAATGCGTCGTTTATACTTTAACTAAACTAATTTTATCACTTCCATGAATCAATATATTCTGAAGCAGTTAAATACTGCAACAGATAACACTAGAAGTTAAAACCAATAATACACAGAATAATAACCACACTGACTAACCAGTTGAAATAAAAAATTGTTTATGCTTATTAGTTCGAAACTTAAAAAATTAAAAAGTATAATAATATTAGACAAAATACGTAGTAACCAGTAGAAACAAAAGATTGTGTATGTACATATGTTTGTTCGAAACTCAAAAAATAAAAAGACTTTTTTATTTTGTTCGAAATTCAAAATCGCAACACTAGCCGCCAGCACCGAAGTCGCGTACCGACACAAATGTTTGTATTGTTTATAACGCATTAAATTGTTAGAATGTTGCCCGGATATTGCCGAAAACGTATTTCGGTGCGCATATCGCTGTGTAACTTGTGGACGTGAATTGTATTGGTACTGTAGTTTGGTTCGTATTGTGTTATAATCAATATTATGTTTATTGGAACTGCGTTCTACGTGTTTATTGGCGAGGTCGTTACTATCAAATCGAGTTGGTAATTTAATACAATTTTAGTAACTAAAAACAGATTAATTATTATGTTTACCAATATTGGTTTGATAATAATTATATTAGAAGTTGCAACGACATAAAGCTCTTGAGAGTCAATTTACTTACATGAATGAAAATTTTATATAAGTACTTACAAAATGTTGTCAAAAGTGCTAATAATCCAAAAAATATATTGATTATTATGAACGCCATGAACGATTTTGACGTAACTTATTTAACTTTATGAGAGTGCCAGGTGGTAAAATTTAGAAATAGTATCAACGCCGTCATAGCCAATTTAAAGCATTTGTAACGTAAATATATACAACTTCCGAATAAAATAGATGCTCTCATTAAATAACCTAAAAGCTTTGAGGTCATTAGCAGATTACTTCATTTCGTGACCATTTCCCATTAATCAATTGCATGCGTGCTAGTTTTGAAATATTCACAAAAATACTTTCAAAAATATGGCTTTATTTATTTCTGCTGTGTCATAATCATGATCGTAAATAATTTTTTTTAGTAGCTGATCATAGCGTTATTTAAATTAGGAGCTTAGGAAAAAGACTAGAGGAATTCCCGCGAAGTACGTACATAAAATATAGTTTATGCTCATCCTGAAATTATATGTTCATTCTATACATTGATGAAAGAAATTTTGAAATCGGATGGGCAGTTTTGGAAATATCCTCCTACATACAAAAAAAAAAACAAAAAAAACTTGCTACTTATGACAAGTACTTAGATTGAAATGAAAAATAAATAAAATAAAATGTATTCAAAAATGCTTAATAAGGCAAAGGGTACTTATGGTGCATTAAACGACTAAAAAAAAAAAAAAAAATATGATCACGACTGTAATCCCCGGGCTCGGTAGATATCTCCTCAGATCTTTAGATACTTAGATCTTTGAGGATATCTAAAGGGGGTAGTCAGAGGCAAGTCCAAACATGACATTTGGTACATGCCCACATTTTGCACAGTAGTTAGTATTCCGTACGTGACAGGTTGCAAGCCCATCGCCGCTTATAAGAATACTAACCTATGACACATACCTTCGAATTTTTGGTTCTAGGGTATGCCGGTTTCCTCACGATGTTTTCCTTCACCGTTTAAGAAACGTTATAAACGACTAAACATAGCTAAATAAAATAATTGACCCTGAACTAGGTAATCTAGTGTTTCAGGCGATAATAGTGCTAAATATTATAAAATAATCACTTACTATTACAATTAAAGTTTAGATAAGTCTTTTAGATATAATTCGTGTATTTTCCGTGAGCTAAATGATCCTCTAATGCTTTCAATGCAGAGAACGACATGCTGATAAAAGTGCGGGCGTTTCCTGTAAGTAATATACCTACTCTTACAAGTGTACCGCTGAATATACCTATTCGTATATTCAGTGTGTGAAATCTTACCTCCAATACCTACCGTAATAAAAGTTGTTACCGAACCCATACGCCATAAGAAAAAGGAAGTTGCTACATAAACGCGTAGGCCTTATGGATAAAGCTGTATCGATAACGATGATCGGATGCTACGGCGCACCTTATTTCAATAACAAGGACTCATCACAAAGGAAACACTATATAGTTATTTTACCTGAAAAGTATACAAGGATCTGTTGGTTGCTGGATATTTTTAGAAAAGAATAAGAAAAAATTATTTTGTGCCAAAATTTAAATTAAGAAATCGGTAAAAAAGTAACTCGGCCCTTACAAAAAAAGTTTCAGGAATGTTAAATGTAAAAGTTTGAAATAACGATACTTCCTTAAAATTAATAGGTTATGGTACGAAATATCAGAGTTTCATTACTTTGATATTGCTCGAAGATGTGATAATGCCTCTGATCATTATCCAGCATAATTCTACGACGATAATCTAAAGTTTATCTAATATGTTATCTAGTCATCTAATCCCACACTGGGAATCAAATTCACAATTCTGAATGTTCAGCCGTTTTAGTTGAGTTCTTGAACAAATAACAACATTCTTTACAGAAAAATATCTAGACACGCGGCAGCGTGTCAAGCCAAGTTCAAGCTGGCGAACCGCGCACCGTGTGTAATATTACACGAAATATTTGGAGCCAGTTTTCACCCCCTCATAACTCCAAAACTATTTCACGTAAACATGTCAAATTTGGCTCATCTATTAAAATTTGCGACCTAAGTAAGTACACCAAATTTCATAATCACACCTCAAACGGTTATTTAGATATTAACGTCCAAAAATCCTAATTTTTATCACTGACTGACCTATAGACGTTAATTCTAACCCAGTTTCAGATGACCTAGAATGTTCAAATTTGGCATCCATGTAAATTTATATATTTTTATTATAATTTTTCAATTACTTAATCCTTTCTCTTAGGAACTCTCATAGCGCCTATAATATAAGTAAGAGCAAAGATTATAGTGTGTCGGATCTACCTACTTAGGTATGTATACAATGTGCCGATAGTATCAGCCGTCCATGCACGTAGATGTAGAAGTATAATAATATAAGAATAAGTACTTACCTACTTACTAATAAGTTCTGTACAAAAAGTTATGATATCCCATTAAAAACATAAATGTGAAATGAGAGCCAAGTTCAATAAGTTTAGTATGCTTTAGTCGTTGACTTCAGCGACAAAAGAAGTGAGATCTAAACGGGTGCCAAGTACAATGGTCAGTCCTAAAACTTATTTATAACAATATGAAATATGTTTAACAACTTTAAAATATCATTTCATCTTATAATTTAGGATATTATATTGAAGCCTAAGGTCTGACTTGGCTAGTTTTCTTAAGAGTACGAATTATATTAGGTATAGGCCTTTATAAGTTCTTATTTTTTTCTTCTATATAGCCTTTGCAAGTTCTTATTTTATTCTTCTAAAAATTTGACTTGATGGTAGAAACTAGCGATCGGACATAGTAGGTAAGTAGTTAATAATAGGTAGGTAGGTAATTCGTATATGAGAACTAGCCAAGTTAGACCTTAGGCTTCAATATAATATCCTAAGTTATATGATGAAATGATATTTTAAAGTTGTTAAACATATTTCATATTGTTATAAATAAGTTTTAGGACTGACCATTGTACTTGGCACCCGTTTAGATCTCACTTCTTTTGTCGCTGAAGTCAACGACTAAAGCATACTAAACTTATTGAACTTGGCTCTCATTTCACATTTATGTTTTTGATGGGATAAATTAGACTACAAAAAGATTTTTTTGTTATTGAAATAAATTAAGCAAAACACGTTGATAAGAGTAGTTTTATTTACACACCTTTGTATTTGTGCTGAATTCGAAGTTGTATTGTGTATTAGGCAGGGCTCATCTAGTTGTAGTATATGCATGTTCTCCCAACACCGCTCGTACGGGCGATGTTACGAAACCCATAAAAGTAAAGCATTATTCAACAAGCATATAAAACGTCACATAGAATGCCTACTTGGAATAATTTTCGCCCGAACACCTAAAAAGTATTTACATGCATAATGTAGGCATCTATAGAATCTATAGATTGTATTATAGGTATATTAACGCTTTGTGGGTGTGTACTATTAGCTTAGCGTGGAAAATATCTGTAATCTACTTTTCTTATCTGCTTTAGTTTAAAATCGATTGAAAATTAAGCATAAAAGTTGACAGATTTAGGTAAATGAAAATTACAGTCAAATGGAAAATGGAATTTACAGTCACTAAACACAGTATACGATACCGACTATTTTTGATGTAGTGATCAGATACAATATTTTTCAAGCACTTTTTTAAAATGGTCAATTCTTCACACCTAAGAAAAATCATACATAAAAATCTTTAAGTACTTACAAACTTTTGCATTTATATAAAAGCAGTATAACTTTATCTCTGATAGTTTACCCTGCTAAATTTGAAGAACTAATTGTGGCAAGTTTAGAAAAGCTCGAGTTTTTATTGAATATTTTATTCTGCTGATACCAGTGACGCCACCTCTTGAGGGGCTATTGAACTTATAATATCCGCGTTCGTGTGCACATGGTCCGTTCATTAAATACTATTAATAAATACGCTTAGAAATAATGTATCAAGGGTGGATTTGAATAACTTCTGGTATAACTATTATCAGAATAAAGTTACATGAAATGGAAGTAAAATGTCAGTTTCTTCAATAATTTTGATTTATTCTAGAGATGCGTGAACTATTGGTCGAAACTGCCCTAAGTTACTTATCGGACGTGGTTTTACGAGACGTGTCTTATGGTTTTATCAGCTTAGTCTGCCGCATCCACAGAAAAGACATGATAAGTACGTGCAGAGCTGACTAAGCCGCGGGTTACCCTATGATATTTCACCTTTATCCTTTCACTGTGCAGTAAACCTACGATCTGAGGATCATAAAGCAAGGGTCCTAACACTATATATATGTATATATATAGTCCTCCTCATCGATTTCGATGAAAGCGACCCCGACTAAAATCTAAAATCTACCATCAATAAAAATATAAAAACTTTTGAGGACAATCGCCTTCAAACGCACGACCTAAAACGCCAAATCCAAAAAGAAAGACCCAAGTCCTAACACTGCCAATGCACTGAAGTATGATACTTGAAACATCAACAGTATACCTAAGACCAACGTAACAATATTGAGCAGTTTGGTCTTTTATAAATAAAAATAAAATTGACCAAGCATTCGATGTAAGCACAAGCCCATAAGGACTCGAGACATGATCATCGAGGCAGAGCGGCCGTGCATGAAACAGGCCTCGCTCCGTTACACCCAGACATCTCTATACCTTTGATGCATTGTTATAGCTTATCGGTTGTTGTGTTTTGTTTATACTCGTATACCTATTTATAGTTGTACTTTATTGATTGTCCAGTTTTGGCATGGTAGCATATAGAAATGGTAAGTCATTATCAAATCATTAAGACCACGTACACATTAGGCGCTTGGCGTTGCGTTAGGCGAGCTTGCATGTGTACTGTACCTACACCTAGATAAGAACTACAGAGGGCCTAGACAATGTAACAATCGGTTATCGAAAGCGATTGTAGAAAAGTCCAAAAATGTATGGGATTGACATAAGCCTTAGATATGTCACGTGATCTGTTGTCAACGAATAGCTAAGTGGTAGACAATGTACATTCATTGCGATTCCATCAAACGAATCGACAACATCGAACGATTACTTCCATACAAATGCCTAGCCAAGCGGCACTTTTGACAAGCGATTTCGCTTAGTTAGCGATGTTCTTGATAGAACGCTAGCGAACGCTCAGACCCTGTAGATATCGAAACAAAATGGCGATTTTATAAACAGCTGTACTATGAAGTCATTGTTAAGTATGTTTATTGCGTTGTTTGTTTTGTGATTTTAAAAGAGTTTTTGTGCTAGTGTTACCTACTTAGTTCAAGATGCATACGCTGCGTTTGCTGTGGTCAGCTCATAATGAAAATGTTTGGCTTAGACGCCACTCAAGGCCTTTGTCGGCAGCAATTGAAAAGTGTTGAAGAAATGCCAGAAGCATTATTTATAGAGCACTTTGACACAGCAAAGCCTTATTTAAAAAGCTTTGCCGTGAATTACGAAGTTCGACCTCATTAAAAGGATGAAAAATGAAAAATGAAATAAAGGTAAGTGTCTCAATTTTTTTGTTGTATATTTGATTGGTATTGTATGTAGGCAGATAAAATACCTAGATAACTATGTACCTTATTCAAGTTGACAACACAAATAACACTATTTTTAATTTCCGTTTTTCAGGTGCTTTGCGCCCTAAGCTTTTTAGCGACAGGGTCGTATCAAAGGGTTGTGGGTGTTACCCAACATTTGATGCAGCGAACAACATGTCGTTGCATCAGAGATGTTGTTGATGCTCTCAACCATAACAGCATCTTAAAAAAATGGATTTATTTCCCTCAAACGCCACAAGAACGTTCTCAAAACAAAGAAAAGTAAGTACTCGTTTGTTTGGCATTATATTTTTATACCTATGTTACCCATCTAGAGTTCATTATGTAACAAATAGTTTAATTATACATATAATATATTTATCTATATACATATAAGTCTCTACTCATAAACAACTAACATAATTAAGAGCTATTTCTTTTCTTGCAGGGGATTCTGGTTATCCACAGCGACCCTGGCTGATGACGCCTGTTTTGATTGCTGCACCGAGAAGAGATGTAAACATCTCGCCACGTGCAAGCCAGAAACTGCATTGAGCGTTGCCATGGTTTGGTGAGGTCTCGTTGGAGGTGCTTGCTTAAAGACAGAGTTCTTCACTACCATCCTTATGTTGCTAGAAAGATAACACTTGCATGCTGTGTACTGCACAACATTGCAGTGAAGGCTCGGCTTCCAACACCAAGTATTAGCCCTGACACACATAATGATGGTATAGTGATGAGTACAGCTCACAAAGTAACACCTCTAATGCTGATAACCAAACTGAACTCATCCGAGGCAGAGCAATGCTCAATCATTTAATCAGCAGGTTGTCATGAGAATGAGACCTATTTTTGAACCATGAAGAGAGGAAGCAGTTAGAATAAAAATATTTATTTTCCAGAATATAGGTATTTAACCTGATATATTTAGATAGTCGATAAATAGCTTAGATATAAATAATTATATATAATATATATATTTAATAAATAATTATATACAGTAAAAACTCTTTAATTGCGGGGTATACATTCCATGTATATGCCACGTATGTATGTAGGCTAGTATGGAGGCGCCACTGGCTCTGGCGATGGTTGTGCCGCTAGAGTTGGTGATGGAGTGGGCAGCGGCGGTGGTACTTCGTGTTCATTTACTGCTGAAAAACCATTTATGTAGGTTAATAGAAGGTACCTACTTAGATAGGTACTTATCGTTTTTGAATGTAGGTCTAGATTCCTATAAAATATTAATAACTAGCATCCGTCCGCGGCTTCGCTCGCGTGAAACCCGAATAAAAAGTAGCCTATGTCCTATTCCCGGTCATTATCCATCTATATTTTAAATTAAAATTTCACGCAAATCGGTTCAGCAGTTGTCAAATTATAGAGGAATAATATAAATAAATTTAATAATTAATAAGTAATTAATTAATTACATTACATTATTCATTTAATAACAAAATGAAATGAAATAAATTAATCATACAAATTCTATGAGCAAACTAGATAGGTAGAGTAAGAGGTTTTTAAGAAAAGTTACCTAAGTACATTAAAACCCTGCTCTTCTATTGGCCATATATCCACAGCCAGTGCACCAATGTTCCCTAAGTACCTACCCTGGCCTCCGGAGCGGTTAAGATTTTTTTGTTAATTAATTTATTTGATAAGGTCATAAAAGTTCTAAGTATAGGTAAGCAAGTACCTTTTTCCACTTGTCCGTAGTTTTATGGACACCACCACCAACAGAACTCAAGGTATCGGCCAGCTCTTGCCACAAACGATCGGCCCTTAGACGTCCCTGCGCACCAGGCTGGAGGTTTAGCAAGGTCACCGTGCCTGTAATTATATAACATAAACAAACTAAAGAGCTCTCGTTCTAAGTATTTCTTTGTGAATTGTGTCATTGTTTACGTTATTGCTCCGGCTCGAAACTTATTAAGTGTTATAATTGTTACGCTTTTGTATAGATATCTACAGTAGCCTAGTTATTATAATAAATAACTAAATTAATATTTTACCTTTCCATATACTCCAAAAGAGTTGAAACTGTTTACCACTGGCTGGTGCTCTTGATTCCATATCTTAAATAGGCACAAAGATTAAACTTCTCCTGAATGTATGGATCTCAAATAATTCCAACACATCACAATACAAAGTACAAACATAAATCAACTTGTACCTATAAACATTAATTCACTTTTTAATATGATTAGTCAATCACTGTTTCACAACACGACACAAAACTTTTTAAAAATTTATCCACTTCCCGCTCGAATGCTTACGTTCGAATGACAAATTTGACGTTTGATGTCGATAACCATAGACTTTAGCGATCAGTCGAATGGACAAGGCGATCGCTAAACAAAGGTTACTTTGTCTACCAATCGAACTTCGCTATCGTTTGAGCGATGACGATTGTAGAAATCGAATCGCTTCATAGCGAATGCCGGTTGGCTAGGCCCTCTGGTTCTCAAAGCGCGCGCTTCAAAACGCCTAATGTGTACCAGCTCTAAGAACTATCACAGAAATTCAAAGCGTAATAGTGATACTATAGTTTATAAGCATCTTTGAAACTTTTAGTTCTTAAATATGCCAGTTTCCTACCGTTTTTCTTCACCGTTTGAAAGCAATAATAGCGTAACATAGCAAACAAATTATCAGATACAGGATTTCACTACTTTGTTTCAAATATGAATAAAATCTTTTACATTTTGCACTAAGTTTTTGTTTATTTTTTTGTTAAGCGGTAAACTTAATAGTAATAAAAAAAAACTTTATATAAAATTTTCGCATGAAAAATTATCTTCAATATCAAAATACAGTCATATCTAACAATAGAGAAATTAAAAATCTACCATTAAATTCATACCACCCTCCGAGTGGTCATCCAAACATGAATGTAACAGAAAGTTATTGCTCAATACGGGGTCACTTGGGAAATCTAACAGCTTCTATATTTGCATGAGAGCTGACCCTTTAAAACTGTTAATATCCCCCCATTCAAATGATATTTGCATGTTACTTTCATCCTTTGTTGCCATGGGAATGAGCGGTGTAGATAAATGGATGCACTATGTATAGAGGGTGGATATTATGTGATTTATAATTATATATATACTTATTAGATATACAAAAATTTCAGTAGGTACCTAATAATATCAGCAAAAAGATTCAAATAATGGCTAAAAAAAGGCCTCTAAGTACATAGCTAGTCTCTTCTTCTCTTCAATACAATAATTACATTGATAAGCTAAAGAAATAAATTCTCAGCTATAGGTGAATTTTGCTCTCAAATTGATGACATGTAAAAAAGCAAATATAACATTTGTAATAGGTGCTTAGTTAGTAAATATTGTAGTAATAGTTTGTCCCTTTTTAGTCACAATACAAACATCAAAGTTCACCGCATAATTGCCATAATCGATACTCAAATTAAAAACACGTCTCGATTCGAATCGGGTCGGGTCGATACGTAACTTCCGTTTTCCGCAACATTGGGCACAATTTGAAATATTTGAGTGCTGTTGTAACGACTTGATGGCTCTGCCAAGGGCCACTTATATATCTCTTTTATCTTTTGGCCCCCGCCCTTTTGGCCTTCGGGTAGAGCGTGCTCGTAGGGGATTTTTAAAAGTGTTTTGTTTGTTTTATGAAAATGGATGTAGAAAAGTAGCCAAGTTAGACCTTAGGCTTCAATATAATATCCTAAGTTATGAAATTAAATGATATTTTAAAGTTGTTAAAAATATTTCATATTGTTATAAATAAGTTTCAGGACTGACCATTGTACTTGGCACCCGTTTAGATCTCACTTCTTTTGTCGCTGAAGTCAACGACTAAAACATACTTATTGAACTTGGCTCTCATTTCACATTTATGTTTTTGATGGGATATTAATCTACCGAAGTTGTGGATTACAGTCGTGATAATGTTGGTTTTTTTGGAAAGCAACTACTTAGGTTAGGTTAAATACGACAAAACTTATAGTAGGTTGTTGAGTCCTTTATAGATAGACTAAAGAAATTATGAAAACCTTTGCCCAACCGTGGGACAATAAAAGCAAAGAAAAAAACCAGGGCTACTAATTATTGTGTAATAGCTTTGTATTCTGACTTCGTGACAAACGATGTTCGAGGTGTGATAGGTACTACATATAATAATAGGACTTGACTATACAGATATAGCACAGAAATAATATAGATATCTCAATTTTGCTAGCTTTACTTACAAAGGCCAACCAATAAAATATCGAACCCTAACACTAAAATGTCCAAGCCATAATTATGTCCTACGAACAAATACCTTCATAAACCTATCTGCCTGTGTGTATAAATCTGGAGGGCAAGATGGCTAAATCAAGTCTCTATCTGAATTGCGATCTGCTGTGTAGGCAGATGTTTTACTGTCTCTTATACGAAAACGAATGTTTTGATAGAAGTTTTGTTTACTTTGCTCGTGTTGTTGGTATGTTTATTGAAGGAAAGTTTATCAATACTGATAATTCAAGCAAATACACTCTAGAAAAATACTTTTAGTACCTTCGATGAAAGTATAAATGCGTAAAGTATAAGTATAAATGATGAAAGTATAGGTTAGTGGTTCTTCTCAAATTTTTTTTTTGTGGTTTTTTTTAAAAACTTTTATAACCTTGATTTTAGAGCTCTTTCAAGCTGATAGCATGAATGTGGAATAATAAAAGATTGGTTGATAATAAGTTATTTCACGTAGAGTACATTTAATATGAACTCATAATACGAGATAACCAAAATTGATAGTTGCGAACAATGGCGAATAGTGAGAACAATGATGAACCCGTTAGGAGAATCATCCAGGTGCTGAAATAAGTTGTGTACTGAAAAATATGCTAAAGTCATAGACATTTTACCTCAAGGTCAAGTAACTTATATTAAAAAATATAATACAAGAGTATACCTAAAAAGCTGAAACAAAAAAATTACTTACCTGTTCAATGTCTGAATGACTTATTTAGGTCAAAATAATGTCTAATGGTAAGCATATCGAATAGGTTAGGGTTAGTTCATCTTCAGCCGTTTAAATGAATAATTCAAAACCGGTGGTTTCTATTAAACATGCATTTGCTCACGATATTAACATGTCATATACCTATTTTACTACACACGACTGGTCCCAGATATCTTATAGTTTATTGTTAATATATTCATTATAACATACGTTTTTCCCAGCGTATTATAATGTAAAATAAATAACTAAACAAAACTCGGCCCATTTTTTTATTCATATAACTTAGAGAGAACAAAGCAATAACTCAGCTAAGACGAAATATGGCAGCGAGGTTTTTTATTTTCGGTAACGTCTTGATTAAGTAGGGACCACCTGCTTGGGCCTGGTCCTTCAAGACTATAAATAAGTCGGAGGAAATATTAATGTTCACATAAAGATTATGTTGAAATCTAAGTAAGGGTTCTAAGATCGTTTTAGTCGTTATAAATCGGATGAATTGTAGGAAATTCTTTTGTCTCGGCCGAAAAATGAGATGATACTTCAAACGATTCCTGTTTGAGGGTTTAAATTTTGGAATGGATTGATCTGGTTTTTAATTGTACACGCTATTTTTAATCGTCTGCAAAGCGATAAAGGAAAGCGGGATGGATTTTGATAAATGAGGTGTCGTTGAGTTTGTCTAGATTACTGAGTGACCTGGGTTATGTCAAAAAATCAAATATGGTGGCTGTAAGAACCAATTTCCAGTTAATTTCAGTCGGGTTTTTGAATTTTTGCATAAATTGTAGCTATATCTTAAGGTAGGTATTTTCTAAACTCACTTGTAAAATATCAAACTAACAACTCAATGTGAATATCTATCAGTCATATAAATACACTGTCCTGTCCTATCTATACCAAGAACCTTTTGTCGTAGGTATCAATCAAGTGAACCAAAATTATTATTCTAAAACCTTACTTTGTATTATCAAAAGTATTCAGCATTCCATTGCACTTTGTCGGGATTACAAAGAAAGTTCCACACTTATAATGAACGTGCAAAATTCATTTCACACACACAAAAAAGATAGCATTTTTTGTTTGACTTCATTGTGGTCGATTTTAAATTACCCAAAAACTACAATACCACTTCAGGTAAATAGGAAAACAAAATGGCTTCCCCTGCGTTATAAATCTCGCTAGACATTTCTCCTTTTATATCTAATCGCAAATTTATTGTTGCGAGGCTCGGTCTAGTACGAATTAATATTATTATATTGAGATCTCGAATTATATCGGGGTCATTGTACAATGTAACGCAATGGAAGTTTATTTTTACGAGCGCAGTGAGCGGTAATGAAGCGGTTTTTCACTACCGCATAATGTCAGTTGTAAATTGATTTTTATATTTTGTTTGACACAAATGATTGACATGAGAGCTCATGAGCTTTTCGAGTGTTTGTCACCGAGCCGGTTCACTTTACGAGGTAAACGACGCTTTTGATCGATAAATTTATCTATTGTGAGGCATTTGGGCAATTTTATGACTCATTTGGTGGTAGTTAATGTCGTTGTCGTAAAGGTGTTAAGTTACACCTTCCGATTGTAATGGAGCTAAATGTTTTGTTTAAATAAGTGTGGGATTTTTTTCGGAAACTTGTATTTTTTGGTGAAATTTCTAATAAATGATAAAGTTAAATGCACTTATTTGATAATTTTGTATTTTTGCGAATAGATTGGGTTGAGTTTGAGTTCAAGAACGTCAGACAGAATTAATCATAATTATAGAATTTATATGAAAAAGAGTCCTATCAATCTTACATTTTATTTTATGCAATTTTCTTTAGGACAAAATCAGATAGGTACAATCATATTTATATGGTAGAATAAGTATAACTTTCATATCAATAAAAAAATGTCACATCATTTATATCTTCGAAGATTTCGACAACCTTTAATTTAATTTACTAAATTTGAAATTTGTGGAGGTTAAGAGTATATGTCCCCACCTATTTATGTTTATGGTCCCTAAAATGTGTGAGACAGTTAGTGAATAGTTGCTTGAGATGTAGGAACCCAGTAATCACACTTTTTCTTTTTTCCAGGTTACATCTACCGTAGCATCCTCCACGAAGGCTTCTCGGCTAAAACATTACTCTTCCGCAAAGGACCGCCCAGCCTCCAAGCCAGCCTCTCATTGGCGGTCCACACTCCGCCCCACACACACCTACAATTATATTTATAATGCACACACTGAAATAATTTACATTTGAGCTGAATTTGTTGCCATTGAGGGTAATTGAAAATTTGTTGTATTGACCCCCACAAGCGTTACGAATGGGCACTGGCTTAAAGTGATTAGTTTCTACCTAGTTTTACCTTATTCATTATTACACTAAAGTATTAGAATTGTAACTAAAACTGCTCTACCCTATATTATTTTAGTAAAATACTCTCAAGAAAGCTGTACGTAATAACATTTTTTTATTGAAATCATCTTGCAGAACCTTCCTTTTATTCGCATTGTGTCAATGTTCTAACAAGATTCAACTATGAAAATCTACGAACATAATGAAATTATACGACTTTTTGAAATAAAGTTATTAAAACCAGACGAGTAATATCTCCGAAAGTTATTGTTTATTGACAATTAGGTATTAGGTACCTATGATTATTATAATACCATTTAGACATTAAGAAGACTTATCTATAATATTAATCGTAATTATAAAGTAGAAAATATTTTTGAAAATTTGACAAGTATTTTATTTGCTGATTAGAGTATTATCCCTTACTAAGAGCAGATTTGACCAAACTAGTATAAACAACTATCCCCAGAATAAATCATAGTTATAGATAAGTAAACTGTCATTTTACTTGTATTTGGCATTACATTACTCTGTAAATAGTTATACCACAAGTTGGTCAAATGCATCCTTAGAACCTGTATTTTTTTTTTATAACTGGGCACTAACTGTCACTTATGGCTCTATTTGATAAGCGAATATTAGAACATACTTAAAATCTAGTAGAATTCGTGTGTACAAAATATCTCGTTGGACATTCCAATTACAGAGCGTCCTGCCCGGTCCAGACAAAGTAGTTCCTATAAACACAGAGCACAGTACTAATAAACCAACTGCTCCTTAATTGGCTCGGCGATATAGATTTTAATTGGTCGTAAATCGACGCCCTAATGGCCTTATACATGGAAGTAAATGAATAAATCTTGAATTAAATTAAGATTTTTCCATCGTCAGTTATATTGCAATACGGAGCTTATCGGAGAAGTTTGTCTTTGATAGTCTTAATGGATATATCGGTTTAATGCGTTGATGATTGCAGCAATTGATGATTCTATTAAATTAATGGACCGTATTATGGAGTTGGGCCGTTTACTTGGTCAGATGTGGTGAAGGCCTAGAATAAAGGCCTGAAAAAATTCAGGACATAGAAAACATCCCGAGCAAAACCTGGGATAGAGACACACAGGACCATAGGAATAAGGATAAATAGCTTTTTTTCTGTCGACGAAAAACATAAAATCCTCAGTTAAGTGAAGGACGACTTAAATCTTTAGCGTCTCTAGCATGAGCACTGTTAGTCAGCTTTTTTTTCGGAAAGTAACATTAACCCGCGAAGAATAACACTTGCAAACTGATGGCCATAATGGATCTTTTATTTCTGCTACGAGTACGTATAAATAACAGTACCTGGGTGACCGAGCTTTGCTTGGTTTTTTTTATTGGTAAAAGACGTTTTCTAAAAATGAAACCTAGCTAGATCGATTTATCGCTCCCGAAACCCTCTGCATACCAAATTTCATGAAAATCGCTGGAGCCGTTTCCGAGATTCCAATTATATATATATATGTTCTTATGTATGGTTCTTGTATATGTATATTATATATATATATATACAAGAATTGCTCGTTTAAAGGTATAAAATAATTATCCTAATAACAATATACAACTATAACTCATAACAATTGGAAAAAAATAGTACCATTTTTGGGAGTGGATGAAGCATGGAAGCAGTAAAAAACACATTACATAAAAACTTTTCTCTTAATCAATATTTTAAATAACCTTACATATTATGTAGGTACATAAAATAGTGTTTCAAATTCCAATAGGATTATTTCGTTTTCAGATTACTTCATACTTGGACCATCTTCAAATACTTACTAAAAAAGTCAGGTTGATTTTTTTTACTTAAAATTTGTAGCTAAAATAAATAGGCTACCAACGAGCTAACACAGCGAAACGATTGGATGGATTTTTGGAATAACATAAGCAGGATTTTTATAAGCCCGTGCATGCTAAACCACGGGTAGGAACTTTATTACTTCAATATTTTTTCTAAAATAACCGTTAGTTACATTTGTTTTAATTATGTGACACGATTGAAGGATTCAATAATCTATTGTATTAGGTACTAGTTGTGTCTGCGTGGAATAGTTTTTGCCGACGTCATCACACAAAATCTTTCATCTCCTATTTTTATCCCTTTTAGGGTAAATTTTTTAAGAACTTTGAATGTCGCATTTATTTACTTACTTAGATAAAAAGTGTCAAAAATAAGTTTCAAGCTTCTAGCTTTCAAAATAAAGTTACTTCAATACAAACTTTTATACCTTATTTCAACCCTTTAATGTCCTTTTTTCGAATTAAATAGTAATCTATGTCCTTTTTCAAGCTCCAGACTATCTTTGCACCAAATTTCATTAAAATAGATATAGCACTTTAGGTGTGATTGCGTAACACACAGACAGACAGAGTTAGGTACTTTCGCATTTATAATACACTGAACATACCTACTACTTAAACACACTCAGTACAAATTAGTATAGATAGTTCGGACAAAGTCGAATCTAACAAGTATCTCCTATTTCTATCACCACTAGAGGTCAAACCAAGTCATATTTACCTCATCACTCGAAATTTCTGTGTATTTTCTTACATTATTCGCGAGTTCTGCTCAGTGTTGATTCATTCATTAATGAAAACGCAAGCTGTTGATGTTTTAATGAAATCTTCGTGAGAAAAACCAAGGTGATGTTATACTGTTTTCGTGAAGACAGATTTAGTGAACTAACCTTGTTTTCGCTGGAATCAAAGTGGCGGTTACGTAATAAATGGTTTGTTTGTGACAGTCCCTATAAACTTGCGACTGCTACCACACTTTCTAAATAATTAGAAAAAAAACATAGTGTAAATTAATGGTTCCTCCACAAGCGTGAAAAGTCAAAGAAATTTACGGAAAAGAGATAAAAATAGCATGTTGTGCACCATACAAAAACTTTTTCGTTTATAAACAAAATAAGTACCAGATGAAACTGCTTGATAAAGCAATGGGAACACCTACAAGATTTTATCACTATAAGAATACAGTCATACACGGCTATCCCATAAAGGGGTAGCTAGGAGCCGATTTAATCAACCGATAAAAATTGTCGAGAGGCCCCGCTAGATGGCGGCGCGAGATATGCGCATGAGTAAAGAGATGATAACCATGTTTTATTTTTTGTTTTGACTGTAAAGGGCTTATTTTTATGAGATGGTAGCTGAGATTTACCTATTGGTTTAAAGCAGCGGTCGGCAACCTTTTGGCAGGCAAGGGCTGCATGGTGGTAAAATATACTAAAGGCGGGCTGGGCAACACTTATGATATTAACCCTAGAAGCTCAATATATAGGTACCTACGTATAATTGGTCAATATCATATCCCACACATTCATGAGCCGCACGCAAGTGAGACGTACGCAGGCCGTGTGCGGCCCGCGGGCCGCACGTTGCCGACCGCTGGTTTAAAGGAAAAGGACCTTTTGTAAAGATTATTTTAGGCTACCATTAGTTATTAGTTTTATTACCTACTAGGTTGGCACCTACCTACTTACGCACTTTTATTCACCTAAAAAGGTATAAAAATATCATGAAAATTAATAAGCTTTATGTAGGTACTTAGGTAAGTACTCACCTACCTCTCGGAATGTTTCCCCATTTAATTTTCCCCTCCAAAACCATAACCAGGTCTGTCACTATCTGAAACAATAAACAGAAAACAATGAATATCGAGTTAGAGAGATAAAATTCTTTAAATCTCTGTTAATAAAACAACCATCATGAATGCTACGACGAGTAAAATTTATCAATCTTCCACACACATTGGCAAAAATATTAGAAAATACTTGTACTTAGGTACCTACCTACACAAAATTTATTGATAAGAAATTCTTGGTGACTCTACCAAAGTTCCTTCTCTAGAAACAAAAAAGAAGTCATAATTACCATGGATTGCAGAGTAAAACTAGTTTTTTGCTTATGCGGCAACATCAAAAGATGAAAAATAAACTTAAAAGAACCCTTTTTAATTAGTTTAGAGGCAGTGAGTAAACTTAAAAATATTGTTTTATTACACAGATTGTTTACAAACTGGGAATTTACCGTTGCGTAATTTGGTGAATATATTTTCGAGATTTTGACTTAGTTTCGTTTCTATGTAGATACGTGACTCTACAACGTCTGGTTACATAATTTTTTTCGTGCAACAATATAATTCTTATTTAATTAATTTTCGCAAAATAGATATGAGTGAAAAGTGTGTTATTTTTCAACGTCAATAGGTAAGTCAATAGTAATTATTACAATTTAAATTTAAAAGCTAAAAATCTCAAAAATCGAAGTGAAAAAAATAGCTTAAGTACTAAAGTATTTAGTTGAAATTCGCACAATACTTTTAATCGTATAAAGTAAACATTTTATTGTCTAATAAAATTAAATGTCTCAGCATTCTAATTTTACGAAAAAAACGATGATTTTATTTTGGAAGTAGTTTATTGTAATAAGATTTATTATAGCACCATCTGTTAGATAACCTTCAATTTATTTCAACAACTGGCTCACTAAGAAGTTTAACTTCTTCTTATTTGCGTATTGCATCGCCATCTGTTAGCGTGCGTATGCACTAAGTAGTTTGCGAGTTGGCAACGC
The DNA here is from genome assembly GCA_963675405.1 of Cosmorhoe ocellata. Taxonomy (NCBI): domain Eukaryota; kingdom Metazoa; phylum Arthropoda; class Insecta; order Lepidoptera; family Geometridae; genus Cosmorhoe; species Cosmorhoe ocellata. The sequence continues at coordinate 6,915,476 of OY776253.1, read as the reverse complement.
ACGAAAACAGCATGTAGTGAGAAACATTTCCGACAGATGCTGCTTTTTTGAATATCTATATTATGGTATGGAAAAATTATGTAGACAATTTTTTTTATAAAAACATGTTTTTAACGTGGCTTAATTTAAGTAACTTTTATATTTTCAAAGATTCTATGAAAGTTATAGTCGGTCGATACCTACATAATAAAGGTATTACCTAGGTATCTACTTAATTAGGTACTTTAGGTACGTGTCGCAGTCGTAGATATAAATAGGTATTGGTGTACCTACCTAAGTACTTCCAATAGGTACCAGAAATATTACTTTATTCAATATGTGAGCTAGTAAGAAGTGTTGACCAAAACTAAGCAGCATCTAACCTATCTAGTTTTTTTTTATAAATGGCTAAAGTGATGGCCCGTCGTATATTTGGACATAACCTACTTTTACTGATACTTCAAAATGAAAAATTACAAGTGAAAATCATGTTCTGGGTCTACCATGAGTTTTCACAATCTACACTCGCTAGCGACTGTAGTTAAAAAAATGTATTAAAACTTGCCTACGGCGCCTCTAGCGGATAGTTGGGTACTAAAACCTCACCTAGCTAACTATCCTACGTCACAGCGTACAGCGACTGTAGTTTGCGCTCATTAATTTGCTTAGAATTTGGTACCATGAGTAACAGTTTTGACAAATGCCATAGTACCTAACGTACTATTACTACTGTAGTAACGTCAGCCAATCTAAATGTGACAACTCATGGTAGACGTACTGCAAATTTTAACCAGTAGGACCGCGTTCGACCTGTCAAACAAAACGTGTCCATAGGCTCCTTAGACCCAAAATTGATGTTTTGTTTACATTGATGTAATAAAAATAGTTACGACGTGTTGAATAATCGTTCCCAGTTTGAGTGACCGTAAATTTGTGTATTTTTAAAGTGACGCTGTTTGGAGTCTATAAAAGTTTAACGATTGAGGGTGCAATAAAATTACTTTTACGGCACTTGTTGGTTATTGTTATTGTTCGTATCGTTCAATTGATTGGTCTTCCACGTCCGCTTGTTCAAAAATTAAAAGTTTTTTTTAATATTTTTAGGGCTTCCCAAATTAAATTTAGTACAATGCTATTGTGACCACCGCGGGGTTTTCTATAGATTATTAGTGAAATTTCCACACGAGTAGGTAGGTACAACTGTTCGTTTACATCACCTATTCAGGCTAGACATAGGTAGGTGCTTTGGTAGCTACTATTTGCTAGGTACCTAGGTAGGTAGATATATATTTTGAATTATCCACCTTGCTAGGTAGATAAGTGGTATTACACATTTTATTACCATGAGTGATTTATAACCCCGAGGTAAAGTTACACAATTTGGCTCAAGCCCATAAATAGACAAAACGCCAAGAGGTTATTCCTAAAAAGTAATCTATCTCGAGACCTCACCACAATATCGGTTTCTGAACGATTAACAGAGGGCGTGCGTGCCCTTCGGTTTTACGACCAACTTTACGACCTCGTAAACCCGGTCGTATAATGCCTATAATCTTTTCCTGTGAGCCTCTGCTTGCGGCTGATAGATGGCGCAAAACGCAAAAACAGAAATCACCGTCGTCGAACCAAATGTTAAAGTTTTATTGTAAGTTCCGCTAATGTGGTGTGAAATTAATAGGTAGTAATGCTTTTATGGGTGCTTGGGAGGTTTATGGGACCATATAAAGCTGGCAGGTGGATTGTCAACTGTATTTGTTTTAAGTTGACCGCAGGTGGGCTATTGTTTGATGGCATTTATATATGAGGTGTAAAAATTTGAAATTTCCTACATATAAAATAATGATCTACTTTTACAACCGTCATCTAAGTGCTTTTTACGCATACGTACCTACACAGGAAGTTTTTATTATATAAAACATCTATACTTATGAGTACCTACCTACCTACACGGCGTTTTTTTCAATTTAGGTATATAATTTTAGCCAAATAACAGTTAGGTAAGTAACGTTGTCTTGATATCACTTCAAAGTTCAAACACTGTTAGAACAAGACAAATAGTTTCAGAACATTATCCCAAAGTCCCTAAAAGCCACATAAATTCAAACAGGCGTATGTGCAATGAACATTACAATATATTTAAACCAGCAAGTCACGCCTGTAATTTGCAATTTCTAACTCTGTCTAGACTAAAACTATTTCTATATTACCCTCAATTACGGTACAGCTGTCTCCTTTTGGCAAGTCATTAAAAGGAAAGAGGAAAAGAGATGGAAAATGAGAGTACACAGAAATCCTGACGATTTTCCATGCAATTGAATAAGGTACGTTATGGTGTGACGACATCAAAGATTTTTATCCTGCTTCTGCAGCCATTTCGTATGAGTGTCTTAATCAGGCTAATTAGTTGTGAGAATTCACTCGCAGTTTTAGGTAATGTGTAGGTATTCACTTAGATAAATATAAAAGGAAAATTAAAATCAATGTTGGAAAACCACATTTTGATTTTCATTTTGTAGGTAACTTATTCGTAGACTCAATTTTTTTCCTGAATTATTTCAAACTAGCTTCCGCCCACGGCTTCCAACACCGGTTACACACGGTACCTTAAAAAACAAAAACTAATCTATCCCACGGAAACTGTACATTTTTCCGAGATAAAAAGTAGCCTATGTGCTATTTCAAACTATAATCTATATCTGTGTCAAATTTCATCCAGATCCGTTCAGCCGTTTCAGCGTGAAAGAGTAACAAACATACATCCAGACATCCACACATCCATACATTCTTACAAACTTTCACGTTCATAAATTAGTAGGATGATCAGAAGTTTGTAGGACTTAGGGTTCTGGACCCAAATATGAACTAAGATCACAAATACCTAACATTACATAACGGTAGATTTGACCAACTCCTGGTTATATAAAATTCGGTAGGTATAGGTTAATTAACTGAGATTTATTCTGAGTTTATTACTAAGACGATTTTAGTCAAATTCAAGCTTAGTACAAATCTAATAAAAGTTGTCACTTGGTAACTCTTTTATTTTAGTCACTACACCCTGTACTGTATACACATGTATGTGTAACACCCTTTACAGATCATAATCTTTACGCTGGCAAACCAAACGGGACCTTTCACACCTTAACAAAATGGCGCATAAAATTTTATTAAAATTAAAAACGGAAAGTATTTGATAACACGAAAACATGTAAAACCCACGAGAGACGCAACGTGGTGAAGTTATCAGGTTCTCTTGAAACAGTGACCGTCATAATACTCGTAAGGTTATAAATAAATCAGAATCAACGCTATTAATTGATATAGCTAAAGCTGCTTCCCAAACACAAGCTCCTATTCTACCTTACCTACTGTCTGTACAAAAAAATACTAAAGCACAATTTTTTTCTGATTAAAATTATTTTTTATCCGTATAACATTACGACCGTATTAAGACTGATACCGTTTCTTACAAACTAAAGCTTAATGGCGTCGGAAATGAGCCCCACTGATATTCACGGTGTATTTGCATTATGGTGATATTAATGCCAAGGTAATAATATCGCGATAGCACAAATACGTGACACCGTTTAAGGGTTCTGTTGTAACAAAAGATTGCAAAACGCGTCTCGTTTCGATCTGTAACAAATTCGTGATCAGAATTCAGAATCAATTGGGTCGCTAACGAAGCTACTTCTGTACAAAACTTCTGTAGCGGAACTCATTTTGATAGGGCAACACTTTATCTGTAAAGCATGTACTTAAATGAAAGAACTTTTATTTATTAATATTGTGATACATTATTATAGATATACCAACTGCAAAAGTCTATAAATCCCATTTATAAAATGCTACGCTTTTTGTAGCCACGCGTAACGCAAGACAGTGAGACTCGTAGCATTATTATTTTGTATGAAGGTGCTATTTTAATTATTTTTTCTAATATATTAAAATAAAATATTTGAAATACGTATAAAAAAGATTTTTGATGTAAATATTATTTTGTATGTAAGTACATAGTGTAAGTACATAAATATTATTTTTATTACAATTAAGTAAGTATATTAATTTCAGTACTTATATCATATTTCGTGATTTGGGGAAGATCTTTTCCAAGCAGTTGGATGATAGGTTAAAATAATATAAATTTCATTTTCAGACATTCGGTTTAGATATTCCAAAGGTCACTGCCATTAGCTATAAGAGCGAGCCGCTCCAGCACCTTATTAAGATAAAGGAATAATATTCAAATGAGGAAATTTCACTATCATTATAGCGGAATATCAGGGCCTATGCCAACTAAGTACCTTAGAAGGATAGTTAATTTCCTTAAATTTCATTAGCAACTCTTCCAATTTGCATTCAAAATGTGCGCTCACGTACCTAGCCACCTATACAAATATATAAACAAGTACCTTCTATAGTTAAGCAAAGAACCGTCCGAATACGCCATTATTTTAATACCCTTATCAAAAAACAAGGCACATTACAAAATGGCCGCCGTTTTCATGAGTTTTGCGCGGGAAAACGCTCGTGAGGCTGCCTGGAAAATTATAACAAAAGGCATCCACTGCTATCTTTCTAATTATAGTAAATCACCTTGCTACAGGCAAGATAAGGCTGTGTACGCTTGTGCCAAAAAGTCTCTAAGCTTAGCACAAAAGCGCGCACTTACTCCGTTTTGATTTCAATGCGGGATATTTACCGCGCGCTCAGTGGTAAAGGAGCATAAGTCGAAAAGTGCTAAAAACGAGTTGAGGCATTTGTATTTAGAGGGGGATTGAGTTGGTTTTGGGAAGTGAGACTGGTATTATTCTTCATGACATGGGATTGCTGTACGACCTTTCAGAATGGGGCTCAGAACTCGTTCGATGAACGGTCCCAGGCGTTGTACAATTGCATTGGGAAATATCACGTACTCGTATTGTGTTTTGTATCAGTAACTAGTCTTGGATATAAAAATATTTGTCAGGTTACTTAGGAATCTTGAGATAAGATTTTTCGCTTGTTTATTAAATTATTACCTACGCCTAATGACACGACAATATTTGTCGCGGTTTTCAATTAAATGCCTCTTACAAATTTGCCACTATCTTAGTACAGTCTTGACAATAACATCAGCGGTCCATTGATATGTATTAAAAAAACTACTAGCTTAAAAAAAATAGCACCTGTGCATACCATCACCAACTAACTAAGATCTATCTCATTTCTCCCTTTTGACACAAAAAAAAGAACACATAGGCAAATTATAATAGACCGTATTCTTTTATAGAGGTCTACATTTTTGAATAAAATTGAATGCTAAAAGTAGCTAGATGGCTAATATTTGTAATATTCAATTATAAAAATAAACCAATATAACGACGAATTTAATTTGGTACTTACGCCTTTAATATTTTAAAAAATAAAGAAATAGTCGTAATTAATTTTTTTAGGAACAAGTTCACATAATCTAAATACAAGATTAATATAATTTTATCTCAACCTACCAACAGTTACTACGTTTTGTATTACTCCAACTTTGCAACAACAAACACTCTGAAGTGAGCATTCACATAGTAGGGACAACAGAGACCCATAACTTGCGGTGAAACAGTAAACTGGCTCGAGAAACGTTCTATATTGTGTACGCGGCTTTACCGACTATCAACCACGTAATACTATCTAATTAATGTTGGAAATGCATGTGTGTACATATCCTAAAGTGTACTTTATATTTTATTTAGGTTTCTTGTGGACAAAAGTTGTTTAGTAGGCCAGTAAAAGCAAATTGGTTAGCTGAGGTCAAATTTCACCAAGCTTTTGTTAACAAAGCATTACCTGATCGAGCACCAAAATTAACAAGAATGTTAAAGTATCTTTATCTATACGTCATTTCATTTTACGGAAGATATTTTTATGTCAGGACATGGTGGAACACAAACAACTTTAGCAGGTGACTAAAAGGCTAACAAGCTGTTAGTTTAAGGCCCAGCATTTTGAAAATTGCAAGTATTGCAACCCTAATCATTCTATTACCGCTTAATAGATTACATTGAAATTGAACTACACGATACTCAAAGATATAAGTGATAAATCAACCGGAGCTAAAACACGAATTAGTTAGAAAACCTTGGTTAAAAATCATGTCAAAAACACCTCAGAAAATTCAGAAATTCCCTAATTTATCCAGAACAGTAAGGTATTTTGAATTTCTATTTAACATGAATATAAATCAGTTAATTTGAATCAAATCAACCCAGCCCTTTTTTTGAAATAAGCTATTTACTTGAACATATTTATGTTTTTTATAAATTGTCGCTTTCGTTATATAATTCAGAGAAGCCATATTATCATGCCGCACTCTACTTACTTGTCATTTGGGTATTTCGCTTCGTGCTATGTCTGATTCCGCGGAGATCTGCGTTGCTATACGGACCTATGTAACTTTTTTTTGTAACTTTTACGTAAGGAATAGTGTGACGAGTATTCTGGGCCTTAATTAACAGAGCTTGGTGAAACTAGCTCTTAGACTAAAAGATGCTCCTTAAAACACAAGCGTTTTTAAATTATGATTTTAACAGCATTTTAGAGATGACCGCACTGAATGACGGGACAATCAAGCTACGCTTATGTTGCTGGTAATACAAAGTGGTAAAGAAGTTTATACAAGGAAGTTTCATGAAACGAAAACCTTACATTTAATTATGTAGATACTGTGAATAGCCAGTAGAAGCTTAAGTTTCAAGTTGAACTCTAAGTTCCAGTCTCATAGGTGTTGGGAGGGTGATGAAAACTAAACAAAGATAACGCTAACGCTAAAAACTTTACCAATATTAATTTTAGCCGGCACTTCTGCTTCGCTAGCAGCTCCGTAACTATGACTTTCTACCAATTTATAAAACATTTTCATCCCAACTTTTTACGTTGATACAGTCAAATCTACTCCAAAGTGTATAAAACTGCTACACTCCTGAAATTATTACGACCATCTCAATAGGAAAAGGACAATTCGACCGTTTCTTTCAATATTCCTGTATTTTCCCTCGGAAAATGTAATCGACCGAAGACAGTAATATTACGTTTTGTTATATAATAACGATTTTCCTTCCCAATGGCAATTCGTCGTTATTGGACGTAAAGTAAGAAAGAACGGTGGCTTCAGTTGAAACGAACATAGGTAATAATAATATAGTTATTGTTATACCTACCCTTAACCTAACCTTTGTATCGCGAGATCGGATTTCGGGGGCGGAATGAAACGTATTGCTTTCAACGAGTTCCATTGCGTACTGAGTACACGATTCTTAATTGAACGCAGTGTTGACTGTTCAATGGTTCCGAAATGAAGCAGTGTGCTGGATGGTAGTTGAATTCTTGAATAAGGTAGGTTTGTGCGCTCCGACCTGGCTTCTATCTGCAAAATCAATGTGGCTATTAGCAAGTTTTCGCGCAGTCGCATAACGTCCACGAAACGCTACCGGTCAAAACTGGCTGGTTCGCGTTGCTTTGCAGATACTTGCTATAAATAAAAAAAAACTGAGCTGTCTTTTTTGTATTCATAGTTTGACACGGAGCTTAAATTTTTAATTATAGTACCTAATTTAAATATAGAAAGGTCGTTATTTATTGAGTCAAAGGTTTTATATTTAGGGTACAAATCGATGTTATCTTACCTGCCATGTCGAGTTGTTTGCCTCGATAAAAATGCTAATATTTGTGCTACGTTAGCACTTTCCTCCTTTGTCCCGAATTCTGAGTGTTGTTACAAACTTGCTACGCAATTGCGAAAGTTTCGTCATGTCATATTTAGGGCGTGTTTGTACAAAAACTTATGTTTCAACCAATTGACTTACGTTTCTATAATGTTTTGTAAAGGAAGGATAAATTGTACGATTTCGGAAAACTTTCTTATTTATTCTCATGTCTATTCCTTATGTTTATGTTGTGTTTATGAGTATTAATCAAATGATCTATTTTTTTCCTTTGATAGACATCCAAACCTAGTTTTTTGATTCAAATAAATTCAACTGCTGAAAAAAATCAAAGAGTTGTTTTGGTCCAAAAACTTCAAGATTTTTGAAAGTAAAGCAATTTCACACTACTGCCCTCTATGGGCTCAATTCTGATGACATGGTTTATGTTCATATTGAAACTAGCCCACCGTCGAGCAGCAAACTGGATAGTGCTTATAAAAAACATCTTTTGAATAGCCTCAAAATATCGCAAAATAAATCACGTATCTTCAAGTTCTCTCCACCGTTCAATCAAAAAATTCTATAGTTGTATAAATATTTTACAACTGAAAAATGGCAATATCAACCATCTCGCTTAAGTTGGGTAGGTTGAAAGTAGGAGGGATGAGGGCCGATAAACGCTCTTAAATCGATACTGCAGGGGTGCTTTTCCGAGTTTTGGTACCTGTTTATAGCAGTTGCTGTGTAGACACCAGCCAAATAGACTTTGCTTAGCGCATATTATATAGTACTTAGTCTTTACAACAACTGAGGGTAAGCAATATAGAGCTTGGCAATCATTTAAATGACTGTGGGCTGAATGAACTAGTGAAGGATGAAAGGTTTTTTAGTATCAAATTATTTCGATGGCTTATTCAACTTGCCATGAGTTCTTCAGACCTACAAAAAATATTACTAATATTATAAACTCGAAAGTTTGTAACAGTGTATGGTTGTATGTTTGTCACTCTTTCACGCTGAAACGGTTAAACGAATCTGGATAAAATTTGGCACAGATATAGTTTATAGTCTGGAATAGCACATAGGCTACTTTTTTTCCTGGGAAAATGTACGGTTCTCGCGGGATAGATTTATTTTTCATTTTTCAAGGTAAAACGCGGGCGAAACCGCGGGCGGAAGCTATTAATTCATAATTTTCTTTTTAAAATCATTTTTGGCAGTATATTTGGCACCCTGGTAGTACATCAAGACAGTCTCACTATACCTACATCCAGGTTTAACTACAACTGCATTTCGAAAACGACTAATTTCAGTAAATTGCCTATACACCAACAATGTTATTTAAGTCTAGTATTGTCTTGCTATTTTCACAATACCATTTTCCATTCTAAGATAATAATTTAGTGTTCATAAAACATTCTCTTTAGTCATCTTGCGAACTCTCAAGCTCTCCTGTAATGTGCATTTGCATTGAAATTTGCTGGCTGTTGTAAAATTTTTATGTTAAAAAAGGGCTTTGCACCTGTACTGTTGTTGTTCACGTCTTGTTAATTTTTAGTTTGTAATACGAGTGTCTCTCTCAGACTATTTACCAGTTTGGTACAAAATGGAGAGTTTCCCAGAAGTCAAAAAGAAGTCTCATTGAATGTAAGTATATTAAAGTCCTGGAACAAATAATTGAAGAAAAATTGCGGATCATCATGTCCTTGAATATATTATAACCATTAATTCTTCATTGGGGCCATTATATAACCCATAATAAGATGTACTTAAGTACCTAACGATTTTCTTCAACTATCAACACAAAATATATAAAAATATTTTTGTTTCGACTCGTATTAGATGATAATGGTCGTTGGAGGAGTCTTGCCAAGAAATATAGGTAAATACTTACGCAATAACAATAGTCTGTCTAAATGCAATGATAATTTCGAAAAAAAAAAACGTGCATTATTGTAGTAAAAATGCTCTTAAAAATTACTTTTATAAGTACGTTGGTATCTTTGAAAGAGTATCTTTTATATTGTTTTTATTTGGTACCTTCACAGTGAAACGAAACAATTTTCCCAATAGAATAAAAGCAAAAAGGAAATAAAATAAAAGGAGTTTTCTATCGCATCCGGAATAGTTTGCAAGCGGATCGCAGTCGCCATGTTCAATTCAGACAAGTTCCTATTACGTATCGAAATAATCTATCTATACATAAAAAAGTCGTGTTTTTAACTTGACCGATTTTCATGATATTTGATTTGTTGGATTTGTATAAATTGTCACCATAATAGCAGAATCTACTATATAAAAGGATAAGTCCTGACTGATTTGAATAGATACAACGCACAGCCCAAACCGCCGGTCGTACAGACTTGAGATTTGGAGGGTATGTTCGTCTTGGTATGTAGGCGAGCAATAAGACGGGATTTTTGGAAATTCCATTTTTAAGGGGGTGAAAAGGGCTAAAAACGTTTGTATGAAACTTTTTAACGCGCTGTACGATTTTCATGAAACTTTGTGTGTGTAATGTAAATACAAAACAAATGTACAAGTGTTTCAAGATTTTTCAATATGAACTTTAAAAAGGGGTAAAATGGGGGCTCAAAGTTTATATGGGAACTTTTAAGGGGTGGTACGATCGGTCTGAATCTTGGTATGGATACTTTAAATGCAAAATAATTTGAAACGTTTATATCGATTTTTCAAAACAACCCTCTAAAAAGGGTTAAATGGGGTGTCAAAGTTTTTTTCACGAGAGGTGTGTTTTGTTTGAAACTCGGTTGAAATATTTAATAGACAAAATAAATGGACACACATTTAAGGGTTTACGAAAATAACCCTCACAAGGGGAAAAAAGGGTTGTCAAAGTTTGTATGGACTTTTTGACGAGAGGTGTGATTATCTATAAGTACTATCTATCTATACCTACTAATGTTATAAAGAGGAAAGATTTGATTGTTTGTTTGTTTGTTACATGAACTTTCAGGATGAACATAGGTTATTTTTTATGTAGGTACTTCGCGGGCGACGCCGCGAGCGGAAGCTAGTAACTATATATGTAATTTTAAAATAGATTAATTGCGGACGAAGTCACGGGTCACAGCTAATATTCAAATTAAAATCTCTGATAAGTACCTAATTACAAAAATATCATTTTCAAGACAGGTTGAAATACGTAGGTATATCTACAATCATCTTCATAGAATTAATTTTAAAATCAGAAGAATATGTCATTTTAATTGTTAAAAATAAGGTTAATCGGCTGTCAGATTAGGTTTGACCAAAGTATCTTTTTCTTTTATAGCTACCGTTTTTATTTTGGTCGCATATCGTTAAAACAAATCACTGTTGCTTATAAATCAATACGTGAGCAAAATTAATGACGTATTAGTATGCTAGCAATCGGATCTCGTCAGTTATTGAGAATTATCAATGACTAAGTTTATTCACTATTGCACTGACATCACCAGCTGAGTATGAAAGTGGTATATCACCTATTTTACGAATGAAATTGATTAATCATAATCTATTATCAACTAAAATCCACCCACGGCTTCGCCCGCGTGGTACCTTGAAAAAGAAAAACAAGTCTATCCCACGGGAACCGTACACTTTCCGGAATAAAAAGTAGCCTCTATGCAAAATTTTATATAGATTCGTTCAGCCGTTTTAGCGTGAAAGAGTAGGTAACAAACATCCATACATCCATGCATATAAAGATTTAATGTTTATAATATTAGTAGGATATTAATAAATTACTCGGTTTCCTTGTATTTATCACTTACTACGTCAAAACGAGTGGAAAACAAAACCGCTAAAAGTGCTATCTCGTATCCATGGACGATTCGTAGTTATGATTTACTTTCATAGCAATAGCCATAACTTCTGAAATAAGCGTCACGTAATAAGTGATTCCTATGCAGGGTGGAAGCGTTAGACCATGAAATTGGCCCAGTCTACCATCAGGACGCATCGGCGTTTAATGGCCAACGAGTAGATGAGATTTTAGCAATTTTCATAAATAAAACGACCTGATCTATGCCTCAAGTAAGTATTTCGGTGCTTATTTGAATTAGATAATTTCATGCATGTAAAACGCAATACGCAGTTTTACATTGAAGTGAAATCGTTCTACTGACCTTTGATGATGAAATATTCTTGATGATTGTACATAATATTATTAATTATATTCATGTGCATAGATAGTATAATTATCGAATTGACGACTTCAAAGTCTACACCTTTTATAATAATTTCTGTTCTATTTAATATAGGTACTCGCGTACTACGAGTATACTATCAATCTTCTTATACCAACTTTGAATAAAGAGCAAACAAATAGTTTAAAAATCTCTTCAATAATTAGTTTCTCCCTTTCTTATTCTAACAAAAATAACCTACTACTAACTCACTCAAATAATCATTTCCATAAGATTTTTTTTATAAATGTTCTGCAAATTATTCAACCATTCTATCTAGATAAGGTCAATCGATTGTTTCCCATAACAGTTAACATAAGAGCAACCGAATTTGTTTTGGTTAAAACAGCAGTTTTAGCGACTTTTAAGAGCCATTAGAATTTGCCATGATCGTTCCCGAGAGATATAGGGCGCCATAAAGGTAATGTCAAAAGATACCACTCGAAAAAAACTATCAACAAAAACTATAAAGGCAAAGTATTACGAAAGGTCGGGACAAAAAATTGGTTGCTGTATTGAGCCAGAATCGCTTAAACCCTTCGATCGCTCTTTCTTGCTTTTTGTTCAGGAGTGCGAGTGGATTGCTAAGCGATTTTCGGTTCAAAGTCGGGCGGTCCCACCTATTGTGAATTCCTTAGGTCTGAAATTTATTTGACAGTCCCAGTGTCTGTGGAGAATGGAAAATGGCAATGGCAGAATGCATTATAGATATAACTCATGGTTTGTTTTTGGCGGGGCTCCGACAATCGTTATTGGTATTTAAGGGCATATAACTATTACGAGTAGATGTCATTTTTTCATGTGGCAGGAAAATGCTTAGGATTGTCTTGACTGTCGTCACACTTGTCTTGTTAGTTACGGTGGAAGTTAATGTCCTTCTAATCACCGACACAAGTGTCTTTCATCTTTCAATAGAGACCTATTAGATAATTTGATTCTTTTTTGTTTAAACAACGACTGATTACAGAAACCAATGTATTTTTGTGAGCCTTTTGAGTAGGTATGTTCAGCGCCTGGTACAAAATAAATTTTATGCCAAGGGTGCCACTTCAAGAAGAGTGTTTTAAACATTAAGGCGACTCAAATAAGAGTCAGATAAGGTGCCATATTAACTATTTTTTTTTCTATTTTCCACTAAAATACAAAAACTTTTTTTTTAGTTTTTATCTTAAGTGGTGAAGAAAAATATGTAATACTACTAATATCATAAACGTGAAAGTTTGTAAGAATGTATGGATGGATGGATGGATGGATGTTTGTTACTCTTTCACGCTAAAACGACTAAACGGATCTGAATGAAATTTGGCACAGATATAGATTATGGTCTGGAATAACACATAGGCTACTTTTTATCCCGGAAAAATGAATGGTTCCCGTGGGATATGTGTTTTTGTTTTTCAAGGTATAAAGCGGGCGAAGCCGCGGGCGGAATCTAGTAATTATATCATGATACATCACAGCATTTCTGTTAGGCGCATCAACAATATTGCTTTTGTCCTCAAATTGAACAAATAGGGCAGACTAACATCACGTCCGTTTCTTTGCTTGCGTAAAGTTGTTTTCTTATGCATTGAAATCTTCCACTACACTAAGGTTTTCTTTCTTTGCTTATTTACATTTTTGGCAGTGCCTCTGACTACTTCTGACTTTACATAGATGCTCAAAAAGCTATTTTGCTGCTAAAAATCTAAGATGTCTAGCAAATGTTGGAATCAAAGTCATGATCATGTTTGTTTGTTTTCCTCTTTTTGGAGTTCCGTACTCAAAGTGTAAAATGGGACCCTATTACTGAAACTCCGCTTTCTATCCGTCTGTCTTTCACTAGGCTGTATCTCATGAACCGTGATAGTTGGACAATTGACATTTTCACAGATGATGTATTTCTGTTGCCGCTACTACAAATAATACAAAAAACAGAATAAGTAAATATTTAAAGGGGCTCCCATACAACAAATGTGTTTTTTTTTCGTTTTTATAGATAATGATTCGGAGCCCTTCGTGCGCGAGTCACACTTGGCCGGTTTTTGAACTATAGAGATCTTAGATAAATAGGTAAGTATCTATTATGCCAATGCGTAATGTTTTGATTGAGAATATTTTCACGTCACAAAGATAGTTTTAAGCTTCAAAATCTAAAACTCTACATAAAACGGTTTAGTCATTAAGAGTAAAGTATTTTAAATTCATAAGTAATTTTAATTATATATATATATAATTAATGACTAAACCGTTTTATGTAGAGTTTTAGATTTTGAAATATATGATCACGACTGTAATCCCCGGGCTCGGTAGATATCTCCTCAGATCTTTAGATACTTAGATCTTTGAGGATATCTAAAGGGGGTAGTCAGAAGCAAGTCCAAACATGACATTTGGTACATGCCCACATTTTGCACAGTAGTTAGGATTCCGTACGTGACAGGTTGCAAGCCCATCGCCGCTTATAAGAATACTAACCTATGACACATACCTTCGAATTTTTGGTTCTAGGGTATGCCGGTTTCCTCACGATGTTTTCCTTCACCGTTTAAGAGCACTGGCATTGCGCACATGAATTTATCGAATGGAAAAACTCATTGGTGCACGACCAGGTTTGAACCCACGACCTTCGGATCGTGAGGCAGGGGTGCTACCACTACACCACCAGCGCTCTATTTTAATTATGATCATGATAATTATGATTTATTCAAAGCAGCGCAAGATCTAGCACTCTTTACAACTTGCAGCAAATGATATGCGTCTTGTCAGACAGACAGTGAGTAACAATTTTATATGTACCTATAGACAGTGAAGACATAAGGCTCATCAGGAAAATCGCATAAAAATGAATTGCAAGGCAACTCTAGTTTCTTCCACAATGTTTTGTTTCGCTATAGCGCCCTTGGGAGATGTGAGGTATGGCCCCAGAGGGATAGAAGAAAATGGGGAGATCTATAAGAACTACCCTTATTCCTTGTTTCATTCCGAAAGATAGCTTGGTTGGTAGATATTTTTGCTTTTAGAATAATAGTTTTTCACAAAAATGCGAAAACGTCTCGATAAATTAATTCAGAAAATTAAAAACTGTTTACTGTTATATTTAACTACAAAAGATATATGTATGTATGTATGTACAAAAGATTTACGTGTAATAAAATTAAGGAGTTCTAGTTTAGAAAAATATGGATGATATCAAAGGATGATGATATCAGCTTATAAAGGGTTGGTATAGGTAAAAAGACATAAAATACAATTACATTTTATTAACTCTTTATTCGCTTGAACTTTTGAAATTAATATTACAATATTGAATGCGGGTTTCATATACAATCACCCAACTATTTGCTTATATACCACGACAGTCACGTTGGATCGCGTCCTCGGATATTGACCACTTTAAAAAGACTATCAGCGCTTTTAAAATCATATGAAGAGATAGTTCAAGTTATAGTGGTTGGATCAGTGTTGCAAGAAATCACTGCAATGCCATTGCAGATTCACAACCTTCAGAAATTACCAACCAAAATTACTTAGCATCTCACAAACATTAATTTCCATTCAAATGCAATGGACTACAAGTGTCTTATTATAGTGGACGTGAATCCCAAACACACGATCTTTTCAATACATAAACAAAAATTATAAACAAAAATAATGCGCTACATAAACTTTCACAACTATTTACAGTTACTTAACAATAAGACGACCTATTATAATTACTATTAATAAAATATAGATATAGGTACATAGATACATACATAGCTACATTTATTTTAGAGATAAAAGTTGATCGATTATTTTGATAGTCAACTTATAGAACGGAAGTCTTTATCAAAAGTTAAACATTGAACTAATAATAAAAAACATGAACACATAACTGCATCCAAAAACAGTATTGCATCAAATATAAAAAGTTATGTTTTTATAAGTATGTTATTAATTACAAATATTTATTTAATGAGTTATTCGTTAGTTATAGGTATTATTATTACTGATATCATATCTTGAGTTAGGTATGCCTAGAGACTACAAAACACTAGCTATATGGCAAGACAGCATTACTATGGAGGACGTATAATAATCTATTTAGCAAATTGCTCATTGTTTCACGTGAATTGTTCTTTACGACACAGAAACAATAAAGGAAACCTGTCATAAATCAATGGACGAACATACCTACACACAAATATCGTTACTATGTTACAAGATTCACCTATTGTTAAAAAAGAAACTTAATGAGTAGTTGTAGCTACATTACAAAATTACTTCACAACATAAATTCGATTTTGCACTTTCCCAAGAACACCGAAACAACTGAACAATAAAAATAAACAAACAAAAGCTCGGATAACAATTTAAGTTCGTATACACACTATGTGTTCCAAATCCAACATCATTGCCTTATAGTGTGTACCTACCCTTCTCTTGGAAAACCTCAGAGTAAGAACAAGCAGGCTATAAAGTGCGAATAAGACTGTTGTTAGCTTTAGCCAATGTGCAGGCAAAGTGCTTTGTTCAACCTCCATAGACGCACCCTATGGCTTGCTTGATAATACTTCAAATGAAAATAATCTTAGCAATTTCCAGACAGTCAACCTCTACAACATTATTAAAATATTCAAGCAGTAAGTTCAAATACTAACATCAGATTCATAGTTTATTACGAGTTTCTACGATTATAACTACGCATTTTATAATTTATAAAGCCTACTTATAACGAAGTTACTTAAGTACATTTTGTTCGATTTTACTCTCGATTTGATTTAAAATTAAGATGGGATAAAGATTTATTACTAACGACAACCTTATATTACGTACCTTAAATGAGGAATATGGCTTGCATGATTTTTATTTTAACACACATTTGGAAATGTTTGAAACCAACATGCTTGTGTTAAAAAAATCTCATTTTACCCAACAATAACCACGAGTGACTTACTCGAACTTGAAAATAAGTGAGAATGTGAAATTTCACGTTTCTGATGAGTAAATGATGAAGGGATTTTGAGTTTCGACTTTAGAATGATAGGTTACTTAACGACTTATTATTTCCTAATGATATCACGACAAGGTGAAGTAAACAGCTACAGATATAGGTAAATTATTTTCCGAAGAATACAGTGGACAGATACCAAGAGGTGTTACAAAAAATTAAGCGGAATTATTCAATTGTTACGTTACAGATATTCATAATGTATTATCATAGTTTTATTTCTACCCTGACAATAATTTACGTATAATGGTGACTATAAATACTAATTTTACATAAGTTTTTGATTTGATTACGTATCGAAATTTTGATTGAAAAGAAAATTGTTTGGTCGCGAGAAGAAGCTTTTAAAATTTAAATATTTTGGCACAATATGGAATCGAAGCTAGTAAAAAGTGTCGGTTTTAAGCATCTTTATTAAAAAATAATGCTCACTTTTTAAGCTTGTCCCGCTGTTTTGTTGACTCAAAACTGCGAGCACAAGTCTAAATGTGCATATGGCCTCGCAAATATTCCCGGATACATAATTATGTCGTTGTTTCGATAGCAAAAGGAAACTTCCCATTGTTTTATTCGAAAAAAGGAACTTCATTTATTTCCTAATTAAAAAAGCGTGTGGCCACCTGTTCATAGTGCTCATCCCTATAGCTTAAAATGTTATTACTGGTTTATGCGATATCTAATTCTTAGCAATACTTCATACAAAGTCGAACCTATTTATCTATGTATAATACACTTAGACTACTCAATTTTAATTATTACGTGTAAAATTTATAATTAGTCACATTATTGTTAATTTTATATGTATCATAGTTACGTATATAATTTTGAACATCAGATGACTCAAGACCCGTGGACTTTGCCGCCTCTATGTAGTTTCAATTCTACAACAATGGTTCACTTTGATCAAATCTATTTCAATAAATATGGACATGGTATTTTTACTAGAACTATCAAAAAATACCTTTCTACATTTTTATATAATGAGTCATTCCTGAAGAGAGAATGTATAAAACATAACGTTAGTTATGTTGACATACCTATCTCAATTGTACTTCAATACGTATTTTGTTTTTATATTATTCTTAAGATTCTTATGACATTAGCTATGCAAGTTTTAATAATGCTTGACAATTTTTAACACTTTAGTTTTAATGAAAATAAAAAAGTTTTTAACTTAAACAACATTACACGGACCTAAGCTACTGATGAATCACATTCTGACCAAAATAATAAAAGAAATCATTCGAAGTCAACTGATAAAAATACAACAAATTTTACAATCATAAAAATATGACCACCAAAACATAACCAGTCCGCTAAGAGCGAACAAATAAAATATACATCAAAATGTACATAATATAATATCTATTAATTAAAAAAATAATATAACATAATGGATTTAGAGTAAGTGGTAGCAATAAATACTATGAGATTCACAGATTTATAATCTTAACTAACAATACCGAAGTTCACTCGAGCTCCTTAACCTTAGAGCGATTACTAATTTTTGTAAATTTTAGTAAAAATATTATTGCAATACAAGGTGTGGTTATGGCAACAAAATAAATGCTTAAAGCACATCACCAGCTTGTCCGCCCATCGATCGACACGGAGGCAAGTCCTTCGCACTAAAGGAACATTACAAAACAAATGTCACTGAGCGCCTCAACAACGAGGCACCAATCAGCCGCAAACATAATACTAGTGGATACGAATCGACTATCGCCCGCAAGTCCTTATGGACGCAACACTTCCATTCACACTATATGTTACAGAATCAGTCATGATTGCCTGTAAGGTATGGAGGCCTTACGCGGGGACTTTGTTCACTTTCAGAAGGTCGTTGGATCCTTTGTCGATGGGCATTTTCATCGGGTCGTGGTGGTGGGTCACGTGGTGCCCGTGGTGCTGCCCTTCGAGCTTTGCCTGCTTCTCCTGCTGCTGTTGCTTCATTCTGTCTTGTTCCTCTCGTTCTCTGCGAGCCTGCTCGTTTATTTCTTTCACGGCTCGGAGTTCCTTCTTTAATTTCATGCGTCGGTTTTGGAACCAGATTTTGATCTGTCTTTCGGTGAGACAGAGTGCGTGGGCGATCTCTATCCTGCGCCGGCGCGTCAGGTAGTGGTTGAAGTGGAACTCTTTCTCGAGCTCTAGTGTCTGGAATCTCGTGTATGTTTGCCTCCCTCGCCTTCGCGGGCATCCGTTGGGACCTGGAAACAAAGACGAATAAAATTAATACTCGCATTAAGGCAACACGTAAATTTCTATTTGTACTATATTATTTGCAATAAATTATATTTTACAGTTACATTAACGTTTCACGATCGATTTATTGCATCATATATCAAGATCCAGCGGAGCGGATTCGCGAGAGACTTCAAGTAAAAACCATTAAATTTCACTTTTATACCAGTTTAGATTTTATAGCTCATTAATATTTTATTGCGTTGTTTAAGTTAATTCATGAATTACCAGCTACTGCGACCTCATTAGGAGAACTACAAATAGAGCAGACATTTCTTCCTAGAGCATCAACGCTGATCTCTGTTCGGTCGTACAAGAAAAATGAGAAGAAAACAATATAATCAAAGCAAAAGAGTAACGGAAAGGGTTAGCAGCAAACGGTGCGCGAACAATAGTGTCCTAAAAATCTCTACAAAAAGTCAGGGATGCGTAAACGAAGGGTTGCGCAACTTTCTAATGCTTTGTAAGGTGTCCTTTTATATTTGTCACCGTGAAGGCGCTTTCTGAGAATTTGTGAAAGTTCCTTAACCCTTTTAAAAATCATACGTGTTGCTTAAAAGTATTAACGGTTCATTTAACCTCGATTGCTGAGAGTAAATTTATCAGAGTACGTTCTCACAAGTCATATGCATGTAGAATGTATACATAGTCGGGTAGATGCCGAGTCCCACAAAGCGATCGGGTCTCAAACTGGTTTTCGAGTCAGCCAATAAATAAGGTAAGATAAATGGCCTTCCCATTGCGTATAAAATTGATAGCGGGCCAACGGTGTTGGAATGCCCGGGTGTGTAGGCTGGCCCTTAGTTACCTGTTTCAGTAAAAAGCTGTAGATACGACTAATGGATCGTTTTAATTGATGTCGTTGACGCTTTGTAGTTAGTAATGCTAAGTAAGATATTAACAAATCTAATGTTAGAAACTAATAGCAAGCTAACTACGCTTATTATAGTTGTATACTTTTGAAACGGATTTGATTATACCTAAGTATAGGTATTTTTGATCAGATTATTACTATATTTATATTTTACCGGTAAATATAATGTTAATTGTATAAGGAAAAAAGACAATGAACCTATGAAAATATTTAATTATTTGAAAAAAACATAATTTATGCAACTTTATAGCGAAATCAGTTCTAAGGGCATTTTAAATACCCTCCTAATTGTCATATTGTATTTGTATATACATTTTAGATTGTGTGTTGTGTTTAAAGTAGTCTTTAAGTTTTTAATGGTAAGGACTCAAATAATAATATGAAGCGCCAAATTATTAGCACTATACAAAGTAAAAAGTAAGCCAACAATAAATCAAATAACCCGTCCGAAAGTCAGATGCTACATTTACATGCGCCGTAAATTACCAAAACGGCCTTTTTACTGCCGAAACAACATTTATGGTTCGTTCTTATTTCAACAAAAACTTAAAAACTGTTTAAAATCCAATAAAAAGAGAATGGAATAATTATTATACAAGTGCGGTTAGACGGAGATAACGACGATGCGTAAGAAAGAGATAGAAACAGCCATTCTAATTTTAAAAAGCAAAGATGGAACCCGAAACACAATACACGCATCCCAATAATGCCATTGAGGAGAGAGGCCATAAGCGATGTTTGGTGGCGCGTCAAATTCTACCTTCCGGTTTATGGGGTAGAGTCTAAATCCGTGCGATATAGGGGTTGTATGGGCCCTTTTGGCAGATACAGTGGCGTAGCAGGTTAGCCACCCTTCGCTAGGTTGCCATGACAACGCACGTTAAGGCACCTCCCGTCAGCTGGCGCCCATTATTCCCAACAGCATTGTCACGAAGAGGTTTTGCCATCACCTTTGTATGTACCTGTAGAGCTCATCTTTTTTAATGATAACTGCCTTGCCTTTCCCATGAGATAGAGATCAGATTTGTCGCTCAGGATATAGTACATCACCTTCTCGTATTGTTTTATTGTAATTGACCGATCTGATAGTGGTTTCTTTATGTCGGGTAATGTGTTTCGGTTAGTCTTTATAGGGCTGACATTTTTTTAAAGTTTTATATTCAACTCCAAATAAATACCTATTTATTTATTAAAATTTTATGAAAACTTATTTTTAAAATAATTTGTTTGTATTTTAAATAAACACTGGACTTTTACGGCCGCGTCTAGTCGCTAACACTAGTTCACTCTGACAATACGAGAGGAACGGTGGTTCGCCTCGGCCTCTATAGCGACTGAGCGTGCGGTGGGTGTATTATACTCGTAGTCATGAGTGAGTAAATAAGAAATAAAAGAATCAAGATCGAATAACCTTTTTTTAAGAGCAATCGGTAGAAAAGGATGACTTAAAAAGATACTGGTACAAACAATATATCCGAGAGCAAGGGCACGGCATTAATTAAAGTCGTACATTGTGCCGACACCGGGACGCGGACTATCTGTTATTCTGTACCAGCGGCCAGCCATAAACATACTGCGACAAGACCTGCCTCTTACCCTCTCGCTTTTTTCTCCGAAATAAATCTCACAGAATGCCGTCGCTTATTTATTATTTTATTTAACTCGCCCGCCTTTGTACCTTACCCGTTCCATACTTTTGATTAATACCCCAGCCGTAATAAAGGTCTGATTGTGAATTATAACAGAATGTTGTCCAGTAAGATGGTTATTTATGTAACAAATAAGCTGGTCACTGAACGGGTGAGATTTGTTAGGATCTTACTCTGGGAAAACTTGGGGTGGGATTTGGAGACGCATTCTGTGGTGAAGTTAAAGCTAGTAAAATATAGACTAAGGCGCATAGATTGAAAAATAGAGACTATTATGCATCTTTTTAAAATTATTTATGATAATTTACAGCAGATGAAACTCGTTACTCCTCAAGACTTAACGTTTTAGTGCTTGTAAATATGAAATTTGAAATAATTAAAGTGAAAATAGTTTTCATTAAAAAAAATATAAATAAGGGTTCACTGTCAGACTACAATACCCTAAAACTGATCTCAATGTGATATATTTAGCCGTAAAAGGCCAATAAAGGTAATCAATAGCACCACGTAGTATACAGCTTATAATTATCAATTAAACGAGTATTAACTTCTTAAGGGCTGAAAGCCGCATGTCAGCGACAACGTTTTATAGGATCGTAATTCGCGAATTGTCGTAAAGACTCGGGAGTGTTCGGGACGCCATCTTAAAATAGTTTCAGTTCGTAATGCAGATTATCATTGTTATTTCAAGCTTGTTTGGCGTACTTAGATATTTTGGAGATAGCTGCCTACGCTTTTACTCTCGCTCGCGTAAATTTAATCAAACTTCGGGTCTGAATTTTGTGAAACTCCTGAATTTTTCTGAATTTTTCATCTATATGACGAAAAGTATGCCTTTGAGTAAAAACTTATGTTACGCACAAAAAACCTGTTTTGTTCTGGTGTAAATTGATGTATTTCACGGTTTGAATGGGTAGTAAAAACTTGTACAAAACACTGCCTACACTATTTAAGAATCTAAACAGTATTTGATTGTAGGTTAGGTATGAACGAACACCCGCTGATTGAAAAATGCTTCCACAGAGAGATAATTACACACAACGCCATTCATAGGGCGCGTGCGCGGTTTGTTTTGAGAAAACACATGTCGAAGTCTGGCGCTTATGGGATTTTCAATCAATGAGTGAGCAATGTAGTTAAAACATTGACCTGAAATTTGTGTCATTTTAACGATTAGAGCGAAAGCGCGTCTTTGAATCCTGATCAGCAACTTTGAAATCTCGAATGTAAATTTTTAAGTGATGAAGGTAATAATATTTCTATCAGTTAACTAATCAAATTATGACGGCTTTATTTTTAACTTGCCCTATAGCTTTTCTAACTCGCTTTACAAAAAATGTTATATGACTTTTTTGTTTAATTAATTTTGTAGGTGTATTCTTTTTTAAATGCCACAATTTCAAACATAATAAACACAATTAATATTATTGCGATTGACTGGTGATAACTTTAAGTCTGCAAAAATATAATTTTTTTTATATAACGATGTGATAACCATAATTTGAAATATACCTAGGTATAATATTTTTTTTGTATCCAAACTCATATTCCACAGTCACATTAGATCACTCTTAGCTCAATCTTGCGTTATAATTCAATGTCACGAGCCCAGTTGGGTTACAGCAATTTATTTTTATACTCTAGTGTTAGTAATAGAAATAAAACAAAAAACGGCGCTATTATATCGCTTTTAACTATTTAAATGTTGTTATAAATAGTGGCAAAAGTTATCTCAGAGATAAGACTCGTTTTCGATTACTGTTACCAAATATGACGTTGTTACGTTCACTAAAACCCACACAGAGTTACACGTAGTTCATTTTATAGTTTTATAATGTATTTTATTAAGTATATTTACATAGTTTGTGAGCCACGAGTGTTTTTACTTACAAAATTGATTTAGCAACTGGTGTAAACATTTCTGACTGATAAAACAATATGTACCTATGCTAGGTTTTGAAAATCGATCATTAATATTGTCTTTGGAAATTGACTCGCAAGAGAACAACCATATCGATACCGGTAAACACGCCTTTACAGTTCGTATAGTTCGATATTATTTCCTAGAGTTACCTAGTTACCTACCAAGACACACTATGCAAGCAACTGGCGCCAGCGCTGTGCATATTGATCAGACACACTGTCCTGCGACTATTGATTTGTATGACTGCACATGCATTGAAATTATTGCCTATCAGTTTACTGGCAGTATATTTTGCGCTTAGTTTATGGAAGTTAGTATTTTGTTAAAAGACTTTCTATACGTGTGTTGATTTAAGAGTTGATATAACCTGAAATTTTCTGTAGGAGTTATGTAAAGCTAAGATATCTACTATAGCATGTATACATTCGTCTAATGTTTAAAATTGAATAAACTTTAGAATTTCTGCCATAGGTCCCAAATTGTGAATTTGCAAAAATATCATCGATAGAAACATAATCTGAAAAATAGTCGGTTTCAAACAAAATTGGACTTGATCTCGAGAGCTCCGCAATATTTGACAATATTTTTCAAATGTCTATACTATACAGGTCAAATGATTTTAACTTTATATTACTTGTTTTTTAAAGTGTGACTAAGACTATTAACCTAAGACTTCTTTAAAACCATACGAAAGTGAGTAAGAGACTTGGCCAGTGTAACACCACTAGTAATCTAATGTGAACCTGTTTGTAAAATAGTGTTGAAATTTTGTGAATATATTATTTTGCTATAGTTAAAACAATCCAATACTCAGAGATGAATCAGTTGACAGAACTACAAGGCTAAAACAGTTTACATTACAAACAGCTATTTTTAGTCGACTGGCTTTGGTAGGAAAGGAGTAGTTTAGGTCACTGCGAATGACTGGTTTAACTATGTTAAATCATCACGTTACTCTGAGCTGAGGTTGTAAGGTTATTGCCTTCGAGTTAGGGTTGTCAACTTTAATTGAAACCACAAAATCGACGTAACTTTGTATTGGTATTTGTGAAATTAAGTAAAATACGTACGTTCTTATCATATTTATCCTACACTAGCTTCTGCCCGCGGCTTTGCCCGCGTGAAAAACAAAAACAATCAATCCCGTGGGAACCGTAATTTTTTTCGGGATAATATGTAATCTATGTGTTATTTCAGACCATAATCTATATCTGTGCCAAGTTTCATTCTGATCCGTTCAGCCGTTTTAGCGTGAAAGAGTAACAAACATACATCCATCCATCCATACATTCTTACAAACTTTCGCGTTTAATAATATTAATAGGATAAAAATCAAAACAGAATATCATTACAAAAACCAAGTAATTTTAGTAAAAGGCTTTCTTTAGTGACCAATACTACCCAAAAATATTTAATTTAAAGAATATCACTTGGAAAGACATAAGTACACTTTTTTTCGTATATTTCGAAATAATATGAGTGGTAATTAAGTGAACAACAAGAATCACCATCAGTGTATGTTTTTATAAAATATAATGTTTTCATGAAAGACCAATAAGTACGAGTATCTTCGGGCGCAGGTATGTGTCGCGTACTGCATTAAGCCATGAGTCATTGTAAATAAAGCCGTATGCAAACTTTATTAATATTTAGCAGAATTCAAGAAGTTTCCCAGCGGTTTTCCTCCTTGACTATGTAGGTCGTAGTTTTAATAAGTATTTGTTAATTATTTAGCCAATTTATTGCAAATAGGTTTATGGTTATGTTATATCTAATTGTATAGCCGATAAGTCATTGGTAAACCATTAAAAGTTATTGCATGTAAGCTTGTGTTTAGTAATAAATAAAATAGCAAATTCAATAAAGAACCTCAGTTGTGATGTGCACACACTTCAGAGTGAGAGATACGTAAGTGCACTTTTACGATTTTTACTATCAAGTTTATTGGCTCATCCCTATCTTTCGTTAAGACTGCGAGGTAAAATTACTAACAGTGGCATGCAAAAACGATCTGATCCAGGGTTGGCGCGCCATAATGACGTCACGAAGTTATTCATTAGTGTTTCGTCACTGACAAAAACCTAATGTTAAACTTTGTGGGTTGCAAAAGAAATGACAATAGAAAAAGGAAATACATCGTATTACGTATATTATCAAATATTTTATTAAATCACGTATTGACCCGGCCACACGTCAGTTATTCTTATAGAAAAAAGTCCAAAATTAATATTCAAAGACACTATCCATATAAACACTAAAATTAGGGTTCCCTAATTAGAATTTATATGGATAGGTAATTCATTACGAAAATATATGCACAAAGCAAAAATTTGATTGTTACTGTTTATGTTTCTAATTATTATTTAATAAGTGAACTCAAATACTAATAAGCCAACCAATAATACGATTTTTAAAAAATCTGCACATTCAATCTGTGCCAATGGCAAATTCAAACACAAATGACGATTTAAAATTACGATTATTTATAGATTATGCATAGGTTCAGCTTTATGCATTCATTATACAACGTATTACACAGCGAAGAGGCAATTAATTGAAATGTAATTGAAAGTGTACATAATTATTAAAGTCTATAACAGCTTTTTAGTCGACTGATAGAGCAGTAAATTCTATAGTTGATTATATACTTAGGTCATTTTATTTCCTATCCGTAAACAGGTGACAGAATTTGTAATCGCAAACTGACCTTTATTATAAAAGAAACATTCATGGTTTTTATACCATTTTATATATTAGAATTTGAATAACAAATAAACCTTACCTACAAGAAAACATTATTAGCTACTTGCAAATGTGTAAAAGAGATCGAGTGTTAAATATTAAACTTTTAAGGTTGGATTAAAACAAGTGAAAACGACAGTTATTATGAACTACGCAAAACTGGTAACTTCGAAATTTCAGCTACTCGCATATACGTCCTTATGCTTCTAGGGCGACACCACTGCGTTGTGGGATGTAGTGCGTCCCTCGCAAATGAACTAACAACCACAGACAGGCTGATTTAATGCACAACCGAAGTTCAATCACCCCTTGTGTGTATGGTATAGGTTTAAACATGGAGTGAAATGGCCAAAAATAAAGGCTTTGATTGGAAAAATCTTATAGTATTTCAACGGTTTAGCTACTCTCTAATTAACAAGTAACACTCACTGCTGAGTAAAGGCCCCTTTATCACGCAATTCAATTTTTTATTTTTTTTTCCTTGTAAAAGTTATATTAAACATTTATATTAATATTACATGAATAATATTTATCTATACCTCTTTTATGGAATAGTTTACTATAGATTTGTTTGCTATACATTTTTACAACTTTAAACGACAAATAAAATAATCAGATTAACATGGTACCTATTTACATTACCACAACTTCCTCTTTGAATTCGAACCCCAATTTATTTCCATGTTTTTTAGATGGCATAACTTTAAGGACAGGTGTAAAGTTTTAGGTCTTTTATTTACAAAAACCAAGTAAATATTTATTTATAACAGTTGTATATTTAAGTTATATGAAAAAACAACCAAAAACTATATTTGTACCTAGCGATTTCGTTTCCTTTAATAAAATAGACGTAACATATTATTGCCTTATATATTTTATATTGCCTTATTTATCTATATATTATCGATACAAAGTTTAGAATCAGGTATTTTTTTAAATATTACGGTGTCTGTACTGTGTAGAATACACTGTGAGTCAGATTTTTGGATTGGGTAGAACGGGGTATATGTTTTGGGTCGATCAGGAAAAAATAATACTGGGCACAAATCGTGGGATGAACGGGGAAGCACTCATAGAGAAGCTACCTCTAAAATTACACGTGAAAGATTTTAAAGAAACTATTACACACATTTGTTTAAAGTTACTATTGTTACTCAATTTTATTGCAATTATTGATGCATTTCTATAAAATATTCTCTTACGTGCACTTTATTGGAACAAAATCAATTGCCCGTGTAAGAGCCCTTTAGAATTTATAATTAACTGATTTTGCAATATTCAATATACATGAAACTACCACTATTTACTATCATAATAAAATATGGGACCATAACTTGAGCCTGCATGTATTACAATGTGGCATAGATTAATAATAAATGGCCACAGTGTAGTGTGTACATTACGACAATTTATTATTGAAATGGATGACTATATAAGAGATAAAATGGGTCAAATGATATCACGAAGACTTTAATGTTCGATTTAATTATGTTGAATGGTTTCATTATCTTGTGTTTTATTATTAGGAATACATAAATAATAAATAAAAATCGTGTTATTTTGAGTCAAATAGGTTTTTTTTATAATCTTTACGTGGTTCAAATTTAATCTTGTTTTATATCATTTTCATTAGTTTAAGATAAGTCATAAAGCAGAAGTTAAAAAAAAACAATACCATACTTTTTTAATAAATCTTTACTTCCTATCGTAATATTACGTAAACTTTATTAGTTTTACGTATCGATAGACTGCCCACACGCGTGCTTCTTACTCAATGCTACGAGTAATAATCAATTTCAACCTTAGCACGAGTTTCTGCCATTATCGACACGCTACCTTACAATCCTTCGAAATGAACAAAAAACCAATAGATAAAACAGACTTCGCGAGAAATCTTTTTGTAAAATTTGTTCCTCAAAAATTTCTAAAGAATACGGCATACTGTAATAAGGTTTAAATTCCCATGCCAACATCACTGTGAAGCTTTCTCCGCAACGTGCTTTCTAATATAGAATATCTTCAAAGACCATAGATATATAAAAGCATAGATCTAGCACTCCAAATGAAAACAAAGACTTAGGTTTATCCAAAGCTTTACTTTCTGCCGAGCAATCTCGAGGGCCATTAGATCACTGTCTTGAGCAATAAAAGCGTTCTCAGTAGCTGACCAAAACAAGTTTGCTTGCATTAAGAAGATAGTGCAGAGTATGTTGTGCAATGGGCAATTATTGCAGCTTATTTGGATCAGCTGGTGCACTCTGTAGTTTTGGTCTGGCATTTTGTATGTGTAAGTTCGATTCAAGTATTTTTACATCGAGTTTGACCTTGATTCTCGGTGTAGTAGCTAAAATAAGCTAATTTAAAACTAAAAAAAATATATTTTTAAGTTTTGTATTTATACTCTATCAAAATACCGTTAAGTATCTTTAACCGTAAATTCTTAAACGTTATGTTTAGGGATTAATGTAGGATTTTTTAATTTCAGCAGCTTCTAAGCCTAATTGACAATCTGTTTTTCTTTTTCTTTGATGATAAAGGAAAGAGATGTGGACTTTTTAATAAACTTAAGCTATTACTAAGAATCAGGGGACTTTTTAGTACCTTTTGTACTAACGTTAGTTGGTACTAATAAAATTAATTGTTGTATTTTTATACAAATTATGACTACTACGCGAAAACTCAGAGTTTGAAATGATTCATCGCACGGCTTTCCTCACGCGCTAAGGTTTATTCAAGTTGTTTCTGCCGTAACGTATTTTTATTAATAGTAGGATTGAATTTGTCTTACAAATGTGTCACTGTTATATACGATTATCTTTGAATAAGCAAAGAGGTATGTGACTGAAAATGCGGTAAGCTTAACGTATTTAGGGGCTAAGGACAGATATTTACAGACTTAAGGTAAATTTATTAAACTCCAAATATTTGTCAGGGTGGTTGGGAAAGCTGCTGGTAAAATTTATTGATCGAAATTGAAATTGTATTTTCTATTTTGGGTGGATCATGAATGTCTAGCTTTAATTGTTGATCTGGGAACTAATAGTTAGCTATGAAATGAAAGATTCATTCACATCAAACTGAAAAGAATGAAACTATATAGAACATTTGATGGGAAACAGAATTTTACTATCATTAGTGTGATTAATTTCTTATTATGTGCAAAATTTTAAATTTTAAATACCAATTAGTCCAAATTCATTACTTTTTCTCTTTGTTAGGTAAACATTTAGATAAAATAATGAGTGTAAAAGTAAAAATGATAATGGCGTGAGTAATTTTATTTTACGCAGTGTAAAAATTTGAATGACTAAAGCAATTGCATGCATAAATTGAAACTGCTTAAACGCAACATAATATGGTGTTTAATGAGCCCAAATGTTTTTAGAAACAAACAATTGTTAATTAATTCGCCTGATTTCAGTGTACCTACTTGTAATAATTACTTAAAAGTGCCATTAAAACAAATTTTGTTGAAATTTATTCACTCCCATCATTGTTTAAAAACGATCTAAATATATTAAATTCTTATATAACTGACTGAATGACGGATATATCAACACATAACCATTATTCTTATAAAGAGCTGAGGTTTGGAAGGATGGTTTCTGGTTGAGTTTTCTAGAATTTAACCTTTAAAAGGTGCAGAGAGAGGTAAAAAAAATATTATGAATAAAACTGTAAGCCACGAGTGTAGTGCAAGTTATAATTACTCTGCCCGAATCCAAGCGTGCAATTATACAAAGTCTGCACAGGATATGCAACCACTCGAAAACCTAGAACGACCCACCGCACACCAAAATAAACCTCTTCGTTCCACGCTTTAACTTCCATACTAAGCTCTATCCCACAGAGTTCAAGGTCCATTTCACAGGCTCGGATAGCGAAATTTCAGTGAGGATTTCCCTCTCAGCTTTGTCTGAACTGCACGTTAGCGACACAAATAAAGTGAGTGCGGTCTGCCGCCCACCACACAAACATTAATTCAGCTTGCCTCTGATGTTTTAATTAAAAACTTTTTGCATTCCTCCTGCTCTGAGTTCAAGTTTCAAAGTCATATCAATACTCACGTGTTTAGAATACGCATTGAGAACAAAGTCCCGGATAGGAACTTAGACCGGCATTTTTTGAATCGTCAATATTTATTTAAGAACCCACGTGTTAATGTACCAACAGGATGTTTGAGACACCAAATTGCCCCGCTAAGTACACACTTCATTTCCTATAAGTTATTATTTGTAAGTATTGGAGTAGATAAGCCTGGTTGAGAATAGAGCGATACTTGTTAGTATATTAGAGTGAATTGGTCGTATATTCTTAAGAGAGAGCTGTTTTATTTTTAAAAATGACTCCATCAGTCACAGATAACGTGTTGAAGCGTCACTAAAAGCTGTAATGGAGGGTGCTAAGTGTCACGTACGATTTCGAATTAACTAAATATTGCTCTTCAACCAAACGTTTTGTATAACTTATTAAACTATCGGCGGTGTGAGTGATTTATGAATAATAGTTTCTTAATGTCACTTTTTTATTATTTTACTTATCAACTGTCATAATTTATTGCAAAAACGAGACAAGTTTTTTTTTGCATAGAATAACGAAATTTTGCATTGATTTGTCATTAATATTCATATAATATTAACAGAGACATTATAACGATTAAGCTTGAATTAAAAGGAGCTTGTCTTTTTTTGTAACTTTGATTAAAATTTATTTCATAATTTATTATAATACTCGTGCTAGGTAATTTGTGTCTTATTTATCCGAAATATTTTGCAGTCAATTGCATTAAAGTAGGTGATATTTACAGTCGTGTTTTTATAATAATGAACAGAGGAGCAGTAAAACTGTAACTTCAATCATTTAATTCCGTTGCTCATAATACAAGATTATCAGTTAAATACCGATAGCTGTAAAAATCCCAAAAAACATTATGAGTCAGAAATAAAGCGCGGGCATGGCAGTTATTTCAGAACGTGTCAGCTATTAATCAAACAAACAACGCTCTTATTGTTCCCGCTACTGCGTACAAAATACAACGGCACGTAGTTACACTAGGTACTTATATCGGTCGCACAATAAAGGAGCTTTTAAAAACATCGAGGTATCTCATCGGCTATACAGACGGTCGAGTTACGCTATGTTTTGAAAGCGCATAGACCTATTACGATTACAGTTCCAACGAAGTGTCGACTTCAGGTTACGTTTTATACCGTCATTTGAATCTCGCGCTCGGATGTTTGGTCCGAAACGCTCGTTCATTAGCATTTTATGACTGATACGGCCGATAAAAGAGTAATAAGACGCATTCAGAGGGTCATACTGTGTGATAGACGTCCACCGGCCCGTTGGCACACACTATAGGAAGTTGCCACGTTATTGGACGATACTCATTCAAATCGATACATTTCCATTCATTGAATGGACAATATTGTGCGTTTTGAATGTTACGATGCCGTTTCTGTTTGTTTTATGCGTTTGAAAGGTGTTTTTATTAAGAAAAGTTTACGTAAAAGTGACTCATGAATATTGTAAAATATTTGACAAACTGCATAAATACAGATTAAGCAAATAATTATGTCAAGTACCTACACAATAATTTGGTTATTCTGTACATAAACATTAATTTCAAATTGCTATAAAATCGCTCGGCAGCTCTCCGGCTGCATGTTGCGTCGTTATTGCTTCATCGTGTGTTGAATTAGTTACACTACTCTTGTCTTCATAATAATAACTCTCTTTTGACACTTAAACGTCAGTCAAGTTTATATAGGTTCCAATGTTAATAGCCACTTTGACATCGTTTGGTATATCGTACAATAATCAATTAAGACAAAGCGTTACATAATGTTTTAATCTTTACCACTTTAATATTTCATTTCAAACAAAATCATATAATTTCAAATTCGAATTAGGTATTCGTACATAAAAGTCATATAATATACAAGCAAAATTTAGGTTTCCTACAAGTAATTTTTGAATTATGGGCAATTTTGTAACTCGATCCAGCTCATGTAAATATGCCGCTGCGTTAATCGTCCAGTTATTTTCCGAACTTGGCTGATACACTGCTGTATTAATCACAAATCAATCACAAAACGCTGTAATCTGTTGGCAGTAGAGGACTTTCCAAAACATAGACAGGTGAAAGATTTTCGTGAGCCATCTGCCGTCTGGACCAATTGTCCACGCTTCGAGCCCTCCATGAGCATTGAGCACCCCTGATATAAAGTCAAACATCCAGAGGTCGTAAACTTTTTTTAGATCTCTCTTGACAAAACTCGAATAATAAAAGTAATTGGAGTCTATTCATATTAATAGACGTTTACGATGCCTCTACTATAAAACAGAGATTGTCATCAACTTACGAAATTGCGTACCTATAGGTAACTTTTTGCTGAATAGCTTTTAGTGCCGATAAATCATTAACACCGGAAGTGTTTAAAATGTTTTATGAGTATTCGCAGTATTACATTGAAATTGGCACGCTCTAGGTTTCAAAATACATCCTATAAGACAAAGTGTCATTTAAAATAATTTAAGATATTACTCGTAATTTGTGCAATCATAAAAACCAATTAATAACGTTATAAAAATATACGTTATGATAATAACGTTATATAGATCAGTAGTTATTTGACTAGTGATTTCATATTAGGAAACTGCCCCACTGCTAATCAAAAGCCTCCCTCTCTTTTACTACATAACTCTGTCGTTTGCAAAACTTGAAAAACAATGTCTTTGGTTTTTTTCAGTGTTCCTTAACGTAGATACTATGGCTCTTTAGTCGACTGGCCCCGGAAAAAACTGGCCCTACGGGGCCAGTTGACCTAAGGCATTTAATGTAGGATTGGTGTCAGTTTGATCAAGTATTATATTGGGCTTAGTTTGATTGGTTTTAGAAATAAATCTCGTTATCAACTTGATATTATGTAGTGTACCTACATCGTTTTCCCGATCACAGATAAATATAAAGAGCATTAGGCCCGGCAGCTGTTGTACCACGGGGACTCTCGCAATTTTCTTACCCTTAGTTTAATTCGATTCCCGAAAGGTTTTCCTCTTTATTTATTATGATATAACTTTATTAACGTTTCGTTTCACTACAAGATTTGTGCGAGAGTTGCTCTGAGCGTTAGTTTTTATTTCTTGTTTTATATTCGAAAGCTAGTAAAATAGGCACCTGTCTAATAAATTTCAATGCAAACGTGTTGCGATAACGTGATTTACTCTCTCGTCGTTTATGTTTGATGATATTCTTTGTATTGGAAGACAAGAGTTTCAGATAGCCGTGCACAATCACACGATCGAATTTAGCCTTTGCCAAAATCTTAAAACAAAAAGTGCTTTTAAGCTTCGAGTGATTCGGTTTTTTGTGCCCCTTTAAGTTTGCTTAAATCTTCGAGAGTACGTATATATATGAACTAATATTTCATACTATGATGCACCTTATTTATATCAGAAAAAAATATCTGACTTAAATTTAGACGGAAAAGCACATACAGGACATACTTAAGCGTTCAATACTTAACACCAACCCTCTCTCGATGTTTATATCAGCAATATTTAACTCGCAAACGCAATATCGTAACGCAATTTAAAACAAATTAGTTCACCCCTGTCGAGATCCGAATTTGAATACTGAATGCCCCTATCCAAGGCCTACGCCAAAACAAAGGGCGGAACATCGCAATATTTTATAATTTCGCGTTTCCCCAACGTAGAGATAATATTTTTTTAGAATAGGCACCCTAATGTACGGTAATGTTCTAGGTGGAGAGCTCTTGCGAAAAATGGCTGCTTTTATCTGAGGAAAAATTGGCTTTTTGTCTGATAGTGTTAAGAAATGGGTATTAGCGTAATGGCGGAGGATCCTCTTTGCTGATAGATACTTGGTAACCGAAAGGTTTGGGTGAATCCTACTTTGTATATCACTTTTATTTCAACCCAAAAAGGCTTACCCCTATCTTAAGACGTCCGATCAAATATTTCTATTCAAATGAGGGTACTTGTATTACAAGACTAATGACCGAGAATTGAGACACCATATTCTTTTAGAATATAATAGTATCTATTTACAAACGTAGGTCCTATCCAATATTAATTTCCCTAACCGACATAAATTATATATAATACTTAAATATACTCAAAATATGCGTGCACAAATTGACTCTAAATTTACATACAACCGTGCGCCTGATTGAGTTTACGACTAGCATGATTTATTTCGTCAAATTACATAAAATTTACTGTAAGGCACGAATTATTCAAGAATAAAATTCAAATTACAAAACTGATCCCGAAAACAGATGCCTAAACCACACCACCCTTGGACAAAAATGGCGGCCGGACAGGGGGAGCGGTGCGGAGGGCTGAAAGGGTGAAAACACGGGGTTGCAGACATGCAAATTTAATTCGCCTGATGCAACGCAGGCGGTCGCCGCCTCCTGAGCTTGTTACCCACCATAGTGGCAATATATTGTACTTATTAATCAACCATGTAATTTATGGGTTTACAATAAGCGACCACTGCTGGGTGCATAAATTGTTTTAATTGAAAGTTAATGCGGGTGATGTGTAGATAGGCAAGTTTCTATGTGTATTTCATATGAAACACAGATCCGAAATTGCAAATGCAATAATAATTTTGACTCACATTCTGTTTCATTCATTCAAAGCAACATTCTAGTGGTATCTACTTTCTCACGACTATTTAATATGAAGGGAAACAAGGCAAGCAATTATCTTTTTGCTTGATCACAATGTCGCTAGTAAAGAAGATACTTATTAGACAACAATTTAATGATTCGGTATTAAAAAGTTTGAAATAGTAAGAACTGAGTTTGTAGTATGTAAATACATAAGTTAAGTTTGCATTTGTGAAAGTTGAAAATGAAAGGGAAGTAAGGCATGTAAGGTACTAGATACATATTCTAAAATTTACAAAAAAGAGTATCGCTAAATAAGTTATAGTATTTTAATCTACTCATTCAATTGCTTGATAAATATATATATTTATAACAGGTAACCCAATATAATTACAACCTCAAGCTAAAGGTAAAAAACTATGCTTATTTCCAAATTTTAAACACTTCAAGTTGACTCCACACTAGCGTTCATAGGCACTTCGTAATAGTCAGTTAAGGGTGTTTTAATTAGAGAGGTCCTATTCCAAGGGTATAATGTGCCCTTACTCGCTCGCTCGTGTGCTTGTAAACTATGATAGGGCCGCGTAACGTTCAACTTGTACCTTTAAAGGGACAGTTTCATATTGTTCATATTACCGTGCTAAATGCTACGGCGATTATCCACTTAGCTATAATAGTACCGCTTTGCTACGCCTGATCTGTGACATTTTGATCCAGATGATCTAACAGTAGACTTAGTTTTGTTCTAAAAAGATCAAAGGCTTGGTTCTTTATTAGTAACGGAATCAATGATTCGTGTAACAACTAGTGATGATCTATTGAATTATACTCGTATTAATTGGCGTTAGGCATCTGTTAGTGATATTTTTCCTAGAAGAGGACATTTTTTTATCAATATCTGCTAAATAGTATATTCTTGCTCGATAAAGCAGTAAATAAAATGTTAATCGACAATTATTAAAAATGAAAGACATTCCAATTCATCAAAACTGCTCCATATAAATTCTGAGGGTATATTTAATAAGGCAGAAAATATCTAAGCGCAATTAAGGGGCCTTTATAACTCGAGAATGCTTAGAATGCTTAAATATCTTCCTCTCCCCAACCTCGTTATAAGCCGAGTGATTAAATCGAGCCTCTCACGCATTTTAACGGATTCCATGAACGAATTATGTTTGCAACGCTATAAGTAATAATTAAAAATTAATCCGAAATCAAGAAAAATTTTCAACGATTTTTAGAATAGTTTAGAAAATGTATTTCCTTGGAAAAAAATACAAAATCCAAACAAACCGTGTTAGGACTTCAATCCCCAGTTTGATAGAAATTTCTTTAAAACTCTTATGTTATTTAGATCTTTGAGGATATCTAAAAGGTCAGAGAAAAAGTCAAAACAGTTAAAGTCGGAGTCTCGTTCAAAATTACTATTGCCACTGTTTAAGAATTGCACTACAGTACAGCAAACAATACAGCACAGGCAATAAATAATAATACTTTTTATTCCGATTAAGGTACTATTCACAACTGCCTACGACACAATTGTTCAGAAATAAGCCTAAAAGTGAAATTTCGTGCACATATCCTCAGTGGCATTAAGGGCCGCTATATTCATAAAGGTACACGTGAAACTGCCCAACATACAGTTATGTTAATGCCCAACCTCCCTTACCGGCCGAAAAAGATAGGATTGCAAATTTTCGTCGGACAATTTATGATGGTTAAGCCCGAGGGGGCGTGGGGGCAAAATAGACCTATTGGCATTTGGGTGAGCTAGCCAAGCTCGTTGTCGGTCAAAATGACCCTAAACATTTTATTTCGTAGCATCGCTATTCGCATAACGTGCTAGAATGGCGTCGACTAATCTTGAGCCCCCATTCAAGGGGTGTTTTCGCGAGTTTTTCGTATAAATATAGCCGGAGATTACACACGTACGGGCGTTGGATGGTAGATTTAGACAGGATTTAGTTGCATGTCGGGTGGTTTTTGCTAATTTTGGAAATGTTTTACAGGAGGGGTAGGGTTTGTGCCATGTTTAATATAGTTAAGATTAATAACATTATTTACAAAAAGTTTTTTTATCCTGACAGGATTTGAACACGCAACCTCTGTTGTGGTGTGGACATCTACACTACTCGTAAATGGTGGAAACAAAGTAAGTATTGCTGTTTTAAAACATGAATTTATTGTAAAACTTGATTGAATAATTTTGCTTAAACATAAACAAGTATGTGATTACTAGACGGAAAGTACTTGTCTATAACCTGATATTCGTAAGTACTTTCTAAACATGTACTTGTCTACATTTATAATCATTAGGCAGCATACACATGCATAGGGTGCATGAAATCATGCTTTAGAACGTCGAATCCCAATTTATGGCCAATCGATTAGCAACACCAAGAGCTTTGTTTAATTGAAGTGCCGCTGATTGGATTAACAGACGATGTAGGCAAGCCCTTATTGCTTCCGTAAGTAATGAAACGAACGTAGAAGATAGAGGTATGTTATTTGCGCTAGAGAAGTTAACCCCATGTACTGTCAGGTACTTTATACAAATTATTTTATGATTAAAAAGGGTTTGGAATTTTGAAAAGACATAAATCGACATAAATAATTTCGAAGGATGTACAAACAATAAGGCATCTGTATTCCCACGTCGATATCTTCCTAAATGTAAATATGACACCCCATAAACTGAATGTTTTATCGGCTGCCACTGCCATTCCAATTTATTCTGGTCATTTTTGTCTACGAGGGTGACCAATTTTTAGGGGCGAATTTATGGGCTCTATGTCTTTTTTGGTGCTAATAACACCTTGATCGGTGTAGCCGGTCTTATGTACAATCATTCGTTTATTGATGTTTATTTTGAATTATAATACATTTGCAGCTATTTTGAAAGTTAGCTCAGCAATTGCTTAAATATTTTCATTAGTAGATAATATATTATTTTGTTATCTTGCCAAAATACATAAGTAGAAAGTTGGCGACATACTCATATGAACTTACTTAAATGAATTAACTTTCACGTCGTAGCGTACAAAACATTCTAATCCAGTAATAAGCTTTAACAAAGCGTATTGCCAATAATTTAGTATAGACTGAAGCATTTTATCAAGCAGACACAGATCGATATCGTTTAGCACCCGCTCTCCCGCATTGTAATCCGTTGTTTAGGACACAAACTAACAAAATATTCCGATCTCGTACAGAAGTAACGCCCTACGCTGCCGGCCCCCGCTATTTATACCACTGTTATTGGCACTTCTTCAATGTCAGTCGCACCCTGTGCTTGTCCCCTGATCCCCTAAACCTCTGATGCCCCTCCGGATCCCTCCGACATACATTACACAACACCACCCGAATGCTAACACCACGCGGAATTATACCAATTTTCTCCAATTACAATTTGATAATTTTTCACCGCGCGCTGTAGGGTTAAAGTTCTTGCAACATTGTGTGCGTGAATACAGTCTTATTGAAAGCCTGTCGTCCGTAACGTAGATAGACATCGTAATGTAAACAAGGAATTTATCGCGATTCTGTATCCGGTCGGCGTACTAAGAAGCATGCAAAGTACCGGCATCGTATATAAATAAAACGTTTTAATTATCCAAGGGCTAGCGAGATCGATTGATGTAAAATTGTTTATAATAATCGGTTTTTGATCTCGATAATATCAAAAAAACATTTTTTACTATGTAATCTATAAAGCCAAGTTATTGAGCTGTTACATGTGCATCATTCATTAGGTACTGTTTTTCATGCCTATAAAACCGTACCGAGATACAAACCTTGCAGGTATTTAAAACCTTATTGCGTCTACTCATGGTCGACAGTCAAACTTAATATACTTATTTGGATAATTTTATCTTTAGTATACAATTATAAAATGATTATATGTACTTTCTTTGAACAGTGAACGTTTATATTCTTTTACTCATGTAACTTGTTTTTAGTCAAACTTTGATCTGGTTTCAAGTTGGCTGGATATCCTAAGAGTTTTGCACAAATCAGCATCTTTTGGTTAAAATTGACTTGACAATTATAACTTACTTTGTGATATTGACAATACTACCAATCTAAACACTTGACACTGGTAAAATTGATCTCAAAAAAGATGGAAGCCATAAACAAAGAAGAAGAAGACATATCCTGTCATATCCTTAGCAAAACCCAGCTATAAACTACAGTAGTTATCCATACCGAAACCCTTTGCGTAAATTATACTTGTGCCTACTTACAAGCGTGGGTGGTAACAGTCGCAATTAACAATTCTTGATTACAGTTTTCCAAGGTTCATTTCCATAAACCGCTGGCAAAACGAGCGAGGCCTGAATTGTATCTATAATTACCAAAAGATAAATGTTACTAGAACCGAAACTACGATTCATAAGTAGTGATATCATCTTTGGTTAGACTTACCCATATTACACATGAATCAAAAAAATTGAAAGACCTTACACACTGCGTCCTCCTGCCATAAGCTAAGCAAAGCTTGCATTATAAAAACTAGATTATATTAATGGCAATAATATTTAGGATAATAAACACGAAGCTAATCAGCGCCGCAATTGTATTGGTTATTTTGTTAAAAGATCTTTTCGGCACGTCACGCGGGTAAAGAAAGAAAGAGAAAGAAAGACCTTGTAAGAGAAAGGAGTTGCGTTTCTAGTAAACGCTTTTATTACCTACAATTACACACGGAACAAGAAGTAGCCGAACGCCTAGACATAGTAATTCTTTTTATTTGACGAGTTTAGTCACACCCAATACACTAAAAACCAGTTTTCTGTTTTATTTTCAAGAATCTATTTTAGGAAAATTGCAGTCAGTAACTAGTTAACTAATAGTATAAATACATTCTAAAACAGGTTAGTTTTAGCACTTTAAAAATGTATATTTTTATTTTCCCTATACCTTGGAATATTTTTCCATATTACCGTCCAAATTTCTCCGAAAAATTCCACTTTATTTTACTGAACACTGTGCAAAGCGTCAGTGATTTAAAATAAAAACTATAAACCAAGGTAAAACTCTCCATATAAAGTCAGGCGTAGCTTTCGATATCAAGAAAATGTCAATATTTCGAGCGGCTTTTACCAAAGAGCGAGTCGACTCCCGTATCGCAATTCAACTTCTCTATAATAAGTAAACCTCTTAATAGCTATTTGCTGGTAATTAAATTACGGTGAATTTAAATATCACCATACTGGGAAGGCAGCTTTATTTCAAAACCAAAATAGTTTCACGTTTATAAAGGACATCTAACTTTTGCTGTCCTTTATGGTACTAGGAAGTTTTGTTGTTTTGTAGCGTTATGTTCCGTGTGGTTTTTGTAAATATGTAACTCGCACGTAAAACTGTTTGTTATGAGATCGTTTTTTATACCTAACGAGCAAGTGGACTGTTTCATGGCGTGAAATATCATAAAAGTTGTTATTTAGTTATGTATAGCGCTTTGATTTTTCGTTTCGGTGAACTGAAAACTGTCCACGTAAAAGAAAATAAAACGCAGAGTTGCCGTGACTACATAAGACAAATTTACGCACAGACTTGCTCTAAATTTTCATTTGATATTCCGTTTTCATAAGCTATTTGTATTTTTAATGAGTATTTTAAACGTCACAGATTTTTTCAACAGAAGAGTCACGATGACATTTATTACAATGACATTACCTAAGTCAAAGTCAAATATTTGCATTTAATAAAATCAGGACCACTCTCTTTTATTCTAGGTAAATTTCATCATCATCATATAAGCGGCATGACGTTTACTGCTGAACATAGGCCTCCTCCGTAGATAGATAAATTTAGGCGATTTAAAATATTACCTTTGTAGCAGCTGGCCTACGTGCAGTTCAAAGTCTGTTTATTACAAAAACAATGAAACATTCCTATCTAAAAATATCGCGACCTGATCTGAACAATACCGTGCCCTTATCAAGTCCAAAAGCATGGCCTTACGTGAAGCGTCCTCCACCCTCATCAATGAAAACTCAAAGAACCTTACCACTCGGTAATAAGATTGAGAATCGAATAGAAAAAAACACGACTGTACATCAAGATCACTATCAAAGATTTACACGACGCTTTTGACTGCGATTGTATCTCTCAGATTAATGCGCTGAGTCTCACTGAGGTTAACAGAATATAGGTAACATTACCAGTAGGTATTGTAAACGTTCTTTACTTGATACAAGTTTTTATTCTTTGGTTTTTTTAGTAAGTATATTATTTTGATAAAATATATCATGTGGTTTTAATTAAGACAGTAACACGTTATTAGTATAATAACTATCAGTTATTTAGGTATCGAAATTAACATTATCAAAACCGTTCTAATGATGATGATTAATGGAAAATCATTTGAATAAATTAATTATTATATTTGAATAAACAGGTACGTGCCTTATCTTGATGTTCGTAAACTTGATAAAATTATTATCATAATTATTTTATCTTATTTGCCTAAAATGATGAACGTTTTGGAAACTCACTCTTACAATAACCTCACAAAAATATTTTGTGTAGTTATAGCAAGTAAGTAATTAATTTACAATTAGTAACACTATAATTATTGAGCTATGTAAAACTTAGTTCTGAAGTTCGGTATAAATATATTTTATATATAAATATATTTTATAGAAAAACCATGTAAGTAATTTCGTGCTACTGCGATGGATATATGCTACTAGGTGACATTATAACGGCTACTTATGTAATAAATTATATAAAGTGAGCTATAATATATAATTAAAAAACGTGTCTGTCTTACTTACTGACTGACCAACCTGCAGCATTGAAAGTCCAGCATTCAAGAAAACATTTTGTGTTATCTAGGGCTTAGGTTAAATCGCGTCCACACTAATGACAAACAGCAGTGATTGTAGCTTCATACCGTAACAAACACGCGTAATTATTTGAGAGATTTTCAAGAGACTTCGTGCAAAAGTACAGACATTTTGCCGTGACATAAACCCGCGTGACAAATGTGGGCGTGTCACAATCACGGTAAAATGTCACAAGTGAGGTCACAAGTGAAACGTTTATATGAACATAATCTATTCACTAGTTTACAAAAAAATTATAAATAATGTGGTAAATGTGTGGTTTTCAATAGTAGGTAAATATATTAACCACATTGAGTTTTAGAGGTCAGGAGTCGAACAGATTGAAAATACCTGCTTGACTTTTGAAAACAACTTTAACTTATTAGTTGATTAACACGATACTATAAGCTTATGTATTTTGCAATTCACAGTTTCTTCGATGTGCACGAACAAAGTCGAGGGCGGAACTAGCTAAGACGTAAAATAAACAGATCCAAAATTAAGTCTTGCCTCAGCTTTTTTTCCGTGAATATTGATTACGTATTTAACTACCAATAACCATTCTATGAGACGTTGAATGTGATTTTTATGTATCGATTCATTGGTCCGGAAAGTGTTAAGTTGGTACTAAATTTTCGCAGGCTCAAAGTTCTATGATAACTGAGTTATAGGCGTATATTGTAGACGATTTGCCATGCCACCTCTGCAGGCGACAAGTGCTCGTCCGTTATAAGATTATCACCTCTTTTCTAATTGATGAAGAGATAAATTACTTGCACAGTCTCATCGATTCAAAATTTGAAATCCTGTCACTTGGTCTCTTTCGTTTTTTAAATTATACAGTATACCAAAATCTTAGTGTAAGTCTTGTAAATTACTAGTAGTGTAATGGTAAA
Organism: Cosmorhoe ocellata; assembly: GCA_963675405.1. Lineage (NCBI taxonomy): Eukaryota > Metazoa > Arthropoda > Insecta > Lepidoptera > Geometridae > Cosmorhoe > Cosmorhoe ocellata. Next base: position 6,872,855 of record OY776253.1, on the reverse strand, counting down.
AATAGCTTTCCGATACTAAGTGTTTTAATTTCCTGTAGATATCCTCAATAATAATTATCTAGGTAATTAGATATTTGAAGAAACGTCTACGAAACTAGAAGGTTATAGTCAGTACTTTTTGTAAACTTTCGTTCGAACAAACAAAGCAAATACAGAGCTTTAAAGCTGTACTTGTTCTAAGCTGTACACAGCTGCTAGTGCTATTTGTAAATGCCAGTAAATCAGCAGTAAGCGTGTCGCCACACTCGCCGGCTTCCTCGAACGTGTGTAAGTGCGCTCTGGTCAGCGAGCCAATTTGTTTTTATTGAGACTACCCCCAAGTTATGCAAACCGTTCGGAAACGCTGAGCCCGCTGTAAACAAACTTAAAGCGGCCAGCTCATACCGACACTCAGCCTAAAACTGATATTGACTGTTCACAGCTCTTCATAAATTGGACAGCGACCGTGGCTACCTTTAATCTCGAAGCGAATGTTTTCACAAGCGCCAGAACTTCGCCTCAGAGGCCACAGTCAGACGTGTGTAAACAATACACTACGTTAATAGAGATATAAATTGTAAGCATTCCATTATATCCCTTTGAAATCAACACCTATACGTAACGTAAGCGCTTATCGGACGGAACAGGTCCAGTTGGCGTAGTATTTTGCAAAGGTTTACACGAAACCTCAGATGAAAATCCTAAACTAACTCGTAAATTGTGTTGTTAACAAAGTTAGGTATAGCGTCAAATATGCAGAATAAACTATATAGAGCGTAGTTAACATTATTCGGTAGCTGAAATTCGGTGCAGACGAATAAAATAAAATGTTAGAGTTCGACTGGCAGACATGGTATCAATCTATGCATATGTAGTTGGCAGAAACCATATGGAAAGAGTTAGGGGGAATTCACACAAAGAATTTAGCTAGTTTTGTATAAAATCTAGTCTTGTTTTGAGAGTTTCATTGATAACATCGACGATTTGCTCATTAGATGTCTTAGTTACACGTATTACTAGTAGTTGTACGCGCTATTTGTACGCAATTTTACTATACAAAACCATTTCTGATCATGGTATTGAAATAAAATAAAGAAGAAGAAGGCGTAAGCTGATGAACTTACGTCTTCTTCTTCTTCTTTCAGCCCCTTTTCTACGCTTTGTGGGGTCGGTACATCAACTTACGTCAATATATACTATCAATTACAAAATACCGATTGTTCATACAGAAAGTTCTAGATCCTAGTTCTAGTTTGATGTCCTAGTACATTCTAAATGTTCTTTTGATACACAGTGCGGTTACCCCTAGCTAAAGCTTTCTCAAAGTTCGTCGGACTGTTGAACAATAGCTGCGTGCGCATTCTTAGAGCTATTGAGTCACGTCGCGCTCAGAGTTGTAGGCACTAATAGCAATCTATATAATAACTAGTAGAGTTGGCGCAGTAAGTAAACTAACAATATTATATACTGGTTGAAACGTTCGTTTAAAAATATGATTTTTTTGTCACTATGCTTGTATATTTGCTTGTATTTTTTCCTTTTTCTAGAGACGACTAAGGACAAAAATTGTGAAAAAATGCTTTGATTTCATTTCTGATAATCTTTTAAAATATTTATAATTTTATTTTCAGTTATACACTGTTTTTTTAGAACAAAATAGTGACGGTTTTTCACGGCTACAGCTTTGGTTTCTCAGATTATTTGATAGATAATAATAAAGTACTTATTTATTTAGTTTTTTTTTCTATGTAAACTTTTATTATTAAGTAAGTGCTAAATATTTACTGATTTCATATTTTTTTAATTAAAAAACCTAATAATGAGCAAAAATATCAATGACCATAATAAAATGTGAAATAAATCATGATTGAGTTGTATCGTATGTACCTACATACCGTGAAAGGTTAACGGTTGCAATAGTATTTGTATTACAATGAAATTGTTATGTAAATTAAAAACAACTTATAAACTTCAGACGCGACTTTTAGTCGCGATATTATTTTAATAACTTTGTGACGAAGTTTTTGGCACGTTTTTCAGTTTTGAGAAAACTTTTCAAAATAGACAAAATATATGCAACAGAAAAATACCTGACGTTGTAATAGAAGTTGGGTATACTATATGCTTTACTATGTAGGAACGCTAAAAGTCATAATATGTAAACTATGCCTTTTACCTTACTAAACTTTTATTTTGGAACATTAAAATTATTTACTCTGCAAAATTAATCACGGTTTCCAATGCAAATAAAAATGTTGACAGCCGTGAAAGTACGAATTGTGTAAGTGATATCGCGCACGAGTTACTTTTGTCACCGTGACTGTTTCGTCACTCTTATCAAGTCCGTGGCTATGTATGGAGATGCGCGCATGTTACGACGTGACGCTGGGTGACATCTCCATACATAACCTAAGAGTGACGAAACAGTCACGGCGACAAAAGTAACTCGTGCGCGCTAACACTAACAGTGTCAACGCCCTAAATTCAAATGTACGCAAACACAACTCGATTATTTTACTAGAACGCGATTACGCGACAAAAAGTAGCGTCGGACACAATCCCCATCAAAAGTTTAATGGTAGGTACAAATTATGTGGTACGGCAATTACCTATGTAGGTAAAGTAAGGTACTAAGTATTATAATATTTAACATGCTAATTATATCATTAAGTTCGTAGCTACCGGTGATTTAAATTGAATCTACGTCAGAGCAAAAGAATAGAGCTTAATTAACATGAAATTTATTTTTGATGAAATCTCGTATTCGCAAAACACTAAATAGTTAATTTAAAAAACTTAATTCGTTTGCTAAATTAAAAAAAAAATCGGGTTCCGTGTAACCGTTTAGTTTTTCTATAAATCTAGCCAAAATAATAAGAAAGGTTAGAACGACAACGTCCTCTACAACTATTGTTTTTTCCTATCCATCCAAAGGTTACCTGGAAGAGATCGCTTTTAGCGATAAGGTCGCCCATTGTTACATTAATTTTAAGTTTGTTTCTCTTTTTAAGGGTGTACAATAAAGTGATATTCTATTCTACAGTTTATATATGTACTTCAAACTGGTTACTGACCTCATTTAGTGACACCTATAAAATACACAAAATATTTTTACCTAGAGCCCAAAAGTCAGTACGTCTTTCATGATGTTATACGACCAAAACACGTAGGATACGGCATCACATCGTGACACGTTACGACACCGTGTAACCATACGATACCGTGTTGTGAAAACTTATGGAGTCCATCGTACAAAGTCACGGTATGATGTCGTATCCTAGCGCGATGCAACACCGTGGAAATTTACGACGTCCATCGTAAAAACCGTCTTGCTAGTCTGATTTGACACTGTACACCGTGCATTTTCACGACGCGACGCCGTATAGTTTCACGGTATCGTTACTTGGTACGATATAACGCCGTATCACGCCTATTTGTATTGGCTTTTAGAATGAGCATATTTTTTAAAACAGATTTACGAAAATATTTGCTGAAATGCTTTTCGTGTGTAGATACCACAGTTTATTTTACTGGCTTTTGGAATGTTGGTATGTAAAATTACAACACCAATATTCACAATGTTGCTTCGTCATTCAAAATATTCGCAACATAACCTAAGAATAAACCAATGATGTAATAAAGAAAAGGATCAACAAATAAAGCCTTGAAACTGTGGGCATAAGTACAAAGATTACATTCAATTGTCTTGATCGCCCTTCCTAATGAACGCACAAGCTGCGTGCGCGCATAAGTATACATCTAAAGTAGGTACCTATATGTAGCTCAAGCATGCCTTGCGTGTATAAAAGGGAACCTTATGTTGTGAATAACGATGACACAAACATTATTCATCAAATGAACTTGAAAATTATAAATGAATGGAACTTTATTGTGATAAACCGTTTTGGATTATACCCAAGACTTTTTACTTTCAGTCTTAATATAAAAGGCCATTCTGTAAGAACACAAATTCTATAGGTATGTAGTAAGTACCAATACTTTTGCATACGACAGACGGCATATGTACTGCATGTCTTATCTTTGATATTACTTATTCTGTGTTCTGATCTGATAAACTATCATGGAACATTACTTCCGGTTACAACTCATTTGTACCAATAAACACTTCTACTTCGTGCTATTTTAGAGAGCATAGCAACCATTTTGAAGTCTTCAAGCATTCCTGTTATCGAGGTTAAAGCGTAAACAAGGGGTCACAAAGATTTGTTCAAAATAAATCATCACCCGAAATTGCTTTCCGAAAATGAGGTGCCGATCGTAAATCAACAGTTAGTTTCCTCAACTCTTTACTTTTTTAATGACTTCAGTATGTCTGTTGGCGACGACTGCAGTCGCCCAGATGTCGTCCCAGCTGTTTCTATGACAGTCACGTAGTACAATGTGCTCGTAGTTTGTAGGTACTACGCTTAGCTCGTTAAATTTTTATTGCCGCAAGGTCGTCACTTTATGGTCAATTCTAAACACTTATTGTTCGCAGACAAACTTTTTTTACAAGCGCCAATCACTTATTACTAGCAGTTACGTTGCAGTGATTATGCGTTGATTGTTACGATGCTATAAATTTTTTTTTAAGGAAAACGTGCGATTATTCGCGCGATTGACGTTAGAAATGGTAAAGTAATTGAAAACTGTACTGTACATACGATGTAACACGTTTATAATGCGATACGCGATGGATTTATGCGTAGGAACGTATCTAATATATTATGCGTGTCTTGAGCATGCTTGGTATCGTGCAGCCACAAATGGCATGCAGTTTATTATATTGGATAGGTATTCGACCCTTCAAATACCGTATGATAACAAGCGATGTTATGACTGCGTTTTTGGCGATATCGACTTTCGTTCGCCGCAAAGAGCTTGTAATAAAGCAATTTGCGAGGGCCAGCATAACAATGGTAGCTGTTCTAAGCTTGTTTTAAAGCTTTCGACACTGTGATTTAAACCCCTTTGATTTTGCTTTATTTGTAAACATCTTAGCAATACAAAGGATTGCTGTATTTGCACAAAAAGAAAAGTTTGCGCAACTATTGCCGTGAACCTCTTTTGTTTAGGTTTTTTGAAATATTCGGACAATGTAGAGAAAGTTTTTTGTTTCAAGAGATTAATGTCGATGTTGTAAAACTTTTGATTTTATAGCGGCTTATATGAATGGAAATCATTTATGTGGAATTGATTTATCATTATATTATAGTAGGCTTTATTTTCCACTGAGCGGCTAGTTGGCCCGAGGACAGGCCGTGATCAGATCACGGAATAGACCTAAGTTTGTTCTCATCTAGTAGTGTCATGATATGAGTATAATAACCAGTTTATTCGGTACTTCCATTTTTAGTTACCTATATAAAGTATTATTTCCTTCAAAAAAAAAAACAAATTGCGAGAGTTAGATTTTTGAATCAATTTATTGATTGATAGTTATTGATAAAGTTTTGGTCGTTTTTTTACCCAGTGTATTTTTTACCTTAATGTTCGGTTTTCAGAACCAGTGACCTACAATTTGCCTTTTGTTGTGGAGAAAGTTTCTATTGACAGTTTTTTCAAACCCTTTCGTCACTTTTTTGCTCATACACAAAAGATTTTTTGCAATGTTTGCAAAATAATTGTAAAGAACAACAAATTTCGCCAATAACTTTGTAAGGGTTAAAGCCTTTAAAACGTAATATATGATGCAAGAAATCTCAGGTAGCATTTTAAAGAAAGTTTTAACAATACCTGTTAAAAACGTAAGATTCATTCGTTTTAATACAAAAACATTTTTTACTCCAAAAAATCACCTGAAAAAAACACGATGAGGTAAACAGTTTTCGTATCATGGAACTAAATTGATAAAATAAATTGTCTGTTGTTCTAAAATTTAAGAATGCAGGTATTTTGTAAATTAATAAAAATTGTTTACCAAATAAAACGATTTATCATTGCAATAATTCACAAAGCCATGTCAAATGAATGATTGCAAAAGAAAGGTTAAAAGGTTTTGCTTAGGTTGTCTGCAGACTTGCGACCAAAGGACGCGTCTTTTTTGTACTTACGAGATTTTGTACATGAAAACATTACTTACTGAGCCAAAGTGAAAATTACTGCAACAGGTTTTATTAAACTTATTGTTACAATCATTGAAGCTCAAAAAGTAATTTTACTTACAACAACGGATTATCATTATCTGGAGCTTACCACAATCTCTTTCAAACCATCATGTTTCAGAAAGGTCACATTACAAGCTTGAAGTAACTCTACTTCAATTCAATTTTTATAGGTCACGGCATGAAATATTCAAGTTATATATTAAAAGTCGCTCGTATGCAGACTCGCCCTCGAAAACCAAATATACCTGCTTAAAACTAAAAGAAAATAAATTTGAAACGATAAATACCATTGAACTCACCGCAGACCACGCGGTCGAAGGGACTCATCCAATCTGGAAATGGAAAATCTATTATCAATCGTATTGAAGTTCTTTGTTTTGGCCACAGACACATGCAATGCAATAAATATCTAAAAAAGAAACACATGCTTAAAAATAATCAATACCTACAATAGACTCGTAGACAAAAGAGGCATCTACAAAAAATACCTAGCTTTCACAAAGTATGTACCTACGCAGTTTTTTTTTTCCAACGCACACTAATCGCTGGAGATCGCGCTTAGCGCGTAGGTAATGCAAAATATCGAGTCGCTAGTTGAAAAAGTCGCTAAGTGTGCGGTGGCTGCTAAGAAACATGAAATAAAAATAAATGTATTATTGAATCTCTGACTTCTCCGTATGAGCTTATTATTTTTATTCTAGATAAGATTTTGATTGAAAAAAAATCCTATGTCAAAACATCGTTTTTGTGACGTTTAGGTGATGATTAAGTCTTAAATTGAACAATTAAAAAAATGAAACCTTCTATAGTAAATCAGTAAACTACACCACTACTTTTGACATCCTAGGTATAAGATCTGAAAAATAAATCGATTGTAAAAACAACACAGTCCCAATATTTTTGTGGAAAACTAAGGTTTGTTCGTGTTCATCCATAATAGGACTGTCAGAAAGAAATTTCTCTCAAGCTATATGGCCACTAATATATTTTGATTTTGCGTTTAGTTTCATAAGGTGTTAAAAAAATATTGTAAATTCTATTCCATTTCAGATTTATTCTAAGAATTTAAATAGTTTTTTTTAATAATTATGATTACCTATAAATTACTATGTTAGGTATGGGCTGCATAAATGAAGTCAAAAGCGACTGAATCGCTTGCCTGTTACTGTTATAACACGTTCAAAGGTTCACAGAGGCAACCGCTATACAATTACTCCAACAATTGCTAGTTAATTAGTTTTTCTATTGATTCCGAAGTCAATTTTACTAGTAGAATGTATACCTACATACTTTTAATTGCATTTAATCAATAAAATACATAGCATTTCTCTGGTTTTATTGCCGCAAAGCTACAATGTTGATAGCTAGAATCGAATCGTTAGTTTACTGTAATTACTGTAAGATTGACTTCTGTTTTAAGAAGGCTAGAGCTGGTATATTATGAATTATTATAGTTTTAACTTGCTAGGTGACGAATCTTCTTATAATTCTTGACGATCTTAGTGGCGTGGCGTGCAAGCGTCCGGCCGAGAAGCAATAATGCGCAGGTTCGATTCCGCAATGGGATACCTTTTTGTTAACATTTTTTCCGGGCTAGGTTTAGCAGAAACTATGGATTCTGATACCTACCCACAGCGCAGAAAATCCTATTATATGGTCAGAGCTATAATATGTGTATGTAATTTACACAATATTTTTGGTTAGGTTGTTTTGAGTTGGACTTTATCAGAATTAATTGCATCAGGCTTAAAAATGTAGAGCGTAATGTTTAATTAGGTATTTGTATTAATTCAGTCATCAATAACTCACTAGTGAATTTACATCCAATTTAAAAGCATGTTTTGCTTTTCAAGTTTTTTGGCAATGATAAAAGAAATAACGGGTTTCACCGATCGGAAACATTTATATTGATGCGAACGAGTGCAATCGTTAATGACTCGATTAAAAAAATCGATTATTCATTGTATACTTGAGATTGCACTACTCCATCGTTCAGATAACGAGTTTCAAGTAAAAAAAAGTATCAGGAAAATTACAAAAAAATACTTTGCCATCCTCTACCCGAATGGAAAGGTTAAGAGTGCCGTATCGGAACCATATTTCACTGACGAAAGATAATGTTGTTATTCGTTTTAACTTTATTTTAGGGTATCGGGCACACCAGTTTTTAATCGAGACATGGTAAATAATTCCGTAAAGAACCACCACGTAGATTTTAAATTAAATCACAAAATATTGGTTCGAAATGGATGATTTAATTACAAAGTGAGCAACCAATAAATAACTGAGACCTGTTTGCAATTTTGTTGCCTACCTGATACTGTCAAACAAAACAATATTGAAGCGATTGTTTAATTAATAACGTGCTACAAATAGCAATCAATAGCTTAAAGGGCATTTGATGGCATGTGGGCTCCGATTGGTGACGGCGCGTTGTGATTGGTTAGATGCGACGGCCATGTTTGATCCGCGCATGCGCCCAGCCGCACCGCACACATGTGACTGGTGCTCTTCCTTTTGTCGACTACAATACATTAGGTGCGATTTATGATGCTGATCATTGAGTATGACGTGTCAAATAAGTCATTTTTGTTCATTTTTTGATCGGCTTTGAAAAATATTTATTTTAAATTTAATATGCAAACAATGAAATAGGTAGTCATGCAAGGCTTATTCAGATTATTTTAGTTAAAAAATAAGGCGCGTAAAATAGCTAGATCATTAACCATACGAGATATAAAAGTTTTAAACGCGTTTTAATTTGGCAACTCTACCAAAAGAACAACAAACATTGAATCGCACTTGATAACTTCATTCAACCAGCATTGAAGTAGTGTTTGAACGTAACACGCCGTTTCTGCTGTCAAATTGTTGTAAAATGTAGTGCGTTACGACGAAATAAATGTCGGTTCACTGACAACTCCGCCATTTTATTTTAGTTTGCGCACGCGCAGAAGCACCTATCGTGCTATTTTCGTACTCTCGAGACGGATTTTCGTTTCTATTACATCGGACATTTTTATAAGCCAGCATTGCCAACAAATCACTAAAATAGTCCATTCTAAAACAAAACAAGATTATAATGGGCCATTTTAAACAATTTTAGTGATATAGGTACGTCGGAGGTGGCTTTGATAACAAGATTTTTTTGTAGCTATGTCATCTTTATTCATTGCAAGCATGTGCTAGCAAGGTCGGTTCGTTTCTTGACATTGGTTATCTTTGTAATGGAAGAATACCTACTACAGATTTGTTGCAAAACTAAAGTCACGTTTATACATACATAAAATCACGCCTGTTTCCCGACGGGGTAGGCAGAGACCACGGATCTCCACTTGCTACGATCCTGACATACTTCTTTTGCTTCATTTACTCTCATTACATTCTTCATACATGCGCGTCGGTTTAGGGTACTCTGGACCTGGCCTTTCTCTAAAACGTCCCCAATTTGTCACGTTTATTATGGTCAATAACGCGATCAATAACTTTTTCGTCTTATAGAAATAATTATAATACAGTTTACGTATTAATTGTATTGATTATTTTACGCACTTGAATTTAAGGGTATTTTTATCTAGGTATTTTAATTACTTAATTTTTAATTGTGCCCTATGATATACCTAATGATAATAAATATCATCATGGAAATACCAATATTTTAATCAAATATCCGAGAGCAGTTTGACCACTTTTCAGTATGTATTCGATTTTTAATTAATTTAATACGAGATAAGTTAATTCGGAATTAATAATAAACAAGAAGTAGGCACCTACCTACTCGATAAGTAGGTAGGTGCCTACTTCTTATATAAGGTAAGTACATACTTCTGTTCCTTTACTTTTATTTCTTTAATAACAATAAATAACGGCATAGATTTGTTTAAAATAATACTATGAGTAGAACATTACGCAAAACTGTTTAGCCTTCAATTCAATAATCTCAATACATTAGTTAACCTCATAATGCTTACGGAAAGCTGATTACAGGGTCGTAAAACTGCGAATAAAAAATGATTGTACCATTGTATGCTAAATGTACAGGCACTTTGGTTTAATAATCGTTTGCCTTTTTTGTGAGCTAATAGACCTCACGGAAGAAAATTGTTTATAGATACTACGACAAGTATAGTAAGTACCTACCTATCATTGGTTTAGATTTTTTGAACTAACCGCTGAATGTTCTTGGATATCCGAACAAAAATCTGATTTTACGTCCTGGTTACCATAATATCCAAATATTAGAACGTATGAAGTTATCTCAAAAAAACTATATAACAGAGTGATCTGATAATCATGCATACTTATAATTTCTCCTTTCGAATATTTTAAAGAAATTGTTATCTATTGATTTTATGGAATCAAAATTTAATCTTTGATGTACATTTATATCTTACAAAGTGATAATTTATTATATTATTATTTTTTAAAATAAATATGGCAACCAACAATAGTTAGACATAAAAAAATTAGGATATTTTATATAAATAGTGAATAAATTGGTGAATTAGTTATTAGCAAATTGAGTTTTAGTCAATACCAATAAGGATATAACTACCGATTTTTAGTTTTTAAAAATAATTACTAAATTCATAGGTTTGTTGTATTGTCATTGTTGAATTGAATTTGTTAAACTAAATAATTACTAAAGAAAGTTTATTAGATTAATAATAAATAAACGGTAATTGGACTTTTTTATTATGAGTAGATATTAATAAATTGTTTTATTTAAAAAAACCACGATTATTATGGTTACAAATTTTCGTAACTAATTAAACAAAAAATTTAAACGCATAAAGAATAAAATAGATGTACCTAAGTACCCTATGATTGTTATTGTTACTAATTAGGTATAAAATTTAGTAGCTATAGGTACGTTAATTGGTAGATACCTAAAATTTCAAGAAAAATAAATAATTAAGGGTCAAGTATTTATAGACATCGCCGTCGGCGTGGGCACCGGGGGCGTCGTCACAGCCAGTCTGCACTCTTGTTAAAAAAACTAAATAATTGTGCTGAAATTATAAATTATTTAGTTAATTATTCGCCAATTTGTTTGTTTATTGCTTATGATCTGTGAAATTAACTAAATAACGATTATTATCCAATAAAATACCAATCTGAAACTTTATTATGTACATAAATGGGCTATTTGAATGATTCATTGTCGATAAAAACAATAACAGTGATTTTATTGCATTTATATAGCTGATATTGAAAATTTTATTGTTATATAATTGGCTAGAAGCTATAATTAGATTTTAATTTGCAATGAATAGGTGAATATGTAATTCTAATTAGAATCAGACAAAATGGATAATGATGCGGTTCTACTGCAGTTAATTGCAAGAATACATACATTATCCAATTAATTTATAATTAATTACCCTATTATTAAGTTATAATTAACAAAAAACAGGCGTACTAATATTTTTGCGAAGCAATTTTGCGGCTGTTTTACTTTGCTACTAAAATATAAATCAGGGTCTAGTATTTTTAAAATACTCATTATTTAAACTGCCAACTAAATTAACAACCTACTCGTTTTTCATGAGAATTTCATCCAATTATGATTAATTAAGCAAAACGTTCTAATTTTCGTTTCAGAGCAACCACAACATTAACAAAAACACATCAACATGCAGATAAAGGAAAACATTTACCAGTGATGGACATCCAAGGGTACCGTGGTATATCCGGCAGGGGTTGAGCTGAGGGTTGTGAGCAAGCCGCTCCCATGGCGTCCACAGACGCTGCCGATGCTGCCGAAGCCGCCGACGCTGCTGCCTGGTGGTAGAACTGAGCAGCCGCAGCCATGCTGGCCGAGGCAGCAGACACCGCCGCGCCTCCATTATGCTGGCCCAGTGCGTAATTCACCATCGGATCACCACCCACGGCTGTCGGGTACCGGCAGCTCTTGTCATCCGCAGACAAGGCTCCACCGGCCGAGAACGGCACCGTCCCTCCGAACTGCTGATGATGCGACACGTAAGGATACATCCTCGCCGGCGCGCCCGGCGACGCCGAAGACGAGGACGAAGACCGCTGCGGGCTTCCAGCGCCCGGCGAGCCCGCTCCCAAAGCCGCTGCCCCCAGTCCGCCTGACAGCGAACTCGACAGCGACGTCGACAGCGACGACGACAACGACGACGAAAGCGACGCCTCTATAGGCGACGCCCCAGCACCCGCAAACAAATTCTGGTGGTGGAACTGCTGGTGGTACTTCGGGAGCATGCTATCGATGATGAACTTGGAACTCATCGCTCGGCGGCGACGCGGCGCGCGACGATCGCCTCGCGGGAGATGCGTTTATCGCCGGCGATTCGGATCGATTCTCGCGCGTGCACCTCTACTATGGCCGCGGATCGTTTATGACCCGCGTATGAGGCTCTACGACTCCGAATTCCCCGTCGTGGCGAGCGTTACCGCTGCCGCGCGCCGCGCTCGAGACGGCAAAACATGCCACGTGCGTGCGAGCGAGACGCAGTGATAAAATGGGGCGACCCGCCGGAACCCTCTCCGTCTCATTAATTCCTACCTGCGTGGCTTATATTAGAAAGAGATAAAAGCTATTCGCTAACGACCATTCTGACGGCCATTGTTCGTAATGGCGCTTGGTTCCGCGCTTCCCCGCGCCGACATCGTCTACGCCAATAGTGATCCGGTGCAGAACATTCACCGCCAATCACAAACCATTCTGGCACTTCTAGCTGTCAAAATGAATGGCTTTAGACCACATCGCAACATTTTTTGGTTTTCGTTAGTAACCGTAATAATATAATTAATTTTAACTACCTATTAATTTAATCACGTTGTAAAATCAAATAATATACAAATTCATTTTTTTAATGACAAACAATCAAAGACTTGAAATGAAAATAAATTCAAATACCTAAAAATATAATATAGTAATATTTGAAACACTATTGGGTGTCGATATATTAATATCTAACTATAGTTAATACGTTAGTAGGTACCTATGTAGTGTTTAATGTTTATGTAATATTTACCTTAGTTCCTATTCATGTATTTTGACATTAATTTTATTTTACTTTATTATAGTTGTTATTATAGTTAAATTATATTTAAAACTTAACAAGGTAGGTGTATAAATAATAAACACAATATTGAATACATAAATGTGTCTTCATAAAAGTTGTGAAATAAAATTTCATAATCTACTTAATATTCTTATAAGTAAACTGTCTAATAGATGCTAAATTTGAATGCAATTGCATTTACAATCAGAGTAAGACTTTATTCACACCTCAACAGAGTTTATACTCTCAGAGCAATCATGTGTATCTACAGGTTAGTGATTAACTATGCAAAATTTGCTATACTTACTATGTTTTGCCAAAATTTCGTTTACATTCTTTTGTTATAATAAAATCTCATAATTTCACTTAAACAAAAGTTAATTATGACTTAAGAAGATCAATTAAAATTAGTTGTGTACCAAAACAAAAACGTAATAACTGATTTTATTAAAATCTTACTAGAATCGTGTTAGGCATACTATAAAAGAGGAAATACGAAAAAAACTGATGGCACCCTGTTGCATTACGCCAACCACGTGAACCGGTGAGTATTGTCGCTCTCATTCCAACGGCTCGTTCCATCTCTGTCGCACATTTCATTCATCCTCAGTCGTCGTAACCACAGCGAGCACATGTGCAATAAGAATCTTTACGACTATTAAAATAAAACCTTTTATTGCCTGAGAAGTTTATTTATTTATAACACTTTTGATTGTAACTCGTGTTTAGTGCATGGTTTTTATAGGCTTAAGTTGTCTTTTCAGCTTTATCAGGTCGGTGGTACGACGGTGTGGCAGTAGGGTATTGCATAAGTATAGGTTTTATGTTGTTATTGTGATGTTCTCGGCATAAACGTATGGAATGTATGATATGGCCAGTTGAGGTCGTTTTTGTCGCGATAAACACAATTTTAGTTATTAATTTTTAATGAGGTTAATGACGATATAATTTATTGATAAAATGTATGATTACACTAACGGCACTTTGAGTTATTATTTTAATTACAAATATGGTACTTACGTAACATAATTAATAAACAAACTTCCAACATTTTAAATGATTTTCATACCAGCATAATAGTTTTAAAAAAAATATTTGACTGATAATAATGTGATTAAACTTAAATTACCTTAGTCATCAATATCTTAACACATTACGAAGGTTGGTTTTTGTTATAATTATTATATTTTTATTTTAGTTTTTAAGTGTTATACATACCTGCCTACGTATAATATTCATCAATTCAAATGAAATTAATAAAATGTGGTATTGTTAGGTACTAAGATAATTTTATATAAAACAAAGATAGATAAAAAACACGGTTTTCTATAAGTATTACTTATATTATGATACTTGTAGACAAATGCCATAGCGATATTTGAAAGTAGACAGAAAATGCATAAATGTTAGAAAAAATATTCACAAAAAATTTCGTACGATATCTAACTGGTGACAACTGATGATGAGACTCAGATTTGACGTCATCTTTTGCTCGGTGACTTTTTTCTTATTTTCCAAGCAATAAGGCCAAAAAGTTCAAATAAATGTAAGTACCTATGGCAAACGAAAAATCAGTTTCTACAGAGAACAGCGACATATTAAAATTGAAATTCAGGAAAACATAGTTAATTTGGATTACAATTTATATTTAAAATAATATGTAGGTACTTATTGAATAAAATTACAGAGTATTTTATTTTAAATCGACTTACATGTTATGTAAATCTAAGTGTCGATTCCAGTCCTAACTTAATCCCCGATAAGAAATGGCAAGAAACTCACCGAGCCTTTGCTATTGTATAAAAATATCTATTGAACATAATAGAAATCTGCACCAAAGAGCGGGTATCGCAAATGAAAGATGATGCATCATCCATCTCCCCCTTTTTATGGCGAATGTAACATTATGCAAGCCACAAAGTCTCAGGTGGGCGGAGCAAGTGTCCATCGTAAAAGTTGCCGGGGTCTTCTGAAAATTTACAACTATCGCTTGCAAGATTTAACGACCAGTTTATAGATACAAAGCTTTTAAATTCGATATAAACTTGCTTTGTCTCAATGAAACAACCATCAAAATGACAAATGTGGTTTTTATATAGAGTTATTGGATCGTTGTGGTCATTTTTAATGTTATATCAGCTGTTGATTCTTCTTGGCTTGCATTCTTCTTTGATATGTTTAAGCTTTGACAGACTTTATGCTATGAGACCAATAAAGACACAGTTTGCCTCATAGTTTCTAAGATTTTCTTCTGCCTGAACAGTTAAGTGTATCACAGTTCTTAATGTATTAATTGTTGATGCAACATTGGTTGTGTTTTCTTTGATACCAATAATATCATCAATCAATCTATTACCGTCTTGTAACTTCCAACCAGATTCTGCTTTACAGTAAGAAATTTCCTTTTATGAGATTCCTCTAAGAGATCTGAAGATGATACTTTTAAATTTAATAGTCTCTAGTACCTACCTACTTGTTTTTTTCTTTGTAGTTCTCGAAAATTATAGCTAGTAACTTTTTTGTTGTTTTGTATTAAAACCATTAGAGGCAAAACACCTTTTCTCAAGTTTCAGGTTTGTTATTAATGTCTCAAAAATTGCATATTAAATTAAATTAATATTTTTACCAACTTTTGTGTTAAACATTGTTATTTTGTCTAAAAAGTAGTAAAAGTTTTCGGCTTTTTGCGTTTGTAAGTCATGCTATAATCCGTCACCCCGTCTCAAATAAGACCATCTTAACAGATCTCAAAGCTTTAAGCGACCCAAAGAATCCAAGGTCAAGTTAGGATGGTCATGCTGGCACGTGATGCGATGACTTACCCAGATTGTGTTTTCACCTGAAAAAAGAAAAAGAAATTGTAAGACTTCAGGTTTTCTGATTACCAAAAATAAATGGAATAATAATAAGGTTTGTACGAGCAATTATGCAAATTAGAACGATTTGAATGTTAAATTAGGTAATAATAATTAGTTGACATAGCCAAGAATTACTGAATAAGACTTGGCCCCAGGGGCAAACGAGGGATAGTAAACTGTAGCGTATTTTTTTAATTTCTTAAGTTCGAACTGTGGAAAGAAAAGACGAGCTTTCTTTGACTGTTTCTATACAGATGTGTAAGGCTCAAGGGTCACGAAGCTATGTATGGGCTACAAATTTTTTATGACTGTCAACGTCAACTAAATCATTTTTATAATTCACATTATTTAATTTTACTTACATGTTTTAAGAGACAAATAATGACAAACATGGTCATGACTGTGTAGAAGATATCTTAGTGCTCTTAGTTACTTAAATGTTTGAGGATATCTATAAAGGGGCTCAACCAAGCATTATATTTGGCACATACATTTTGCGCAGTAGTTTTTTTTATAAATACTTACAGTTTATTTAAGTGGTAAAAGTACATAGGTAGGTATATAAATTAATAATAAAGTACTTCAAAAAACAAAGATTAGGTTGTAATCAATGTTTACAGATTCATTTTTCGTCTAAAATATAATAAGGTCTTATATTATTTTTATCCAACACAAAAAGGCTCTTACTAATTTCAAAGTATTGTTCTTATTAATAAAATTATTATAAACGGGCCTCATTGTTACGCAATTCCAGCGTGCTTCAGGGGACTGCATCCTTTAGCGAGGGGGTGGGGGGGATGAGGCGAAGCTGGAAAAATTGCACATAAATATTGAAGCTGCCACTTACACGTGCGCCCACCGCCAGACATTAGTTTAACATGGATAAGATTATCATATAAATTAAAATGGGGATATTTTGTCTGTGGAAACTTAAAATACAACCTATATAAAACGGTTTCTTTGAACAGTTCTTCCGCAAGCAAATTGTTACCTGAATTTCTAGCTAACCTGAATCAAAAGTATAATTAAGACTAATTTTAAGCAGTGCTTCTAGGGGTTTCTTGAAAAGAGCTTTGTCGTTTTTGTAATTTTTTAGGAATTCTGTAAAAACTTCCTGTTCAACGATGGACTGATGACTTAGTTTCAATAAACATTGACAAAGTCAATAAGGAAGTGCTAGAGACCGAACGTTATGTCAATTTTGAGTAGTTGGAGATATTATTATCGTTCCAATAGGCACTACGTAATGAGGTAAGTGCACGAAGTTGGTTGTAAGAACGTCAGTCAATTTGCATACGTAGCTTGCACTTTTTACTAATTTGTTTGACCTATCCCATGCAACATAGCTGTGCAAATATTTTTGAAAAAGTTGATGATGCGCAGACGACCCTTATGGCATATCCATGCTATTCTCTCATCAGCGCGTTGCGAGCCCTCCTTCTTTTTCTTGTAGCAAATTTCGCAACAATCTCACTTATTATGCCACACAAATTTCCGCTCCCGCTTGCCTCTAGACGCGAAATTAAAATTTCCTACTCACCCCCCGCTTGTATACGATACGACTGGAATGGCTTAATAAATATTGCTACTTAAGAACCTTTAGTAAGGTAAGTTATCTTTTAGATATTTATTTCTGGAAGACTGTAAAAAGAATTTTTGAAGGTTGAAACTGAAATAGCATGTTTTAGTAGAACTACGAATACCATCAATGACTTCTGTATAATATAAAAAATTGCTTAAAAACGTGATTCCTCAGCCGTTGATAAATTTTTAAAAGTGCTCAACTAAACAAAGTAAAGCGTATTATGGAAACCAGATAACTGTTATAATATAAGGTAAACAATAGATGCAATAAAATGTTGTATTGTAATTAGGCATATTTTTACTGTCTGGTAAATCGTGTAAGTATTTTTATTTTTATCCTGTCACTTGCTCTTTTGATCAAGTGTAGTGAAATACTTCAAGTGCACATCAGATCATCGTGCACTAAAACTATTACAAAGTAAAAGCCATAATGAACATAACAATAGAACAATATCTCCTAACTGTCCATTTTGACAACGGCAGCACACCGCAATATTATTCAAATAAAAACAATTTCAATTTGTTCCCAAATTGAAACAGAGAGCAAGCGGGGTGTTATTACGTCTGGGCGGAGGTTAGCAGCGGTAGATAGAGCGTGTAAAGTGCCTATAGAGCCTACCCTCCCTGCCCTCATTGCCTATAACACCAGCATCGAGCTTTCCTCAAAAGCCTTCAAGAACGCCTCAAATTTAGCGAGTTTTCGCTCTCAATACGCTTGTGCGGTGTTTAAGCTATTACGTGAAGTATGTAAGCCATTTTTCTTGTCTTGTGAGAAATTGAGTCGTTGATCGACCGGATTTTTCCGATGTTGCTGGTTCCGAGCTAGGTAAAGTTGCGATTTGCGAAAGGCTGCTGGCAGATGCGAAAAGCTAGGAATAACTTTAATGACCTGCTTTAGAAGATGCCTAAGTAGGTATGTCCAACAGTGGACTGCTACGAGCTTTGATAATGATGATGATGTATAGTTTTGAATAATTTTTAAACAGATTGTATTGAATTGAAATTTCCCAACAAGCGAATTGAGTCTTTACTATAAGTAAGTAGGTATGAAATTTATTTTGTACACTATTCGTAGAGTATTTTTTAATATTAATACTACGAGTATACTTATCTTTTTTTACTGTCGTTGATACGTGGTTATTGTAAAAAGAAATAACGAGCTTAAAAACAATATTGTAGACAGTATGTATTCTTAAACGGTGAAGGAAAACATCGTGAGGAAACCGGCATGGTTAAAACCTAAAAAGCTCGATACAGTGTCAAATGCTCGAAAAAGCTTCTGAGTAGTACTTTAATCCTTTCACCTCACTGGCTCGAAAGAACTAGTGACACGATAAAAAAATGTAGATGAACGCATTGGCTATAGACAGAAATTCCTGATTTGCAAAGCAATCCTACGTATGTACCTGAAAAAGGCATTTGCAGTTATTTATTTCTTAACAGTACGATATAGCTTCAAACCACAAAGTTTAAAATTTAGTATTATAAGCTTGACAGCGACATCTGTGGTAAATAGGATGAACTAGATACATAGATACCTTCAAATCTTGGATTATTCTAATCATAGCTACTATGAGTATGGTAAGAATATAATTAAATTATTATCTGCTATGTTATATTATAATATAGTTATCGAGTTACTATGTGTATGAAAATATAAATTATAGACTGCAGTTACGGTGTTTTTGTACCAGATAGGATTTTTTGTGAATATTATTTTGCGTTAACTAACGCCATCTCTGGGAGGGTGAGCGAATTAACTACAAAAAGGGTTGAAAAGTGCACCTAGTAAAGTGCATGGTATGCGCCCTCACGCGTTGTTTTAGGAAATGTTGCAATCCATAAAACATAACCTTGAAAATTTCCCGACGGTTTGTAGTAAGTAATTTTTTTATAAGACATTAGACTTTGTATTTACAAATTTGGTTTTTTAAATTGGTATTAAAGTGTAAATAATTTTGTAGGAACCAAATTATGCTTACCCTAATCTAATTAGTCATTTTTTTCTGTTCTTACAAAATTAAAATGTAAATAGTCACTGACGGCACTTATTTATAATTGCCCTAGAAGATATTTGAGACAGTTATATTACTTAATAAATGTTTTTGTTGCTATTCAAAACTGATTAAGTTAGTATGCAAATTAACGTAACGTTTTTTTATTATTTATATAACGTAACAAATTATTATAATTACCGTAAAGTAAAAAGTATTTAAAAGCACCTCGTTAACGAATAAATATTATTCAATAATATTATTATTTTATTACTTATAAAGTATCTTTATTTATTTACGATTTGGTTAGAAGATAATTACCTAGGTACCCACAATATTAACGCAACTAAAAAGAGACGTAATAAAATATATTCAGAGGTAAAAATAAACATTGCAGGTAAATTGTAAAGCTGAAAGCAAAATTTAAACCAATACAGCTGAACTTTATCCAACTTGCTAATCCGCGAAAACATTTATTCGGTAAACAAGAGATGTTCAAAACAAAGAGATTACGCGCATCTTACAAAAGAAAAACAACACAGCACTTTGACTAAAATACGTAAACTTATAACATTTTGACTAAAACACGCAAATTTATAGCATATTGACTAAATAATGGACCAATTCTCACGTCGTCTTCTGATTTAAAGCCTCACGAAGCACCACCACGAGACTACATAATGATACCTACCGCAGCTACTTTATATTAGGACCTTATACAATTTTTTTCACACGCAACGTTTTCGAATTTTTATCACGTAAATTTTCCGCTTGAAAGGGAAATCCCTATTGTCATTCTGTAGGCACGAGTCGTTTCCTCACGAACACGTGTTTGTATCTATTTATATGTATATGCGAGTATTTATTTCTGTCACGCAATTTCGGGTTTGAATTCCCAATTTTCATAGTTTTGCTTTTGTTTGGGAGCGCGGGAAACCAATAGTGACTCAATTGTAGGTATTGAATTTATTAGACAATGGCACGTTATATTGTGCCGTTTATGGTCCTGATTTATTTTTAATGTTGTTGCGTAGGTTTTTAGGAGTGTAGTGGCTTATTTAGGACATACTATTACACAGTAAACAGTTATCTTCGATATATAATTTGTATAACTAACAAAAAGGTTCAATAATGTCGCAAAACATAAAAATTACATACGTTTACATACAAAATTTCCACAGTTTGTATTGCTTCATCAAGTACTTTATTACTATATTGAAAAGATAGTCTGAAAGTATTTTAATATTACCATGCTTGACTTGAGAGGTTTTGTGGTGCAAGTTGAATTTCCAAATATAAAGACACGACTCTATAAACTCTTTATTCCTACATCATCAGACTGTTATATACAAAATATTAACCATTTTTGATAACTTTTGAATAACAAATCCACTAGTAGGTAACTAGTAAAATTTGAATATTGTGGTACCTAATGCAATTTTGCTATCAGTGAAATACAACGTAAAGACTTAAAAACTTGCAAGATTTAAATTTTCCAAACATAGTAAAATAACCCATTCAGTCTATGTTGTAGTGAGTGTAAATTGAATTTAGCATTTAGTAATTAAATGGAAGTATTATGGCTGCTACTAGACATTACCTACCATTAATATTAGCATTCTAAAAAGGTTTATTTAAGACTCGAGTAAAGTAAGGTTACAGGTACAACATAATTTGGAAATTACCATTTGGACGTGTGCACCTTCTAATGATGCCAATTTATAGCTTTGTGTTATGGATTTAAAATATATTCATAAAAAATTAACGTTATAAATTTTTTATTCGCTCATGAAATTTTTTAATTTAGTAACGTTTCATTGCGACTTATCACATTTAATTTAGCTCTTACGTTTTTTTTAACACAGATTTTTTAAATAATATTCTACAATCAAATAAAATATACTAAGCTAGCTATCGAGATAATAATTATTAAAAAAGCAATAATATGAACTAACATTTAACTCTTCTATACAGGTATGGCATTATCTCTACCTATCTTGCAAAGTCACTAAACTCACTTAAGCCTGCTCCCGTATTACGTGTGTGAGCACTATATAAATGATAGCAATAACTTGAAGGATTCATAGCAACTGAAAACCATAACTTTGTAAAAAATAAAAACTGTTGTTTTTGAGAGTTTTAGAAAAGTAAAAAAGTTTTAAAGTTTTAGGAAAAGTTTTCAATAATAAAAAATAATAGTAGGTAGTTGTCATTTCCGCTTAAAGCAGTGCTACAAATTTAAGGTTAGCTCATTTTGATACAAAAAAACATAGTATTGGTAGAAAATTCATAATACTTATTATCGAAACAAGTTAGCTAATATTTAGTACAAAAATAATCATGACACATGCAATACCCCAAACATTTAGGTAAATGCGTTCACACATAAAATAAACGTAAGTAGTTCAATTTGATCACAATTGGTTGACAATCATACTCACAGCGTAGATCGCAGAGATACTTCCAACTGAACTGAGAGGCCAGTCGTTTAAAAAGCCCTTAGTTTTTTAAACATAGTCACAAAGTTTTTAACGAAAACAAAAAAAAAATGAGTGGGAGAATCAAACTCTACTTCTAAACTGATGAGCCAGTCAGTGGTTTAAAAATTCAAAATACAGTATTTTTACTTACTACCAGATTCTTCTATCGAACTCAAAAACTGTGTGCAGACTGTTAGTACTTCAGAGTGTTAAGCCGATGGTTCCGGGTTTAAAAAAAATCGATACTCCGTGTTACTGGAGTAAAGTGACGACTTCAGTGGCGCAGCGGGCGAGAGTCCGCCTGCGACGCAAGAGGTTGCGGGTTCGATTCCCGCCTCGGAACAAATTTGTGTACGATCTGCAGAAATTTGTTCCGTTGGTCTGGATGTTTTCTATGTATAATAAAAAAAAATATATCTATGTTTAATAATATAATGTATTAAATATTTCAGTTATCTAGGCTAGATGATGCTGTATGGATTGTCCAGCATTATTTATTTATTTATTTATTTTGGAAGCCTTTCTGTACTAAAAATTGGCCGGATATGGCCACTGGTTTATTTGGCAGCAATAGTGCAATACGTAATAGGTCCGCATATTTTGTCACCCCTTGCAGACAGGGGTTGCAGACTGGGGTGGCGCATTGTATTGCAAATACCGTCTGTCCCCAAAGATGGGGCTACTGTATTTTGCTACACAGTAGCTAGTTCACCTTTTGGCAACTAGATGGTGCTAGAATCAAGTTTTTTTTACAAATATATTGCATGAGTCATTTTTTGAAATAGAAAAATGCCTATTGTTAATATTACTTTAATTATTTAGAACATAGCTCAAGATTTTAAAATGGAATAAAAAAAAGTATTTTTTTATCTTATTTCTAAAAATAAGTACGTTTTGACCTCTAGTTTCTTTAACAATATCGATAGTTTGGTAGGTATTTGTAACATAAAAAAATATATCCTTAACATTATGTGTACCTACATTTTAACTAAACATCATATTCATTTTTGTGTAAATCGCCTGTACACTTACGCATTAAAACAGACTCAACAATAATATCAGTCCACATTACTCAGGTAAGTACCGTAATTGCGTAAAAAGTAAACAATAATATATCTGAACCGTTAATTCCAAGAGTAACGGTGTTTCACGTAAACAGGTTAGGACCATCTATTGTTTCTATTGCCGTCTAGCGGTTGATTTTTGGGTAAAGGATTTATCATTTCGAAAATAATAAGTACTACCTGCGCAATTTATTCTTTACTGTTGTTGTTCGACTAAGTTTAGCTTGATAACTGAGTTTTATTTTAAAAAATAATGACATAAGTCAACTGAATAAAGTTGAATAAGAAACAGAAATAAAAGCAGTGGTAAACTTCTTCTTCTTTTGCACAACACGTTTTCTTCTTCCGTTTCTCTCTATCATCCGCCATCTCAGTACTCACTCCTTTCTTACTCATATCATCTTTCACACAGTCCATCCATCTTTTCTTTGGCCTAACTCTACCCCTGTATCCATCCATTCACACAGTGAGAAACTGTGGGTTGAAAAATAAAAAAATACTCCTATTTTTTTCGTTTTACTACGTCATGATAACATTATCAGTTTACCATTGTATAATATTCGCGACATATTTACGTTTTATTGCGGCGTAAATTAATAATAAGTATCTATAAAAGCTTATCAGGTCGTAAATGCAGTATTTTATAGACTATTTGATTGAGTGAACCCATAACGAAGAGAGTTATATTTAATTTAACGCAATTTATAAGTAGTTAAAAATATATAAAGCTACCCATTCAACACGAATCAACTAATTTTATATTCAGATTTTTTAATGACACATTATAATTTAACAGTTGATTTAAGCATACTTAATTAAAACCAGTTACATAGAGATTAGTTAAACATAAAAAGTTGAAGCGGTAACATTCAAATTTTTACCAACGTTCCTCCATACAACTCTTGTCGACTTGTAAAATTTTAAAGTACCAAAACATCTCAGTTATTCTATACTAGGATTGTGGACAATGCAAAAAAATTGCACAATGAGAACTGTAAAAGCATCAAACTATCGCTCAACCCTTTGAGGTGTTATAAATTATATCCTGCTCTCAAAACCAAGCCCTACTGCTGTAAACACAAAGTTTACATTTCATTGATGAACTGTTCCCAGTTTACACATAACTGTAAAAGTAATTATATGACAAAAGAAAAAAATAAAAGCAATAATTACATGTATTGAGGGTTAAAATCAACACCTCAGTGTAAGTTTAGTTGCAATAGTGTACAAAGCGGATGTCGTGTGTTTATCAGTTAATTTATAAGTGACGTGATAAAACAATGTTATCAATGGATTATTCGTTGTTCTAAAAGGTGTTTATTCAATGGTTTGGAACGTATTTTTATCCAATTTTTTATAATATTGAATAACGTAGGTAATTTCCCAATTAATTTAATTTACTATTATTTTTATTTAATACTATAATAGGCCATAAGGCCTTTTCTCTGCAGTTAGACACTACAGGCTGTTAATGGCAATCATTTTTTTTTATAAAATTCCATTGTTAGGCAAAGGTCTCCACAAAATCTTCCAGACGTCCGAGTTTAAACATCTCACCTGTCTTTTCTGATGGCACCGTTTTACATTTTTGTTATTATTTTATTTTTATTTATTACTATTTGTTTGATAATAAATAAGTAAGAGTATATATGCATTCCTTTTAAATGGTTTTAAAAAACCGGTTTTTAAGGTTTTTTAGAAACAAATAAAAAAGCTGCTTTTATAATAGACATTTATTTGCTCCGCAGTTTTTTAGTCTGCATGGAAAAAGTTCTTATTTCGCTAAGGATTGATTCACCCAAATTTTGGTGCAACTATTCTTAGAATAATGTAATGTCAAATGAAAGGAAAATTACATACGATTTATTATGCGGATAGTGCTTAAACTAGTTTAGTCAAACCCACCTTAAGAGATAACTTTCATACAACTCAACTTTCGGATAATCTGTGACTTTTTGGGACCAAATGATTCAAAGATCAACTGATCCAAATCACTGCTAGATGGAAGCGTCCCCAAGACGCGGCACTACCACGTTGAATGGCAATGCTGAACGGACAATTCAATGATAAAGTAAAACGTCTATTATAGAGACATAAAATAACAATCAGCGCGTCTAAATATGCACTACAAGAAAACTTACCAATAAACTTACTAACAAATTTTATACGCGGCGCCAGATCGTGAATAAATCAATTTAAACATCAGTCACAGAGTTTTTATGGGCCTTCGACACGCACTTACTTCTGTTCCGGACTCTACTTTCAATATATTTTTAAATCTGCAAAAATATCTTCAAGGCCAGGTATTCCAGCAGCTGTAGAAATTAGGCGCTGTCCCGGGCCGCCAAGCCTCCGCGCTTATATATTTTGTAGTTATTTAAACATAGTGCTCATGAAAATAATTTTATAAAGCTAAATTCTGCGAATTCGTTTAGAAATAGTTCTAATCTTTAGTTTAGTACAAAAAAAAAATTGTAAAATGTCAGTAGTTCAGTCATAATATTGAAAAAACAGATACAAAAAGGGGTAACTTCGGGACTTTTTTTAGCAAGTTAAGTTCATTCGATTTTGTAACTGACTGCGACTTTGACTAGATTAGATTCTTAAGTAATATATATATGTACATAAATATATATTTCAGAATACTAAACGCTATTTTCCATGTCTCAGATGGTTTTAAAATTAATAAAAGCGCGGCCTCTGCTGGAATACCAACTCAGCCAGTGATCTGCAGTGGATGAGTGGTATAGCCGTTAACATGAGATTTTTGTAAGGGCGTGTGGAATATATATAGGTTTATGTATTGGTCATCGTCTTCCAAAAATTCTAAAACATATAACTGATGTGTAGGTACTCTTACCAATTATATACTCTGATCAAAATGAATACTATTCGAGGTTGCGCCGCAGTTAACTGTCTCGTAAAACTTTTTATGGTCCGTACATACACATTTTAACAGATTATGTATAACAATAAATCAAAATTAATACCATGTTATAAACAAAACACGGCAAGGGTTAGACTCAAGTAAATAAAATTATGACAGTTTACTGCCTTTGAATTGTCTCGTGCGAATTTTATTGGCATAGTGAATCATGCGCATGTTTTAAGTTAAAATACCTAAAGTTTCATGACTTTGATCAGACACTTTCAGATCACATGAAAATTCTTTCTTTGTTTTCAATTGACATTATATCAGAATCAAAGTGACTTTAATCCTTTCGCTACACTGATACTAATAAAGTAGTGTTACGATAAACAGATAAGAATAATGTAGTTCGAATGTTGATTATAATTATTATTATGTTGTATGTATGATTTAGGTTTTATGTTGTCATTTAAATTTCCGTTTAACTCTAAATAATACGAGACAATGTAGCTATCAATCTAAAGCAATAAATTGTGCTAGAGTCAATAATTTGTGTCATAATAGGCGCCTTTCAATTAACTTATAGATGTAAAAGTCTGTGCGGACTCTGGCAACATTATGACGCGATAACAGACCATTAAACTGTCTAAAAATAAATTCTACGGTCATTCACAGGAATCACAGGTCAAGTAAAACATGTGTGGAGTTCATAAATATTTTATTTTGATCTCTGATGCTTTAATATAAGGTTGTTATTACAATGTAGTTTTGCATGGGGACAGTTTTGCAGTCTAGCTGAACTATTTTCAGATGGTGCAATCAAAATAGTTTACATTTATAAGCTTTTAGTTAATGGAAAGTTTAGGTCTTTGATCATTAAATGGGTTTTTGCATGTTTTTAGTGTTCCGTTTCTCAAAAAAAAAACTAAACTCTCTTGTAAGTTTTTATCAAAAAAATCTACGAATATTCCACAATATAAACACTTGGAGTAATTATTAGTTTTGTGACACAAGTTTCTGAAAAAAATATACAATTAGTGGCACACTGTAATTTTTTTCTCCTCTACTCCACTTTTTCCATTGCACTTAAACCTACCTGGAGATTGTTATTTTAAAAAACCTTTACCCATATGAAAATAGCCTTCCAAATTTCAGCTCTGTATGACCTCTGGTTAAGGCATTAATTATCAGTCATTCAAGTAATAAATACGAGTAAGCTAAAATCTCTAAAAGCAGTAACATCATCATCATCCGAAACTCAACTTCATACACTGCTGGGTATAGGCCTCTCTTTGTATATGCCAATGTCCACGGTCTGCTGCTAGCCTCATCCAGCCCGCGACGAATGCTATGTCGTCAGCCCATTTTGCTACCGGTCAACGCGCTCCAGTACGTCTACCATGAGTTGTCACATTTAGATCAGCTAACGTTACTACAGTAGTAATAGTACGTTACTATGACATCCGTCGAAATTGTTACTCGTGGTACCAAATTCTAAGCAAATTAATGAGCGCAAACTACAGTCGCTGTAGTACGCTGTGACGTAGGATAGTTAGCTACGTGAGGTTTTAGTACCCAACTATCCGCTAGAGGCGCTGTACAAATTTTTCATACATTTTTTTAACTACAGTCGCTAGCGAGTGTAGATTGTGAAAACTCATGGTACACCCTCTGAGCGCTGTTGACATAACACCGTATAGTTGTTCTTAATTTGCTATACGGAATCCTTAAAAAAATCGGACAAAATAGCTATAGTCACTCTTGTATTGGGAGTGTCCTGTTATGTGGCCCCACCCGGAATACGCCTAGCTACGGCGCCATGACAATACTCTTGAGGCAGGTCAATCATTCATTCGAAACGAGTGGAACTCAGCAAAGCAGATCTTATCGACCCGGCTGATTTAAACTGACACAGTTCAATACTTTACATAAATACAGAATACGTCTGCAGCTACGTTTGAAAGTCGTATCTATCTTCAGAAAAATAACATTAATTTGTCATAAGTCGGAGCTGTTTTGGTAAAATAGATTGTTTGTTGCAAATTTTTTTTGAAATTTTAGAAAAAAATATACTAACAAAACTCAAAGGTAGGTATTATGTTTATGTTTGACACATTTTCTTTAATTTTTTAGATGCTAGTCATTGTTGAAAAACATACGCATACTTTAGTTCATATAACAAAAGAGCATTTCAAAATTATAATCACGATCATGCCGCAAAGCGATGGGCTTTGTTCAAGACAACCATCAAGTGAAAACTTATCCGTAGGTAGCAAATTTTCTCATTACTAGTTTTCGCATTCTCTACGTCGATGGTGAAAACCAATTTAAAGTTTTCGTTGGACTTGTAAGCTTTTGAAGTTCAACCGTAGCCGGTGGCTGACTTTTTTACTTATTTTACGACAGTCCTTTACGACCGTCGGCCATGATGCGAAAGGCCGGGATACTGTCGGCAATCATATTTTATTACGAAAGAGTTTTTGAGCTAAGTTGCGAATTCCCTATATTTTACAGCCAGCGTTTAGCAATAGCTGAAGATGAGGTAACGAGGTAGTTTCAAAACCTAGGATTTTATTATTTTCTAATATACCTTTTAAGGTCTATTGTTTTCAATGTCTGTACAATTGACCGTTGTTATTTTGACAACCACTCATTTACAAGCGGCAAAACACGATTGTAAAACTTTAGCCAATAATTCTGACACACTGTTATACAATAATCTATCAGTGTTTATAAAACCATTTAAGGCACGCTACGCCGTGACGGGCTCGTGACTGCTCGAGCTACTAATTTTGAACTTATGTATATGGCAGTTGATCTGAATGATATAATTCCGTATACCTACCATAGTTTATGCATGAGGCCAATACCATAACAACAAAAGGGTATCATCGAGATAATTATTAACTAAAAGGAAATTGTTGCAGTCTTTGAAAAAAACTAGCTTTTTTTAAGTTTGCAAAGAGTTATTCATCTGAAAAATATATCTCAAACTGCTCCATATAAAACATAGTTTAAGTATATAGTTTCGATTGAATCGATCATGAACAAACAGAGGCAGTTAGGACCAATAAACTGCAAAACAGAACCAGTAAATCTTTCAATTCTAATCTCAAGTGAATTAACGAACCAAAGTTCATTGGTAAACAGCGTATTTTATTACAATTGTCCGTTGTCATTCAATTTGTAAATTTTCAGATATCAACTCATTGATCTCTTGTTTCAGGAAAAAGAGTTTTTTTTTATAATCTAAGTCATGGCTTAGTTGAGCAAGTCAAAAATAGATAATTCAAAAGGTTTATAAATAATAGATGGATGCTATAACCGTGACACCTGTAGACTGAGACAATGTCTTGAACAAAAACAGCCAAGTGCGTGTAACACCATTTAGGTTTTTGTAACGCTTTTATTAATTATCTATTATTTCAATCAATATAACATGAAATATTAGGTACCACACGAAAAACACTGCAAGAAAAAAATCGCCTCTGTTATTATAAATCCAAAAATCCATGTCGGTTATGTAACATTTGGATTATGTTGGCGTTCATTGAACCCTTACAAGTAGCAAAGTCGAATTTTAATATCTAACCGGTCGTAACATGTACCTAAACAGCTGGGTATTTACAAGATATAAAGGGGAAATATCCCGATAGCAGATCAGGTATATGTACAATATACAATTCACTTCACGGCTGATTAACTGCATGAATAATCGTTCTCATTTCCATAACACAAGGAATCGCAGTTTGGGCACAGAAAAATAAAAAATGTATTGCTCTGAAACATCACTCGACATCGTTTAACTATACTCAAATCTGCGATAAATACAACTCAAATCATTGCCAGACAAATCTATGTCAAATATGAGCATAGCATGGCTCCCGGTTGAAAACATAACTAGATTGCACTTTCAGGTATCGTGATAAGAGTTATACTGCATTGGCAGGGGTTTAGAGTAACGTAAGGGTTGGCATCGGAACAATGTGAACCCGGTTTAGCCATTTATTTATTCATAAGCAGGCATGGGAGTGGACACACGTGTAAGGAACGACCAAACGGGTTAAAAAATGATATTGCACAATCATGCTATGTATTGTATACGCTAGGGATTTTAGGGAAATACATTATCCATCTATTGGCAAGATTAACTTGAGTGTTATTATTCAATTACATTATTGGTTCATTCATTTATTATTACGAATGTGATTTTCAATAACATAACTTGGTCATACATTTCAAATTACAAGTAGGTACCTAGGTAATTTTTGATTAAATAATATATTCATGCAACCCGGTTAAAAATAAGAAAAAACGTCTATGAAGTTGGTTACGAAAACACACTAAAAGAATTTTCCATACCTCGTTTAATAAATAATCCTTACTTATTTTTATAAAAAAAGGGTATCTCATTGCAAACTTAAATAAGACTTTTCTTCCGTTCAAAATGAAAACCACGATGCAATTTTTCAGAAAAAAAATCAAACTGCGATACACAATACTTAAACAAGACAATACTACAATTGCCCTACACTAAAAGCCATCACATTTCTAATCACCCAAAACTACATACGTAAACCGTCGATTAACTATAATTAGAAAAGTTAAACTACCGGTTAAACGACCCGTAGATACGTACCTACGGGTTAATGTTAATCAGTTAACTTTAAACGCGGATCGTGCAACGAAACAACGATCGTGACTATTCGGTCCAAATTAATAGCTTGCCAACTTTCTAGACGACATTTTGTAGGAAACAGGGTCCGATGTTTAAATATTTATAGAATAGAATAGTAGGTATATACTTAGGTATCTTAGCGTAGTAATATTTAGAACTCGTTTCTGCCCGTGGTTTTGATCACAGATAGTTGCTACACTCTTCTTAGTATACGCTTATAGCATAGTTTTATTTTTCCTTTGAAAATGCAACGTAATATCGAAATATTTGATAACATTATTTTTTCATACGTGTCTTATTTGCTAGTTCAATTTGTTTAATTGAACACGTTAATAATGATAAACAAAACAGCGTAATTACAAAAGTAATTATGTGACAGAAATATAATTAGAATTCAACACGATAATCTGCCAAAGTTTTCCCATTTGGGAGAGATGTAAAAATTAAGATCCCAAGAAGGGTATTCAAATGGCTGAATTTGGCGAAAATTCTTGAATATTCTCGAAGCAAAGACACCAATTTCCATAGGAATTTCAATTAACAGAATTTATAGAAGTTAATGAAAGTCATGCTCTACCATAGATTGCATGTTTAATTTTGGTTATTTTGTTTCTGCTCTTGTACCAAGATACCTAAGCGGTAAGTGTTTGCTCAACCTTTGTGTCGCGCGACGCATGATTTCTTGCCACACATGTGATAAACCACTACAAAATCAATAGAAGCATTATTACGGTATTGGGCGCGTAGTATAAAAGCGTCAGTAGGCGTTTGCTCTTAATGTGTCCTTTATTTATTTTGTAACCTTTTGATTTCCATTAATATGACATTTCGAAATGACAGGTTATTATTTTTATCAATGACTTGATTATAATTTTCTATAGTAATTTGATGCCGAGGATATTATGTTTCACTATAAATTGATTATCATTTTAAATAATTTACAAATAAAACTAGGTAGGTATATTAATGATAGTATTACAAAAAATATTAAAAACAAAGACTTAATTAATATATTATGTCAAGTTGATGACTTTTTCATTTTGATAATACTCGTAATAAAACAACATCATCTACTATTAATTACTGTCATTAATAATTATATTCAGATTTAAATTAAATTAGTATTCATAATACCACGATTATTTTATTTTAGTAATTTTACAAATTTTATGAGCAGAAATATACGCTAATTGTAATTATTGTTCTTTATGATTTTATTGCATAAGTATTAAATTACCTTACATTATATTCAACACATTATATTTCCCATAGCATATTCATTGTATAACCATATTTAATACCAATCATTCGTCAAGGTGATTATAATAAAAATATATGAAAACTGTCCAGTAAGTATGCAATAAAGGAATTAAGCAATTTTTCATGAAGTTAATTGCTTCATCGCTCGTATGAGTCTCGTAAATAGTCAGGTAAACGAAAAAATGCGCTTACATAAAAGGAAAACGTTTTTAATTAAAAGAAGCTACCGTTCCTTTTATGTTTTTACTTGTAGGCAGGTAAATAAGTATTTGCTCCGAGGTAAATATCTTTTAGGCGACTCATACTTACGTAACCAATGTATTTACGTGACAATTCTTAATTATTTCTGATATTATAAATATATTTTTTTTATCAATAAAAATAGTGTATATGTAAAACAATTTATTTTCTATAATATTTAAAAACACAAAAACAGCTGTAAAACTGTAAAATATGTATTAATGAGACGTTGTCTTTGTCTAACCCATAAACATTATTTGAAATGTTTATGTATATAGAACCACTTAATATACGTTCATAATAATAATTTGTGTATGAGTAGGTTCAAAATACTCTAAATAGTTTGCCTACACAAGTCAACCCCTATAAGTTTCTACTAAGTTTGAAATGTAATGTCGTGATGAAAAACGGTTTGCAGGCGCTATCTTTTTAATCTGTACCTTGTAAGAATAGCACTAAAACTTATAATTTAATATGAAACAGAAATTTATAATAATAGGTTTATGTTCAAATAAAAAAACAAACAACATTGTCACTGTCAAAATTATTATCCAACGATGGAATATTTTTTTATATTCATTATCTTTAATAAACATTCAATATTCTTCGTATAAGTATAATTATTTAGTAAAATTCTTCAACCTTATTGTTTTATTTTATTTGAAATGAAAGTTTTTTACTATGCAACTACAAAACTTCAAAACCCAAAGGAGATACAACATTACAAATTCTAGCTGTATAATTTTCTCAGCGAAGCGAAAGGTTGCCTCTGCAAAAATTTCGCATTAGTAAGCGGTCAACCACTTTTCTGCTTGCCTATACAAGGGGTGAGCCAAGCGTAGCCAGCGTCATATTGCTGTGACAGCTTTTAAAATATACTCACGTTAAGTTCCAGACTTGGTTATTACTATAACGTACAACAACATTACAGATAGAAGCTTTCGAATTTCAATAGTTATTAATGAGTTCAAACCTAATCAAAAATTATGTATTATATGATAACTAACAAAAATCTCCGCGACTTCGTTATGCTTTTTTTTGTGTAGGGTTTTAAAGACCTTTGACAGTGTTTTTAAAAAATATTTTTCTTATTCTAGCATTATAAGATTACTAGCTGTCCCGCCAGCGACTTCGTTCGCGTAAAGTATCTAAACTGAGTTTCAAACACATCACACAACTCATAAAAATCCCATACTAACTTTGACACCCCATTTTACCCCTTTATGAAGGTTATAATGAAAAATCCTGAAACACGTGTCCATTCGTTTTGCATTTACAGTACACAAACAAAGTTTCAGACCAATCGCACTACCCGTTAAAAAGTTCCCATACAAACATTGACCCCACATTTGACCCCTTTTTGAAGGTTAGATTGAAAAATACTGAAATACGTGTCTATTCATTTTGCATTTACAGTACACAAACAAAGTTTCAAACCAATCGCACCACCCGTTAAATAGTTCCCATACAAACATTGACCCGACATTTGACCCCTTTTTGAAGATTATATTGAAAAATCCTGAAACAGGTGTCCATTTATTTTGCATTTACAGTACACAAACAAAGTTTCAAACCAATTGCACCACCCGTTAAAAAAATTCCATACAAACATTGACTCCCCATTTGACCCCTTTTTAAGAGTTAAATTGAAAAATCCTGAAACAGGTATCCATTCATTTTGCATTTACAGTACACAAACAAAGTTTCAGACCAATCGCACTACCCGTTAAAAAGTTCCTATACTAACTTTGACACCCCATTTTACCCCTTTTTAAAGGTTATATTTAAAAATCCTGAAACACGTGTTCATTCATTTTGTATTTACAGTGCACAAACAAAGTTTCATGAAAATCGCTCCACGCGTTACAAAGTTTCATACTAACGTTTTCACCCTTTTTCACCCTCTTAGAGGTGGAATTTCCAAAAATCCCGCCTTAGTGGGTGGTTTTGTTATAAAAGGAAGCCACCTTCCAAATTTCAGCTTTCTATCTTCAGCGGTTTCGGCTAGGCGATGATCAATCAGTCAGTCAGTCAGTCAGTCAGTCAGGTTAAGCTCTTATATGGATATAGATTAAGTATTTTTCATATATATCACATACTGGTTCAATAGCAAACAAGTTTGGTTCGTTCATAAAATTTAATAATTTGATTCAGATTATATTAAAATTATGATTCCGATTAACGGCAAGTTTAAAGATTATTATCTATTCTGATTTGCCAACTTTCTAAATAATTTGAAAAAAATATTTAAGTATGTTTGATTAAATTATCGAATATCAAAAATGGATAAGTAGGTAAACAGACCTTTGCATCTGTTTTAAATGATCTATTTATAGTCAAGTGTTTTTTTATTCTAATAACATAGAGAACTCATTCTTAATATTCTTCTCATTGACATTTACAGTGTCACTTATTTTTTTGAGCCAGTGTGGTGAAAGGATTAAAGTGCGCCTCATTTTGTTCACTTTACATATACATATTTTCGAACTTTTTAGGTGCAACATGCCGATTTTTTTGCAATTTTTTCTTTCACCGCTTGAGAGTATTAGTAAACCTCACATAAATATACATTTCTCGAACAGATAAAATTCTTTGGAACAAATCAGTACTCACGAACTTAGGATCAGGCCCCTATTCAATAAACATTACAAGTCTACAAATTTGTAAAAAAGTGACAATATTGTCGAATTTTATGACAAGTGCTGTTTAATAAAACCTACAAATATGTAGAATTGTAAGAACATTTTACAATTTTGTAAATTTTCCTTCAGTAAATCGTAAGTATTTATTAAACAGAAACTTGTAGAATTGTAGCCGCTTACAATTAATTGTATTTTACAATTTGTAATGTTTATTGAATAGGGGCCAGAAGATCAGAGATTACCAGTACTAAAGGTATTGTGTTTATTATCCACTCATTTCTGATGTATCGTTTTAGCCGAAGAAAGGTTAATATGATATTTGATTTACCTATAAGATGTGCTAAAATATGAGTATTTAGCAGTTACCAATTTATTACATTGAAGCATAAACGTAAAAGTTTTGCAAACTGCAAGAAAAATTCAGGTCTTTGCTTACTTGAATTTGTGCTTCTCAGCCATATTCTTCAGAAATGTGACCCATTTGTATTTGCGCCGTTTTATCTTTATGCATCTTGGTGAATTCTAGGTCACTTTAACGCAGTCTTTAACACGTCGCGCGCGTGAGTGACTAATCTTTCAATGTTTGTGACGAAATATTGTCAAAAAAAGGTTATTGTCTCAAAAGATTTGTTGTTTTTCTTATTTATGACGCAATAAGGAAGTACCACGTCCATATTTTGACGAAAGGGTTGAATGGTTTATTGTACCTTTTTTAGTTTATGTTCGTGTCGCATTGTTATAGAACTATTGTCTGGATAGAACTTTTATTATTTGTTTTCATAATTTTTTGGAGTGTTTTTTGTTCATTTTTATCGCCCTACGTGTTTTGTTAAGACACTGTTTCTCATTCAACTTCCGTAGTCATAACTTTTATTTTAACAAAATCACATAAAGTTTAAAATTATATTAATGGAACTAGATTTCATAAGTAGCATATTAAAGTCAACACTTGTTTTATTAAAACTAGTGCTCCACCTGCTCGGATGTTCGCAGTAACATAAATATAATTTGCGATAAATAAAGATTATCTACGGATTAGTTTTGTTCATCAGCTAGCGTTTTATATAGATAAAACAGTGTTGAAATAAAATAGATCGTTTTATTTAATTTATTAGACAAATTAATGTACATTATAACCGTTTGACCTATTTTTCGTAGATTTCGTAGCTTTTCGTAGCACAGCGTAGCTCTGACAGTATTTTTTCTGAATAGGTTAATGTTATTACAAAAACGGTATTAGTACTTAGACTCAGCTTTGCAAAACTGAACTAGAATCAATGGACCAGTATCGATCGCAGTAGCATTTGAATTTCAATTCTGTGCTCAGTCCAAGCGCAAAAATACATTCATTCTGCAGGTCCAGACTAATCCCATTTTCATATATCTAGCTTTAGGCATTCACGTGTTAATTTTAGCCAGAACCCACGTTCAATTGCAAGGGACATCGCAATTGCATCCGCATTGTACTCTCTACAGTACTTACGTTATTATTGAACTCCGCATTCTCACTTGAATATACACCTTATCGGGTGGACCGTAAGGTCGGCTACTCGCTGCAAGGTTTTCAAATTAAGTTTACATACCGTGCATTCAGGCAGTATATCAGACTATTACTGGTGATTGTGGACGCTGTGTGCATTGATTAAGGAAGGTCGTAGCCACATTGTTGTTTGTGAAGATGCGAGGTTGCTCTCATATAGAATTAACTAGCTTCTGCCCACGGCTTCGCCCGCGTGGTACCTTAAAAAACGAAAACAAATCTATCCCGCGGGAACCGAACATTTTCCGGGATAAAAAGCTTACGTGCTATTCCAAACTGTAATCTATATCTGTGCCAAATTTCATCTAGATCCGTTCAGCCGTGTTAGCGAGAAAGAGTAACAGACATACATGGATACATCCACACATCCATACATTTTTACAAACTTTCGCATTGTAAATATTAGTAGGACTAAGGTATAATATTGGTTCTCTGTAGTATATTACTGAGGATAAGTACCTATAAGCTATTTTGCATTGAATCTCAAAAACCACATAAATAATTGCTAGGTAACGGTAATATGAAGTCAGAAAATCTTACTTATTTTACGAACAAATTTTATATAGCAAAAAATATTGACATTAAACTTGCGTGCATGTAAAGTTCATCCTGAAACATGGCACCTCTTCTGTGAAGTCCCAAATGACCACAGTAATTAAACTTGGCGTGAACAGATGCATTATGAATCATCCGGAGATGAGGCTTATCCCTGTTTGGTTAAACAGGTAACAGGAGTTCTGTGTACCTTGTCTGTCCGCAATGTTGATAATATTATATACTAACTTCTGATCACGGCTTCGCACGCATTTATCTACATTAAAA
Organism: Cosmorhoe ocellata; assembly: GCA_963675405.1. Lineage (NCBI taxonomy): Eukaryota > Metazoa > Arthropoda > Insecta > Lepidoptera > Geometridae > Cosmorhoe > Cosmorhoe ocellata. The sequence continues at coordinate 6,835,701 of OY776253.1, read as the reverse complement.
AAATATCATTAATTATGTATGTTCATTTCAATCCGCCCAGTCGATCAAATAATCATGTAGCATGCAGATCAATATGGTACACTGATACGAGTATAAGTAATATATGTATTATAAACACAAGAAAATTTTGCAATCTCTATAATTTCATAATTTAATATTCAGTATAGGGAACATTTATGTCCAAGAAACTACTGTATTATCTGTATACTTAGCTGGAACTTTGTCTGGGTTCCTCATTGCCATAGAAAACATATCATAGAGTAGGATATCTCCTACAAGCGCTGACTAGTCTTATTTCATTGTTTTTGGTTTTATAATTGTTAGTTATCAATATAAGAAAAATAAATTCAAGCTATTCGTTTCTCTATTTCAGAAGGTTAATGTAATAATCAGCTCTGCACTTTCTTATAATTAAAATTGTTAGCTTAAAATTTTAACTAACTACTGTGCAAAATGTGGGCATGTACCAAATGTCATGTTTAGACGTGCCTCTGACTACCCTCTTTAGATATCCTCAAAGATCTAAGTAACTAAAGATCTGAGAAGGTATCTAACGAGCCCGGGGATTACAGTCGTGATCAATTTTTTTTTTAAATTTTTTGCAAGCTTGCTTAGCTCGCCAGTATGCCTGGTCAGCAAAGCGAGATTTTACCAATGTAGCCTTATGTTCTTTGGCTCCTTTTGTCCCACAAGTTTTATACAGTTGTTGTACTGTAAAGTATCTAGACTGCACAGTCTGGGGTTCTTATTGTTGGATGAAACACAGGATCCGATGCATGTCACGTTGAGTTGCACTTACCAACATGAAATTAATATTTCCAGCTCATTCTATGTCTTGGCGCCCTGATCATCTTGACGTAATCGACTCTACGCGGTATATTTTATTAATGAAATCGCAACGAGTTCTCACACAATAATGTACGACTTGATGGCTTTTATATCAGCTAGCGTGTTGTGGGAATGAAAAACAGGCTTAGTAAGTTACTGCAAGTTTAAGGTTGTAGATCGATGCTCTTTGATTTTCTTAATGCAGTGATATGCCTTGGTTTCGTGTTCGGTTATTTATGTGTGCGTGTGTTGTGATGTAGTAAATTATCTCAATGCAAAGAAATCCATTATCAGCTTAATATTTGAATAGAAACTTCAGAAAGCCTTTATAAATAACACTGGTTATGATGCCACCCAATTATATTAAGAAGAAAAAGTCCAACTTTTAATAAAGAAAACAGAATTTTCTCTGAAAATTCAGTAAACTACCATTAACGTCCAAATAAAATTGAAACCAAAGTCGTCTAGACAAATAACATGGAACATTTAACGCTAAGAAGCCTAATTATATAGAAGTCACCTCTAAGGATGATATTCCTATAAACTATGAATATTAAGCATACCTCAACAGATTTCTACGAACAATTAATATTCAACTATTCAGCGACTTAGACGTTACACACTTTTATACATACAAAACATTGGCTTATCCTTCGGACGGAAGCCCCTCCCGCGACGAGATCCGACTCACATTGTGATGTAAATGAGTCTGCTGTCTGCTTCCAAATTACCCCTATGGTCAAGCGGGAGTCGACCGAAGACCGGACATTAGAACCCTCCATTTTAAAACCAACCAACAAAACATGCGAAATCAACCTCTACAAACTAAACGGCAAAAGCTATAATCGCTTGAGAGTGCAGAGACGTTACCACGGTATAGTTAAACGCATATTTCATAGCAGATATAGTGTTATGAGAGCTGGTTAATGGTAGTACGAGTTGTAGGGATGGTGGTGCAATTGTGTGGACAATAATCAAGGGTAGGTAATGCGTATAATAACGAGATGGGATAATGTCTTGCGATTTTGTTGATGCGTGTACTTCATCTTTCCATGTAACGCAATTACGTGTGGTACTTATATCCCATTATACTATACTAGCGTTTGCTTACGGCTTTACTGGCTGGAATATTTTTATTGATGTATAAATAATACAGTCAAATGCTCATTTATTCAAAAAGTTTATCTGTCAATATGGCTTATCAATCGAATATTTGCGGACTAAAATTATTATTAACTACTACGAGTATAACGATATTGGTAGGTACTTAAAAACTTTGTTCTATAATTTTTACGACAATGTAAAGTGACCAACACTTCAATGAAAACTAGTCTTTAAATAAATGGTCATAATTTTTAAAAATAATGTGTTTTGTCGCGATATTTCCTCTTATTGTAAGCCCTTTTGAGGGGTGTCACCATAGTCATCATACTAATGTATAGGTATTCAAAGTATAATAGCTCCAAGTACGTAGTGACCTCTTTAGTGGTAACGTTAAGAACACCTGGATTTTCTTTGTGTGGTTTTGTCATGAAGGTATTTTTAAACGGGTTCCATTAGTTTTGATTTACACAATTTGTGGTGAGATTATTATATCAAGTCGCTATAGAACTATCGTAGTCTGAAAAGTTTAATGTAAATTTTCCGTAAGATATTTCTAAAGGGTCTAATGGTGTCGTGTTTTTTTGAATCGGCCATTTTGTTTTTGTTTGAAACAATAGCGATCTTTTTATATCACCCTAAAAATTCGCAGTGTCTAAAGAGTATCGTTTTCCACAAAAGAGCAAAATCAGTTTATACATATTGTACTGGTTAGTCTTACGTTAACAGATTGCTAAAATGACTTTTATGTCCTTAGTGATAGATCACGTATTACACTGCCGCCTGCCTAGCGGTTAACAAGTAGGTAAGTTTCAAAGGACAAATATAGCCCTGAGTTTTATGTGGCGTTATAAAATGTGGTATATTATAATAATCCAGGGTTTGTAATGCGCGTTGATAAAATTTCCATACATACCTAATGTAGGCTTTCTATTAATATTTTTATTATGATGTGTTTATTTTATAACTAGACTAACTCGAGCGCCTTTATAAAATAATCAACACTATGCACAACAACTTAAAGCTTATAATAAATTACCAATGAATAAATTTCGTTCTATGTACATTGACATTTTTCATTAGATTCTTGTCAGGAGAAAACATTACAAACTTTAAGTTCTAGACAATTTCTATACGTTTTTAAACATCTATTTTAGAAACTGCACAATTACTGCACAAAGACATAGCTAGAGTGTATCTCAAACGAGGTGTTAGCCCAGACGCTTCCCTAGAGCCCAAAGACAACAAGAGAAGACTCGACGCTTCTCTGCAATTTAACAAAATGCACACCTATTGTCTGTAGGTACTGAACATCCACATACACCATAGCCAAGCTACAGTGAACCGCCGTGCTCATTACAAGATTACAATAAACCCGCATCAAACCACCGTTGAAAGATCTTCATTAAATGGTCAAGTTTAAGACGGAAATAACTAGACAGACAGCGACTAAATTAGAATATTCTCTAGAGCTTTAAGCTGCCGCTAATGTGTTTAAAGACCGACTTCATTGCTGCGATCGAAATTTAATTTTGCTTCATTTTAAATTTAGACACACTTGTATTATCTCTTTATATATGTTTAAATAGTAGGTATAATTTAGGTACTATATCTCTTTAAAGTCTCGTTTGTGTCAACGTGGTATTGACAAGGCTAGTTATATCACTAAAGGCCGATGCATCGGAAAAAACTATCCAAAACGGCGCTTACCCGCTGAAAAAAATATCTTGACGTCTTGTGCCATTGTGACGAGCTGTGATCACTGACAGTTGATAAAATATTTTTCTTTATTGTGTGATTAGTGTTTTCAAACCAATGTGATAAAACATTAAGCGGCTTAGATGATTATTTCATAGATTGAAATGTGAAAATAAATGAACCAATGTATTTAATATTTTTGATCATCTAAAGTCTAGCTTTTTTAAGCAGTTTCTTATTAAATTGTATCTTTAAATTGTATAAACTTAAGTACAACACAGCTATACTTAATCAAGTTGACGTCCAGTATGGCTGAACTGGTTATGCAAAACTACAAGCCTGGTGCATAAATACTTGAACATACTACTTGATAAGTAATTATTTAAGTTGTTAAATTTGCAGTCGGCAGATTATCATACTATTTCTTTATGCTTTTACTTATAAATGGGTAATCGTAAGAGAATCCATAGTTGGAGGATTGTGCTATTTGATAGCGTTATGTTTTTATCTTGTTAAAGTAATATAGAATGGTGTTAATGTCTAGAGTTTTCCATACGGCTTAAGCGTTCGTTTACAGAATTTATTAACACGTCGTCTCGCGATACGAAATGTTACTTAGTGCCATGAGCGTAAATTAATGATTTTATTCATTAATTTCTATGTAGCCAACGAATTTCTGGTTTATCGAACTTTAAATAATTATGTGTCAGTGTAGTAGCAATATTTATTTAGGTATAAACTATTATTAACTAGCTTCCGCTCGTGGTTTCGCCCGCGTGGTACCTTGAAAAACAAAAACAAATCTATACTTCGGGAACCATAAGTTTTTCCGGGAAAAAGTAGCCTATGTGCTATTCCAGACTATAATCTACATCTGTGCCAAATTTCACCCAGATCCATTGAGCTGTTTAGCGTGAAAGATTAACAAACATACATCCTTACATTGTTACAAACTTTCGCGTTTATAACATTAGTAGGATTTTCAATGAAATTAAGAACTTTCTCATCATTAAGCAAAGTAGCTAAAAAGTGTATGCGAAAACCATTTATTTATCAAACACAGAATCTAGATCGTTTTGTGACCCCACTGAAAATTGCTTAAATATTATAGGTTCGTAGGTAAAACGCTACGAAAGCTTGCAAACGTAAGCTGATAATATCATGAAATCACTTGTGACCCTTCCTGAGTCCAGCCCTGCTTTATTGCGAGGGAGGCGGACGTGGTGGCAATATTAAGAAATTTATTGGTGCAAATAAGTAAATAATTTACAGGTGGATTAAGGGAAACTTTATTAAAATTTTGGTAAACGAGTAGGCTCTTAATCACTATCTGCACTTGTACTTGAGAAATATTTTTGCTTGGCATATTTTTTTCAGTAATACTATTCTAGATAATTTTGAACCCGAAACAAGTCTTCATATTTTGTTAAGACAATTTTGGGAATGGCGTATGAGTTCGCCTGTAAGACCTATTTTAGCAATCGTAGATACGAGGTCAAATTCAAATCGAAAACACTCTAAACAACCCATAGTGATCATTTTATGAACGTTGAAATTTACATTCGCATGATATCCGAACCATTCTTTGTCAATGTGCAAATAGAAATTATAGAAATTATAATTTCACAGTGTTTAAAATATTATAATTATTATTAACTGCATGGGTATGGGTAGTTACTATCACCAAAAATTTTACCTTACCACTATAAGAGTGCATTTTCTGTGAGGCGATCAGTCCCGTAAGACCGATCACAAGACTAACATTAAAACTAAGTACTTATTTGCGTGTAATCATCAACCATCCATCGATTCCTGCAGTAGGTAAGCTGTGCTTAATAAAGACAGCACTAAAACGAACATATTACTGGCTTGAGCTAAAGCTATCCAATTATGGGCATTCATTACCCATCAAACTTGATACCCAACTCATAATAATTATTCTACAGCAAAAAGCGTTGTCAAAAGCAGCTTTACAACGTACTAGCCCATAAATACAGCTATTGTTCACCATCATTTGCATCCTAAAAATCTAGAAACCTTAGTTGTCAAAAGCACCTTTACATTGAAACTAATTATCATCACAGAAATGGTTATTCCTACGTCTAGTTAAAGCTTAAAAAACCTAGCCTTATAAATACAAGTATCTTGAGGAGAGGTGATACAGTTTAAAGGTGTTTTTATTACACAAGTTGTGAAGCTTATTTTGAGGCATGTACCCACTTACTTAAGTTAACTAACATGCGAACTATTCCTTACAATAGATCAAACAATAACCTCGTTCTTCCTTGGGTACAAGCATCATTTTATGGCCGCGAATTTTATCTCGTTGCTACAACGCTGAAAATAAACGCAAAATATTTACATAAAATTTGCATCCTCTGAAACATTATCACGTGCGATTCTCGACTTTATTACAAGGACAATAAAGGAATCGGTGTATGTGGTTTGTGGGTGATGTAATGTATGAGCAAACATAGGGTCCAGTGTGTAATGTTGTATGAGCTAGCAGTTTTACGAGGATATGCTGTTTTTTTAATGGTAGCCAGCCATGTTTTAAATTTTTCTGTGATTTTGAGGTTTACATTTTTTCCTTTTTCTCAGTGCATTACGTTCACGTCGACACATCGTTATTATTACGATGGTATGAATATCAACTACACCGTTTTTAAACCTATGAAGCAGAAGCCATCTTTATACCTATATAGGTACACGTGTCGTCGACCTAGGACCAAATAGTGCACCTGAGACAAAACCTATAATTCCACCGGTGTTCATACCCTTCAAACAGTTTCTCAGAGAGGTAGTCCAAATTATTGTTTAAACGCTACTAAACCAATAGATACTTGTAGATATAAAATTTACTATACCTACCTACCTACCTCGGTGCCGAAAAATAAATCGGCCAATAAGTGACTGTTTACTCGGTAAAAACAAGCAAAAAGTAACCGTGAATACTGTAAAAGCATGTTTTCCAATTACCTACTGTAGCACTAAAATAATTATAATCTTAGTTATTGCATTGTATTCATAACTGTAGTACATTATAAAGTTTATCAAACATTCCCCAAGCAGGAAACACCCAAATCTTGCGGCAATAATAGCTTATTGTGTAACGACAATGCTCCGGAAAAATATTCCATCAAAATTATATTCAAGTCTGTTTAAAAGTAAACACAAGGAAAACAAGACAACCTCATTCAACTTCTACCACGCAAAAGGAAGCCTACTTAATTTAAAAGATATCGCGCCTATCAAAATAGCCATTATAGCATCCCCTTAACAAAGCATGTTAAATACTTGAATACTAACAGCCTACTTTTGATTTCTCAACAATGGTAGGTAGATCCGATCGATCCAGGGCCCCACAGTTCCGGTCGGGGCTAAATCCACGTTTTTAAAATCCTTAAGCTGGCCAGCGTAAGTTAGGACCTCACGTTTCATGCGAGGGAGAAAATATAACCAGAGGTAGGATCGAAAGCAGCAGCGATGCGGATCTCGGTAAATTGGATACGTTATCTGCACCAGGTAGCTACAAACTAATTGTGTATTCTTTCCTCGCTCCGACGTCCTTAATCTGCCCAGTTTGCCCCACTCGCCCCCACCCCTTTCCCCCACAAGCCGCGTCTCAACTAAGCGGAAAGTTTTAAAACGCTGTATTTATGCAGATTTCAAAGTCAGTTGCTTTTATTGCGCGAATTACGTAGATAAGGTGATTACGGTGGCGCCGGAAAATTTATCTTTTTAATTAAAGATTCGATCCGTTCTGTTTCAATTGTTATTGCTTAAATCTTTCTAAAGCCTCCTTGTTCACTCCTAACGTATCTGTTCAAGCTGTATTCATGTACAGCAGTTCTATCGATTGACAAATATTCGTACAGTAGGTACTATAATATCAGGTGTTTGCAAAAACATTTTGCGTAGGATTTTAATAGAAGCAAGCAACTCACATCTAAAGAAAAGCAAATTATCAGATAACATCAAAAATGGGTCTCCATTCCGTGAAAACACAAAACAAAATTGTCTTTGACTAAACTAAGTGTTAATTCCAAAGGATTACACCCATTCTTGTGCGTGCGGTAACAGTAATTTGATGGCGTATAAAATTAACAAGTAAATCGTACAAGTAATCCACCTCAGTAGGTAGATTATAACCAAACCCACACATAACGCGGTAGGACCCAATAACTGAGGCGGCGGTAGTGAGAAGGAAATTGCTCGGGAAAAATTTGCATTTTTATTGAAATTTCCACTCTTGGTCGCGGATGAAACTATGTCTCTAAATACGTACCTTAAGCTTTGTATAAGCGCGTCTGTTTGTGTGCGCTATCTGTTTGCTGAGCATGTGTGGGAGCCCGCGGGTGGTATAGAGACGTGACTACTCGCAAAATTATATCGATAAAGCCACCTATTATTACACCGCATCACAGCTGTAACAATCTCCGGATACTTTGAAGCAATAAATTGATATTTTATGTGACTTTTATCGACTCGATGATCGTTTGGGACATTTTATAATAAAGTTAATCAAGCATTGCAAATTTATCATCTCTCTACGTGTGAATGCAAGGCTGTTGTCCAAGACTGGCTAAAAAACTTGACCTACAACGAAACTGAAAATCTTTTTATAGTCCTAAAATAGTTTTGTATCATTCCTCACTGTAAATATATAAAACTTTTGCGTTATTGACTAACCTACTAACTGCAACTATAAATATATGAATGAAGTGTATTAAATGAAAGTAGGTATATTTAGTGTATTAAGATCTTAAGCATGTATAATGGATTGATTGTTTAAGTGGTAGAACACGGAAGATTTAATTATGTCTGATTATGAACACAATCACAATCTTTGAAATAATTTTCAAGTAGGTTGTATTAGTTCATTTAAATTTAGTAGTTTCTTCTTGCATGTTTTAATTAATAAATTAATTAATCAATATCAACAATATTAATAATTAGTAATTAATAATTTTGAATCTAAGTATAGTACATACATCTGCTTTTTTTTTTTAAGGAGAGGCACTAATTGCCAAGACACAAGTTTTTTTAACTTAGTTTGGTAAGTAGGGCTACATAAAAATGTTATGTACAAAAATGCAATAAACGATTTTTATTTTATTTTTTTTTTTTATTTTCAATCCTCGATTATGACCGAATAAAAATATTCAAATCTCACTTTAGCTAATTCTAAATGACTCTTATGTTTATGCGTTGGTAGTTTGTTATCGATATAATGTAACATCACTAATGTGGCGGACGGCAGACAATTGCTACACAAGTCTGTATGTATACGTAGTTGACTTTAGGGAAGGGATCATAATAGGGAATTTTCTCTGGCAAATATGCGCACAGTATCCGATACCCTTTTCACTTGTATTGTTTTTATTTTCTAACCCTAATGAAAGAACTTGCCTTGTCTGTATTGCAATTTCAATATATTGGCTTAGTGGCATTTTTTTGCCACGTACACCGTGTGTTTTGGAAATGGTTTTCATATAAAATCATAGATATTTCTGTATTGGGACTATAATACCGTTCTACATAAATGGAACTGTAACATTTTCCTGTTGTTCTGAAATGAAAACCGACAAAATGTGGATATTGTTAAAACTCAAGAACTAATCAAAGTTGCTAGAAGTATTCATAACATTAATATTCGTGACTTTTATTTTTGAATATGAAGGTTGAGATTATTCTTAAAAACTGTGACTGACTGTGGTAAATTTATGTTCTCACAAACACACGAAAAATACCTAAACGCTTTTTGTTCATCAGCTGTAAATGTCTCTACAAATTGGTCATAAATTTATGCTCTATTAAAATTTACTGCCCTCAAAACGTTTATTGTTACATTACGTAACTCGGTAACCCTTCCAAAGACATAAAACAATGCAACCAAAAAAATATATCGCAAGTTACACAACACCTGGATACAAAGGTTAGATTTGCGTGACAAAAACGGAGCCGATTTTATGACAAAAGGGGCAGTGTTTTACGATCTCTTATCGAATAGCAAATTTTCTCTAGAACAAACAAATGTGTAAGTTCTATAAAGAGCTAATTTGAATTACAACTACGTGATAGGATCTTTCGATTTTTCTTTTTGGGGTTGGTAGTTTCAGAAAAGTATAACACGCGCTCTACTGTTTCAGCTAAGTACCTATCTAAATATTAATTAAGTATGTGTGTGGTCTACTGCAGATTAACTTTTACTGTTTTTTTTTCAGATAACATTTGCAACATAAAAACACTAAGTTATATTATATAAGTAGTCTGATAATCGACGCATCTAATTATATATGAGTCTATTGACCGATTGACGGATAAAATCAATACACAGCATAGTAGTAGCTATAGGGCTGAAAATAAGGTGTTTCATTCAGAGTCTAATAAGTTTACTTAGAAATAAATTCATTAAATTCAACTACTAATAGCTAATAGGTACTTAAACTACTTTTAAACCTTTCGTTTTGGCGGCGATGTATTTTCTTATTAATTAAGAGAACATAAACTATCAATACCTGTTTGCTTTTATCAACAGATTTTTTGAGATTAGGCGATACTTACGCTTTTATGCAATTACAATATGTTTTTAATATATGTTTTTATTGTTAAGAAATCGTATAATAGATTATATAGTTACCATTTTTCTACATAGACTAGCGCATTATTTACACGTAGTAAATGCAAGCTACGTACCTTTCCTTATTCAAGATAAAGCGAACACCGAAGTGAGCAGATAAAAAGTAGAAATCGACCGCCACTATATAAAGGTTTGCAGCGATAAAAATACTGTGTTTATTTGCACGTCCTACATCAGTACCTTCAACCTGAAAAAGTGACTTAAATGCAAAAAAAAATCAATGTAAATTTAAATCACAACACCATAGATATACGACCTCTTTTCCAGTAATAGAAAAATTGCAATAATTACGTTTTTATAATATCACAGTTTGAACTTACATTCCACAGTATCCGTAAATTTGTTTCCGTATCTCAGGTTTTTTTCCTAAAACGTGATTTAAAGTGGCTATTATTTCTTTTAATTTGATAGCATGCTAATGGTTTTTATCGTTTAATAAACACAGGTGTTTTCTGTAACTTTTATCGGAAGCTATAATTGTATAGTGTTGCAATTTATTTACCTATTTCTAATTTACTGAATATGTGCAGCTTAGCGTGGGTCGCTAGCACAAAACGCAATGTTGGTGCACAATGTTTTAAAAAAAACATTTGCGTTCAAATATGTAAACAAAGCTATATTTACAATTATTTACGTTTACCGAAAGTAGGTAAGCTATTCTTGTGCTCCTGTTGTATTTTCGTGTTACGAATCGGATAGTGATATGAATAAAATCGATTTACGCCCTTTTCGCCCCTCGTAAAAATGTGCATTGCAGCTATCATAAAGTAATCTAGTTTACTATTACAAAATGCGCTTTAGATACGGAGTGCACATGTTTCTCTTTTCCCCTTACTATACTCTCTCACGAGAAAGACAGAGACAAAGCCATTTCATTAATTCAAGGTTCGACTATGTCGCATATTTTAAAGGTGATATGGCAACAGTCACGATGTTTGAAATTTTCTATTAATTGGCTTTTTTAGTGCTTTTTGTCGATGTGATTCTATGGCTTAACGTGATTTCGTATCTATATTGTCATGTAAATGCATGTTTATTTGACATTGTTTGGAGCTTTTATTACTGGTAAAAGGATAAAAGTCTACAAAGGAATAATAATTTGATACAGAGAGTTTCAGTCGTTTAACTTTCAGGATTCGCTTTGACTCTATGCACTGGCTGTTATGAGAATTTATAGTTGTCATCGCCAGTCGACTTCAAAGATGGTTCGAATATTACGTTCATTTATTTTTATTTAGCACGTAAAAGCAATTCAACCGCCTATAATCGACCTTTCAATTGGATGCGAAATGTATGCTAATGTCGCCGCCAAGTTGATATAATTGGCGACACTTCCTTTGACTAAAACGTAACGTCCTCTGATAAGTGCGGACGTGTCGGTTAAACAACTTCCAATTCCATAGCACCATGAAAAATTCAACACATCGATACCCATAGAATGAAAGTGAAAAAAAACGAAAACAATAACGAAGATTTGATCAGTATTCAGTCCGCGCCACTTCTGTCCACAGCTGGGATATTTGGCAAGGGGACAAATCCTGCAATGGGTACCACAGGATCTCGATGCCACAGTAACTTCACGTCAAGTAGTGGAACTGTTGACGGTAAATCGGATTTACCGTGCAATTAACGACTTACATTATGTAAAGCATCAACGTCAGTATTCAGACGAAAATAAAGTTGGGATATTTTGAGTGCACTGATTTATTTAGCTGTGGAGGCATCTCGTAAATTAAGTCGACTGCATCTCGCTCAGTTTGCGGTCAATGATTGCAAATAAATAGCCGAATTAATAAAACACATTGCACATATAACAGTTCCGACGGAATTAATAAAGCTCTCGTTTGTTATGCACTTAAAATTTGCTCGTACCTACATTGTCGAGTATCCCAACTAATCATGCCAATAAAATCTCGGCCGTCGCCTCTATTGTCGTAAATAACTTCGTTACAGTGCGAGCGGCAACTCGGTCAAATACCTGTGTTTTAAATCAGATACGATATACTAGAGGGCGATTTGTTTGGCCAAAACGGCTCCTTTGTTGAAGCTAATAAATAATTTATCGGTCGGTTGGACGGCCCGTGAATTCATGCTCCGCTGAACTACTGTAAAACTTCATGTATATGGTAGCTACTTCAAATGATTTACGAGGCAATTTCAAGTGGATAAAATACTGATATCAAGCCCGTGATAAACGTTCCGCATTTAGACATGCATATTTAAATTTTACATTTAGCCACCTCCTTATCTTATGTTACAGAGCAGCTTACAAAAGTGAACAGATTATAATAATCCTATACGATTATTATCTTTTCACCGAGTAATTTACATGCCTATAGTGATATTTATGCCTATATTATGTGAGTTGTTCAAGAAAACAAAGAGTATTTATATTCCATGTATAAGATGCAAAACTGCATCTTTTACAAACATGGAGTGACTTTTAGCAGTAATTTTAAGTGAAGAAGCAAAACTGTGCGTTGTGCCTCCCACGATTTGCATCCACTTACAATATTTGTTTATTATTCAACACACAAATCTTGTAATCACAGAAGAAAAAAACATCTACGACTATCTACATGGTGCTTCACTCAAGAGGTTTAGGGGTAGATCGAGTTACCTTATCTATGTCACCTCAAAAGGGTGTATCACGTTTAAACTTATTGAGAATGCCGACTGCACGACATAACTCACTAAAGTTATCGTTGTAACGTTTCCAATGCTTCACAGAGCGATAGCATCTTGTCATCATGCCTTTGATATTTCTTTGTATTTTGAAGCAAAGTAGTCAACCTACATCTAGAGTTCGGCGACCCCACAAGGCCGGAATCCGTCATCCTCAGTTCAAGGTCACCTCAAACTCATGTCACTACGTCACACGTCACACGTATCTGCATCTTTGATCGTCTACATTGAGACTCACCCCGATTGGCGACTCTATTCCCTTGTGTTAAGGCGTGGTTCAAAAATAGTAGGTGCATTGACCTCGTTCCTCCAACGCGGTTTGGCTTCAAGATGTTACTTTCGTTGGTATTTTTGTGCTGATTATGTTGGGTGTGGTTATGGCGATGTAGGTAAATAGTGTTGTGGGCAACAATGACGTAGTCAGTAACTCGTAAATGAAGAGAAATATTTCTTGAAATCTCAAAAGATGGGTAGGTAATAATTATATATTTTAAATAACTTCACATTAATTTTATATTATTTTAACTTCAGAATTAATATTAAACGAAAACAGAATTCTTAAAATTTTAAGTTGTATTCCCATGCAATAAAAATAAAGTAGGTAATTCAATGTTTGGTCTATTTATTACAAATATTATCAAAGCAACGATACTCCAATGATTAGGTTAGTATATACGTTATCATCAGTAAACTTGTTCCACCCACTTGAATTCACGAGGCGGTAATACGTTGACGACCCCACTCCTACACATGGCGAACCTTACCCCATAACGTTTCACCAAAGATACTGATCAATAGTAGGTATACTCGCAACAAACGGTATCGCAACTTCGTTGTTGCGTATGAAACTATAAACTCACAGGCAAACAACGCTCAATGTGTTAATTGCTAAAATTTCGTAAAATAATTTGTTAAAATTGATAAAAGATTTTTTTTTGTGATTAAGAACCACCTACTTATTATTTTTAAAATACTGATTTGTTCTTATTTTAATTGAAATTATTTTTAGTTTCATTAGTATACCTATGTACGTATTTATATTTTACTAGCTTCCGCCCACGGCTTCGCCCGCGTGGTACCTTGAAAAACCAAATTAAACTTTCATCCCCTATTTTATCCCCTTGGGGGTAGAATTAATCAAAATCCTTTCTTAGCGGATGCCTACGTCATAACATCTACCTGCATGCCAAATTTCAGCCCGATCCGTCCAGTGGTTTGGGCTGTGCGTTGATAGATCACTATGTCAGTCAGTCAGTCAGTCACCTTTGAGTTATATATATTTAGATTTACCAAATAGATTAATTATTATCAGAATATTTTACTAATAACATAATAAAAACCAACGGTCGTTAGGTTCATGTCATAGCCAATAAAGAAAAAATTGAACTTTTTTAATGTTCAAATACTGAAAAGGACGGAAATTTCTAGTACTTTCCCGCTAAAACTATTATCTAATGAGGTTATTAATTAAGCTTATTAATATTAATAAGCCCCACAAAATGCCTTATAGAAATATTATTAATATTAATAATCCCAACACCACACCTCAAATAGAAACTCGACACGTGTTTCGCTTCTCCACGAAGCATCCTCAGGACCGTTGACTCGCTCCGCACTGGTGTTGCTCCACCGAGCGCCGAGAGAAAAGTGATGAATTCACGCCTGAATCAATCATTTTTTTTTTTTTTAATGTTTTTAAAAAACCCCGGTGACATGGCAGGTGAGTTTCTGGCTGTGACGCAAATGGTGCTAGTTCGATTTCTAGGACGGGAACATGCATTTTTGAACTTGCACTTTAAACCTTCGATACAGGTTATACTAATGTGGGGTACTAAACTCTCTGTTAGGTGTTTTTTAAATTATTTTCTTAGTAAGTTTTCACAAAACATAATGTCACGACAAAAATAAGTTGAATAATTATAAGTTTTTTCACATTTGTGGTACTGATTTTTACTTTTACTATGTCGGGTGTTCATCACTCACGTCCTGATAGTGAACATTTAAAGTTATCTTTAGTTGATAATGTTTTAAATGGGGTTTTTGATTTTCAGTAACTTTATTTTTCCATTAACCAAATATTTTAAAATATTTAAATTTTTAAGAAGATATTGCATAAATTTAAAGTTACAGATTCGTTCTAAATCCTACGGTTATTTTTATCAAAATATCGAATACACGTTGGTTTTCATAATAAACAACTAGCGAAAGATTTCAAATTAATAACACAAGCAAGCGTGAAGCGAAACTTATTAAAAATATAAATTTGCAATTTTATACTAAAAACTGATTCATACATTGGACGATGTCTGAACTAATCACATAAATAAAAGGGCACAACAGATGTTGTACACCCCTCGCACCAACGTTTTTATTCCAATTTCATATTTTACAGTAACAACTTACGTTTAAGGTCTTTGTGACGTCGGTTTTATATTCAAAACGACAAGTAAATTTTCTTAAAAAAAAAATACATAGCACTCATAAGACGAAAACCTAGTGAACTAGAGTAAATCTTCGTTTTTTTTTTGTCAGTTTCCAGAAAACTCGTGAGAACCGTTATTCAAAATGGGTTGACCTCATATTGTTTATTAATAATAATGTACAAGCTATGAATATTACAATTTAATAGTAACTGGGACATTTAATTTATTTTTAATAGTATTCAAATGAGAGTTTCGACAATTCAAATGTGTACGATGAAAAATTAATAAAGAGTTTCACGGTGGTATGACAAACTTTAACACTCATTTGTGATATTTTATTAAATTCATGGGTAGTATATTTTAGCTATGGGATTACGTGAAATATGATGTAGGTACACTTTATTTTCCATAAACAAGAACCTAAGTTGGAACATTTTAACGTTATTCCAACTCCAATAGATAGAATATAATATTATACAGATAACCATTACATACCTACTTTTTATGTTTTTATAAAACGGATCCAAACGGATCGTTTTTTAAGGAACCACGTGGGCGAAGCCGTCGGCGGAAGCTAGTTAGCTATAATATTATGTTTACAAAATGAAAACCGTTAAAAAATATTTTTGCGATTATATAATAATATTTTTTTATTTTAAAATACTAAAACTTTTCTACCATTTTATTCAATTGTAACAACAGTACCTTACGGCTATTGCGACCCTAGTATCATTTAAAATACAAAGCCTGTAATGGTAAACGCATAAATTCCTTTCTGAGTCCCATCTAGTCATGTTATTATGGAGGCGGCCTTAAGAAACCCTTGTTGTTTTAGTAACATAAACGAGATGGTAGAGTAGGTATATCTAGGTACTAATTTAAGCAATATGAAACCCACCAATATTATGTTTGAAAGTTTGTATGTTTGGGTGATTGTTCCTTAATCATGCGAATGGAACTGAATGGATTGAGACACATATATGTATATGTAGTTTATATCTGGATTAACATAGTATGATATTTTTCATCCAATGCCGACGAAGGCACGAGTAAAAGCTAGTGCTATATACATTTATGTTTAAATATTGTTTAGACTGTATTTTAAAAAGGTTGGACGGCAGTCCTCCAGATATTATGGATGTCGCAGGTAAAGTGGTTCATTCAAAGCATTCAAAGAGACTATCGTTAGTATAATTCGCCTATATTGCAACTAAACTCGAAAATAAGTAACAATCGACATCAGTGATCAACAGGCAATTAAAATCTTTTAAACCTATCACTGCTTCACTTGAATTTTAAATGATCCCCTTGCCCGTTTAGGGTGCATCCTAAAAGCTTCTAAAGCTATAATTCACAACGCAAGAATGCGGACCGACGAGCTTAGGCGCGTGTTAGTATCTACAAAGTTACAGATGCAGATATAATAGTCTTTATTGCGTCGTGTTAGGTTATATAGTGACGTGGTTTGATAGTTGGGTGGGTTGCCCGTCGGTAGCAATGGTGGACTGTCATGGCGCGGTTGACGTCACTCAGCCAATGAGCGTGTGGCGAGACGCGACTGCAGCGCCTCAATATGGCTGCCGTCGGCTCTCCACCGCCGCTTTTGTTGTGTTTAGGCCTAGAGTAAAAAATAAATCATCGTAAATATTAAAAATAAGGCACAGATAAATTATTTTTAAAGCACAATAATTCAGATAATATGTAAACCTTTGTTTTTAATGTGTAATTTGCTAGATATACTTAGAAAAAACAGTGAAAAACCGGTGTTGTTTTCTTTTTGTTGGGTAAGTTTTATTATTTTTTTATCATTTTTTTCACAAATTTAACTTCTATTCTTTATTGAAGATGTCTTATATTATGTAAAAAGTAATAATAGTCATTAAATTTAACGTTTTGTATTTTTCTAATAAGATTTTAGGTTAGTTATTTATGTATGTAACTATACTCGTAGATGCTATAAATGTTATTTACTTATATTATTTTTAGGTATTAGATAAAACACATCAAAAAAATGCAATAAGTTTAAAAATATAATTATACCTATAGCTACTTGGGTAGGTAACTATTCTACTATATTCCTAAACTACTAATATTTTTGCTACATAGTGAGTAGATTTAAGGAAAGGTGTATTAATTACCTACCTACATAATAATGTACCTATACATATTAGTAGACATACTAGAAGTACCTACCTAGGTTACCAGACTACCTATCAAATTGCTTTAAGAGGAGGAATTTCCATGGAAGCCGCCTCCTACCTAGTACCTACCTCCTCCTTATTGTGTCATTGTTTTTTTGAACTAGTTAATTAAAATAGGTAATGGGCTAATTACTATTTAATTTCATTAGGTGGGTTTCTATGTGCTACGTGATTCGGTGATTATTATGCCTATTAATTACCTACATTATTTTCTAGATTATTAGTTCAACCCTGATTGCTTACAGGAATAATATATCAAAATGGTCTTCTTAATTTAATATCAATTCATGGGGTAAAAGTAAATAGGTACACTAAAGATTTTGTATATAAAATGTTTGTATACAATATAGGTACTCGTACATAAGCTAGCTCTTAAACTTACTTAGCTTTTATAGCTGAAATATGTGAAAGCTTATAGATGAAAATTTCTCAAGCGGTCACCCATCTAAATAATGACTGTTCTGAACGTTGCATTATAAAAATTGCGTAACTTTACAGAGCGCTTCAGTTGAAATGATCAATATACAAACCTTATTATACGATAATAATATGATAAATTGATCAACTTCTTTGCTCTTATTTTCGTATTAAGGCCACGATCAAAGTACTTAACTTTAATTTAGAACGGATATTACTCCTCTCATAATCTTATTTCAGCTTCAAAATTACAACACAAGCAGTATTTTTTCAAATTGCAATCAATGCAGACTAAAATTTAACTGGAAATATTGTGTCAAAATTATTTAAGGTGCTTTACCAGAATCGGTCGGTAACTAACACATTCCGATTTATTATATAAATTTCTACTGAATTGAGGTATATTAAACACATTATTTTTACGGTTTTTTAATATTTTTACCAAGACTCTCAAAAGGTAAAGGAAAATATCGTGAGGAAACTGGCATGTTGTAGAACCTAAAAGTTTTGGAGATGATGTCAAAAGAGCCTCTGATCACATTGGCTCAAAGGAACAAATAGTCTTACAAAGAAGAAAAATCATTTCTTATATAAAACATACCTACGTATCCAATTTTCAAACTCAACGACGTCACAGCTGCATTTTGCTTCTTCAGTCCTTCTAATACACACTTAAGTCAATGAATAAAAGTAATAAAATAAAAATTTTCCGCGAATTTTGAACCTATACCAGAAAGTCACAGACCAAGCTATTTTTAGAACATCAATATTCCACTCGCGACATTCGCTTAGTCCGCTACTGAGTACGTCCACAGTCATACCTCCATTATTACTATTACAAATGGGAATATAAATATAAATCTTAATTTTTTGCTTGCAGGGTCTGGTGCCACCCCATTTTTTCCCAGTCCCACCCCTAGTTGAGGCAATCTGGTCATTTGGATGTGAGCTACGAGACAGTGAGTATACCTAGTGTTGTTCCGTAGATGATATAGCAGTTTCTATGGTTATAAAACGAGTACCAATGCGATAGTCATCCTTATTTTGAATGCAGCTGAAAATTTAGGTATTTAGGCGTATGCATTAGTTAAGATATTATTGACTCATACGCTTAAATAACGCAGAAATTAGTGAAGGAGGTAAAGTTTTCAGTTTTATTGATCTGTGTGCAGTCTGTAGTATAATATTTATAAACTCAGGATTTTTTTACAGGCTCGTAAAGTGAGATTACTAAATTTGTTTGTACATGTAAGGTATCTACCGATCGTTTCATTTTGTTCAGCTTCTCTGCAGAAAGTATACGAGAGGTTTCCGCAATTTTTTCAGTTTATTTCAACATCCTCATGGTTTTGAAATACCATATCTTACATAACTTATTTTTCAATGAATTTGCGTCTGAAGCAAAATTTAATCCTTTCACCACACTGGTTGGAAAGAGTAAGTGCCACTATAAGAAAAAGGAAAAGAAGATTATATTAATGAAAGTTTATTACGAATAACAACAAACCAACGAACAAACTTCGAGATCATGAAATTGCGAATTCTCAGGAGTATCATTGCGAAAATCGTCTAGCCGCTTCACAATACCAATCGATCGCTCGTAGCGTATCTGCCCTAGTCAAAACAGATCATTTAAGTTAAGCAATGTCCAGTGCGGTCACTAATGACTGGCCACTGATGATGATGCAAGAAAGTTGTAGAGCCTACCTAATAATTTCGAAGAAATTGAGCCAAGGGCACGAAAGGAGCACTTTCAACTTTTCACCACACTGGTATAAAAGAATTAATGACACGGTATAAAGAAGAAAACTAATGACTGACTTGATATTACAACAAGAAATAAGTAAGAGTTGTACGTATCACCGCGATGTCGCCTTTTCTATACAGCAAAGCAATGCCGTATCTAATAACCCTTAAACACCGATATAAATTATCTTGGTTCTTAGACAAAAGCATAAAACCGAACGTTTATTACCTGTGTTGTTTACGGTATTCTACAAAACCATGATTTACCTGTACCTTTTGTGCATTAACCCTTTCTTGCGCAATTATACGCAAAGTACAGTTAAGGTAATTACTGTTCAACCGGGACAAAACGGGCTTTATTGATCTTTGTCACAAAATAATGTCCTATGAAGATAAATGTATTGTAATTTCCGATTCACATAGAAAACAGGACGCCGGCTCCGGAAAAAAAGCCGGCGCCGAACTTTAGTTTTATTATCGTTATCATTACTAAGAAAGCTAAAGCCTAATAAAAACCACGACGTAGGTATAGTATCTTTTCAGTCTACTAAATATGATTATATTTTCTCAATTCATATCACCACTTTTTTCGAACCAGCGATGACCGACATTTTAGAAATATAAATAAATGATTTGATTTAAACGATAAAATTTTCATCATCATTTGAAACACTGATCTTTCTTTATATCTAGTATATATGATTTAAAAGGCGTCAGGTTAAAGAATAATTTGATGTAATCAACATTTTTTAGTAAGTGGCTAAATGGTCTATGCATAACCATTTTTTAACGATATAAACGCAATTCACTACTTTATTATAATTTCAACTTTATTTTTTGAAGTTGTTGAATTCTACAAACTAAATAACAAACCATGAAATTCGTAACAAATAATTGCACAGCCATTAGCACTGTGTAGGCACACGAGTAATTAATAAAAACAGAAGT
Organism: Cosmorhoe ocellata; assembly: GCA_963675405.1. Classification (NCBI taxonomy): domain Eukaryota; kingdom Metazoa; phylum Arthropoda; class Insecta; order Lepidoptera; family Geometridae; genus Cosmorhoe; species Cosmorhoe ocellata. The sequence continues at coordinate 6,815,011 of OY776253.1, read as the reverse complement.
TTAACAAATTGGAAAATTGGCCAATTCAAATAGTTGTTTTACAGCTAAAAATTACTTTAAGCTTCATCGCAGACGTCCGATTCTAGACCCAATGAATCACAGAGTTTGACAGCACCACCCAAATTTACAAATAAAACATGAAGTTTTTTTCTTTATGAGCAGTAAGTACCAGTGGGAACACCATGGTAGGAATTTTGGGTATGATCCCCTAGGAAACATCGTTTTTAGGGAATTGGAGCCTTCGTATACCCGGACCCGTACGTTTGCTGCCGGCCTTATTGAATAGGTAAGATAAAGTGCTTCTAGTTTGTACAAGGTTATCGTCTAAACGACAAACAATGCTGTAAATGTACTTAGATTTATTTGACATGGAATTAAATACAAAAAAAAAATACTATATCTTTTGCGAAATAGCATATAGTTACCTTATATATATACCTTTTAATAGTTTCTTTAAATTTTTCGGTCATTTTCATTTACTGTAAAGTAATTACGCAGTGAGACGGTGGCCGTGTGCATGTACAAAGACTTTGCAAAATTTATTAAAATAGTTAAACAAAGTAGTCAAACAAGGAAGTACTTAAACCATGTAAATATTGACCTATCAAACTACAATGGTCTCGGGTCACAAAATTTGACATTAACCTACTTGATAATGATTCAAAAAGTTTAGACGGGCGCTAGCCATAAAATATTTAACTATACTAATAAAACTAATTTTATTATTACAAGGGTTGCAAGTTTATGTTCCACTTTTCACTGAAAAGTGCAATAAGTAGGTACTAAAGAGATAAAACTCAAGATACGTTGATCTATTTATGTTAGAGTAGTTACTATAAATTTTACGCATACATTCAAAGAAAGTGACATACAATTTGGACCAGCTGTAGCCAGCGACTTCATCCACATGACGAAAACATCATATCCAACATCCAATTTTCATTAAACAAAGCCCATATTCAGCTGTGAAAACTAATTGAAAAACATTTCAATTATGTGCGCGAACAATCAAACAAACAGATAGAAATAAATTCTTAAAATGTGTTCTATATTACTTTTCTATAGTCATCATTTCATTTTTATTACTTTTCTTCAACTTACGGATACATCAGGATCCGCTGTTTAATTATTAGTAAGATTACTTGTGCCTCTATCTACTTAAAATTACAAACTTATTGGTAATGTCATACAATGATTTTAAAATAAAAATTGTCAATACAATTCATTCATACTAAGTTTATATTCCTTAAAAATAACCTTATAAGTACAGCTGTTTCGTTTTGTCAAGTCAGACGTCGTAGCAGTATCGTAGACATGGCTTTATTGTTTCCAAAAATAGTAGGTACACGGGTCTAGGAAATCAGATGTTTGTTAAATGAGAAAACTTATTTAAAAAAATGCACATATAATATTTAAAGATACCTGAAGTATATACCTAAAATACACATAAACCAGAGTAATATAAAAATGATTATCAACATAATAATTTAACTTTATGTCTAACTACACTTAAGTTTCACATAACACCGGACGAGATTATTATAACAGCCCTAAGACATAAATTACTACAATCTTATCATAAGTCCGGGATAAACCGACCGCGCCGGTATTAAAAACTGCAGAGAGTTGCCGCAGGATGGAGCGGGGCGCAATCACCGGGATAGCAGGAACAGGTGGCGTCCGGCGTGTACTATCGACCTTTTTATCAGCAACCACACATGCCTATTCTAATAAGCTGTCGCGCGCTTATCTAAATGTATGTAAATACCCATAATGCAAACCGTCGCGAGGCCTAAACAAACTATCAAAAAACATTACGGGGTGCAAATAACAACGATCATGGCGTAGGTATGTAATGAAAATCTTGCATCGGTCGAGCGGCGCGCGCCGACCGGGTGAGGGCGGCAATCGATGCCGGGACGGGACGCGCGCCCCGACGCCCAGACCGGCAGACGCCCGCCGACGCCGACCCTGCTCACACGTCCCTCCGACTCGCGCTTCCCCATCCGTCATCCGTCAATGTTTACTTACCGGACGAAGCGAACAGCTGACCGACCGGACCGGTAAGTCACGTGCTTTTTACTCCCGCGCGCTAACCTCCACGCGGAGGCGACCTCTTCTCGCCGGTTACTATCCCACTGAATATTTTGACGCATAGACAACTTTGTGCAACGGAATCGATAATGCAGGCCCGGTGTGACGTTCGCGTCGTAAATTACGAATATAATACCCCCTTACGCCCTTTCATGTCGTTCTATTCAATCCCTTGTGCATACAAAAATTCTTTAGTTATCTTCACGAGTGGTGGTCGAACTTTTGTAATTTATCCCTTTTTGTGCAACAATAGCCGGTGGACAATAGGCTCTGTTGGTGACTGTAACTAGAAGGGTAGGCAGTAAAAAACGGAGGTTCTTAGCTACCGGTTCGGAGTTGCGAAAATATTTTGCAAACCAATCGCGTGAATTCGCAACTCTGTGCGGAGTTTCATTGGTCTTCGGAGACAATAGATTTCAAGTTAAACGATAGGCACGACCGCTGAAAAGGTTACATATTTACGTTGGCACATAACTTTCCAGTTTTACTGTTCGTGCTACGGTAGCTGAACTTATATCCTATCAGTGTTACCCTTTTCGATTTGAAGACCCTGGTGTGTTGTAAATCGGTTGTTTTATTTTATAGGTGGTGTTCCCAGAGGAGTGGGGAGTGCGGGCTGTGAGTTACATCGGTTGGTGAGCTTTTAGGATATTGCGAGGGACTCCGATATGGTGTGAGAAAGTCACATTCGAATTGCCTTTAACATCTAAATAAAATCGGGCAAAGCAAATCACAAAGGTATACTAGCATTTCTTTTTTCTGATTTTTCTCCGTCTGTTTCAGGTACTTGCTGTTAGAAGAGAAGATAACGTGTCGCCTTCTGTACGTATACTGAATGTATCCTGAGTGCATCATTCTTTCCGGTATACCTTCAGTATACGTAACAGAGGATGACACTGGTCAACGATGCCACCAGCTGAAGAGTTCTTCAAGTCTTCGTCTTCATATAACTTTTGTATTACATTATATAGCTTTTGTATTATTAGAAATATTACTTTATATAATTGCTTAAATTTAAGTAATATAATAGTGTATTGTAAGAAATATTTTACTTCATGTATTTTATGTAATAAACTAAAAATATTTAAATATCATTAATTTTACTTTGTAACATTAAAAAAACTGGCATATTATCATAAATACTTGTAAAATAGTTAAGTAAGTACTTATTTAATTTATAAACTTTCTTATAACTTATTGGATGTATATAAGCATAACAATGTTGGTAAGCTAGAGATAAAATTAAATAAAACCTTCACGAAAAACTTTTTCATTTATCCCACATTAAAGTAAATTTAAAGAAAGTAGGGTAAAAGTTCATAACTATAAATAGCATTGAAGTTTAACTAGGTTCTCTAAGTACGGTCAGAATAAATTGACCTTCAATAAAAACCCGAATTCAAGTCACACTTTTTTAGTATTCAGTACTCAGGATTTGGGAAAACTTAATAAGAATCCTTAAAAGCTAAGAACACTTTCAAAATTTGACTGGTTTCCTAGCTAATATAATGATGTGACTTTGAATACAAGTACATTAATTTAATATTTGTAAACTACGTTTATAGGTTAAAATTTCAAAGTAGAACTAATGAATCTAGGCTCTAAATTACATTTGTGAGATTGTCTAAAAATATTATTATAAATTTTGTAATGAGTAAATGGACAAATTTATCAAATATTTTTAACGATCAGTTACTAGTATATAGGTGACCGTGGTGATCGTTGCTTTACAGCTAATTTGTGACCAACTATAAAGCATAGCTTTAAGGACTTTCCAAAACAGCTACATTAAAATAGGGTATGCACTGTAGATAATTCGCTCTCTGTTTTTCGTTCACTCTATCACTTCGATTAAAAGATCAGCTACATGCACATGGCGCGAGGGTTCACTCATTATGCAGCAGAACTTAGGAAGTTTTTGTAGCTCCAAACTTCAAACTTTAAGTAGTGGAACCTTACCTAGTTTAGTATCTAAATGTCGCACTTTCAAGCCTTAGGTGCCACTACTACCACTACACCAAATACTCACCATTTTCTTAGCCTTGGCAGGGTTTTATAAAAAATAAGAATATTTAAAGAGGTTTTTTTTCCTATAATTCTTGCACTGAACATGAACTTAATTTAAAATTATTACACATAGGCACAGGCAAATATAGGCATGGCACAAGTATAAAGTATCTTCAATAGGAAAATAGTTGTGAATTATTGCATCATGTGTGTGCCATACATTTTTACAGGCAAAATATGATCTAAGAAACAGACACAATAAATAAAGAAGAAGAAGAAACTGACTACAACAAAGTTTTCATGTACATAAAACAATTTGAAAGTTCGGTAGGTATGTGCTGCCTCATTTGTAAATAATGTTGTCGCTAGTAAATAAAGTAGATTACGTAGAAAGATATACGTAGAAACTGTAAAAATACTATAGCTCTATATGAGGACAGAAACAGCAATTTCAAAGCAGCTAGCGAGTTGAATCTCTACCCAAAAACCCACCTACATTATAGCATGAATATTCTAAGGCGCTGGATACCGGCAATCTTCATTTTATAGGTTTTAAATAGCTTCCTCTACCACTGACGGTACGTGAGCCCAGTTATGCTCAGCGAAGAATTAAAGTTGCATTATATTTGAGAGGTAAAGCTAAGCCTAAGTTTGAGCCACGTTCCAACTGATGTATGAAATAAAAAATACGTTATTTTTTCCATGCTTTATTAGACGTTTTTGATGATAGGTAGCCACCTCAAGTTTTTTTAACTAAATCCTCATTATAAACTATTGAGTATTAGGTCCTTTAGGTAAAATTTAGCATTTAACTGGTAAATACATAAATACTACCCCTAATTAAATGCATTTGAATAACAAATATTACCACTAGAATATATGTACATTACTTTGAAAAGTTTACAAACTGAAAAAAGGTATTTTTTATCTTAGAAACGCGCCATCTATGCTTTAATGGCTGAACTTTTTAGCAAGTATAGAGATTAGTAGGGCTTTCAAACAGCTGTAGGTAGCATAGCAGAGTATATTATGAAACTTCTTAGAGAAAAATACTTAATACATGCATTGTGATGTAGCTTACTAGAGAATAATATTTATTTATTACCTAGGTACTATTGGAAACTTTTGTTACCACTTTCTTTAAATGAGAAATTTGTTTCTGTAGACTATACTACCAACAAGTAAGTAGTATTTCTATAAATATGTACATATAAAGATTCTGATTTCTAGTACCTTCCTACTTACCTACTTAGCACTAGTTTTTTATCATTACTATTAATGTTTTGACCTACTTTTAAAAAAAGAAACAATGCTTGCAGTATAAAAATAACAAGCCCTACAAAGATTTTAAATGATGTTGGAACAGTTTTTACAACAAAACCCTATTGTTTTATTAGTGAAAGTTTACAACCCTTCTGCGTCAAAGGTAGAACCAGGAAGAGACGAAACTGGAACAAAAAAGAGAAAGTCCACCCTAAGGTATAGAAAAAAAACTATTTTGTGCAACTGACCAATGGGAGCCCTTAGGAAACTTTCTAAATTTTATTTGGACTAAGATTTTACGTTGCTCTATCATTTGCACGGTAGCTTCAGACAAGTTACTTTTAAAAAAAATTAAGTTATTTTTTATCTGACTTTGGTTTATTTAGATCATTGGAAACCTAAAAAAGGAGTGTACAAGTTTGGCCACGAAAAAAGTGATGATGTGTTTTGTGGTAATATCATAAAATTGGCTCTACTAAAAAAGTTGTAAAATATCGAGGGAAGTTTCTGAATAAAAAAATGTTCCGTGAAAACAAACATCAGCAATATTACAAGTACTGATTTCATGATACCCAATTGTCCCATACAAAACTGGTAAGTTTTTACTACTTAACTTTTTATACCATAACTCTACATAGCAAAGTTTCCAACTCTATATAAATTTTCCCTACACCCTGATGTATTTAAGGTACTTCCTAAATACGTAAGCTATATAGGTCAGACTTGCCATATAGCCATAGCGTACCCATTCTTGTTCGACCCAACGGTTCCAACAAGACCACTTGCTCTTAGCAAGTTTTATGCCAACCCTACATGCTGGCACACAGCCATAGTGAGAGCGACAATCACGAAAATCCGGATTCAGCATTGAAGTATCGCGAGTGCGAAAGAGACAGCTGGGCGATGATTGCTCTGCTTTAAACCTCGAGTATCGAGCGGAATGTTGTCATGGTAACAGACAATGGATTTTGGGTGCATAATATTTTAGGCTGCGTCGGGGTGAGGGGGGGCGGGTAGGGGGTAGCGAGAGAGCGGCCATCTTTAAAATTATATTTCCAGTTTGTACGAACTCCTTCGAATCCAGTTACTACTTTTTCTCACTGTATAGAAATGTGTTGGATACGCAAAGGACGGTGTGCAGACAATTTTACCGTTCACAAAATATTTGAAATTGAACACGAAGTTTTATAAAGATTTTTGCATATATTTTTATAGCTTTTACTCCTGTAAGAAGTAAGAGCAAAACAGCCTTTACTTTAACGACTTAAGTTTTTAAATAAGTAAGTATCAAAATTAGTTGACATTATTTCGGTAGACTTTTTTTGTTTTTTCTGCAAATTTTCCGCATACACAACCAATACAGAGAGAGGCTGTCTGCGGCTCAGATTCCCCTCGTAAAGCCTCCGATTAATGCCAAGTCTCCCCAGCTCGATTAAGCGATACTCTACACTACCTGTACCCTTAGCATTAGTTTATTAAATTTTTATCAACGAGTGAGAGCTGAGGCGTGAGTTGCCGATTTTTTTTTCAATTTGAGGGTTAACCATTTTTTTAACTTTTGCAAACACAATTTCTCGTGACTTGTAGTTACATACTCGCGATTAGTGTTTCCTAATACTTAATCTGTAAAATATAACATATTTTTTAGCAAGGTTTTTAATTATATTATCATCATTGGGTTTGCCAGTAATTTGAATTCATTCATAACTAGTGCTAAGGGTACTAAAGGCTACTGGTTTTAGTACTTTCCGTATAAATAATCGGTGAAATTTTCATGTTTCACAATATTCAGTTGTTAGGGTAGCACTGTGTTGAATCATACATAATTTTAATGGTGGATTCAGAAAATATGTAAGGTAACACAATTTCATGTAAAGTAAGTTTATTCTTTTGACAAATGTAATATTCCCAGGTTTTATTATTATTATTATGTTAAATGTACCTAAGTAAACCACGAAATCTTAGACACCATGTTTCTCGCATTTGATGACTTTTGAATGGCGGATCTAGACACGCGGCAGCGTGTCAAGCCAAGTTCAAGCTGACGAACTGGCAAGCGCACCGTGTGTAATATTACACGAACCATTTGAACCCACTTTTCACCCCCTCATAACTCCAAAACTATTTCACGTAAACATGTCAAATTTGGGTCATCTATTGATACTTGCAACTTAATTAGGTACACCAAATTTCATAATCACACCTCATACGGTTATTTAGATATTAACGTCCAAAAATCCTAATTTTTATCACTGACTGACCTATAGACGTTAATTCTAACCCAGTTCCAGATGACCTAGAAAGTTCAAATTTGGCATCCAGGTAGGTGGTTGGGTGAATACAAAGGAAAAAATCAGAAACTAGTAAATTTTTATATTTTTATTCTAACTTTTCAATTAATTCATTCTCTTAGGAACGCCTATTATAAAGCGCCTAAAATATAAGTAAGAGCAAAGATTATGGTGATGATAAAGATTACTTACTAATAAGTTCTGTAGAAAAAGTAATGATATCCCATCAAAAACATAAATGTAAAATGAGAGCCAAGTTCAATAAGTATGCTTTAGTCGTTGACTTCAGCGACAAAAGAAGTGAGATCTAAACGGGTGCCAAGTACAATGATCAGTCCTAAAACTTATTTATAACAATATGAAATATTTTTAACAACTTTAAAATATCATTTCATCTCATAATTTAGGATATTATATTGAAGACTAAGGTCTGACTTGGCTAGTTTTTTAAGAGTACGAATTATATTAGGTATAGCCTTTGCAAGTTCTTATTTTATTCTTCTAAAAATTTGGCTTGCTGGTAGAAACTAGCGATCGGACATAGTAGGTAAGTAGTTAATAGGTAGGTAATTCGTATATGAGAACTAGCCAAGTTAGACCTTAGGCTTCAATATAATATCCTAAATTATAAGATGAAATGATATTTTAAAGTAGTTAAAAATATTTCACATTGTTATAAATAAGTTTTAGGACTGACCATTGTACTTGGCACCCGTTTAGATCTCACTTCTTTTGTCGCTGAAGTCAACGACTAAAGCATACTTATTGAACTTGGCTCTCATTTTACATTTATGTTTTTGATGGGATAACTTTATTCTTAGAAGAAAAGTTATAAAACACAACAATCAACTGTAATGTAACTTACTTTATTTATTATAACCAAAATTATAATATTACTTTTATTATAAATTTATAAATATTATTTAATTATTTTTGATAAAATAAATTTAAGAGCTTATTATGCGTTTTTTAAAGTAGGTATTTACACAATATGTTGGAGTTTTAAGTACTCAGTAAATATACATCTGCATAATTTTAAAGATAGACCAACCTTACTCTCCATCGAGTCCAGTTTAATTCACATCTGAAACAAACAGAAATCTATATCAATTTAACCGTTTTATCTCTTCGTTCAACATCACACTTGAATTATTTGACTTTCCCAAAGTCTAATGACAGCAGTCGCTGACACTCGGTGCGCTGATATCTCATTTGGTGATCCTACTAATATTAAAAATACGAATGTTTTTGTGTGTATGTTTGTCTTTTTCATCTCAGTACCGGATAAACGGTTTTATATGAACTTAGATTAATCTAAAATGATTTAATCTTAAGTTACTTCTTATCTAGAAAAAAAATCCCAAGAGGATAAAAAGGGAGTGTAAAAGAGCAATACATATTGATCGATTTTTTCAGCTTATAAAAACCATTACTCTTTAAGAACATACATTGAGTGCACAAAGTACGTACATAGTAAGTTGCAATTGACTTTGCCAAACCAGTTTGGAAAATTACAAAAAGCATTTATACCTAAATCGATTTTGAGTTCTAATTCGACAAGTTTTCGGATATAATCGGCAATTTTCGGCTGTTTATCACCCGCTGTGCAAAGACGTCTAGACGGGACGCCCGGTCAAAGGCCCGGACAAAAGGGCACGGCAAAATTGAAAAGAAAATACTCCTTCTAATGTAAATTCCCTATTTTTCGAGTCTGAAATGAAATTGAAAACCATTCTAATGTTATTTTGGTTGGACAGTCGTGTAAAATGATTTCATATCGTCGTAAATAATGGCTTATGTGTGAGAAAAAGTATACTTGCAGTAAATTTTAAAATTTGTCCCCACACAATTTTTATAAATTCAAAACAGCATTATAGAGTTATTACAGTAAACAGAAAACCCATGTACATATATTTTATGTAAAACATATTAAGTACGATGACTAACGTGTTTTATTTATATTTTTTATAGTAGTTTATACTTACTAATAATAAAATTGTAAAAGTTACTCAAAAATAGTCAAGCAATACAATTATATAGGCCTGTCTATAACGAATTGATTACCGGACTTGTACATTCCAATCCAGTTCCTTTTACGACTTTTTAATCTTCAATTAATTCAGCTCTTAGATATCCATAAAACTTAATCATGCTATTTAAATGGATAATTTTTCTCTTTACTTGTAAAGAAATAAAATTAATGTAAAACAAACATTAAACTTGAAACTGGCAGCTGTTTATGTATTTATCTTGATGACTGACAAGTAACTTTTTTAGCCAATGTTTTTGATCAGTCTATTATTTTATTCCTAATTGTATTCAGATGTTTGCCCTAAAGAATACCGCAGCTGTATACTGCGTTGACAAAAGTGGCTTTTTACACTCTGTATTTAAGTTTTCAGCATTCATCCTCCTTCGCCTATGTAAATGTTAAAGGAAAAATCCATGCAGATAAGTAATTTATTCTGAGTGGGGACTTGTACGACCCTAGGGGCCCAACTCGGGAAATATGTTTCGGATAATACCATTCTTTTGGATCAGTTTGTAGCACCTGATGCCACCGTTTTTGCAACTTTCAAAGGGATGGACCGAGATTTTTTTAATTTGGTAGGATTATGGTGATTTTCTTTTCTAAATCGCGTTCAATATCCAAAGAATTTATTATGGTACATTTAAAACGCTTTATTAAACAAGCTGCTCTGAAAATGAGATCCAATTTTGATAAAAAAAATTTCCTTATCATAAAAATTTTGCTGCAATGCATACAAAATGAGATCAATTTGTGGAAAGCTTCCAAGAAAATGTGGGTAGTTCTATTTTAAAAGGAGCTCTTAAGTCATGGTTAGATTTAGGTAGAGAATTCATGCCAAACAATATTGGATTGCTTCATACAAAGCAAGTTTTGAGCAAATATACTTCGTAAAATTTGATTTAAAAAATAAGTTTACACGTAGTACAAATACGTTTTGTGTAATACAAGTAAAAGGGTTGTACAATAATAACAATAATCATAATTCATAATTCTAAGTTGGCACCTGTTTTGTGCCGTTATGTAATTAAGTTTAACTTTGCCGTCCTTCTTAATAAACAGGGTGGCTGGTAACAGAGATATTAAACAACAAACGTCCTCGTAATTATGTTAATTACTAAATAAAGTAAGTACCTAACCGCATCTGAGAGGGGTGTTTTGGTGCATGAGGTTATAGCAAAAACATTCAATTTTACACTGGCGTTTTCGGGAGCATTAGCGTATAACGCCTACAATAAGAGTATAATAGTGACTTATAAGTTACACATTGCGCGCGCAGTATAAAAAAAAATGCTTTGATATCCTGAGTATTTTTTTTTAATTCACTCAAGTGATAATAATTTTACTATTTTCAAATAGTGATGCGTTACCTTACATTAAAAAAAAATAGCGTAATTATTAACTTTGTTTTACGGTTAAAAGGAATTTATAGTAATATTCGACCTTAACGTTTTCCTAAACCACTACTGCCGTACTACGTTTACCGTATTCAAATAAAACAAAGTTCAAAGTGTACGCAAAACCGAATACAATTATCTATGTACCTCATTTTAATAAGTTTTTATACACTTACATATTTTGTTAGATTTCTCCGCAGTGTTGCCGGTTTACGCTGGTTCTTATCAAACCCGTTATGTGGTCAAATATAGTGACAACGGGTGGACCAAACTGAACCAAGTGTAGGCCAAGTTCTAAGGAAATAACTAGAGGACGGGTGAGGTCAACGTTATTGCACAGTAGTGGCAAATTATAGACGTGTAGCGAAAATGGAGCAAGACGAATAATGTAAATTTGTGTTCGTTATACGAACTCAAATTTGTTATATTATTCCAGACTTTTGCTCCATTTCGTACGAGAGGTTTTAAAACATTATAAATAAATTGCGAGACCACATCATGAGGGTTGTTATTGAGAGAGTTCAACCCTTCCTCTCGATCACTAAATAGGGTGGGACTACCCCATTTTTTAGTTTTAATACATTATTTTTAGCAACGTGCAAATAATTTATATTAACGTAGGTAGGTAGTCTCATCTATATATTTTTTCTAGTCCATTTACATCGCGTAGGTAAAGGTACTACATTATAATAGTATACTAGCTATTATTCGAAAATGTATATAAATATTCTCAGTCAATGAAGTCATTATCGTATAAAAACTATTGTGTTTATTTACAAAAAATAATAACTCTGTAAACCGAACAGTAAATTGTAATTTCCCCGACAAATTCCTGTTTCATTAAATTCAGCGTTGATAAATTTACCGACATTTCTTTGAAACTCAAGAATATAATTACGAAGTTTACGATCTACCATGACAACTGATAATACATTTTTATGCTGTATTGGCCAATCGTATTTTAGTAAAATCATGATTTCGTGTGGGCATGTCGCTGATTCCAGTCTTTCAAATTATTGTTTACTCAATTCCATTCTGTGTGAAATTATACAGTGTAGGTTAAATAGTCAGACGTAGGTCTGGAGACTATCTCATTCAAAACATAGACGGAGCGAGGCAAATATGAAACAGTGTAGCGACAGCACAAAAATACCAAAACTTTTTCATGAATATTTTTAAGAGCCTCTAACTAGTGACATCGTATTTGTATCCACGAAAAGAAACATATTGCAAAATCTGATGTACTCGTATGTTGTACATCAGATTTTTCTTTACTACTTTAAATTATGGGCCTAAACTAGGAAGTAATTATTTTATTATGGTTTATAGATTTTGCTTTCGTAACTTACTGAACAATTTCTCACTTACACTGCTTACTGAGCTACTTTTTTATTTAAATTGTAATGTAATTTCATTCTCTCCATAATACGTAAACCTCCATAATTATGATCACGCGAGCGCTCTCAAATCCCTGTTTATCATTTCGCCCTTTACGCTCCATTTCGAGCAAAACTGCCTCATAGAGCGCAATGAATATTAAATTATCTAAATGTCACAAGCAGACGGTATTTTGAAAGGGCAGACTGTACCTGCTATATTAGCTTCCGGCGAGAATGGCGGCTGGCGGCACGAGTGAGACGTTGCATATCGTTGAGCTTACTGTGCTGTTTTCATTATACAAACCTACTATGAACATTTTATATTCACCAAATTTTGTTTGAAACTTATGCAAAATAATAATAAAACTAGTATACTTAATTAAACAAATGTTTGTACTTTATTAATTAATTTGATTGCAGTGAATAGTATAAACTGTGAAAGTTTGACTTTACGCAGTTAGTAAAGTTAGATTATAGATGATGATGATGATGATGATAAAGGTTTATTAAGCAATTATATTGAGGTTAAATATAAGCCTATTATTTCATTGTTGTTACTTGAATATAATACTCGATGTAGGATACTAAAAATTGCTACGAGATGCTACGCCGTAGCACAATTGCGTAAGTAAAAGGTGCCAAAGTATAATAAGTATGTTGCAAAAAAATCCAATTCATTACATTTTCTCGTTCAATTAGAACCTTATATTGCTAACGCTACCTTAAACCCTACCGATGGATATCACAGATAACAACTATCAACACAAATTGTAACCCTTGTTTCATCCGCCAAATTGGTTGCATTTCCACACAAATTTTAACACGAACCATTGTGAACACACCCTATTGTACTACCGAAGCTATCTGCTACTGAAGTGTTAAATAGAAATTGGCTTAATTTGTTGCCAGAGACACGAAAATTCCCCGCATTCGTACGTGCCGCCGCGACGAAAATAATGCTATACTTTTGATACTCCTTCGGATTATTTCACCGCGTCTGTTAATTCATAATGCATGAAATCAGATTTACTGCTTTTATGTTGTACTGTTCACAAGTAATTTAAGCGTGATCTCACGTCGTATAAATATCAACAGCAGGTAATTAAAAAATCAACGCAACAACGTAAAAAGTGCTCTGCTCAACAGCCACTGACGTGACGTACACACTCGTAAAAACCGACTCATGAAAACTATAAAACGCCAAGAAAACAAACACGGTTGAAAAGTATCAATACCATTTAAATAATTATAAAACAGCGGACAAAGTCAAGGCTCTCGAAGCTAAGTGGAACTAGTAGCCGCTTGGCTACATCATCAAATAGAAATCAAACTTTATCGCCCATAAAATAGAGTTTGATTTACAATAACGTGTTTGTAGTTTTTCTGTGTGACTCTTGAGCACGGGTTGATGACAGTGCGACCACAAGAATCGTTACAAGAATAATCGCTGCAGGTTTTATAGGTCGTAATTGTTGTCATAAAGTGGTAGCAAAAATGTGTTTTTACTTCGGCACGAGACGTATTTATTTCCCCATACATAATCGAGGTTCTATGATCATCGTGGGAAATCAAATATTACATAACTGTTATAACTAAATAGTTTCCGTTTTTCCCATCTCTAGAGGATTTTTTTAATTATATATCAAGGCTTTTTGACATTTTAATAAAGTTAGCCAAGAAGTAATACACAAATCCGCGAATACAGTCAGGCATTTTAATTAAACACACCATATAAGTAGATGAAATAATACGCAAATTGTAAGGGAATAAATTACAATATTTAATTAGGGTTCGCGAGCTTGCCATCTTTAAAGGATTTTATCACAGTTATAATCCTTTGCACGGATTGCGTTTCCTTGAATTATTGTTGTATAGGTACCAATTAAAATGTTATCAAGGAAACAGATATTTACTTTTCTATATATTATTTTGATGTTTTGATTAATAACTAGTATTTATGGGTTGTGGACAAAAAAACAAAGGTTATTTTCTGTCTACTACTAAGTGACGTTTTCCTAAATACTTTGTATACCCAAAAGAGCTCTAGGTGAAATTTTGTACTGCAAAAGTGAAGCTATCATTTCTTTGGTAGGTTTAATATGACATTTTGGTTATATAAGAGCTGATTTCGATTTTGTAGATCTACTTGGAGTATATTTTCTTTGTAAAAATGTTCAAATGTTGTGTATTGGGTAAGAAGTACAAGTTTTGCTGTAAGTTATTAATGAATTCGATTCGAGCGTGACTTTACACCCACGCGTGGGGCGTTGTAAGGGTGTCTCTACGTGTGTTGCGAGCAAGTGTTTGTTTGAACAACACTCGTCTTAACACAATTCGATGAAGGATGGCTTAGGTACTTCTGACAAATTCAGTTTTATTTATACGTCTCTCATGGATTTATAAATCTTGCTTTCGCTAACTTCCTTGTGAAGACTTAATTAAGTATCCCAATCACCCAACCAATCAAACTATATCGGGTTGGCTCAACCCTGTATTAGCTAATTTGGAGAAAAAATAGGCTTTTCAAAAAACAACCTTAAGTTTATAACTGAGAAGGTCCAAACTAAAATAATAAATAAACCAGGGAAATGTCAATTGGAACCGTCCCAGATAATATTAGCATTTTGAGGTGTAATTTACAGATAACATATGCAAATAAGTGGCCAAAAATGTATGATATGTAAAACCTTTTTTAAAAGTGCTAGCCATGTACGCGGGAATGTTTTATATTTTTATTTAGACTTTTTAAATACATTTCCTTTTGTATTGTCACGTTTAATTTATGAGTTTTAAATATTTTTTTTGTTATCCTATCGTGTCTATATGAGACAAGCGAAGTAAAGTTTAATGCTCACTGCAAGACAAAATTCATGATCTTACTACACTGAACTGGGTATAAGTAAAGTGTACCTACCTACTGCTATTTATTCCGTGCCTAACACATAGTAAAATTACACAAAATTACGAACTTCTCGTGACTTCGTTCGCTTAATGTTATTTTCATCTTCAACGCTGGACCGCTTAGATTGAGTATTGGGAATTCCCTTTTTAGTACTCTTCTAGAATCAAAAGAAACCTATACTTTGCAATTCTCTAAGACCGATGGTTTGCGCTGTCAACATACAGCGCAAATCTTTCAGCCAGGTTTTATATAATATTAAGTATTAACTTTTCGGGGTCAAGCCCGCAAAGTGATCGGGCCACTCTCTGTTGCAATACGGAATATATTCCGATTTGTAGGCGTAGTTCGACGCCCGTCCTCGAAGCCCAGGGCGCCGACTGACTCACCGACCGCTGCCGATTGTTCCACAGTAAACGTCACTTGAATCGGTAACTCAACCATTTTATGACCAACTTTGATAATATATGGGACGTTGCGTAATTCTTCTTTAGCTTCGCCTTATGCGAATGTCAGTGCAAATATTGACAAAACACCGATGACTCGTTTTTACTTTATAAGATGTTAGTCAAGGTTTAAATTTGTATAATTGAGGGTGTGGTTTGACACACAAGGCACCGTCTCCACTGATGCGTTGACGTTAATAAATTAAAAAGTCACCAACGTAAATATTATAGGCCGTTAATCCGGCCTGTTTCCGAACGCTACTTGGCACTTTTTATACAATAAACCTTCTCTGGCGGTCGTTAACAAGAAAGATGAGCTCTAACAGCTTCGGTTTATGGACAGTAAAGTAGCCGGCACGTGTCATGTTTTCCGCGACACTTTAACAAACAAAGATTAATTTTAGACCAGATTCACACCGGCTTCAAAATAAATTCTTCCTCTGAACAGGTGGCGGAGAAGCGACTGTACCATTTTAAACTGTATCATAAACAATTAGTTGGTTCGGCCTAGTTAGTCGCTCTACCAATAATTTAGAACGGTCGGAAAATAATTTTGTTATAATAAAACACTAAGCAAATAGAAAGTTAAATTTCACACGTAATAAAACTAGAGGTTGATGACCTTTTTGTTATTTAGAAACAGTCGTCCTGAGTCCTATCGATGCACTCGTGTCGACGAACTCTCAGCTGAAGGATTCTCGACTCCTAAACAAGTGACATCAGATGTCACAAGTCGAGGATTACAACATTATTTTGTTGCTCGTTTATAGAAAATAATGTAAAAAAACCACGTGTTTTATAGCCTGCTTATTCAATAAACCACTTTAAATAGTATCTAGATATCAGGTTTATTTATATTTTTTTCTATTTATCTCAGAGATGGAGTTTAAAAACATACGTAGGTATAGATTATATGTTACCGAGAGCGAACATTGGAGCAAACGCAGGTACGCAGTGAGATAGCCAGCGTTATAAATAGGTAAAGAGCGCAAATAGAAGCAGTTGTATCGGCTTCGAGCCGCTACCAATCGATACACGATATCCCCGACTCATCACGCCTCAAATCCCTACACACCACATCGGAAAACACATCTTATTTCCTTAATCTAAAATTGCATTTCGGGCGTCGGGATACCAAGATTGTTTGCTTTACCGAAAGGAAAGAAGACGGAAGCGCACATACTTGTGTGGATATGTGTGTATGGGTAGTTAAAAGTTAAATACCAAACATGTTCTCGTATTATTGGATCTTTTCTTAATCAAACTAATGGAAATGGCTATAAGTTTAGGGTCGGTAATGTTGCTTGGCTACGGTTTCGTCTGTAATTCAGGTGGGCAATTGGGTAATTTATCGAGTGAGGTTCAATTAGAGATCGACGTTTTGTTTAAACGTGAGCTTTATAACGCGATGATGAAGTTTTGAAGTAAACATTACTGGTAAAGCGAGTATTCTAAATAACTGTTTATTTTTTTTTATGGTTGGAACGTAGATAAACGCGTTTGTGGGATAATACCATCATACACGATCCTACGATATTTCCTACGGTTGGAAGATGATAATTTAGTATTCTGTGTAGCTTTTAGGTTAAGATATTTTCTGTATACCAATAAGGTTGGTATTCATATATTCGTTCACGCTATTTTAATTACAAATCTTTGAACTTACATGTTTTAAATAGTTTTTTTATTTAAATTTCAATTTGAATTTATGTTATTTATGATGGTTTCAACTGACTACCAGACAATTTTGTAATAAATCACTTTATGGCTTGGCACATCAACTCTTTAGTGGTATTTATTATCAAATTAGCAAATAAATACTCATTCAAAACCTGTTAATCGCTTAAACTTACGTAAAGATGACACTTACCATCAAAAATATACAAAAAATTCTTTAAAAATTCTACAGAGACGGGCGGCCCGTTATGGACAAAGTTTTAAATAAGCTTCGACAAGTTTTTAAATAAAATCTTAAAGTTTTATCTTCAACTTTTGCGTTCCTATTCGACGATGAACTTCTATCACTTTCGTAGAATACATTTCGTAAGCTGCCGAAACCGAAAGATATTGGATGGAAACTTTTTCCGGTAGGTTTGGAAGCAGTAAAGACATTACCAATTTTCTATTCGGTTACCAGTTATGTCATACTTGTCACAAATTTGCGATATAAATACAGTTTATGGTGTAAGTATAAAAATTTCCATGCGTAATGCATAAAAAAATAATGTTATCTGATATGTGAAAGTTTGGCTAGTTGCATATTCACGACGTTTTAATAATAGGAAAGAACAAGAGATAGGGTGAATGAGATAAATAATTACTTACAGAATGTTGTAAATCGAGGTCACGGTGCTGATGGTAAAAAGTAAATAAAAATATTTGACAGAATAAAAATATATATTAAAGCGGCGTTGTCCATCAAAGAGTTTTATTGCCCCAGTACTACATTTCGGATAGAGAATAACTAATAAAATCAATTTTCTAATCCGCCTATAGGCAAAGCCTAACTAGAAATCTTCAATTTAATTTTTACGACCAAACCTAAATCTTTCCTCTATAATTATAATTAAATATTTCGATCAGTAAAATACCGACAGTCATTTGTACCGTGTTAAAATGTGCACGAGAATTACAATTCTTTTACGACCCAAGTTTTATAGCATTTTTATGGTTTTTCAATTGCCTTCGGTTGACAATTCGATCCGTGTAAATTCTAGCAATATGTGTGTGTGAAGAACCCGACGGTATTAAAATGCTAATTCGAAGTTTAACTTTATTAGACTTTATTTATAAAAAATCCACCCACCTACTTTTTTTTAACGTACATCTGCACTGGATATGATAATGTGGGTAATTAGAATCATATTATTAATAACTGTTTTGATTAAAATTGGGCTTAAAATATCATAAAGTTTCATTACCATGTAGGCGTTGTTTCCTCACGCGGTACCAAAACAATACCCTAAAAACCTCAAGCAAGCCTTGTGTTACAAAGTATTTTTTCACCAGTTAATATAGGTACCTATCCCTAATATTTTACGTTGATCCTTGTCTAAAAATTCATTAAACACACAAGGGCCTATTTGTATAATGGACAAATTAGTAACACGTGTCTACGTGGATTTTGCCTGTTATTTATCGCCCCGGATTTTTCGTCGAGCTCAAAGCTTTCCTCAAAAATATTTATCCAATACACAAAATCAGTGCCGCCTCATCACTTATGAAAAATCGTTTCTTTCAGAGTCCACTATAAAAAGCTCATTCCAAATTAAAATTAAGGTCTAGCGTAACCAAAGAAAAGGATCTTATATTTTCAATGCGCTCTTCACAGCGAATTGAACTGTAAACCAATGCTTGTAGCAGCAATTTGGCTTGTATTTTTATGTGTTTACGACCTAGTTAGAACACCAGTTGTCAAAATAACTGGTTGTTTTTCAAGATCCATTTGTGCGGTGAGCCACACTAGCTCTGAATTATAGATGTTAGAACAACAAAACGTGTCGATATTTTAGTCGTGTTAGATAAAGTGTTAAAGTGTTTTATGCGCATTTAGCTAAAATAATATGTTAAAAATACTGCAGACAGAACGTTCAAATACCTTACCGTAAAATTTTCGTTAAAGAAGCTATATCAATTAACGTTGGAAATACGCCTTTTAAAAATCAATAAACATAGTTTTTAAAGATCAATTAACATGCGATCGGGTTTGATATGAGTAAAACGAAACTTGATAGTACGTGCAAGTCATTTCTAAGCATCAAAGTCATTATTGGGTTTGTATAGGTAAATACGCACACATATACACAGGTTCTCGTACATAGCATACCTCGGAAAGTCCATTAACATCAAGTGTTATTGAGGCCGTATCTGGAACCCCGAGCCACTCAGATAGCCCCGCGTTCCATTAAAAGAAATCATAAAGTTGCATTATTATGTGTTAATAATTTCAAGAGAAAGAACGCCTTCACAAGTCCCTGCGGTAGATTAAAAATTCATATTCATTTGTAGTAAATATTTCATGTACACTATAGCCGGAGATTTGTTTGGATATTGAGAAATGAAATGGGGTTTCGCCTTATCGGGCTCGCTTCTTCAGTAGCTTAATTTGGAACTCGCGTGTGAAGGCTTCGTCATATTTTGTTGAGTTCAAACAAATTGAGAGTCTTACAAAAAGTTTTTGTTTTTATATGAGACCCAAAAAAAAGTTAATGATAATTTTGTTTCTTAGTTTGGTAAGTATAAATTATTGATTACTTTGGTTATTTAAGAAATTTTAAATCAATCCCAACTTGGAAACTTAAGCAATAATTATTAACTAGGGAGTTCTCTGCAATGTCAAGAGTACCTATACATATATAGGCTAAAGTATTTTGAAAGTAAATTCATTCTAAACAATAATTGCGTCTATAAATTGCTTATACTTTATGATTATGAGTATAGAGCATATTTTTTATGCGGAAGGCAAGCAAATTATATTTAGCCGCATCTACCTACGTATGCGGTACAAGGCAGGGATCGAAAGGCGTTTACTCCGGCCCGTCTCATAAAATCAGTATCTAACTGCTCTGCATAATATCAGACCTGTTTTGAGCTGAACCGAACACACATGAAGTCTGTAGGTATTTCAAAAGATTAAGATTACGTTTGACACGTTATCAACGTAGATAAAATGCGCAAATAGGTACCAACTCTTGGTATCTCTTTCCCTTGAATTATCATTACTTGGTACTCGGCGGTTCCTGATAAGAGCGGTGTCCTTTTTGATTATTTAAAATTTACGTTTTTTTTTTGTGTAAATTTATAAAATTAAGCTCTTAAGTTTAGTGAAATAAGCAGTTTTAATAACTGTGATATCGGTCCTTATCTTACTTATTTTATTTACTTTTCAGTATAAATAGATTAATAATTTAGAAAGTTTTTATTTTTAAAATTAACTTAAAGTAGGTATTTGATATAAATATTTAAACCGTAATTTTTTAAGCTTTTTTAAGATTATTGTACATTCAAAAATTTGGAAGTATGTATATGATTAATTTACTAGGTTTTTTTTTATTTGAAAGATTATTATACATTCAGAAATTTGGAAGTATGTAGGTATATGATTAATTTACTAGGTTTTTTTTTATTTGAATTTGATTTTCATTTTTTTGTGTTTAATTAAACTATTTATTTAACACATTTAGTGCCTTGTATATCTAGATTACCTAAAGTTGATGACTGAATTCCTTATTGTAATAAATTGCGTTTTCACTAAAATAAAAGCACTACCCTGATACGTTTAGGCAATACTTGACAAAGCCATTTTAGGTGACATTCAAGTTACCCCTAATCTCTCTATTTCGATTTCCTCCGCCACACTTCAGCTGTAAGGGTAAGGAATAAGGTTTAAAGTCATTTGGCACTACGAATCGAGAAAGTATAGGTACCATTGTTTTCTTTTATTCGCTAGGTAGATGTGAAAGTTCGGGACGAAGCAATTCCCGTTCCCTCTCGGTGGGTTCGGGATGGCTTTAGGGATGGTTAGCGTTTTTTAGTTATTTTTAGAAATGCTTTTACCCTTTTAAAAGGGTGATTTCAGACGATAGCGTTTTCTTGGGTAATAATGGTGCTTTGCTGAATTGCAAAATGTAAAGTTGAACTATGTTTTCGACTTCTATCTATTTATTTAAAACTTATTAAATAGGCAATACCTACGTGAAGGTATTGCCTATTTAATAAGTTTAAAGTTGTGTATATTTACGTTGAAAAACGCGTGTCAGTTTTACAATTATACGTTATGCTACAACTAAAGCTAGATATTTACAACGATACATGCATCTTTTTTTAAACAATGTAGGTATTGCCACACACATTAATTAATTGATGCTGACATGTGTATTTTACTATTGAAACGTCAATTGGGGATAAAATGTATGTCAAGTTAAATAGTAATCAATTCAGAATTCTCTACCAATAAAGCTAATGTGAGCAACCACAACATTACATACATCAGCGGTGTTATTCCGATACGTCCAACGTACGAAAGTCGAAAGCGATATCCCCCCGAACCTACCCCGTAAGTTATGCCCAAAGAGCCAATGTTTACCGCCAATCAAGTGTCGTACTTTACTGCCCGCAGTCAGCGGTAACTTACGGCAATGAGCGTAGGACTCTTGCTAATGAGACAGCAATTTCAAAGTAGCCCGTTTTCTGTCAAATACTCTTTACTGGAAATCCGTTTTGTTTATACCACTGGCAAAAATAATGACGAGATTTTTTTATTTATAGCATGACAGTTCATAAAAGTTCTTTTGTTGATTTAAAACATGAGTGTAATATTCAGTAAAGAGACCGCTGAAATTTTAACATTTATTTATGCGCATTATTTTTCCGGTCAAAGGACTTTATATATCTACCTAACGTATTTGTTTCGCGCCTACCTACGTTATAAATTGAGTGGGTTTCTATAAGAAATTCAGCCCTTCCAGCCTAAATAGTTTATAAGAAATGAAAGGGATGTTGGACCCAGGTATTCAGAAATGGGGTGCCTTTTTGTATCAACGTAAACTTGTCGAGACATCTCATGCATACAATATACCTACATACGTATGTATGTACCAACCTATTCAATGGTAGTATGTATTTTATAATTATTTTAATGTATGGAAAAACTGGAGAACACGATGATAAAGTGACCAAATTGATACAAATAGGTACTATTAAAGCAAGATAATGATGAACTATATAGCCTACTATCGGGCTTTACCGGTGAGTGAAGTAATAGGCCGCGCACTTGCATAATGACAAACCTTCCACTATTTCCATTTATGTAAATGTTTTTTTTAATATTGGCCATATGAAATGAATGTTTTTATTTGCCAGTAATTAATTTACATTAATAATATCCAATTTTGTAGCCTGATAAGGGCAGAGATATGATAAGGTAATTTTTGTTAAAATAATCTATAAGCATAACGTAATTTGTAGTTATTTTTAAACCAATTTATAGTAAGGTACCTACATCAATATCCAAATGTTTAGATCTCGATGCAACCCATCTCAAGCGCAGGACTAAAATACATTCAAACACGAAAGTGCCTACTTAATTTACAGACACTTTCACGAGGCCAGTCAGTTATCATGAGACTGCTTAAGGAAGCTAAGTAGCTACCACTAAATCAATTGAAACATTTCAACCGATCAGATAATTGTAGTCGAGCGATAAAATTGTGTGTTGATGGCATAACGCAGTGTGGTCTAGTAACATGCCCTACGAACTCAAATGCAAGAAGAAATCCTAGGACGCGACTCTTAGTCGCGATACATATATATCGGCGAGACAATGATGATCAATCTCAGGTTTAAATAATATTGTATGCTTGCTGGTATAAAAATAAAAAGGTACAAAATAACACCAATAACCTTTTTATGGAAAGTGTATCTGGTAACGACGTGATAGGAAAGTTTAAACATAAGTAAAACATTACAAGGAATCTTTATTCACGATGGAATGTATGTACGTGACGTCACGGGAAATAAATTTTGGTTAGGATACTATTAATTTTTGATGGTTAGGACGTTATTAGGGCAAGAAAAGTTGCAACTGACGCTTATTTCAATCATACACAATAATAAATTAATTGATTGTGGTACTGCTATGTAGTGGAAACAAATCAATCTACTATCTTACTGGTGTCTGAAATGATCATTATGTTATTGTGTTGATACGAATCGGTAGTAAATATGCGTTAATTATGTGTTTTTGTGTCAATTGATTTAGAATGATGAGCTTAAAATAAATTATTTAGGTATAAATGAAGTAGATACGTTGAAGTCATAGTATGCGGTGATTTCAATGTAAACTTACTAGAGAAAAACGGTTTAAGTACCAGAATGATTAGTTTGTTTAAATCATTTAATCTTGAACCCTTATTTATGGAACCAACTAGAATAACTGCTACTTCAGCCAATTGTATAGATAATATTTTTACGAATATAAAAGAAATAAGGAAAAATTTAATTAGCAATATTCAATCAGATCATCTTGGTCAATTAGTCACTATAGAAACAATAGTCAAAATAAACACTAAAAAAAAAATAACTTACATACCAGTTACCACAAATCGTTTGGAAAAAATGAAATTGAACCTTGCTACAACCTTACCTCGCTTATTATATAATGATGACAATCCAAATGATTTATATAATAATTTTTTCAATGAGTTTAATCAAACGTTCAATGAAATTTTTAAATCCAAAACGGTTGTGGTCTCTAGCAGTACTAAATTTTGTGAGTGGGCAACAGCAGGTATTCATAAAAGCAGGCGCACTTTGTATGAACTATACAGCGAAAAACAGTATAATTTTAGTGAAGAGTTTAAAACTAGAGTTAAAAATTATTCAAAAATTTTTAAGAATGTTTGTAGAGTTGCAAAATCACAACATATAAGTTCTAAAATTAAAACCAGTCAGGATAAAATTAAGGCTACTTGGAAAATAATTAATAGTGAGACTGGAAAAATCAAAACTCAAAGTAATGTATTAAATTTAAACATTAACAATAAAATAATTAACCAAGATACTGATGTAGCACAGGCATTTGAAACATTCTTTACTGATATTCCAGTCTCTACTACTAAATCTTTAAAATCTTCACCTGTAATAGCTCAATCTATATTAAAAGATAGTTTACCGGAATGTGATGTAACATTTCATTTTGATTATGTGAACAATAACGACATCATTAAAGCATTTAAACAGATTAATGTAAAAAAAACCACTGACCTCTGGGGCATTTCTGTTAGCGTTGTAAAATCATTGATTGAAATTATTGCACCTGACTTAGCTTTCATATTTAACAAATGTATTGACAGTGGTGTCTTTCCTAACTTAATGAAACAAAGCAAGATTACACCTCTGTTCAAATCTGGTAGTCATTCACATCCTTGTAATTTTCGACCAATATCAGTGTTACCTACATTTAGTAAAATATTTGAAAAACTTATTCTTCATCAATTACAAAAACACTTTAACAGTAATAATATACTTGATAAAAAACAATTCGGATTTACAAAGGGCCGCTCAACAACTGATGCCGGTGTTGAGTTGGTATCACATATCTTCGATAACTGGGAGGAATCTCTCGATACCTTAGGTATTTTTTGTGATCTGTCTAAAGCATTTGATTGTGTTCACCATGAAACATTAATCATGAAACTCCATCACTATGGTGTAAGGGGAGTTGCACTTAATCTTTTAAAATCTTACCTCAGTGACAGACTTCAACGAGTTGACGTAAATGGGAAACGTTCTCCGGGGTCAGTGGTAACAATGGGTGTACCACAAGGATCAATATTAGGACCATTTTTGTTTTTAATATATATAAACGATCTACCCAAACTTGTCAGGGATGATCAGGAGATTGTACTGTTTGCTGATGACACGTCACTTTTATTTAAACAAAAGCGGCGTATGACTAATTTTGACGAAGTGAATAATGCAATCTTTAAAATTGTAAAATGGTTTAATGTAAACAACTTATTACTAAATGAAAAGAAAACGAAATGTGTTCGTTTTGTACTACCAAATGTTCGACATTTAGATACCAATATAAAAATAAATAACGAAAATATAGATCTTGTAGACACCACAGTATTCTTGGGCATAACTTTAGATAATAAGCTTCAATGGGGCCCGCACATTGATAAATTGTCGAAGAGACTTAGCTCTGCAGCATATGCAGTTAAAAAGATCCGTCATTTCACCGACGTAGAAACTGCTAGACTTGTATATTTCAGCTACTTTCATAGCATTATGTCTTACGGCATTTTGTTATGGGGGAGTGCTGCAGATATTAATACTATATTTGTGTTGCAGAAGAGGGCTGTTCGTGCAATTTATAACATGGGTCCTAGAGAATCTCTTAGAGATAAGTTTAAAGAAATAAACGTCATGACAATGCCATGTCAGTATATATATGAAAACTTGATGTATGTTCACAAAAACATTAATTTATTTAGGAAAAATAGTGATAATCATAATGTTAATACTAGACTTAAAAATAAACTCGCTGTTCCCACGGTTAGGCTCACTAAAGTAAGTAAATCCTTTAAAGGGCAATGTGTACGCTTCTATAACAAGATCCCAAGTGACATGCTTGATTTATCAATTAGAAAATTCAAAAATGTAATTAAACAGAAACTGTCAGAGTATTTAGATGATAAAAAAGCTTGGGATGAAT
Source organism: Cosmorhoe ocellata (assembly GCA_963675405.1). NCBI lineage: Eukaryota > Metazoa > Arthropoda > Insecta > Lepidoptera > Geometridae > Cosmorhoe > Cosmorhoe ocellata. Next base: position 6,788,987 of record OY776253.1, on the reverse strand, counting down.
CAGCTCCAACTCTGCTAGGTATTCCTTACAAAATTAACAAGGATCATACAAAAAAAGCGCTAGGGCCCAGCGAGTTTCTTGCCAGTTCTTCTCGCACTGGGGATAGGACTGGAACTGGCACTTAGACTCACCTAGTATGTAAGACGTTTCAAAGTGATCCCTGTGATTCTATTGAAAATAAACATATTTTGATTTTGATTTTGATTTTGAAGCAAAACTACCAAACAGATTTTTTTTTCCCTATTGTAGAAAAATAACTAAAAACAATAACTTCTTTGATTTGAATTGATGTGATTCGAATTTTTTGATATAATTATTTTAATGCAATTAATGAATTGAGGAAAAAAATAAGAATAGGAGCTTACAATACCTTGAGACCAAAATTATCTTATGCCTTCTGTTTTTAGCTGCAATTTGTCCCCCAAGAGAGGTTGTTATTATATAAAATATACAAAGAGCCGTCTTAAGAATTTTCAGTGACAAAATAAATGCATAGAAAAATTCTTTCTTGTTATAGAAAAGACGGAGGGATGGGGATCACACGTCGCGCCTGCCTACATATTTTATTGACCCTGTTTGGAACACGAGAGAAAACCATCCTGAAACATATACACAGATATATCTGGGGATACAAAGAAAATGTGGACTTGGAAAATCTGTTTTATGAAATAATATTATTTAAAACTGAAGTAGAGATTTCATGTTGATTTAAAGGCAAGTTTAGATAGTTTGGGCAAATGATTGATGTAACAACTTATCCTGAGTGTCAATGAAGCAAAGATAACATCTGCGGACTTTACTTACTCCTTCAACATTATTTTCCCAATATGTAATTTTAATCAGGTAGTAAGTAATATGTATGATCTTAAGCTGCTTACAAGAAATGCAATAAAATTGATAGACAGTCATCGTTTACTTAATATATAAGTTCCAAGTGCCTTTTCAATAGATAAAATTGTTGCCTTTTTGAAAAACGCCTCTATCTAACCCTTGTGCGCGAACCCTGGAACTTTATAGCATATCAGTTGGTGCGGTATTCCCAAACTGCACTTTAGCTCCCGACCGGCATATATAAAACGTGCCCACCTATATTTATTGTATATCCTTTCCATTTCGTACAGTTTAGGTATGTTTCAGATGAATTTCGTGCCGATATCTCATGTAGGTAAATAGGTTATTTTAAGTTAGAATGTATAAAGAGAACAACTAACGTCGGAACATTTCAAGAGGATATTAATTATTATAGTTATTATAAGAAGCAAACACGAAACAAAACGTGCGCGAAAAAAACAGCTGTTTCATACATTTTAGCCAAGTAGGTATGAACTTTTGTTTGAAACAGCTGTTTTTTTTCGCGATCACATGTGCAGGTTTTGTATACAAAATTATAATAACCATAATAATAATAAATAAATAAATAATAAATAATGCTGGACAATCCACGCAGCATCATCTAGCCCCAAAGTAAGCTACTCAAAGCTTGTGTTATGGGTACTAGATAACTGATATATATTTAATACATTATATACATAGATAGATATTTTTTATTATACATAGAAAACACCCAGACCAACGGAACAAATTTCTGCAGATCATACACAAATTTGTTCCGAGGCGGGAATCGAACCCGCAACCTCTTGCGTCGCAGGTGGACTCTCGCCCGCTGCGCCACAGAGGTCGTCATTTAATAATCCCGCGTAATTTAAATTTGACGTTTCAAAAAGAGGTTAGATGGTAAATTGCGATTTCAACTAAACTCAGCTGACCTTTTTAACCGACTTTAAAAAAGGAGGAGGTTCCTAATTCAACTGTATGTTTTACAAATCAACCTCTCTTTAGGCGTCTAGACTTAAATGTGTAGAATAAATTACGCCTCAGTGTTTTCGTTATCAGTGCCAAGTCTAACTGAAATTACTTTTATTTATCTACTAATTTAGTTTAATTAATTACTTTATCATGTATCATGTACTATCTAAGAGCGCTGGTGGTGTAGTGGTAGCACCCCTGCCTCACGATCCGAAGGTCGTGGGTTCAAACCTGGTCGTGCACCAATGAGTTTTTCCATTCGAAAAATTTATGTGCGCAATACCAGTGCTCTTAAACGGTGAAGGAAAACATCGTGAGGAAACCGGCATACCCTAGAACCAAAAATTCGATGGTATGTGTCATAGGTTAGTATTCTTTTAAGCGACGATGGGCTTGCAACCTGTCACGTACGGAATACTAACTACTGTGCAAAATGTAGGCATGTACCAAATGTCATGTTTGGACTTGCCTCTGACTACCACCTTTAGATATCCTCAAAGATCTAAGTAACTAAAGATCTGAGGAGATATCTACCGAGCCTGGGGATTACAGTCGTGATCATATTTATTTTGTACTATCTATATAATAGCTTTTATCTTCGGCTAAGTCTGAATCTTCTCCAGGGTAAACTAGAGATAAAGCATCTTTTCTAATTAGACAGAACGTGTTCAAAAATAAATTGAAAACGTTAATTTGGGTTTATAATATCGTTTCTACTGCTCTGTGTTGAGCTTATCACTGAATTCGTGGATAATTAAAATATTTAAATATACGCGGAGGCGTGATATAGTACAGTTACCGACTCTTGCTCTGGCACTCGAAGTTGATAAAAAAAACTGTATGTTTTACTAATTTTATGATTTCCATAGCCTGTTATCATAATTAACGACAGTGTAAAACGTGGGACATGTGCTAAACATAATATTTGAATGTGCCTTTTTCCAACTCTCCTTTAAATATCAGTAGATACCCTTTTAGTTACTATAAATCTCTATCTAAATATTATTACTAAAACCAGACTATTAAGTGAAGTCATGATGTTTGTTTTTTGTTAGCAAAATGTTATTATGCGTTAACACTACCGTAATACCATAACGCTAGTTTAAAAGCTTATTTCTTACACTCTTCCTGATTTAATTTTGTGCGATAGTAACAGACGGGGAGTATAGATACCTAATAAGATTATATCAAGTCTTAAGACGGTGGGGTTATGAAAATACTCTTTGTGCTATGGGGTACATAATTCACACTTTATTACGACTTAACTGTGAACGTTAATTAGCAGATTTGTGAAATAATTGCATGTAATTAGGATTTTAACTGTAGTATTTACGGAAATTTAACTATTTTATTAATCATTATGTATCATAAAGATAATTTTTATAAACTGTGAAAGAGACTCGCCATTTTACTAAAACTCGAAAATTACTTAATAAAACTACACTTTCTGTAAATGGGTCAGAAATTAAATAAATATTAATAAGTACTATATATACGCGTCAACTTGAGAACCATTTTTTGTAGGTTAAAAAGAGTAGCACCTAGTTTAGTGTGTAGTTATAACTCAATTATTGTACAGTGAAATAATACCAAATAACCCAAAGATTTTCCGCCAAGATTTAATACAATGTTTATGAACGTGACTTGTTAAGATCTTCAACTGTGTCAGCTATGGTGATTTTCATCATCAGTAGGCACCATTTAAAACACCATTTATACGTGAGTTAGATAAATCTTACAACTTAGGTACAATAAGCGGTGTTTAAAAACCGCTTGGCACGTATTATGTCTCATTTGATTTTTATCTATTTGTGGCAAACTTAAGACCATATTTTACGTAGTTAAATGCAATCCTTTGATTCTAAATAAATATTAAGTTGATTAAAAAACTGAACATTGAACGTTGGTTTCTACTGTTGCGTCATATCCTCTGTGACTTCTTAATTGCATCCGAGAAAACCTTAACAAGGCAACGATAAAGTTGTAGATGGAGTTACTTATTGATCTAAGCACGTAGTTGAGTTGACGCGCAAAGAAGAAGCACAATAATGTATGAATTTATTTAGTAAATTTTCTTACACATTTTTTTGTTTCAGATATCACAGCGACCCTTGTCATTGAATGGATTTCAAGCACTCACAATCAGCATTAACGCACGTACTGCCTACCCAATATAAAGTTTAGTTTATTCTTATTGCAGATATGAACAGGCTTCAATATTTTCATAGTTTTATAGTAGGCTTGAGACCCTGCCAACTCACTTTATCTCGCTCCTAAAACAACTGATATGTAATCGTAAAGCCATGTGTAGCCACTCTTGAGAACAGTTTTAAAAATGATTTTGAATAACCCGTTATATTTGTAAAATATTTTACTTTCGTATACCGGGATATTCAAATTATTGTAATTAATGTTGTTTATTGAAAGTGTTTTTGTAATTTATTGTTAATGTTTTAAAAAGCAAAATTATGTTTTCATGCTTAAGATTGATCATAAATTGAATTTAAAAATGTCTGTATTTTATTAAATGTTTATTTTCTGTTATGAGTTTCATTTTCCGTTCAATAATTTATTTAAGAAATAGTTTAAAAATAAAAAAGAGTTAGTGGTCTCTTCATTATTAGGTCTAAAATTGACCAAACATTTCTTGGTTAGAGCTTTTAAAATTATATTCAGCACTTCAGTTTCAGTATATTTTATATAATATATAAAATATGCTGAAACTGATAGATATTATCTACTATTTACGTGGGTTATTTACTGATCCAATGGCACAGCAATATACGAAACTCGACAAAATCCGAGTTTAAATTGTTCGTTTTACGATTATTACGTACTTCGATAGTAGGTATCTTTTGAATACGAATTCGCAACTTCAGCGTACTCACGCGACCAACAAAGCAAATCAAAAGCTACCACATTTCCTTTACAGTACAGTTGAAAATTGCTTGTAAATTGCAGTTCAATAAAGGCTCGTTACACACGAAGTTCCCAGTAAGTTTACAAGATAGTAAAAACAATATTTTAAGGGCATTATTGTCTACGTCGCTGTTGTATCCTAGTGCTTAAGCCGCGATTTTATTTCAAAGTAGCCTTCGAGCATATCCTTGTTGGACAAGTAAATGATCGTTTTCATAAGTGCGCAGGTAATCCAGGTTACAAGGCACCTACATTTAGCAACACTAGCCATAGAATGTAACAGTCGTGCTGTGAAAATCATTACGTGCGTTCTAACTGGTAGATATAAATATTTGTATCAAACTGCCCAATGAACACTTTGTTACAAGAACGATATTTTCTTCAATTTTATCCTACTAATATTATAAACGCGAAAGTTTGTAATAATGTATGGATATATGGATGAATGTTTGATACTCTTTCACGCTGAAATGGCTGAACGGATCTAGGTGTATTTGGCACAGATATAAATAATAGTCTGGAATAGCACATAGGCTACTTTTTATCCCGAAATATTTACGGTTCCCGTGGGATAGATTTGTTTTGTTTTTCAAGGTACCACGCGGGGTAAGCCGTGGGCGGAAGCTAATAGGTAGTAAAATAAGGTTTAGAAGTAGAACTATGAAATCTTGGATCAAACAAAAGTGTTTAAAGTAATGAATAACTATTGATAAAACACCTTGTAATGAGTAGAAGATTTGGTGGGCAATGGAAAAAAACACTTAATACTTAATAATACTTACAGATAAATTATTTACATGGAAACGATAACTTATGTAAAAAAACTTTAAAATGAATGAAGGTTTCTTAATTAGGTAAGAAATATTAGATTATAATGACTGATTCAGCCAATTATGTATACAAGCCGGATTAAAAAAAATCAAGATCAAACCTTATAATTTATAGAGGCTGAGTCTAAGCGGCCAAGGTTCATAAAGTTCAAATTAGTTCAGATATTTCATTACAGCCATGAATTCTAGGTTATGCTATGCCCATAGAATTAGGTAGTAAAGTTGTATCAGAAGCGCAATTCTAGCATTTTTAAAGAACGTTAAGCAAGTGTTTTATAAGACCCATTCTTATTTTTTGAAGGCAAAGGGGACTTTTTATCTGTATAATTTTTTGGTGTTCCAGACTCACCACAGATCAGCTAATGCAGTCAAGCAATGACACACAATGACTGACAGTTATTGCAGAATCTAAACCGTTGTTGGTATAAGAAACGTTAAAATTACGAAAATGTTTTTTGTAATGTTTATCTTATATTCGGAACGTGATTCAAGAAATTAACCCCTCATAGGTTCAGTAAGGGCTCAAAACTTTCATGAAAAATATCATTTCGCAAACGAAATAGTGTGTGGTCTGGAAGTTGTAGGTACTTACATACTTAAAACTTAAAAAGTAAATTAAGGCAACAGTTAGGAAGTAAATTTATTTGACCATTCATTTTGATTGGTATCACATTTGAGTAAAATCGCAAGACATTACAAACTACATATAAGACACGGTCAAAATTGATTTTAGGTTAACAAAAACTTTCTTGCGCTACTATGTTTCAGTTCTACTGTGCCACTGAATTGCTTATCGCAGAATCTAATCTTTCAGTTAGCAGTGTTAAAAATACAACTTATACAGTATTTATACTAATTAAAGATATTAAATCAATATATATTTTATTTTAGTATTAACTGACAAACTGATATAATAACGCATATCCTAAACCGCTGGTCGTAGATACTTGATAAGTCATCATCATCATCATCAGCCTATAGCAGTCCACTGCTGGACATAGGCTTCCCCTAATGAGCGCCATTGCGCCCTGTCTTCAGCTCGACGCATCTAGCCTCCACCAGCAACCTTTCGCAGATCGTCACTCCACCTAGCCGGAGGGCGTCCTACACTACGTTTGCCGAGCCGCGGTCTTGAGAAGTAATTACAAAATAATATTAAGAATGCGAATGAAGTTGTGGAGAATTCCACCAGTAATTTATAAAGGTAGGTTGACATTAAATGGTGTTAATTTAAATATTAAATGTTTAAATAAAATAATGAAGGCTAGCAATTAACTATAAATAATAATGCTTATCTTAATATAAAATTGTTTTTTGAAATAGATTCCGTTAAGTAGGCATCATATTATTTAAATTAGTGAACTTCTAACGTTATCATTCTCAATAAGAAAAGTTTTAATCATCAGATAAGTATAAATAAATTATTATTGTAAATAGATAAGTAGGTACCTATAAATAAACTGTTTATATTTAGAATATAAAATGCATATCCATCTTTGAACAAGCTAACAGTTATATAAAAAATCGCCTTAAAAATATTTCAGAAATAATCTAGCTACATTTAAAATATTCTTGAATAGGTTTATAGTTTTCAAGACATCCCTATAAACCTTTTTTTACTCCATTGTATTATTGGTATAGATAGGCTGATGCCCAATTATTATCTACTATCTGGTTATTTATTAAATTGGTAGATCTAAGTAACATTGACCTAAAATTTTATATAATGTTTTGAATCTGATTTTTTTTTTAATACCTTCTGTATTAATTATTACTACAACTGTAGGTATGCTGGTTTTTATTATTTAAAATATATTCAGATAAAAAAAAAAAACAAATATCTACTACTTAATAGTTACTCGTCCAATCCTGAAACCATGAAAGTTTCTTAATTTCAGTAAATTTGTGTGTTTTGTGCTTTTGAGAAAATGATCATAAACTATACAATAAAAGTAGAAACCTACTAGAAATTCTACATGTACGAGTATTTTCATTTCTATCAGATGAAATCGTACAAAACTTTGCCGTTTAATCAATCCACTCGGGCCTACAGTACCTCTCAAATGATTACGAAGTGTTGGTAAGTGTTTGCTTAACCGACTATGTAGTTAATGTGGTAATATTGACCATAATAACCGATCATACCCACCTATTTAAGGTTACGACTCACATAAACCACAGCCTAGAATATATAGCTGGTGCAGTCCGTCCGTAGACACGACTAATCGATGAATCTTGAGTTTCTGTTAAAGTTGTAAGGAAGCTGTAGACAAACGTGTCATGACACCCGCTTGGAGCATGACAGTCTATGGCTTGGGGGCGAGATATTTGAAAAAGTCAGTTGTTTGACAGTTGTCAGAGAAAAGAAAAAACGAATAATGATCTGAAATTGTATTTAAGATATTTTTTAATAAAGCACCACTCCATGCTGCATCCACAAGAGCTTGTTTAAAAAATAATTAAAATAAAGGCATGTCGTGGCCAAAACAGTCGTGGCTAAACAAGTGTTTTATTTATTGCCTTTCATATAATATTTTTTTTTAGATAATATACTATAGTTAGATATTTATTTGTAGTGAATATGGTACATGCAGAGGTTTTACGTTAAGTTACTTACATTTTTTTTTGTATGTTTAATTTACACAGAAATTACTAATTTAATTATTATGTATGTACTTACTGTGTATTAAATTTACTATGACTTTAATTTTACAAACTACAAAGGCTAAAACGAACACCAATTACATTATTTTTTCTAACAATCAGGTTAGATGATAAAAGATTATAATAAAAATAAAAATTATTTCCTAAAACGCTATAGTCAATTTTAACTGAGGTACTTTACCTACGATAAATACAGTTTCAGCTCTTTTTTCTTTTTCTTAACAGCCTAGTGAACTAGCTATTCCAAACCAGCTGTGAATAACCGCTGCATGGATACAATGTTGCCATAAGCAATCGATTTCGTCATTCGGAACGTTTAAATCGATTTACCAGACTAGAAGCGAGTAGGTATAATCGGAAAGAATCGTTTTTATAGTCGATTGACTACCACGTAGGTACTTACCTATAGTAGACGAATGATGGGATATTGAATTATTTCAGTGCTTGATACTTTGCCATGAGATAAATTTTTCCTAAAAAAATATGAAGAACAAGTTACTTAGTAAGTGACATGAAACTTAATAAGTAGGTTACTAAGTTATTTAGTACTTAATTAAGTTATTGTTTATGTTAGAAAGGTTGGTATTTTCTATATTAGAATATAGAAATTATTGCTGTTATATTTGAATAGTAAAGTAGGTACCTAAGGATGCAAAATAATAGACCCTTGCAAGACTTTATTGTAGTTAATAATGCACTAACTAATAAACGGCAAACTAACTAATACCTAGTAGGTATTTATATAGGTAGGTAGGTTCTATACTCAAACCTCTAGGTAGGTAGGTACTTCGGTTTCACAATATTTCAAATTAATCAAATCTTTTAATAAAAACAAGAAGCTAGCTACTAACAATCTTTTCCGTTCCTTTTCAGGACATTGTAGAAACTAAATTCCACTAAGACCCCCATATAATTATCATCTTAACTTCACCAGAATTTGGACTTAGTTGACGCCATCTAGCGGATAGTGGCCACACTGCGTTACAAACAAGCGCCCTCTGCAGGCTACGTCTAGCGCATACGTAATCTCGTACTACCACACTGACACGTGTTGCAGCTCGCTCTCTCGCATACATAATGAGAGAGATAAGAGAACCACCCAAGATGTCTTCTAAATTGGCTTTTTAAAATGCGTGCTGTTGATTGGTCAACGCGGGAGAGACAAAACTAGTCTTTTCCAGATCACGCCAATCGAACACTAGCAGGCGAACGAGTAAAGACCGCCATTCTATTTTAGGTGTGGCTCGTCCTGAGAACCTCCTTTATATTCCTGACGTATGCAGTCATTTGAGTTATGGATGATGGCGTAACGCTACGTGTATTTATAAGAAATCTGCTGAATTTCTTTCTTGCTACAATGTTGAGCGAAAAAATTATGCTGAGTGATCAGTAGGCCATAAACTTGAGGGTCTTTTTTACATTTTGTATCATCTAAGATAGGATTTTTAAGTAGGTAAATAGTCTAAACCCACTAAGTACCTATTTATACGCTTAAAATTCACTAGAACTACAACTAAAATATAGTTCTAATCTTATTACATATCTAGGTATTTGCGTAACCTTAAATTATAAAGTCTATGAATTTAGAAAAAAAATTGCCAAAGACTTTGTACCTTACCTACCTATATTAATAAGGTCACAATAAAGCTGAAAATGAATTCAAAATTAAATTAAAATGCCTACTGGCGTACCCTTGATAAAGATAATAAAAAAAAATACTTAGGTAGGTAAGTATATAAAACTTAAATCAAGCCTTTCTTTTTAATAGTAAGCAAAAATACAAAGACGGTAAAATTAAAGGAAAAGTTAAAGAGCAATTTGTGAGAGAATAAAATGAAAATTCAGTGGCGAAGGAGAAAATAAATTCATAAACTCACCAATATTAGGCGGAAGGTACCGTCACGGACAAAAATTATAATAAGATCCTTAGGCCGACCGTACCTGTGCAGGCATCGTGTCATTAACATTTAGGTAGATACTTGGACAAGTACAGTCACTACCAAATTATGTTCAACTAAGTCTCAAAAAAACAGTTCTGCGAAATTCAAATTAAATAAATAAAATAGGTTAGTTATTGCACTAAGTCAAGTGATTCATCAAACATGACCTTCATAAATGTAAAATAGTACAAGAAACCCTTTCCAAATAGTTAAAATAATTTGGGGTGTAAACTTTGGTTTTATTCCTAATTTATGGCCGAAAAAAATAACTCCGTGGGAACTTTAGTACAAGAAGTCAAGTGGCGCTTCGAACGTCACGTCGTAAAACTGTAGCTGAATGAAACATCGGCCATAATTGGCACATTAAAACGTCGACCATTGACAAAATTTTATTGACACACTGTAAGGATAACACACAACAGGTGACCGTAGGTTTTTACGAGCAAAGTCGGGCGCGTGCCACGTCATAAAACAACGTTCAAATCGTAAAATCGTAAGAGCTGTTTAAATTGCCCCTAATAGAACATTATAGTTGTCTCAATGACGTGTTTAGTTTTATGTGATTTTATGTAAGTAAGCGCCACTATAAAGTTATATGACACAGCTCCAAATGGCAATAAAATAAACAGTTATAATTTAACCGACCAGACAGACATCAGACAATGTAGCGAACACTTTAAAATGGCCATAATATATCTTACTCTCATAGTAATTTAAATTTAAAAACGTAATATTATCTCTCACAAATATCCCCAGCAAAAGTTAACCATAGTTTTTTAATGATAAAAAAACAAGGTTTACAATTTGATATGTTTAAGGACTAGGTATCTAAAAGACAAGTTTTTTATAAACGAATAATTTCGTAGGCGACTGTACCTACCGACCTTCCTGCCCTTTACGCTGTGATCCGGCAAAAGGAAGATATTTGATACCTTAGGTTTATATATCTTGAGAAGTAGTTACTCGGACTTGTAAGGCGCACTAATTTACTTACCATAACTTCGTATAGTTTGACTAAAATTTTGTGTTTAATTAATTATATTACATTTCAGTTATGATAATACTTTTTTATACCAGATAAAAAAATATAATGTATGATTTTAAGATAAATATATTTTAAGATATATGTAGCAAAATATCTAATACCTACTTACTTCCGATCTTAATTTATTATTAGTATACTTAATATATTCTTCTGCAATACGTTTTTAATTGGCGCAATATTACGTACTTACTGAAATTCAACACGAAACAATACATTTTTGTTGTTGCCGACGCCTGACAATGTATTTTACAAATCGATCTATTGAAACCCTTCTTGTAGGTATTTATAGAAGCAATCTGTTCAAAAACAGTCCAGCTCAGCGGGAAGATAACAAGATGGGGACGAGCGGGCTCTAGGGTCCTGTCACACCCACTTCGATAATGCAACGTGGAAAAAACTTACGGCTTTTCATTGTTGCACGTCATCCGTTTTCTTTGTACATCTGTAACAAGGAAAATACAAAGGTTTTTAACTTGGCCGACTATGTTAATTTTTTTTTCTAATTTTTTTTTAAATGTACATTCAAATAATTGTGAGAGCAAACAACGTCAATGTTTCTATGAAGGTACTAGGTATATAAAATGGATGAGTTGCGAGATACGAACGAAATTTTGTTTTTTTTGAACAAATTGTATATTTTTATTTACTAGTGTGACTGCTCAGTCTAGAGAGAATAAATTATTCTATCTTAGGTTTATATTTATTCATACAAAAGTGACTCAATGACATTCCCAAACAACGTTCTAAATCTTTTAACATTCCGCTTCTACAAACCAGAATAGATAGGAACGTGCCTCGAACCAACACAAAATTGTACATTAGTCGGAAAGTTCATCACCCTCTCAAGTATTTTAGGTAGGTTTAATGAAATATTTTTACATTTTCTTACAGTTAATAAATATCACGTCATTTTATAAACAATTATAAAGTCCTACTAGTGAATTATCACTACCAACTACTCACTTAAATGGTTCAATGTTTCCGTATAAGATAGGCTTATTATCTGTAACTCTTTTAATTTTGTTTTTATTTTAATCTAATTTTTTTTAAGTACATACCTGTTTAGATACGTATCTCAAAAATATATTTTTCCAAGTTAAATGAGCAATGCATAATTGCATTGTCTGATAAATAGCTTCAAATTAAAAGCAAAACTTTTCATCATGTAGGTAGAGTCTAGGTACTCAATAATTAAGAGTCGTGAATCGTTACCATATTGTTATACACAACTTATATCATTTAAATAAATGTTAGCGGGTGACTCTCCTCGTTATCTAACAGACGGATTACGCACTACTTCCCCCGCTATTGATTTCCATATAGTTATTATACATCCTTTCTACAATACACAGTTAAATTTAAGTAAGTCTGTAGACTATCGTTTAAATACTAAGTTTGGACGCTACTTCGTCTTTATCTGAGGACTACTTACTGACATTTCAGTATTCGGGCGTAAGAACCTACAGTGAACTCTTTGCATAAAAACACCATATATATATGCAAAAATCTAGTAACTAGTAGGTAAATAAGTTTAAAATAAAACAGTAGGTACCTACCTAAGTAGTAAAATACGTAGACACGAGCACGTGCGCATCATACCCACCGGAGCGAATGTTTACAATGCAACAAACGGAAGGATTTCGTCCAGATAGACTATAACACCTCATCACCTGGTCGCGTCTCCATCGAGCAGTAAAACCCGTCTGAAGCTCGTCTACGGCGTTTACGACCAAACGATACGTATAAAAATAACAATCTACCGCTATTATTACAAATGATACACATTTTACGAGCGCGAATATTTACGTTTTTATTTCAAACGTTTATGGCTTGTTGTGCAACTTAATAGCGCACTTGAACTTGCCGGGCTAGTGACACCGTTTGATCCAAATCGCGTTTTATTGTTCTACTCAATGGACGGACGTTGTTTTACGAGCGTGTCGTAATCTGTGACGCTTATAAGTCTTACTACGAACTCGTGGAGTCAACGAAACGCGCTGAACTTACAATTTTGTACGTTCCAAAGCTCATAACTGCACGTAGCAAGTGTGAGATTCAATCGAGTTATCATGAGTTATTTCACTACACCCAAGAGACATTAATACCTACACGTATCAAAATGAGTACCTGATCATGAAATGTTTTTTCTTGCAGATATTCAAACCGCACTTCTTTCCTGCATGTATAAAAGACCCGTTTTAGATAATTCATAAAAATATTAAAACGATCAAAATTAACTTGGAATTCAGAAAACAATCACACACTAACCGGTAGGCTGACTCAGTCGGTCATTCGGCCACCGCAGCTCGTCTACGAAATGACTGACATAACTCAATGGAATAACCAACCTCAATGTTTATTCTTGCCGAGAGGAATTTTATTATCTTCGTTTTTCTCCAGTTTCAAAAATGTCCCTTTTCGGCATCATCACGATAGTTCTATCAAGCGGTGAAGGCAGCAAATTTATTTCAGGTGCCGTCCCTTGCTCGTTTAGACGAGTTTACCCTCTTTGTGTAGCCTATTTGTATCCGGTCACATCGAAAAACGATAAGTCGAACGCGTCGCCTTCTCCTCACTTATCTTTCTTTAAAACATTGTCCCCGAAGGTGTCTTTGGATAAAATAATAAGTGAGGAAAATAGTGTCAAGACGCTCCAAACCTGAAATTTGCATTATATTACGCTTTCATATTTCCAAGGTAAACCTTTCTGGGGACAAATAATAGGTGGAGTGCATCTGGGTCCGTATTAAGGGACATCTTTTTATTCGCTTCCAGCTTTCGTAAATATTTTTGTTATTGGTCTGCGCCTCCCCCGTAGAGTTCGTGTTTTCCGATGTTTGTACCTGTTCTATTAGGGAATTGGATAAGTAACCCATACATTATTGATGGACGGCCAAGTCTCTTCTTCTTTCGATTTAGTATTGAAATTGTTTACGTGACGCTTTGGAAATACAAATGTTTCTGCCGATATAAGTTTTATGAGTGCAAACAGAATAATAGGTCATGTCGCAGAGACATGACCTAACATTCCTACATGACCTAACATCCATACCTCTCTGAGAAGCATCTTTAAGGGTTTGAGTAACAAGAAATTTGAAAAGAGTTCATTTCTACAGATTTCAATAAGTAAATATTTTCTCACTGGTTAACCACTAAACAACAAAAGAAATCGAGGAGGCAGCAGACGGCATCCATAATACTAATAAATTCAATTCGAAACGACAAGTTGTCAAAACATAAATTCGTAGAACCAGCCTACTCGATATCGAGATTTTCGCTCAAAAAATTTTAATCAAACCGAACTCTCTCAGCACATAAAATGCAATATTAACACCATTTTTGCATTACGTGTAGCGCCAAATACTTGCAAATGTGTAAATAAATCGCATACATAATGTGACAGGCCATGACCTTAGTATCTCGGCTTTTGGATACAGGAATGGCTTATAAAATTCTGCGTTCATTATCTGCTTTTTGGTTGGTTGTTTGTTTCGTGTTTTAAGCAGACGGTAATCTTACAAGATGGCGTGATGGGGCGCCGAGATTGCGACAGAAAAGAGGAGTGGACTGACAGAAAAAAATAAGTACTGCTTTGTTTTTGGTACGCTACCTTTTACTTACTTAAGCTACCTTTTTGGTACTGTGTACTATAAATAATTTAATTCATTGGACATATAAAAATAAACAAAAAAAAACAAAACGGAAAATTATGTAGATTTAAATACCTATCTAATGAGATTGTACCATCACTACCTAAACATTTCAGTAAATGTAATTCAAGAACGGCCGCTCCCCGATTGTCTATGTTACAGTTAGATGGACCCACCTTCCGAATATACAACGCTCTCTATTTTAACGTAATTGGGCTTTACTAAGCTTTAATTAACGAACTCTCTGAAATATCTTAATCTGACATTTGGCCTCAAGATAATTGGAATGAAGGAGGGTTATCTGACTGTCCACCAACACCGGACCGGTATCGATAAAATAATAAATTCAACATGTTTACGAGCAAAGTACCTTCGGCATATTCTCGAAGCGGGTTCTATGACCGAAGGCTTTACTCAACGTCAGATTTAGTAAATAAAACTAGAATCCAATGCGCACGCCCACAAAACATTGACTTTGTAATCTTTCTGAGATTATCCACATAGGGTTTCACTGTAAATGACGTTATTTTGTAATCTTACGATTGGATGAAGAGCCTGCCTACGCTACATTTATTTACTTTTGTCGCTCCGAGCAATGTCACACATATTATTTGTAAATTGTGGGCAATACAATCTTACTTATAGAGGCTACATGCTCGGCTCCGCTTTCACTTAAACGCCATCTCATTTTTGAATAGTAAATGAAGCTATAATATTACTTTTAGATTTTACATTACGTATTTAATAAAAAGTCATACCTTAATTGGGAATCTGTATGACTTGTATAACAATATTTATGAATCTATTTATAAAATATGTTGGTATGATGTTGGGTGTATAGAAAAATGTCAGTTGAAATAAAAGTTCATTTGCATGCAGTTACTAAACAAAACGATGACATCAACCTTGGAATGCAATATCATGCTGTGATTGGATATTTTAAGACTACATTTTGATAATATATTATATTTAATTTTTTGGCTGAGTTCATGGTGCTCAGGTATTTATAATTACCCCAAAAAACGAGCAAAGCTCGTTCATACAGGTGCTTTATAATTATAAAAAAAAGATTAGCAAAATAAAGAAAACTTTTATACTCGTAGTACTATCTTAGTCGTAATATTTCGCAAAAATTATATATCTTTGTTAATTTTTATGCAATCCTTACCTACGTGTACTGTTGCAGGAAATGCAACATCTCAGAAATACACAACATTCTCATGCCACAGATCAACCCCGGGAATAGGGGTATGCACCTCGGGGTTGAAAGCTTTTTCCAATTATTGTTAGAGGGTTGAAGCGAGCAAGACTGTGCGCTTTGATTTTCTGCGCTAAACAGCAAAAGCATGCGAATTGATATAATTTTACTTTCTACATAGTAAGCTAAGTGCTTTTAGAAATTCATGCAGAAATAATGTTATGATTTGGGATTCTAAACTTTTCCTTTTATACTTTGAGTTAAAGTTTGTTTCATAATTCTTCACTTTTTTAGAAGTTCAATAGACATGTTTTTGTAAACCGAGAGGGTGGCAAGTTTGAAAGCTACACGATAAAAATATAACCACACATCAAGAGATTTTTGACCTGTTTCGAAAACAACCTAACAGCTAAAATATAAAAATTATTCTAAATCCAGCAGTTCATAATGGCTTCTAATAAATTATTTTCACTCATAAACAACAGTCGTTTCAGCTAACAAGATACAAAGCTCAAAGGGCAGCTTGTTAGTGAATCTGAAAACAATGGTGCCTCAGTCAGTTCGAAATAGTAACAAGGTACCTTATTACAAGTTTATATATATTAAAACATGGAAGAGCCGTGTTGGCTCGGAGCCAATTAGTTGGTAAAAGGACGCCTACGATAGCTACGAACTTCAGCCATCAGAAAACATGGGAAATGCTGAAACACTGTTACTTATTAGCCGATGGGAAAACGTTTGTATTGTGTTTAGCTTTTTAAAAAATAAATTAGGTTAATATTTATTTTCTGTACTTTTTTAAAGTTACTCCTGAATTATCTTAAAATCTATAGTTAATATCTGATAAATCAACGTTTTAAATTACAAACGATTATATCGTATTATACATCATATATATAGCATTAAAAAACTATAAAAATAATTATTGTCTTCTAGTAACTAAACTAATTCTTTATAAATACTTTTTATTTACTACAGATACCTATATTATGAAATGTATTATATAAATTATTTAGGAGGTCATTTTATAAGCGTTGTAGACTGTAGAATATTTTCAGAGAAAATTGCTTCAAGCGCAAGTCCTCAAAATATTAGTTTTTTAGTGTATTACAAGTGGTAACCACTAAATAGATGTACTTAGTAGTTACGAGAATCTTATTTCTAAGTTTTTTGTATTTAATAAAATGTACCTATGTAACAGTTATCGTACATAAGCGCTTCGTCTGTGCACCAATACCTACTTTACGTGATGGTAAAGATTTTAACGATATGATTATCAAGGCTTTATATTGATAGTAGATAATTTAACCTCTTGTTATTTCATATTAAATGTTTCTCTTATGTAAGTAGTTGTGTATACAGTAAACTATAACTTGATCCTTCTTTAAATTTAGAGCAAAGTTAATCTGAGTTCTAAATCAGAGCAGATATCGATTCGTTTCATAAGTTTTCCTCGCTAGATAGTTATACTATCACAAACAATCTGGAAACGCAAAAGTTTCTTCACGTAACCTACAAAGTTACGGAAGTATATAAATAACTAATCATTACTAAGTCCGCTTCTTTTCTGTGAGTCTAATGTATTATTGGCGACCCTCCAATTTGGCAACGACATTCCACAACAGAAGCGGCGCGGCGCGACGGACCAATATTTTATACCTACTACAAGTAGACACAAGAGTTTCCTAAAAAATAACCTACCTAATTAAAATCGATAAATACGAGCCACATGTCATGCTTGGCATACATTAATAGGTTATAATTTTCAAAATTCCGTTTCATGTGCGCCATTCTACATTTTAAATTGACTCTCAACTGAAAAATTTTGTCTGACATTCAATAAATTTTAGTTTTTATTGAGTAAACTTGTGGAATGCTTGCCTATGATCTAATGTTGGTCTTATTAATTTTGATACAATCTCATTAGGAATCACGCTACAGTGCTTACGAAAGGGATCGTAAAATCTTTTTGAAAATTCTACAAAATATTTTCATAATTTTATTCCTCGGTAATTTAAAGGAAAGATCGCTTTTCTTAGATAGAGTAGGGTGGGGCACTCGCGCGTATTTCAGCCGCCTAATGTTTCTGGTGCGAAATAATTGGTTTTGGCCCGAAGAGAAGGAAAGGCGACTTAATTACAAGCACATGGGACTTCCGCTCAATCTCAGGGTCTGCGACGACCCCAATTAAATACAGACCACGACGTCCAAAGAACTTTTCTACCGTATTTTGGAATTAGACTGTTTTAGTTCATCAATTATATTGATAGCCACTTTATTTCTATTAGTTTTTATCATTGTGAATTTACTTATTATTCGATACAAAATCAAAATCTTACAACAGGTATTTTTAATAGATTTATTCTGCATTATTTTATGTGTAAAATTAAACTAAACAGCCTTAAAAAAGTCTTTAAAACATCAAGTTCGAATCGATACTAGAATAACAAATTAACCAAATAATTTGTTTGCATCCCTGCATACGTTATTCTCATGTAACACACCGCTGAGCATAATGTCTTTAATTTATACCAATACCTACACGCATGCGTACTAATTGGGATCTGTGGGTAGGTAATAATCGTGTCTTTAACCTGAGCCCACTCCCAATCGATTGACTATAGGGTTTACCAGCGCTGGTCACGTATGTACAAAATTAAATACACATTACAAACCAATTCAAAACGTTCTCATCGAAATAAGGAATGGTTCTAGTTCTCATGAGTGAACGAGAGTGTAATACTAGTGTCGGGAGATTGTACTTTCTTTTTTATGCTCCTAATCGGATATCTCTTCTTGTAGATGATGAATGCATAAAATAATGACGACTGTATTTATACAATGTGGTAGAATTATATTATCGTCGGCGTAGTTGAAATTTATACGAGTATAAGTATAATAAACTAACATTTTTGAAAATTGGGTTTTTGGACACATCGTCATTAGGAAGCAATTTACCTGGGTCACTACTCACTGCCTTCGACTAGCTGTCCTCAAAATTGATTGCGTACTTATATACTCTTCGCTAGAAACTGGAAAGAGTGGCGTAATTAAGAAGACTATACCTACAGCCAGCAGTAGATGAAACGGGTTGAATGATAATTATGAATTGTATTGAAAGAAAATATAAAATCTAGGCTAAATACGTAATGTTTGTATATTATGTTTGTTCGAGTACCTACAAATCGTGATCGTTATTTTGGTTTACATGAAATTTTGTTAATTTATAGCTTGAGAAATTTGCTGGAAACTATATGTTTTTGGCAAACAAATAGCAAAATGTGATAAAAGTTATAGCTTTTGAATAGTTTAAAACTGATAATAATAAAGCTGATAACCCAGTGCTCCAACAAGAATTTATTTTTTAGTGTTGTCAAAAACGCATGAACACCATTTTGGTAAGATAAAGAGGCTATATAGATAAGAAAGTCTTAGGTTATTATTTATTGTTACACCAAGCACTGGGTTATTCGTTATTCTTGCCAAGCCACACCCGAGACCATGGTACATCTAATGGAATGCGTATGTCCCCCAATATCTAATTTATACAACAGACTAAACTTATCTATTCCGACAGCCACAAAATCTTGAACATATCGCCACAAACAAACACTGCCGACAAGGGAAATAAATATCAAGAAATATCTTTACTATGTCGTATTCTTTTCTACTATCGTATGCAAATGTTCTGCAAATCCTTGTTTATTTTGCACTTCTGTTCGTATACTATTGTTTGATTGAAGTAACGTGGATCAACATGCTGCATAAAAATCTAAGGGCACATAGAGAATAGGTCTCAACAGCATTGGGAATATTACTATTAAGTAGCTCTAGTTATCTTTCAAGGAACCAGTGATACAATAAACGTATTACCTTGACTCAATGTCATGTCTCCAAATTATGACTTAGTAAGTGATGTGGCGCACCAGTTATCTATTCAGATAAAATTCGAACACATTTTAAACAACACTGTTTTTTAGTATCAAAAAACTTGGCTTTTAGTTTTAACCGACTGACTGCAGTACATTCCGAGAATGACTGGAAGCAATGTCTATCACTTGCAAGGTTTATGTTCCACACGTAAAAAAAACACTTAGCATTCATACGAACAAAAGTTGCGTAACAGTCTATTGTTTTCGGCATTAAAAAACACCTTGCTATGTTTGGTTCTTCGCTTTTGTCGTTTTTATAAAGAAACTGAAAGTGTATTGTTAGATTATTGTAAAGTTCACTTTTTGCTGGTGTTTTTATGGTCATAAAAATTTAGAGCATAAACAAAAAAGTCTACGAAACCCTTCCGCGTTGCAACAATTGCGCTCTGAGGTAACCCAGTACGAAATTACAGGTGAAATAGTAAAGAGGCTTCGTTGCACACTGTGTTAATTGTATTTTATTGTCTCTGGTGTATCTTTAATCGTTTTCTTTTATTTAAAATCATTGATTTATTGCAGTGGTCAGTGAGAGTGGAGAGAGTACAAAGAAAGGTATGGTTTTGGTTCGTAAATCTATAATTATTTTTATGTTCCGCAAAGTTGTATCAATAGAAGGAAATCTGTTTAATCTATATATTTCTAGAAATAGTATTGTACCCGACTGTATTTCGTAGCTAATAGTGTTGTCTAACGCCAGCTTGTTTATTATTTTTATCGAAGTTGTTCATTCTCGTTCACGTTAGCATAATTCATAATTGTCTGCTTACGTTTATTAATTCCTTAAGAGATCAAATAATACATTAGGCAGCGCGTAGTAATAACTAGGTACCTGGTGTCAAAAACAATTTATGATGTTATACAATACTACGTTTTAGAATAAAACTGAACTCGCAACTATATCTGAATATAGCGGTCCTTTTCCTAGTTCAACTTTCTTAGTTTTAATTTGAAATGCTACAAAAAAATCGACGCCACTAACTATGAGTATGAAAAACAACAATTTTTAACACTATATTTACTCAAAACAAACTTTTTACTTCTTGCAGTCTAAATAAAATTTATACACCAAGCGTATAACGAAATTCTGATAAAAATACACAAACAATAATAGAAAAATCGTCAGAGAAAGCGAAAATGTATACAAGCTAATATTTCACGTACGTGCCTCTTTGTCGACGACAGAGACAATCGCCAGAAACAACTCGTAATTTTGTATCTACGATTTATTTACTCGCTTATAACCCCTACGTTTGTTACATACATCCATTTGTACGTATTTGCAGTCTCTAGCACAATATTTGTGAAACGTGTCAACTATTGCGTCAAATGGAACGTATCTACGCGTGACACGTTGCTACACTGTTATTATTATCCTGCCTTTTTCTCCGTGTAATAAAGAGTTGATTACACCAAGACGCAGCAGCAATTGACATTTAGGATACGCAATAGTGCCTGTGGGGTGCCGATAGTACAATTTAGGCGTGTTGACATGTGGCCTGACACAACACTGTTTCTACCCAAGGAAATTAAATACGCCGAAGCAAACAGAAGACATTCAGAAACGTCTTATCACATTCCCACAGCGTGTTTACTTTTCTACTGCCTGAGTTATGTAGTTATAAGCAGTAAGATTGGATATTTATTCTGATATGCTATAGCGTAGACGTTGACTGTCAAATAAATAAGCGTCGGACTGGTACGAAACGGAAGCTAAAGGTTGGTAACCGCTTATCTAATGATAACGACACGCGACAAGCGGACGCGTTGCGTTTCAAACGATTTAGGTACGTGACTGTAGTCGGATTCAGCAATGAACAACCAAATTACCAACCGTAAAACTAATCTAAAAGAATAATATTCTAGACACCCTATGGTGTAGTTAATGTAAATGATACATGTTTGAAACAAACATTGATATGGAAAAATAATAATAATATCTCTCTCATCTTTTGAGCCACGTCGGACAATTTGAATTGTATTTTAAGATACAAGAACCGAAAATGTTATAAAAAGAAAACATTAAATAAACCAAAAGATGCAAATAGACCTTCTCCAAATTGAACAGGGATTTAAACTTTTACCAGCCAGACCCTGATCTTCTCGCGTAGCTTTTTAAAGTATTATTTATCAGATAGAATTCTTTCAATCATAAACTCTGAACGATAGGAGCCAAAGTTTATTTTTCCTTGCAAAGTGTATTCTTTTGGGACGTTATTTGTAAGTAGGGTTGGTGTAAAATATTACAGTATTTTCGGGGCGACATGCACAGCGGCGTTCGAAAATTCGCGAACCTCAATTTAACGTAGGATTTGTGATAATATGCGAATTGGATATGAAGGCGAGATAAGGTGTTCTCTTCCCAGAACCGTTTCGGAGTTAAGCGTCAAAGTTTTGATAACGGGCTTTTAGTTCGGGGCTGCGGCTAATCAAAACTGAGGGAAACTTCAGGAATGTCCCAATCTCACAGATCACGCGTGACTTGCTTTATATTTTAACTAAATAACTTTGGCAAATTAGAAGTTATTTCATCACTAGAAAGTTATAATTAAATCTGAATTGTTTCGAGAAATTTAACAATCACCGTTTAATTTAGACGTTGAAATGTAGAGAGACTTAAAAAAACAGTTTTATTATTTTCAAACAGAAAAACGAATGGCCAAACTCTAAAATTATATAATAAGATTTCATTTCAAACTCTCATAAATACCATTTTTGTGAGATCTGACTTTTTCTGTGTAAGATCCAGATATTAAAAGTTATGATAAATAGCAGCAAAATATGAAAAATATCTAAAAGCGTGACGAAATTGCAACTTTTCTATTAAATCTCCTGTCATATTTTAGAAATTATTGTCAGAATATGGCTAAAAAAGATTGTGATATTCAGGTAGAATATCAAACTTGATATAAATAACATCAAAAAATGTCTTTTTTCTTCAGTTTTGGATTAGACCTTCTGTCATATTTTTATGAATTATGTCTCAAATATTGGCTAAGACAAAGTAGTTGAAACGTGCATGTAGGTAAGCGGTCTCTTTTCAAGCCTTCGCCATAAAATGTATGATAGATGTTGACGTCGACAATCCCTCGCGTGTTTCTACCGTACCGTCCCCACTGAGGGCTGAGCTGAGCCGACCGACCAATCTAATAATAGCCCCCACCCCTCCCGCAATCCTTCACTAAGCCCTACAATAATCCGGAAATATGGGATCTTTCAAAGACCAATCTAAGTTGGGCAAATGTATCAGTCCATCGGAATAGGGTTCGGTGCGCTCGGCACCATATTTAAAATCGAACTTCGATCGAACATGATTTAAAATGGCCGACAGTTTTTGTGTCTTATTTTTTCCGAAACTGCGAAACTCAATAAATTGTAGTTGGTATAAATTAATTATACATATTATAGTAAATTCTAGGTTTTCTAAAGTTGTAGAGATTTAATGTTTGATTCCATCATACATTTAAACAATTTGACTGAAATAAAATAAAGTGTGTACTTATCTATTTTGTAGGTTTTATTTTTAAATATCGTTGATATTCGTAATCTAATAACTTTATAACCTTTGTAAATAAGGTGAGGTTATTAGGTAAAATTGGATCATATCAGATTATGTTGCATTTAAATGTATCGCAATATCGGAACTCAGTTAAAAACCTCTCAGCGTGAAGCAAAATACTGATACAAATTCATGTAGATAAGTAGGGCCGATAACCGGTGCATGTTTACCGGTAAGTAGCTAGCTGGTAAACAGGTAAACATACTCGCATGTGTTCTCTTACTTTCACTGTAACTAGAAGTACACTAAGTAGGTAATTGGTATTTTTATTTATAGCCAGCGTCTTTCGTCAATCCTGGGTAATTATAAAGTAGATCTATCAACAAACAAAATAAAGTATCTGCACAGATTTATTATCTGTGTACAGTAATTTTCACTTTTTGACATTAAATATAATAGATAACTATTTTTTTAAGGGTTATGTTATAATAAATATTTCTTCATATAGCAAATAAATCTATACTGAAAGACTCAATACACAAAGTAAATTAAAAGAATAAGGATATGTAATTTTATTTAGTACTCAGTTGTATGAGTCGTACCTACTTTGACCTCTTGCAACACTGCACTGGTTTGAAAGAAATAGTTAAAAAGAAGAAGAAAAACATCGAATCTTGCTCTAGGCCAAGCTTGTATCATGAGGACCAAATCCTATTAGCTAGCGCAATTCAGAGCTTGTACTTACCGGTAAGCGGTTGCAAAACCTGCTTTCTATAAAAACGTGGTAATAAGCTTCTTTCAGGGCCACCTGCCTGACACACGAACATACAAAGTTAATTTTATGAGCGGTCAATGTCGTTGTATTGCGAATAAATTCACAGTTTTTATAATACGTATCGAATTAAATCGGATATTTCCCATCTCGTTTTCTTAGTAACGTGAAGTAAGTATCAAATGAGTATTAATTTCGAAATATCAGCGTGTGAACATTGCTTGTTAGGGAAGGTAAAATGATTTTGTACATAGCACTATGCCGAACACAGCGTCCTAATATATGCTCACATTCTATACGTGTCGGGTTACAAATATACATTTGATTAATTGATTACAGATTATTTATTTCTCATAAAATTTACAACAAATCACTTACTGAGAAACCTTATTATATACTATAGAGTATTTACATTTATCTTAAATACAGTGAGCTTTCGGTATAAATTTTAATAATTACATTTATACAATAGAAACATTATGTTAAAAATAAAATAGCGAAAAAGCAGGGTAGTTTTGTGTGATGATGCATACAAATACTCAAGGACAAAACAAAGAAACCTATGTTCGCAGAACCACTTGCACCGAGAAAATGTGTGAACTAACGCTTTGTGTTATCCCCGGTTATATTTTGTCCCTACGTAACTCGTAATAATTACGTTTTGATTAATTTATATTACAAGTTATTTCATATCAAATTATTGATGTAATTAGATTTATTTACATGTAATATTTTCATAAAGGGTAAATAGTTGTTAATACAACTATAATACAGCTATAACTTTCTGTTATAATAAACAATATTTTTCTTAGGGATACAACAAATTAATTATCTTAACAGGACAAAGGGACTTATAGGAAAATGTATAAGGAAGCTTAGTTGTCTTGTGAGTATCAATCTATCTAAAGGCAATGAGCCGGAGAAGTAATAGGCACTACCCGTTGCTACCCTTATTCATTACAAGGTTCCGGGATCGACCGGATTCGGGTCCTCTCGTAATGTAATGGAAGAAAGGACGGAATGAAGAAAAACTAGTTGGCAAATATACGAAATGGACCAGATAAAATTATTTTTCTTGTCGTAACTTACATTGAGATACTGTCTACATGATCATTATTTTTTTATATTCATAAGAATAACAATTAAAAATAATAATAGCAGTTTTTATTAACATGGATCCTTTTCTTAAGTTAGATCTTGAGATTTAATCATTTTCAAGAGCTTTGATCCCTTTTAATTATTCTTGACGAACAAAAACAAGCATTATAAGACTTATTCAAGAGTCTTGCGTTTTGTTTCAGCTTTCTATCTTGTAAAGATACGAATTTCATTAACTTGAAATGGATTTAATCTCGACCAAAAGCCGAGTGGAGTCTCAAGAGGCCCAAATTAATTTTAAGAACAGAACAACAAGAGGCTAACCCGTCCTTGATCCCGATACACCCGCTTTGACGAAAACTCGACTTTATCAGTCTGTAAATAAGGGTTGCAGATAAAATTTTTGTGTCTGTAAGTTTGTTGTAGATTGTGTGGTATCGACTGTGGGTAATGAACAGATGGCCTAACAAGCTTATGCTTTATCAAAAGCATGGCGCTGAAATGATTGCTGGCCAATTATTTTGTTAATCGACGCCGGTTCCGACGAAAGTTGAGTTTCGGGTCCGTTTAATTTGTTGGGTGCAGGAAATCGAGTAATTTTGCGAGTAATTAGCCGTGTTTATTGCGCGAATTTCCTTACTGGTTAAACATGCAGATTAAGTTACTTCTGCACAATTGTGAACCTTTTTACCAAAACATTATTTTCTTCAAAACAAGTAAACTGTTACAATATACCTGGAATTTCAACTTGGAGAAAACATTTCGAGTTTCCTCTGGTATAAAAGAAATGCAAATAGATGGGTGGAGCGATAAAGTAGGTCCCTCAAACGCTAAGCAACTTTTCAAGACATTTTGTGTAAAGTTTGACGTTTTCCTCCGAAGTAGGTAATGCTACTGGACGGACTGTATAAAGCCGTTTTACATTATGGAGTTGAAATAAACGGCCTTGGTAATAAGCTTGTAGCTGTTTCTATTACAAATTTAAAGGTCACCATGAAATTTTGAAGAAACACATTAGGTAATAGAAATAACTGCTGATATTACCTTAAGTAAGACATTTAGATCAATTAAGTAGCCAAATACAGTTTTTGTAAAACCATCAATAGCATTATTCTTAAGATTTAAATAAAAATTAACATGATGATTTCCTTTTTAATATCTGATTGCTTTTAAGAACAATAATTTTCCTAAGTCAAGCTTTAAGATCAAATAAAAGAAAAAATATTTATAAATAGCAGTTGAGTTATTTTCTGAATAAATCAGTCATCCTGCTGTACAAACTCAAAATAGTTTCTTTAACTGATCTATAAGTTTTTAAAATTTAGCCCTGTATAGGATGATAAAAGTTTGCAGAAACATCATACATGGAGTCACAGGGTTTTTACTAGCTGTAACAAAAATAAATCACGTGTTAGAGAGATATTGGGTGTCAATATAAAAAATAACGCATCTTTGATGTTCCTATAATACCGGTGACCTAATCATCAATTGATAAACTATAAGTTCAAAGATTGTGACTTACAAGCAATTTGTTTTTGGTATACTACTATAAAAAGAGACCTTGAGACTTGTCATTTTATTATATCTGTGCCACGCCAAAGATAAGTGAAAACGTAAAGGCATTTAAAAACAAATAAAGTTGGTACCTACTACTATTTGTTTTATATTTCACTTTATAGGTGTATTTATTCTTGACCGCTTAAGTTGTGATGGAGGGTTTAAAGCAGCCTTTGGGCGGCCTTTTATCAAATTCATCAGTAGAGTTGACTCTTGATACATACATATACGATACCAATAATATACGTAGATTGTATTTTTGAACTGGTATATATTTCTACCCTAAAGTCTTTTCGTCTATAACTTGAACCAATCTGACTGTCTAAAGCCACTCAGACCTGTTTAGCGGTACGTACGAGAGGGTTCAAATACCTTCAAGGGTTCCGCATGTAAACCCAATGTGCCGCACCGTCTGGACGTACTTCATAAAAGCTGCATTTAGACGGTAGGTACTGAAAGAAAACAACTCGGGAAACTCAAGGAAATCATTTTAGGGTCTTAGGTGGCAAAAAGGTTTTTCTGCTCTCGGTATTATTTCAATAAATTTTCTACTTTAGCTTTCAATATGTTTCCAAAAAGTAGGTATAAATACAGTGGTATGTATACCTACAAGTATGTATTTATAGATAAAGTAGTCAAATTTATCGAGTTTCAATTACTCTTGTGTAATAAAAGTAAAGAATAAAGGTGTTACAACTAGTACTTAGGTATTTATTTGTCGTATCTTTTGCGAACACGAAAGTTCCACATACTGATGGAGAAATCAAAAGTTGGGTGTAATTGAAGTTTAACAAATTGACAAAATAAGCAATTAACGCTTATTTTATTTGAATAATTATAAGTTGAGGTTAAACTTAACAAATTTTGTTAATTTTTGAAAATGTTTTATTCATTAACTTGCTTGTAACAATAACATTAAATCAGACTCAATCGGCTTACCTAATCTAAGCCTTTGTATAATTTGCTGTCAGAACCTATTGCATTATTAAGTAAATTAAATGATAATTAGGAATCAATATGTAAAGTTAATCGACTGTTATAAATGGGCCGATAATTTTAAATGTTCATGGCTATGCATTATTAATGATTGTAGGTTAAAAATTCTATTCACCATCATACGTTGGTAATATTTTTATAATAATTTATAACAACTTAATATTATAACAGTATTGGTTACGAAATTCGCTTTATTTAATATTTTCAAAGATTATCAGAGTTTGTTGGCACCTTACTTCCGACGCTGCCGTTCCCACAGCTAAACTTGGTAGTTTGATGTAAACTATATTTAATTTCTTAAGTGGAATATTATTCTAAAGAAGTTGGTATGTAGCTGCCGAAATTTTAATGATGTAAATTATGCGACTATGTAGGAAGATTTTAAAAGGAATTCTTTTTAAAAAAGCTGGTTTATTACAATTTATTAAAAACACAGAAAAAAAGATTTTATGTTTTTAAAAATTAAGCCATAAATGAGTTTTTTTTTAATAGAAAATGTGTGGCTATAGGCGTCCCACCGTAGCCGACGGCCATGTTAGAACCGGAGCGACGGTAAAAATTATTACATTTTCCATATTTAGGTCCGACTTAGCACTTTCACTTAAAATACTTTTTATTCATGACTTATTACGGAATCATGATGCTGTATTTATCTACAGTGCTTGCTTTAGTTCAAAATGAATATCATAAAATAATAAATGCAGCCGTATTATTCGATGTTTAATAAACAGGTAGGCACCTAATCGTAAGTATCATAGGATATAATAATTATCAATCGTACTATTTTATTATATTGTATATATTATATTATATTATATTATATTAAATGACAGTGTGTAAAACTAGGTTTAACATTGTTAGCACGTATTCGAACCTAGCGTTAATCAAAATACACTCGTAAAGTAAATAAAATTAGCGAAACAGAACACGTCCTAACCAAATGCAGTTCAAGACGCGATATCGCAAATCGAACGCTCTCTCCATCAAAATCTCATCTTGTCTGAAGACACTCGTTTGAACAAAGATTCAATGTCATTTTGGAATATAGAATCGAGATTTAGTAAATTTGGAAATTCGCATGCAGATCTGGAGAGGTTTTAGCTCAGTGCAACGTGGGACCTTCGTAAGACTGTCATAATGAAGGTAGTGCACCCTCGGGGGATACGTTGCCCCCTCCCGGAGGGTCGGATGTTTGTTTGTTGCGAAACACCCTGGGAAGCGAAACTTGAGCTTATTTTGGTGGGTTCATAAGTAGGTATTTTGCAAAACAATGTTTGTCCGTCCGGTTCAAAACGACGCAGGTTTAAGGGATTAATTTTAACCCGAGTTCTGGGTGCCGTTTGTACAAACTGCCAACATTCGCCTTAACATTAGGTAGGTATACCAAAGGTCGGTAGCTAAAACAAATAAATTTGGGGCTTGAAGTGTACACAAAATTATGCGCGGCCCATTCGTTTTTATGTTTTCAACGACTTTGATGTGAGCTTTTTGGTGACTAAAACCCGATTTTAGTCCATTTTAGTTGAAGATAACATTGTTGTTATGATTACACCTACTTTTAACATAAAAAAAGGTTAATAGTTGAAAAGATACTCAAATAAAGCACATTTTCAACACATGACTATTTTTGTTTCTTTAGTAATAAATGGAAGGTTTTTGACACTTACCAACATTTTTATGTGAATTATTGCATACCTTAAAATGTGTACTTACCTTACCATAAAATGTTTAAGGTACCTACAAGTAATAATACTTTTAATAATTATTGAATAAAAAATATATACACTACACACATACATTTTAGGTACCTATATTATACTTGAGTCTTGTCCTGTGGCGCCGAGTTGAGATAACTTTATCTAAGTAATTGAAATATAGTTCCCACAGCGTTGTTGAGAATCGATGCGTTAGATTTTTTTGTTTTGGAGCGCAGTGTCTTTGTAAAACAAAAATAAAACTTTGATTCTTAGCTCTCTCAATATTGTAGTAAGTACCTACGTCGGATATAAAAAAACATCGAAATAAAAAAGGCAGGGCCAAGCATGATCTCAACGTAAGTTTCAACGTTCTTCAGAAGTAGATATTTACATGATGGTTGTATACGGATCGATACAATGACATCGTGAAAGTTACGAGAAATCGTTGAATGGGAAATTTGCAAGACTGATCAACGTGAGGAGACAACAGAGGAGAGGCGTCAGTGTCTATAGTGATGATAGAGTCACTTAAAAACAACCATGGATTTTAATTAAGATTTATTATATTTTTATATTCATTTAATGAGAACTATTTGTCTTAAAAAAAGTTTTTCTCCAATAACATTAAGTAAATAAATTAATCTTGATTCCCATGTGTTCTACTTCAGCACGCGCTGAGAGCATGCTATTAGCATGACTACTGATTGAAGATATCTTATGTATATTTAGAAAACCAAGACATAAACTCACAGAAAAAAACTAAAGTCATTGAAATTTCAGCTCTCTTACCACTGAAATAGAGACGCGTGTTAGAGGTTTCAGTTGTAAAAGTATGAGAGGAGAACTCGAACACCGATGGCTTCAATCAACGCTAAGATGAAGCGAAGAGTTACGCAAAAATTCAAAGTGAACGAGTGTTGATAAAAAGCAATCCATTTGCATAACCATATGATTAAGTATGTTATGTATTTTTACGAAGGCTTCACGGTCGACAGGCGCAAAATGAAGCTTTTAAAAATCGACAGACTTTTCGATACGAAAACATGTTGGTCGGTATTTTTCCTAGTTAAACAAATTGTCTCTATTAGATTTTGACTTGTAAATCATATTACCTACATTTACGTAATGTTCTGTCATTTTGACTACCCAAAATCGAAAGATTGCATGGGTATGCAAGATTTTGGTTAGCTGAAAGGATAGATGATGATAATATTCATGAAAAAATTGACTTGAATATAAATTGCCAGGCCACGCGGTCCCAAAAATGAAACGCGCATGCGTCAACAGTCAAAGATAATAAAGATAATCTCTGTTCGCAGTAGGAAAATCGACTATGTAATGTTCAAGGAAAATATATAAGGTCTGCCATCAACCGTTGCTATCTTTGTTCATGGTATATACCCCGGCCCATTGCGTTCGTACCCTACATTATCGAGCTAAATTATTTCCTGTGCTGTGCACAAAATATTATCGACCACGCAACGACGCTGTTTACTAACAAATAGGATGGGTTGTACGGCGCAGGCGCGGCAACCGACGCCTCGGATAGATGCCCAGCCCAGCCACCTTTGGTTATGCAACACTATTTGATCTAGAAACGCCGGGAAAAATGTTGGTCTAAACAAAATACACTTTCAGAAAGTCTCACTATATACGGATATAATTTGCTTTGAGAATAGACCCCGGTAAGACAGATTTCGTATTGATAAAGCCATAATTTCTAATACCATTAAATTATTCTTATAAGATAGTAATTAGGGATTGTACGTACAAGCTAGTTAAAGATTTTGTAAGTACTAAGAAGATTTTTCTAAACATATTGTCAAACTAGAAAAAAAATACAGCTTTGATATCAAAATTTATCGATTGATCTTTCTTTAACCTATTTAAACATTTTTGGTTCTTTGTCTTTGAAAATCAAGTGACTGTGTGGTCTCTTATATTTTTTTTTGTGTAAGTACCTACAAGACTCAAAACTTACTTATTCAGTTTATCGGATAAGATAAGACTATCTTATAGATACAAATTCGTATTCAAATTTATTCCAGACGATATCTTATAAGACGGCTGCACACTCATACGGGATTTGGTTTTAGGGTTAAAATTTTTTCTAAGTAGTGAAAATTAGAAAGTTGGGAGAGATTGTCGCGGGCAAATACGGGAAGCCATTATGTAGCAGCCTAACGCCATCTATCCAAAATCGTCGGAGGCTTTTCTTTACCGCACCGAATGCTTCGGGACTAGGCTGCTTTATTATTATTTTTCGATTTAGTTTGTTAGGAAATATAAACTTTGGAATTTTTATAATAATCCCGATTTTTGCACTTTATTTTGTTTGCTCGTGTTTTTGTTATTAGGAATGTGATTTCACTTTTTCAAAATATTCGTTAGTTTCCTTGTAATAAAACATAATACGTTTAATGGAAAATTTGTACCTACTTGCTATTTATTTTTACATTTAAAAATATTTACAATTGCCCTAAGACATATTTTATTACGAAAAAGAAAAATATTATTTTGTTCTATCTAATACCTAATATAAAAATTAACTTGAATTTACTAATAAGTTCCTTGATATATTAATATTAGGGTTCCTAATACTTACAAAGTTTTCGTAAACAACTTACTAGATCATTAAATTCTCCATCATACACCGTGTTATTGTTTCTAACACGTGTTTTTATCACAATCAAGCTTTCTTTTTCTAAGCACTTACCTTCTTATATATTCCAAATTCTTTTGATTCTCACAAATTACGCTTACATAATAATTATTACAAAACTTCCATTTGATAATAGTGATAATATATTTGGAAATTGAATTTATAAATTGACTGTATAGAAAACTTCTATCATAAAAATCGACGTTATCCAGTGAGGTGCAAGCTATTTCAACAAAATGATTACTTTTATTATAATATAGTAATTCTGTTGATATCAAATATTAAGAATATATAGTAATTGTGATTATTTTAACAAAGTTACAGAGAATTCACATTTCGTCAAATATAGAATCTCAGTGGTTTCATGATCAAGCTAAACTTTATTTTGTTTATTAATTTTTTTGTTTATTGTTAAACTTGTCTAATCTTTAAACATCTCTCGATTGGACGAATTACTTTATTTCATATTTAATTTGATAAAGCTTTTTTTATATATATGAATATCTTGCGCGGAACTAGTTTATCTCATAATGCTACAAATATTTTTGCAAATCTCTCTTTTAAATTGGTAAAATATAATAGAATTTAATAGTTATACTTAGTTAAGTTCCTACTCAAATATAATTTATACGTGATTCTAAATAATAATAGTAATAGAGATCTGACATTATTTGTTTCAACTGATAATTAGTGCACAATGTTAAAAACAGTAATATCCAGAAATCGATCTTATTTTGGACATAAATGTGATAACTATTTTAAGATTTTACATATCAAAATAAAACCTCTAGCGGAAGGTTAAATTTGAAAAAAAATAGTATTAGCGATATTTTATTTTTTTGGACATCTTATGTAAAAAAAACATAATTTTCCCAGTTCCGCTTAATATTTTACAAATAAATTTTCAAGAATTGATAACATTATAAACTAAGTAAGGATTAACACGTGTTTTCATTTCAATTACATACGGTTTAAAAATATTAAAATTTCCATACAAAAATATTAAAATATTCTTAGCATAGTCCCGAAGCATTCGATGGAAACTCGTTTCCCCCTGTAAAGCCTTATTGAAGGACGCACCAGCCTACTAAATACCTGTCTCTTTTTCCTTATGCAATTTAGCACACGCAAGAAAGAGACATATGACGTTACGTAAGCCGACCGTGTTGCCCTTCGACTTCCTGTGGATTAATGAGTTTTTATATACGTACCTACGCACTGGAGTATATATAAGGTTTCTTAATTAGATGGCTGATATCGGTCCCGTCTATTTATTATAGTACATAGGGGATATTTAGATAGATACGTAAGGTAGAAAGCTATTAGGGAAATTTATTGGGTTAGTATTTTAGGCGGGTTCCTTTTAGTTTGAATATTTAATTGCACTTTGGGCCGGCGGTGTCGGATTTATAATTATGCGTGGAATATTATTTTCAAAAATATGACAGCCGAAATCTGATTAAAATAACAAAACGAATGCTTTCAACTCTAATCTGATGGATATAATTAAAACGTATATAAATTTATGAATTTACAATTATATGAATCGTAATGTCGAGCTGTTTGTGAAAAGAAATTATGTTTTAATTTGTAGTCTCGGTTCTTGTTTAGAATTAAGTATTAATATCTTGAGCAGGAAAAAGATATAAACTATGCTATATAGGTATAAGCTTTATATCATAGGTATAAGCTCAAATAGTTAATTTACTTCTACAACTTTAAAGATGCAAAGAGATAACATGAATTAATTTAATTATTTCTAGTCAAAATTCAAGGCATGAATGTCTCAAATACCTATTTCGTTATAAATCTGATTAAACTTTTATATAAAATAAAGTATTATGAACTTACTATTTGAGACCTGATTCCCAGCAACAAACAAGTTGATGGTGTGATAAAGAAATATTTTTTGAACTCAAACTGTATGCAACTTAATCCTCAGATAAGTACCTCAACCGGTAAATAGGCTGTATTTAAATAAAAACCTGGTTTTTGGCGCATGAAATCAGGTTTATAAGCGGCGTAAAACTGCGCTTTGCTACTATAATTATTATTTTTACCTAAATAACACAAACTATCATTGGTTTAATTGATCTACAAATTATGTCGAACAAAATACTAACCAGTGGCAAAATTCTGGTAGAAAAGTTGATGGTGCCTGTTTATTGTGTGAACGAAGCCTTACCGGTTCAATTTCAAGTAATTTAGTGTCTCCTTCAAAAGAATAATGACAGATAAAGACCAAACACGATTCGATACAAGACACATTTTACCATTACGGTATGCAAGTGATGGGTAATACATTTTTAGATATAGGATACCTATAATAAATAATGCCTCCACTTTAAAGTGGGTGTTAATAAATTTCAATATCTCGAATGAAATGTGTTGTTTTTGCATTACATTTCAAAAGAAATGATGACAGGCCTATTTAGTGTGTTACAAATAAAATTTGAAAGCAATGTAAGATTTTTGTTTCAGTTTTTATTTATAAATATCGTCAAATATACAAGTAAACATATTACATTAAGATATAAAATCTGAACTAAAGCTATCATATACCAGTCTCACGGATTTTTAATTTCTAAATAGGATAGATAAAAAGCTTACCTAACTAAATAAATACCTTATTTATAACTCTTTCAAAGCATGGCCTTAAAAAGTATAATTCAATAGAATACTTTATATGCTTTACGTAACTTTCAACTTACTTAATTAGCATATCTCTTAATATCTACGTCGAAAAACATAATGAGGTTATTTTTATCTCAAAATCAAGAGAAGAAAAAAAGAAATGAGAAATTCCACCTTTTGACAGTGGCCGCTGCATGTCTAAATTATACTGATTGAGTCGTGCGTAGGCGGGGTATTGGGTGGCCAAGAATTGACTATAGCTTTCGGCTGTTCCAATGGCGCCTATATCCTTATGTTTCACATGATGCGACTAGGTATATCTAAATACCGAAACTGGAAATACCTTAGAATAGTATTCCGAAAGACAGAAAACTGCATATCGTAACACAGAATGCACACGAGCTCGATGAACGGAAAACCAAAACCATTTTGAAAAACTTTAGTTTGGTGTTTCGAGTTTCGATATTCCGTTATACTGTTCATATAGACTGTGGACGCAAAAAGTTAGCGGCTGAATGTTTGCCTCCCATACTTTTTCTAAATATAATAAAACTCTTATGTTACTGACTCACTCACTGACATATCAATACACAGCCTAAACCTTAAATTCTAGACAGTCCAGGTATAACTACTAGGAATAAAACTTGAGTTTGCATCCGATTTGCAGCTCTGAGTCTTCTAGCTGACAGTCAACGCAAACTATTTTTAAGTGGATCTGCAGCCTATAGCACAGAATGTGTAGATACTGCTAAAACTCACAAGATTTTTCT
This sequence comes from Cosmorhoe ocellata, assembly GCA_963675405.1. Taxonomy (NCBI): domain Eukaryota; kingdom Metazoa; phylum Arthropoda; class Insecta; order Lepidoptera; family Geometridae; genus Cosmorhoe; species Cosmorhoe ocellata. The sequence continues at coordinate 6,753,321 of OY776253.1, read as the reverse complement.
TACAAGACTGTACCTGAACAAATTTGATGCAACAAAATACGCAGTATAATAAACATTTTTCTTGTCTAAGATGTGCTATTGCAACGACCACGTACTTGTACGCAGATTTGTCAAAGAAGATAATGTATGAAACTCTACTGGACTTTTTAATTAAAAAATTGAAAACACGTGTTTTTAATATCTAAGTAGGTAAGTATACAAAAAGTAAACAGTTTTTTGCGCCTATTTCATATGATTTAAGTGAGTAAAAAATTAAATTTAATGCTATTGTATATACTGATAACAAAATGATACGTAATAAAAACATCAAATTGGCAATAATACTTATCAGTTATTTTTTAATAAAATATAATATGTCGCGTAACATGATTGTTTAAGACATAAAACAGCCTACTTTACACAACTAGAATCTTAAAACCAGTTTAGGTTATTATTATATTGATAAGTAAATTATCTCAAAGGCGGAACATGTCTCATAAAATAACTATGTTTATAAATAAAAATAATGATCAGCAATTACATTATTCGAAAACATTGTAGCAATAATAATAAATTTATTTAGAATTCAGATAACAAATAAGCAATTCACTGAACTATTTCGTACAAATTTACAACGACAACGATGTGAATACCTTCTAAATAATACAATAATTAATGAGACATTTATTACACCTAGTAAATAAGTCACTTGTTTAGTATATAAGGCACCGATTGCTGCTAATAAATATACAAAATTACAAAAGCACCTTTATTAAGCCTTTATACTTAGCTGTTTTAGATAAAGCTCTGAAGTCAATTAAGCTATAATATTATTTCCTAGGTGATAATATAGACTTTCAAACTTATGTATCTGCATAAGCTTACACTATAGCATACACATTACAGCATACACTAGCTTCCGCCCACGGCTTCGCCCGCGTACCTTGAAAAACAAAAACAAATCTATCCCATGGGAACCGTACATATTTTCGGGACAAAAAGTAGCCTATGTGCTATTCCAGACTATAATCTATATCTGTGCCAACTTTTATCCAGATCCGTTCTGCTGTTTCAGCGTGAAAGAGTAACAAACATAAATTGTTACAAACTTTCGCGTTTATAATATTAAGTAGGATATAGTTTCGTACTTAGTTGTTTTGTAATAGTTCTTAGGATGCTTCTTATATGCCAGCCTTTAATGCTATGCCGAAAACACACATTTACATAAGTCTCTTTCTCAAATATTATCAACATAACCTAAATACTATAAGGGCTTCTAAAAAAATGTAGAAAATACTCAGTAATATTCTGCAGTCTGATTTATGTTGACATAGTTGGCGCCAGTTCAGACGAGCGTTGGCAAGCTTTCTTGAAACTTCATAATCGATTTTTCATGCAGAGCAATCTCGGGTCCAAATTCCAATTATGAAACGCGCCTGCCTTATTATTTAATTTATTTAGTTTGTTGTACCACGTTTTTTCTAGTCATAATTACTAGTCTATGCTCATTAGTAATTATTGTAACTTAAACTTATAAATAAGATAGTAATTAAATTCTAACATGGACTTGTGTATAAATTATTTTTATGTTTGTTCTTTTCTAGTTGTTTTATAGTAAATAATCGGGGCATTTTTACCTACTATATCATAATATGGTGACAAACAAACAAAATGGTCTTCCTTATGTATCTACAGCGGTTGAAAGGTGCCTTGAAAAGAGCCCATAACAAAACAGTGATGTTCGATATCTTTACGATCGATACGCCATAGCAAATCGTATAGTAGCGCGAATTGTTAAAACTATCAATGTTAACAAATAAAGACTAAGCCAAAATCAAAATATGTTTTTTCCAGGTCCGAAAAAAAGGCAAGAAACCAGTCTCGGTCCTAGCGCTTTTTGTATGATCCTTCTTAGAACGATGAAGCTTTAGCGGTGTTAAGAGAAATTAAAGCTCATAATAAGAAAGAGAAAACAAAACAAAACATACGGTATATAAAACAGAAATACCATCATAAAGTTACATAAATTACGTGCAAAGTGTAGGTCCTTGGCAACAATGTTTACATAGAGGTTAAATTTCTACCACGAAGAAGAAAAAGTAAAAGTACCTAGTATTGTTGGTCTTGAAAATAGTTTATCGCTGACATAATAGTCGAAAACCTACTAACAACTACCTACATATATACTATGAAAACTATCTATGTGGATAGTCTTTCAGGAAAAAAAAACCAATGATCTATTTAATTACGAGTATAACCCTAACAAAATTATGTTACGTATACGTATTTGATTTCAAAGCTTATCATAAAATCCTTTTTCTTTTAGCATTATCAATATTTTCGAACAAAACTACATATGTTGCGATTTTTACTTAGTAAACTTTTAATAATATGTTCATATTGCGTTACTATTGACTGACCGTTGCATAGTAACAACCTGAAAGAGTAAATTTATTGCTTGGTTTCATGTCATGACTTCAAAAGTACGGAACGCTCAGATGCAAATACCATTATCAGTCAACCATAATTTTTGTCTTAAAGTAAAAATCAAAACATTTTACCCGAGCGAAGTCGCGGTATCTCTCTAGCTATTTATAGAGCTCATCGTATGCGGGCTGACGCGCCAAAGTATATTTTTCGACCTTCAAAAGTTCAAACAAGCGGCCGACAACGCGAATAACGAGCACCTGCTACCACGGGACGTCGCGATAATATTGCCAGCCTAGGTATCGCTCTCACTCTCACATGTGGGACCACTTAGTACAAGCATTCAATAAGTAATATCTACACGGCGTATAGAAGTGTAACTCATCGGATCGGATCCATGTCAAGCTTCCTGAAAAAAAATGTTATTTAGCTATCAGGCGTTTTATCAGGATATAGACTCTTGTTTATTTCGTATATAAGAATAAAAAATACTGTCTAGTAACTTATGTACATTACAGTTTCACTTCTATATAAGCAATAATGTTCTATTACAGGCTCCTTCCCCCCTGTCTGCAGTCAATGAACTCTACTAATCACATTGTAGGCCAGCTTACAAAAACGTTCCGTTTCACGCGTCAGAAATAACTTCAGAAGTTAGACAAACTTCATTAGAAACGGAACGCAATTTCGCACCATTGGCATTGCTACTAAACTGCGTGATGCAATCAAACGCTCGAGCCTGTAGGCCATTGACCGAGTTTGTCGGGCAATAAAATGCAATGACATAACAACCACACCGACGCAACACAACTCAGTGTCAATGCCCATATTTTGCATAACTAGGAAAACTTTATACATCACCAAAAAAAGATTCATTTAATTTTGGTAATTGCCTTCATAAATATTTAATTCATGAGTAGGTAGATGTCTATATCTTAATTAAAAAATTATGCATGGTAATGTTTTTCGTTCGAGATGAATCATTGCTTTGAGGCATGAGTTTTGATTGTCTGTCTATTTCATCGCGTAGGTATGTTTTTATAGTTTAGAATTATATATAATTATGACGCTGAAACCCACTGTCCTTGAATGATTAGTACTCGTACCTATGAGTATTTATGCCTTCAAATTAATTATCCAGAACCAATCCAATATAACCGACAGAGGAAGTGACTTGTTGTTAGACAAGTACCTACCTACTTATTCTATTTTGACTCAAACTAATTTGTAGGTTATGTGAACGAGTTTGTGTGGGAGCGTCAGCTCTACAATTGTTTTTTGAGCAATCATGTAGTAATTTTTTTTATATAAATTAAAAAAAAATCTAAATTGAAAACTTTTTGTGGTAGATTAGAATTCTCGTGTAGGTAGATTTCAATTTGCCCGATAGAGCTTTTGCCCGCGGCTTCACATGGGGCAGATTTATAAGTTTTATGTACCTATTCTATAAATAAAAGGTTATTTAAAACATGATTGTCAAATTTCATCACAATCTGTTCAGCGGTTAGGTACGGCTTGAAAGACTAACAAATATGCTAAAAATCTTACAAATATTCAGTTATGTACCTATTAAACTGACAAAATTTTTAGAATGCTTATGTAACTATCTACTCAAACGTAAGCACTGTAGTCGTTAAAATCTTCCTGAATGGATAACAAATTACTCATAAATAAGCTAATTTGCAAACTCATCTGTTTAAATTAATTTGAAATGTAGATATTATAAAATGGTTCAGTTTCCAAACCGAATCATTATTTAGTTCAAGGCCTTGCTATAAAATGTCAATGAATTTATTTTAACAAGATGAATGTAGGTACCAACACGTTCTGTTGTTATATTAATAGTTTCTTACAAATTACAAATTGACCTAATTGAGGTTATATATTTTCTTTTCCAAGCTTTATATTCAGAAAATTCTTAGCAGCAACATCAGCTAGGTAGCTATAGCTCTTAGATTTTTCAAAAGCTCATAATAATTTATGCTTTGTTGTGTATAATTTTATAGCTCCAGATATTATTTTTTTTATAATAAAAAGTCTTTCCAATAAGTAAAGAACTTCATAATATCTTATACTATTAAAGTAAGCCGAAAGTGTCCTACGGCTTTTTTCAGAAGCTCCATAACATCGTATTTCACACGTTTTGCACTAGATGTCGCTACCAGTTTCGAAGTTGAAACAAAGTTTTTGCAAGTGTGAGTGAAATTCACGTGGCCTGACGCCACGCGCACATCTAAACAAAATACTGTATTATACGAAACACACACATTGAATCTCTATACGAAAGCGTAGCGACGCTGTGTTGCTACACGATACGCCTACACAGATTATACGTAGCTTATGCACACAAACAAGACTTTAGAAGTAAATACGAATCCGTACTGTAGTTGTGTGCGTCAAAGCCTGTACGTTTTATAAACGAGCATTGTGCACACATAGACATAATGATAAAGTTTTGTAACTTATGTGCGCTGGATAGATGGCGCGAGCATGCGCGTTTGAAGTAAATAATGCGATTGGGATTTCATTAATTGGCTTTTATAATACTTACCTATTACGGCAATTATACACAATATACTTGTATCTGTATTCTAATGTCCAGAACATTAGGTTTGATATACATATTTAGGGTACTTATATATATTTGTTTATAACTAGGTATATAGGTACTTAATTAACTTTATAGCAAATTTATTTAATACCTATTCCTTTATAATTATAATATAGAGTTAGAGAAACCTATATACTAACCCTAAATACACGTAAATTTGTTATAAATGCTTGATAATTAGCTAAATCTTTATTCATTGGGTATTTTTGCTCCACACGTACCTAAGTAAATCTATGCCTACATTGTATCTCGCAATTACCATACTAATTAATGATTTGTATGAAACAAGAACTTAACTAAGATTTTGTATTAAGATTACCTACTTAATTAGTAAAATTTACTCGTGTAGGCTTCATAAGAAAATTTATGAGCAAAGTACTGGATTGCTGCTAAATAGTGTTTTTATAATCGCAATTATCTACAAATGAATTATTGTGATGTGAAATAAGTGTGAATGTTGAACATAATTAAATTTGCATTCGTTTATACTTATAAAACATTTTTTGGATCAAGTTCAGTAAAATTATCTACGTAGGTAACAATTGTACTTAGTTTCTTTTTTATACATGGATTACTTGAATTTATAGAACTGATAAAAAATTGTTTAAGTTACAGGGACAATTTTAGTTATAACGCTATAAAACAGTCTTACAATTGGACCAAATGTTAAACTCTCGAGACATGCAACAGTGACAACGGTTATCCTATTCAAAGACATCACACAGAATGAGCTTTCTCATCCAGAACAATAATAATAGTGTTGTCACAGCGGCCATTTTGTGAAATCATATTGATTGGTAGAAAAAAATCTTTTGTGACCGACCAAGCGTTCCCCATTGGCCCAGTTTTTTGATGAGGGTGGCACAATAGGGTTAGCTTTCCCCTTTTTTGGGGCCCTTTTAAATATGAATTCTTCGCTTCAATTTGTGCGGACGTGTCAGATGCTGAGTTCGGAATTTCTGTTAATTTGAAATATGCAAATACGGACGCTTTTATCTAAAGCGCTGATTTGTATTTTTTACTTTTCCCAAGTGCAATGTTTAAGAAAAAAAAATTGGTTTTATGTTACTTAAACTTTTTAACCTGCCGACCTTTTTTTTTTTTTTTCAATATCAATTTATCCGATAAACCTATATATTTGGGTAGATAGTATCTACTATACGTTATTTAAGCTTCAAAATTATAGAATTTACAAACTTATAAATTAAGTTGGTACAAGCTTTTTGTAATTTGTCATAAGTTTTCATTCAATAAACTACTTTAATTATAAAAAGTTATTCAATAAAATGTGCTTTATATTTTTTATCACTTAATGAAATATTTATTGCTTATACGCTCCATGCACATTGTAAATCACCATGTATCTGAAGAATCCATAGTACTACAAACACATCTCTCAATTGCATAGTAGAGTCAATTTAAAGCAGTGATAGAGTTGTACAGTATTTCATTGCCTCTGCAGACGGCTAGGAATGTTCTACACAACAAGCTATATTTTAATGGTAAGACTGAGTCCGTCTCAGACATTAAGGGTTCCAGATAAAGGATCCCGTGGGTCTTACATTGTTAGAAATTTAAATAAATTTTCAGAGACAACCTAGTTTCAACCCGAAACAAAGACAATGTAACAAAAGGTTGCTTAGACAAATATGCTGTTGCCAATACATAAAGAAGATATTAACTAAACCAAAAAATAATTATGCACACTTAAATGAAGCACCAAATGAAAATCAAGGCATTTATTTTATCTCATAGCACCTACAATGTTTAATATAACTAAATAAGTTCAAATAATAGGTACTTACTAAACTTCTTTCGATAGATTTTTAATTTTAAAGTTTTATTTTTGTTTAGAGTCCAACAAAAGAAAACTATGAGAAGACAAAACACTTATGTGTCGTGCCGTAAGATAGGTACATCTACATCTTATGCTACGCGTGTCTACAAATCATAGTACACGAGGTACGTACCTGTTAAGAGCAAGCGACCGTTTATTTTATCCAAGAAAATAAAGACTTGTACAGATAGAATAAATTTGACTTAAGAGTAAAGATTTAATGAATTTTCGATATGACGCGACGATTTATGTCGAAAACTTTAATTGACACAACCGTTTAATTGATATTTGAAATCTTACTTTTGAAAAATTAAATAAGTTTCTGAAAACTGTTTGTAACATTTTTAATGTTTTCAACAAAACCTTTAATGACAGCTTTTTATGAATTTTTATGAAAGAAGTGAGTACTGTGATGAAGGATGATAGAGGGAATTGGAGGATAAAAACATGTTCTGCCGACCCCACTTAGCGTGGGAAAAGGGTAGGAAGAAGAAGAAGAAGAAAGTATAAAAAATACTATTTACTCTGCAGCAACTCAAACTTCCACTGTGAACAACTCTCACGAGAGCATTAAATTATGTGTAAGGTTTCTATACTCTATGGCTTGGATGCATTACCGTCGGCATATCTCGAGTCGAGACTATCGGACGACAGAGTGCACTTATCGAACAATGTCTTGCCGCATTGGGATGACAGCGGCGTATTTATCGCACCAATTTATAATGTACACCTAGCTTTACAACAGAATAAGGCTAAGCAAGTGGGTAGAATACAACCCAGCTATTCTTGGAACAACTGGGTTGGAAAAAGCTTATTTTAGTGATATTATAATTTATCATACAAATATGTTACTTATGTAAAAACTTTTCTAATAAAAATTATATCAGCTTTCTGCTTCGTTTATCTTTTTTGAAGATAATAATAGACAAAGAACTAAAAGTGGGTTTTTGTATATAACGCAGCAGTGAGAAATGTCAAAATTGCGTCAAGTATTCTTCATTTTAAACTCTTCTCTCTATACCGCTTCAGTGGAAACGCAGCCTAAAGATAAGTTAAAATACTTAATTATTCGTACATGGCTCAAATATGCAGAGTATGAAAGTGTGAACAATACACACTGGCTGCCGAAAATATTAAGCAGGTATAATATGTTTTAATCCTACGCGGTTCAGATAATAAGTTCCTACGCTGATGTTGTAAAAAGTAGAGGTAGTAAATAAAACAAGTAGTGACTAGACTATGATTAATTGTTTTTTTTACCCAACTGCAAACAAGGAGGAAAATGTGTTTAGGGTGTTTGTATGTACTTATGCGAGTTTTTTTGACTGTCGCTTTAGCTCAAACGGCTGGATAGATGAGAGATTTTTTGGATTCGTTATTACAAAAATGACACAGGCTATACAAAAATATGTCAAAAAATCCAAATTTTTAATGACTTTCAGGGTTTGTTAATTTTATTAATAAATACTTAATTTAAAAACATAGAACGTATGGTAGGTATAAACAAGTTGTTATGTTTTATTTTAAACAATTAATATTTGATTGTTTCATTTAGACAAAACAAGTAAATTATAACGACATAAATACCTATTAAAATTTAGCTATTTAAGCAAATACAAATTATAGGAAATATTTCTCATTTTTACGAAATTAAAAAAGGTGCTTACTTATAATGTTGTTCTTGTTCCATAAACATTTTGTTAAGGCTCATTTTCAAAAGACGTTCCAAATTTTTACCTAGTAGAACTACCAAACAAAAACATATTTTGCCAGAAATTTCTTCCTAACTCCATGTTCAAATACAGGGCTTTTAAAGGGCGAACAGTAATCAAACGGGAAACAAGAAACACCGCAATCCAGCCCGTCTTAAGCCAAAAAACCCTTTAAGCTTGCCTCAGCTGCGTAGGGTGACAGTGTTTTGTATCCAAGTGAAATATTTTGACTACCTATTAAAGAACCGTTACTTAACAGATGCGCTACCTATGTGAAATATGTAGCGGATTAAAAGTGAGCTTGTAGCTCTATAAGTAAAATACTTATTTTAAATATCATATTACTCATGTTTAATACATAATAATTATTTTTAATAAAATTTGCTATGTATGGACGTTGTTTGAAGAACCTAGTTAACAAAATGTGTTTTCACATTAAAAAAATAAAAAATCTACATTTTGAACACTTTGAAACGTTAGTAATTTTTTAGTATATTTTTATTTGAGTTCATTGCTGTGACAAATACACAAAACAAAGCTCGAGTTTCTGTGAGAATACAAATTCAAAACTTCCCAACGGAAATTACAGTGATGCTTATGAAACAAACCATGTGAGGCTGAAGTACCAAACCAGGGCCGAAGCTTAGGCTTATGGGCCTTCACACGTGCCAGAGTCCTACAAACAACAACAAAATTTCCTACCATTTCACTGTTAAACCAACCATCAAGTTATAATAGAAGTATTTGTGTGGCAGCACGTGTAGAAGCTTCTTTAGGGTGGATAATTTCCCTTCTCCAGTTGTTTTCCCCGGCTTACCCGGGCCTTCAGGCGTAATGTAGGCTTTTGTTTAAGAAATTGGGAAAACCTTCGTACCCGCAATTCCTTGTATCTTTTGTATGATAAACTACCTACGCCGTGAAAATACAAAAACAAAACACCAAAAAAATTACGTCCATAAAAACTGGGAAAGAAATTATGTTTTCAGCAAAAAACAACTTGTTGCTCTTTACATAATAAAGTTAAGGTTATGTATCTAATGAGTTTGTATGGGAGTACTTAAATTAATGATAATTTAGTATTTAGCTATGCTGCCGGCCCATCGCCATGGTCATAGCATTTGAAAGCTCTTTCACATAAGTACAAATTGCAATTAGGCTAGCAGTAAAGATGAAAAATAATTTTAACTAGATAACATGAATTATCATAATTATTCCGAATGTATACCTACACTACAAAATCCACTTTTCATCAAGATCACTAATCAGATAAGGTTAATTTTGAATGTAAATCCCAAGTTCATCGTCCGAAGATTTCAAATGTTAATTATAAAAGATTGCCCTCAATCGCTATGATACGTGTTTTGGAGAAAAATGCGTCCCAATGTGGCTGTAGTTACGGCAAACTTCAAGTGGACATAAATAAGGGTCGCCGTTCAGCGGTTCCATCTCTACGGGCGGTGCGCACAAATTTACAATGCAGAACACAAGCGATATTATACCATGTCTTTATAGAAAGACAGCTGTATTTCCTTTGAAATGTTTTTGAGTTAAATCTTTAGATGAAAATGAAAGTTATTCGACTCTAAGCAGGAGGTATAAGAACGGTTTTTGAATGAAAACGGTTTCTTTTCTGAGATGCGGAGACGAAATTTCTTCGCAAAACTGTAGTGTCGCAGCATCAGTTTTTGGAACTTGGATTAAATAAATTCTTTCGAGCGCCATTTGTTTAAAATTGCGAATCAAATTCGTACGCAATCGCTGTCTTTTCGATAAGTTAATATTAAATTCGTCGGGGACGAAATATTTCCATACTAATCGCAAAATTGTTGCGAATGTCTCATAACAGGAATAAAAAAAGAAAAACAGTGTTATTTTTGACACGAAGTCGTTCAATATCTCTCTTTTGAAATGTTTACGCTGACGTTTTGTAATTATTGTGGTGTCAACAACGACATTCACCTTGTACTCGTCAGCGTATTCCATTCCGTGAGCATTTCTTTTTATGTTTTATTTACCCATCGACTTTCAATTTCTGAGTCACATGCGATGGTCCCTGGCGTGCGATATGCGAAGATAACAGACCGAAATAGAAACCATTGGGGAGACCTTCTCACCTTAATACAGCTTAAGAGATTTCACCTTGTCCGTTCCATTTCTTACATAACCACTCGGATCACGTATAATGTAACTGTACAAGACGCTATGGCTCGCTCAGATGGTTTTCCTTTCCTCCATTTGCCGGCCCAAGAGACTTATTATGCTGTGTACACGAGATACGGAAAATATTTTGCCCAAATATAATCAGGGACGCGAGTCCAAACATTGTTCTTGTTTTTATTCAATGTTATATGAAAGATACTTGGAACGTTCGGGATGTCAGAATGCAAATATTTGGCTTCATATTAGATTGGAGGGATCGATAGTTTCGAAGATAGAAGTAGACAGCGAAATAGGTTTTGGTTTTCAATAATATTTACATAAAGCTGCGATGCTTGGTATCGGAGACATCTTGCATTTTTACTTGAAGGTTTTGACTTTTAAATCCCTTGTTAGGAAAATATATTCCAAGCGTAAAGTTTGAGTTTGAAATTTTTGTTTACTTAGTTGAAAACTTTAATAAAACTAGCCAAAGCTAGAAAAGAGGTTGTAAACGCTTTTTTTTTATTATTTTTCATATATATCAGTTGAATTGATACGCAATAAATGCTACTTATTTCTATAAATTTTACAAATTAAGGGTGAATATTATGACTAACTTACTTATATTTAACTACTCTCAGATTAATGGAATATCAAATACCAGTGAAAGATACAAGTGAAATGTACAATACAAGTCAATTCAATAAGTAAATTATCAGTTTAGTCTTCAATAACTACGACTTATTCTAAGAGTAGCACGTAAACTTGCTAGGTGGAATCCAAGCTCACCTATGAATATTTGTTCAAAAATACTGCGTAGTTTTATATTTGTACTGTAGGTAATTTATTTCGTTCGGCGAACACCACAATATTCCCGTGTAAACAAGGTACACACAAGAGTCGTTGGAGCCTCAATAATATAAAACATGTGCTATATCCCGCCTATATTTGCGCTCTCCCTACACCCACCTCGTGTCATGTCTCGCGAATATTTTGCATTTTATATGAACTAGTTTTAGGTTATTTTGTCGGATGAATTCATATTTTCGTTGGTTTTCGGCAAGGTTTACTTCAACCCGTATAAATGTGTTTTGTACCGACTGTTTTATCTCAAGTTTCTATACTTTTTATTTAGTTGGCGACTAGTTTTTTAATAAAAACATTATTATTAACTAAATACTTAAACACTATTCAAAATATATTTTTAGTAATTACGTAATTAGGTACTTATTATCACAAAGCTATGGAGTTCACTTAGGTAATTAACAATGACTCTTACAAACCTACAAAAATGTCTTACCCATTTCTAAATAATTAAAATATGTTTCATAAATAAAAAAGTAGTACCTTCAAACATAAGAGATACCGCCATAGCTAGATTCCACGTAAATGTACCCATAGTATCTCAGCCATAGAAAAAGTTAATTATTCCATTGTTCACGAACAATAGGACAATTTTGGACAAGAAGCATCCAACTTAGACGCACATTAATTATGAAGAATAAAAATTCATAGTTTGCAAAGGGAAGGGAAACCAAAGGTCACGTACTTGCCCAATGGTTTTCGTCGAATGGCTCCCGGTAACGATAGCCCGAAGTGATGAGTAAGTGAACAGATGTGCTATTATTTCAATAACTTTACCTACTGAAGTTGAACACAAGTTATCAATATGTTTATCAACTAAGTAAGTTAATGATCGTAATACTTAAACATAAAAAAACGCGTTAAAAGCAAATCCACGTATCAAGCAAAAGGAAAGTTGCACACTCAATTACAAAAAATAAACCTTTAATTCATAAAATAATGAATTTCTTGTAATTAATTAAATAGCGATGTCAACAGTCAATAGGAATCTCATCACTTTTAGTTTGATATTCTCACTTATTCTCATCTATACTATTACTATCAATTTGTCAGTCAATAATGACGTTATTTACATCACAATACGACAAGTCCGAAGCTATAAACCTAACAAGCATGTCTATAAAGAGTTGTTATTCTTTGACACCGGCTACTATCAGAATCAAACGATCGGAGTATTATACCAGGCTCTGAAATATCTTATCTCGGGATATTTTTGGTTATTTTTATCTTAATTAGGTGTATGTAATGTGTATTTTTTTCATAAAAAGGCAATAAGCACTTAATATTATGTCCTTATGACACACGTATCGTAATGCAGTTTGAGCATCTGAGGGGTAAGTATTTTAATCCATACAACTCAAAAAAACTGGTGACATGACAAAAAAGAAGATAATGCTATTAACTTTGGTGAGTCTACAAACACGATTGTCTAAAGTTTTAACTGTTATTTTTGATCTTTGGCCAATGTCCATACTTTTACGTCAACCATTATTTTATGCGTCAAATCTCGAGAGCCAAAAGACCCCCGAGAAATATTCATAATGATGCTACTCGTCCAAATTATAATAAATATCCGTCGCAAAGATGAAGATGCTGGCAGCGCTGACGAACGCTGTCACTGTAACATTACCATAAAGATATTCTTATGTTTATGAAAATAATAGCAACTATGAATTATTGGCGTATTTTCGTCCGGTTTTTCCTCCTTCATCTTTCACAAAAACATTGATGAAATATTCAAAGTATTTCTACGGAGGAGTTTTAGTTTTTTAAATTCCCCTTTCAGAGAAAATCCGTCATCCAGCGGTGCAAAACATTTTGGTCTCAGCGAGTCTCAAGTGCACCTAAGCGGTCGTGAACTTTCCCAGTACGAATATTTAGAAAACCGAATCGACGGAAGCTTTTCTTTGAAGAGAGCCTTAGAAAAATAACATTGGGCAGGTTAATCTTATCTAAGTAAATGTTTCCTCCGTATTAGCGTAGTTTTCGTTTTATTTTATACGGTTTATTTCTGGGAGTAAACATTAAGTGATGCAGACCTAACAAAGTTTATTCAAAATAATACACATAGCTTTATAGTTTGTACGTTGTGTCCATACCAACACTGTAGGTAAGTGACAAAACAACATTAACATCTAAGTATCCACCCTCAATAACATTCCCACCTAATATCCAGTCTTTAAATACTGCGTTCACTGCGTAATGGGCACGCCGCGGCAACACATTTATCTGTCATTGACACTGGCATGCCAGTTGTCAAGTGAGACCGCCATTGTTACCTGTCGTTTCCCTCCCTCCACAATTGACATGCAAATGAAATGGGCCACGGCGGACCCAATGTTATTTATCTCTGATTGGCTCCGTTTATTCCGCATTGACAGACAGGTTCCAATTCCAGTCGGAACTGGCGCGACGTGTTTACATAATTAAATAACAAATGTAAATGCGAGTGTGCACTCGGCTGTAGGTCGCGGAATTCGTATAGTAAAAACACAGTGTAAATATATTTAGCCTTAGTTGACTACCTACAATACCTTAAGTGGTAGCATGGATTTTTCACTTCTAGTTAATACTTATCATATAGAAAGAGTATGCTATTTTGAACCTTAAAGATATAACTAAGGTGAACTGATAATTACTCGTAAGCTTTTAAATATCTAACTAATCAGGTTAAGTATAAAGCAAATAGGTAGGTACAATATAGAATAATATACCCCAAACGTCGCTTCATCTAAAACCTACACACTCGTAATAATGTGTATACTCATAGTTATGTAATCTTGCAATAAATCTACAGTTTGTGACTTACACAGACCCAATCAAGATAATCAGTTTGTCAGTCATCCAAATAAAATAGATAATATTAGTTATACTTTGATCTTCCAAAGTTTCTGAGCAGTTTGACAAGTAGGTGGTACTACTTAACCCGAATAACAAAGATGTAGAAAGTTCTATAATGTAGCAACTTGGACTGCTTCTACAAATCGATAGATTGATAGGATGAGCTCGGCTCTACCAAAGAAGTAACAATAGCAAATAGAAACATCACTTCCTCGGCAATTCGGCATCACTTCTGAAGCGTACTTTATTACTTTCACCACACTGTTTCGAAAGAACTAGTGACACTATAGGAAGAAGAAGAAGACCAATCTTACAAACCATTCCAGTTAAATAGGATGACCATTAATGACTTAACCAATCGTTACAACTCAAATCGCTATGTGTAAAGTTCCAAAGATTTTACGAATTTTAATATGCGACATGTCTCTCTGTGTGTCTGTGTACTGCTGCTATATAAAAAAAATACACTTTAATAAGTATTGGTGTCAAAGAGTGTCGATAAGGGCTCCCAATAGCTTGGGTGAAAATATTATTTTTACAGTAATCCAATTGTGAGATTAAAAAGCAAGAACATAGAGCTTATTTTGCAATGACTAAAACTATCAGAAATTGTTCTACTGAAACTAGTCGTTTTTACCATGCCTATTTAGATATGAGTTGGTATCTTTAGATATTATCATTGTGATATTTTTTAAGTACCTTTGGTTTTTTTTAAGATTATTGGGATTCTTGCACAATGTCATGTAGATTAGCTATTTCTAAAATGTTATATCAAATGCAACTAAGAATGTGACCTTAGAACACTGTTGGCTGATGTGGTTATGTAGCATGTAAATACCTGATTTGTGTTCATAATGAGCTCGTTGATTAGGTAGTTATAAGGTTAGCATGGGAGGTTTTTACGTATTCAAAGATGATAATTATTACAAAATAGCAATGACGTGTTTCTGATGGTATTTTTGAAGCGGCTATGAACTTGCAACTTAAGGCTGCCGTCTGCGAGCGTGGGAACTTCTGACACAACACCTACATTGATAATTTCTACTCACACAAATGCATCGCTCAGTATTGAATACACACTCTGGAAACGAATAAATCTACTTTCGATGTTTCGAACAAATTACGCGTCCATTACGCGTTCGTCTTTGTGGGATGTTTATAAATGTCATAGAAAATACGCAATGTATTAGTAGCATCGTGAAGCGCGCGAGCCGCGGCGAGTTACCGGCGCGCGGGCAGTTCGTCACGGCGGCGGCAAAGGGTTGGGTCAGAGTGTATGCTTTTTGATTTCATTTTAAACTATGTATTTCTTTTTATGGAAAAATTCAAGATAATTGTCAAGCCAATGTTCTGTGTGTTATGAGAAATGTGGAAATTATAGATGAAAAAACTATTATTAAAATCAAATAATATTTAGTACAAACATGGAATAAAATATGTACAGATTAAAACTAATTAAACTTTTTTACTCCGAAAGATTGAAAATAAATAATATTGATTTAGTTATTTCAAACATAAAATTTCGTAAAACCATTTTCAATCGCAATATAAGCGTGACTTATTAAATATTTATATATATATTTTTATAATATTTTCAATATTTTCAGCTAATAATGAATTACCCTATAATATTAGTACTAGTGTACTTCGCCCTGAACTGAGATCTTGCGCGCGATTTCCACAATCCTCATTGTGTATTCACGCCCTGAAGTTTTTGGATACACTTTATGTACTAGGCATAGGTGCATATTCGCCATACTGCATAGGTGCCATGCTTACGAGTACGTAACCTAATCACAAACAAATATTTTATTATCCTACTTAAGTAGGTACTTATGCCCGTGCTAAGAAAATCTTGTTTTTTTTTTCATAATATTTAAAAACTATCCATCCTGGAATAAAAATTAAAACCATTTTGTAATGTACAAGTATACAGTAAGTCAAGTTTTAGCTTCCTGAGGGGAAAACTACCTTCCCACTAATAATTATCTAACAAAGAAAAGAAAAGGTTGAGTATAAAGATATCCTACTAATATTATAAACGCGAAAGTTTGTAAGAATGTATGGATGGACGGATGGATGGATGGATGTTTGTATGTATGTATGTTTGTTACTCTTTCACGTTAAAACGGCTGAACAGATCTGAATGAAATTTGGCACAGATATAGATTATGGCCTGGAATAACACATAGGCTACATTTTATCTCGAAAAAATGTACGGTTCCCGTGGGATAGCGATGTTTTTGTTTTTCGCGGTAGAAGCTGTGAGCTATTATGGCGTGCGCTGCAAAAACCATTGCAGTTACACGTATATAATGTTGAATGGAAATGTTTATCTTAAATAGTTCTACAAAAAAGTCCGCGACAGCATATATCTATCTTTTATGTATAAGCCATTATCGTCAAAATAGTGAACCATAAATACAATAAAATCTTATAATTTATTTCTAATGCACATTTTGGCAGTAACAAATTGATCCTAATCAAAATAAATACTTTTTATCGCATCTGGTATTTCAAGTAGATAAACTTTGTCTTTTACACTACATCATTTGGACAAATACGTATTAAAATATTTATGACGATAAACAACCGAGTGCGCGATATTATTAAGCGGTCCGGCGGCGCGGGTGAGTGAGTCGCCTGCGGGCGGGATGGGGGAAGATGTCGGCTGTCGCTCATCGCTGAGTACGCGACCCGAATGCGGGCAGACGTGGGGCAAACGTCGACGGTTGTTAGATATGTAGGTAGGTACACTCAGCTAGAGCTACCTACGTTAGCTAGGTAGTATGTACGTACTGTACTGGTCATATACTTAGGCTTAGTAGGTAGGTAAATTTAAAAAAAAATCTGCCTTTCGTTTCCTAAGATTGTGGTAAAATGGTAATCTCCTGAAAGTGAAACTTTAATAGCTAGACAGTGACTTTACAAGTACCTACCTACCAACCTACCTATAGAATAACGTACCTATTGTGTAGTTTAGTGTGTCAGATAGGTTGGTAGGTACCTACTTATAGTCAGGTAGGTACTTACTTTATTTTACAAGTTCTATAGTATTCTATTGAGCAAGTGTACCTACCTACCTAGGTACACATACTCAGTAAGTATCTACCATTGAGCTACTTACTTATTGGTGGATACGTGCTAATAATTTGAACTGTTCAATGTCCGTCTTAGTTAGGTTGCTATGTAAATCCTACTAATATTATTAAAAGCGAAAGTTTGTATGAATGTATGTGTGGATGTATGTTTGTTACTCTTTCACGCTGAAACGGCTGAACGGATCTGTATGAAATTGGCAAAGATATGGATTATAGTCTGGAATAGCACATAGGCTATTTTTTATCCCGGAAAAATATAAGGTTCCCGCGGGATAGATTTATTTTTGTTTTTCAAGGTATCACGCGGGCGAAGCCGCGGGCGGAAGCTAGTTATGTATATATTGCAAATTACTCCCTACCTTTACCATGTACCTATTTACAATAAATTAAAAAAAATGTAACTTGCGGCTAATATAAATTAAAGAATCACTACATAGTATAAAACAAAGTCGCTTTCCCTGTCCCTATATCCCTATGTATGCCTACAAATCAGTAGTCACAAATTAGTATCCGACACTCGCGACCCACCCGTTGCCTAGTCCAAACAAACAAAAGAGCTCGGCGTGGAACTACAAACGGACGTGCGATCACCTTGGAGACTGAGACGGTACTGAATATTTTTGACGCGCCTATTCTATTATAAAGCGTATTTTGGCAGGCGCTTGCTCCATACTAAAATGTATGGCGGCGGGGAACAATTTCTGCTCACAAAATTAACAATGTTTAGGCTCAGATTAATACTTTTTGGTTTGAATTAGTAGAAAAAACTCCTGGTGACTGTGTTGTTTAACATTTTGTCTCACGATTTGTCCAAAAATATTACAAAAATAACAACGATAATTTCGTAAAAACTCATAATAGAAAAGGTCGATTTCGATGTTTTTAATCAATGTTGACGATTTTTTTTCTCAAAAATTAAGAATTATTTTAGAATAATCACGCGGTGTTAGTGTAGACTCATCTATTGAGAATTCGTATTATTAGTTTGTGTGCTTCTATGAAGTGATTTCTTATGGAAATTTCTAAAACCGTAAGTGCTTGTTCGCGCGTTTCTTAGGGACTCCGCTCTTAATGGAATTTTAATCTATGCTGTTTTGTAGTTATTTAAGTAAAAGATGTGACGTCATTTTACAGGTCTGTGCTGAACGCTTTTACAGAAAAAGCACCCTTATTAAGTTTTTAGGTAGGTATAGTATATTTTTTGTGATAGTACCTACATTGCGGTCTGACAGTATGTATTTTTTTCTATAAATTCTCTCCATAATACATCATAGATCAAATGCATAATTCAAAATCTTCACATTATTCAGTAGATGTAGTATCCAGATACGAAAAAGCCAAATGTTGGGGTATTGAAATGACTATTTTTCACAAGTCACGTATCGGTTCGAGCTTATCCAACGTTAGGTTTGATGATAATAAGTGATACCGCCAAATATGACTACAAAGATTAAAAAAGTCCTGGAAACGACAATAACAGAACGATTTCATAATTTTCCTACAATGTGGCAAATTTGTAAGACCCCCAGAAAAATAATTTATTATATTTAAGATAAGAAAAGTGAGAATGTAGGAAATTACTTTTGATTTAAATTACGGTCCAGATTAGTATGTAATTATTTTTTTTAATTGTAATACGGTAAAATTAATCTTTTGAAATATAATAAACAAAATAAGATAAAATTCCTTGACCTACGTGTAACCTTCTGTAAGTATTTATGTTTTGTCAAGGTTTTAGCTGACAAGACTTACCTTCGCATTTATAATTTAGTAAGGATCTCATCTAGTTTCAAAACCTCCCAGACAACAAGCATTCACGAGGCGTCCTCACAGAGTCAATATCAATAAACGGGAAGCCGGGAAATTGGATGTGTTGCCCGACCGACACTGTACGTAATAAGATAGTAATGAGCCCTACCACTCATAAAAATATGGCCGGCTCCTGTCTATGACTAAATATTTAACAAATTTATGGCATATCTTGTGGTCCAACGTATATACATACAGGAACAAACATACTGACACCAGTATGTGGGACTACCATCCGTCTACACGTCTTTATGAGCGTTTTTATTTTGCCTACTCTACCTCTAGCTGTTGCGTTGCGTATTTAATAGCGTGTTTATGTAGATATTTCAAGTCGTAAGTTTACATCTATTGACAAAGTATTCTAGGGGCTTTTACGAAAGAGTTTTTCCAGAAACCAAAAAAGCACTTTTGGTTTATTGAGTGCTTCCCCGTTCAACCCACGATTTTTCTACCCAGTATTATTTTCCCCTCTTTTCATCATGCTCCTGTCCTTTTCCCACGTGTGTATTGTGGGGTCACAACAGTGGTCTTCTTCCATTTCTCTTGGTCATTCGTCATCTCAGTATGACTTTCTTACTCAAGTCCATCATATTTTTCCTTCTTCTATCCAAAACATATGCCCCGTTCTACCCGATCCAAAAATCTGACTTACATTATATTCAAAACAGTACAAACTCCTTAATAATTTCTTAAAGTTCACTATTGTAGGTTCTATAGACTCTTATCTACTGCTACGTTAGATAGTTTTTTTCTTATGACGAGTAGCTTTTTAGGAATTCATTAGGAACTTTCCGCTTCTGAATTCATCGGCCGTATATCCTTATTTTCCGACAATTTGAATTCAAAGGCACGTAGCTATAGGCACACGGGATCTGTATAAATTTGGATAGGGTCTGTCTAGGCTGAAAAGCTTCAGTTATTTTTGTATCAAGACGGAATCACTTTTCTATCTTACAAAATAAAGCAGTTCGTAATACCAAAGTAACTCGTAAGTATATAAGTGATACAGCCGTGAATATACTAAATTTCTTTTAATTCATTACTTTAAGTACTCGATTTTGTTTTAAATGCGAAACATATTTTTGAATTGTTCAAATACATAATACCATATGTTATATTATAAACCTAGACTGAATGGGTAGCCACTTAAACTGGTTTCGGTCTCGTAGGCAACCACCATGTTTGTGTTGTTCTTTACTTTGTGTGACCTTTGTTTTTGCCTTTATATGTATTATATTGTGATACTTAATTGTTGTAGAGCCGCAAGGATTTATTGTATAAATATTTTTATATATATTTTTACAAAATATCTAAATATCTTAAAAAACAATTGAATAAAAAAAATATTTATCTTGAATAAAAAAGCTACAAGTATAACTAGTACATTTGAAATACAAGAAATCCAAACTACATTAATAGAGCTATCTTCTCACTACATTTATAAGACATTAATTCCACATTTTATTGAAAAACGTCAGAAAAGTAACTTACAATCCAATCCACGACTCGTTTCCTAATTAATTCTAGTATCTGTAACAAAAAAATCACGGAGTTAATTAATTCCAAACTATTCGGTTCGACTAAATCGTTGTTGGTTGCATCAGCCTACAAAGATTGATTTGACATTGACACGACGCGCATGCGTATTGCCCTAATTTGGTGCCGGGAGCAACAGCATGAGATAGAAAGATGTATGGTAATGAGTTAGATAGAGACGGGTGTATAAGCGCAGGGACGTCTGGAAGCAAGAGTGGAGTAACATGGCCGACGCATCTGCATGCATTTGAAGGAATTACTGAGATGCGGCAGTAAGCTCCCACTGTGAAACTTTTTTAGAATCTATTTAGTATTCAGTAAGTGTGATTGGAAACACTAATTTGTTACTTTGGTTCAATAGTAACGGTCAAAAGTTGAGAATACCACGGCATGTCTTAAAAGTCGATATTTCTTTGGTGCGTGTAGCAATTGATAGGACGCTTAGATTATTCTCACGCGTGCAAGCAAGTTATCAGTTCAATGAACCTGAAAATCAATAGCCTCCAAATTTGTCGCCAAGAATCTAAAAATACGTGCTTTATATTCGGTATAAAAATATTATAAGCAAAATTTTGACTAACCTAATCAAATGTCTATAGAACGAAGCGAATTTTTTTTTTGTTTTCATTTTTTAAATCACATAATTCAGTCAAGATTATTCATTAAAGTTTTAATGATGCTTATTTCTATGCCTAAAAAATTTAATAGCCGGTAGGTATTTTACTGTGGGTGGAAAAAGCAAATAGGTAGGTAACAAGTTTATATGCAGATTTTATATAAAAATGTAGGTGCCTATACCTAATACGATTTACATGTTTATGATGGTTCAATGTCGATTTCGATATAAAGGCAACTGAGTTGGAATATCACGAAAAGACATGGAGTTTGAAGTAAAAATGATAAAATTTACATAATTAGATAATTCTAAATGAGTTGTGACTATTCAAGAATATTATCTGAGGTTTTGTTCGTTATATTACTTATTCCCGACTGTTATATCACCAATTTAAATAAATACATTTAGATAGTATTATTTACTTAAAAATATTAAGCAATCAGGTTTTTTGGGATTTCTCATAGTAATAAGAGATATAAAAGTATCTATCAAATGAATATTTTTTAAATAATAATTATGTAAAGTGAAAATTTCAAACAAACTTTTAATTAATTTGTTCAAACGTTTAATTTGGATGGCACAAACAACCCGTGAAGAGTCAAAGCTGCTAATCGTCTCAATTTGACTTTACAAAATAAAAGTCTAAACAGATTAAACTGTAACGAGGGTTGCGGGGTGAGGCCGGGGGGCGAGGGACAATTATCTCGTCCTATTTTCCCTTCTAATTTCACGTTAGGTCCGCCCTTGAAAGGGTCGAGCAGACGTGCGGTCAAAAATCGCACAAGATTTTTTGCCTCATTTTTCTGAACACTATTTTATTTGATTGAGGTCGGGTCTTTTGGAGATGAGAATTTAGTTAGCATGATTCGGAATGTAATGGCAACCGGTCTGAAGGTTTGGCTTTTTATTAATATTATAAAAGGTTAACTTTGTAAATAAATTTGTAGGTAATAATATTTTTATTTTATTTATTAAATAGTCAGATTATCCAAGAGTTTCACAGGCTACATTTTAGTGGAGTAGGTTGGAATGATGATCGAGGGTCTAGTTTATGAAATTTAGGTGTTTAATTTAAAAAATTAACTATTATAGTTATGATGAACTTTTAAGACGTTTGAACACATTTGTTACTGAAATCACAAAAACATACTCGTAATAGAAAAATGGTTTGGACACGCTCGTTTGTATTTTTAATGTGAATTGTGCAAATGAGAAAACACCTTGGAATTCACGAACCGAAAATAATCAGTGAAAAGGTTTAAACTATTTCTTCGGTGCCCTAATTAGACTCGACAATAGGAACATTAATACAAAATGAAAATTCATTGTAAGTAATGAATTCTACTTAAAGCTATATTATTGAATTCATCATCATCATGATCAGCCCTTCTCATCCCACTGCTGGGCTTTATATTACTCTATATTATTTTATGATTACTTACTCAGAGTAGTAATAATTTTTGAGCTGACTTGTATTGTTGATAAAGTTTATGTGTTTTCACTTACTCGTATATGATCATTTATTATATCGATTCACACTATATGTATAGCGTGATTTTTACTACTCCATTATCATTTACCACCCAGTTTATCTGTTTGTTAGAAGTTTAAATCAAAACAAAGCAATCAATGTAAACAAGGGTAAAATCTTCGTTTTCTTTTCTTTTAATCCGTCAAGAAATATCATGTTTGAGAGTAAGAGTTGTAACATTTACATAGAAATCGGCTAAGTTGATATCACTGAGCTTTATTAGAGGAATGCTCGATAAACACCCAATTTTGTTTTATGCTACGCGTTGCTTACAGAATTGAGATTTGGTTTTAGATTTTAAGTGTAGAGGGTAACGAACGTCAATGTTTTTGTTGAATCATATTTTTTTCACAGATTATTTTGTTTGTAAGTTAAAACTTTTAGAGTGAAGCTCTTTTGAATTCAACTTTTTTCTTACGTCATGTTCATGGGCAAAAATGTCGCCCAAAGTTTTCAAGGTTAACGATCACTTTTGAGAGCAAGATAAGAGGACAATCAAGACGCACATGTCGGTGTTTACTTCTAAGAGTTAGGTTAACCTTCTCATGCTCTCATCGACCAGTAGCTGTTTCAGACATTCTCGATGCGGCGATCGATTTCTGCGTCCTATTTTTGAAACTCGCTGACTGACCCAAGTATAAATACTCAACGAAATACTGTATTACCTGTATTACTATTCATCTATATCGACTCTTTATTACGGGCTAATTTTATTAAAATATATTAAAACTTATCCTGTAAAACATGTCGATCGCCCTAAACCGTACTCCATCATGTTTTTTGACAGCAAAATTATTGTAGCAGTTTCTTTGTTTCATAACTTTCCGTGGAACATTATATCCATGATAGAGATATATTTCCGTGTCGGTTAGTTACGGTTTGCTTCTATCGAAACAAAATAATAGGTAGGGAATTGTATAAAACCACAGAATATATATTAGTTAGTTAAACGTGGGAGGTCCCATAGCTTGATTATTAACATACAGCTGACTAAAAGTTTCTGTCTATTCAGATTCTTGATGCAAGATGCCGATGAAGAAATTATTTTTGAATATTAAATTAGGTATGTTAGATAAAGTCGTCAGTATGCGTACATTTTTTTAAATAAGAAATCGAGAACATAAACCTACACTCGTATATATAATGTAGGTACTTATAGATTGTTTTGTAGATACATTGTAAAGCATAAATTTAATGCAGTCAAATACAAACCCCGAAATCCAGGAAGACAAATATAAAAATTTATACACAGTAATCATACAAATTCAGTTATTACAGAGAACATTATCATGTCCGCTTTGAACACAGGCATGAAGCAATCACTGTCTTTCCAATTCATTATAACATTCAATATGCTAATACGAAATCTCTTTGTTTCAGATTGCTTTCGAGTTCCGCTCCCATCGGATTAACATGTTTTTCTAATCTACATTCCCGATATAGAGTTTTCGTGACTAGCCTCCAACTGAGCTTATTTGGGAGGTCTCACTTGATGAAGATTAAAACATCTGTAGTCATACATTATGTATGTACATAATATAGAACACAAGTCAGACAATTTGTCGCCCGATATCTTTGTTTACTTTCCGAGGTTTGTTCTTTGGAGAGTCAGTTGTTTTTGGGATTCGGGGTCAGTACTATTATAATGAAAAAAGTTTGATTATGAACTTGTATATTATAAGCAAATTTTCATATAATAATTTATGAAGTAAGTACTACTTTAAAAACATCAATGCTTGAGTTTATGTGTAAAAAATAGCACCTAGGTTATGTAAATTACAATACAAATAGCTTTACGTGTTCCGTTTGCTTGAATAGCCTGATAAAAAGTGGTCTATGTGTTCTTCCAGGTCATTAACTAGGCTTATTCCAAGTTTCATCTAGATCCGTTCAGCCTTATTTTATTAAGTAACAAACATCCATCCATCCAAACTTTCGCATTTATAATATTATACTTAGTAGGATAATATAGTAAGATATATTATATATAAATATAGTATAATTTAGTAATAATATATAAGATAGGATGTAAATATACATAGTTTTAATATTAATATATAATTATGCTAATAATAGGCACTTTGTAAGCTTTATATATTTTTATGAAGTTTCAACATCCTGTAAATATTTTGTGGTATTGGTACCTTTAGGCAGCATTTAAATATCATAGGTTACAAAATAATTTATTCGTCTTAACACCTGCTTACGCCTCTCACCTGTCTAATTAAGATATAAATTTAGAATAACCCAATTTCATTATTTAAATTAATACCTTACTAACATGAAATGGAAATAGAAAAATGTTTATAATTAAAAGAGTTTTTTAATAAAATCATTAACATGAAACTATTTCATTAACAATAATCAAAATAATATTCTGATAATTTTGGCTACGAAACTAATGTTCTTATTTTCAGCTTATTCAATTTTTTTGATAAATTACGTTAATATTTTTCACACGATTGTAAAATTATCAAGTTCCTACCTGTCTTGTTGTCAATCCTACACATTATTATTATTATTATTATTATATTGATATTAAATAGCAGTTTATTTTGTCAAACTAATGAACATGCTATTTTGTGAGTATGATCCTATGCAAATTCGAGGATCTATACTCATACTCACCAAGCTACTCTCCAGAATATTCATACAGAAACCTGTAATTCAAGAAATTCCAACTTTGGTGTTCTGTTTTATAGTCAAGGGAGACAAAAGGGTGGTTTATCTCTACCGTTAGCATAAGTTTCAAGTATTTGCATTGAAGGCCCGGGTAAGGCTTTATGATAAAGAGTGGATAATTGTGGCGTGTACATTGGTTGGTCTGTTCACAACTTTGCTCGTTGCTGCTCATAGTAGGTATTTGTGTGGTGCGATGTATGAGTGACAGCGAGTGCAGCAAAACAATTGATAGAACAGTTGGCTTAAAAAAATGAAAACTGCAATTTACCTTTAGATTTTTATTCGTACGAACAGGTTTATATAAGTTCACACGCCTTAAACGTGTAGGAGTCAAAAGACTCCAACATCTTTTTATGTAGGTGCAAAGAACATATATGGTAAATTCAATATTATGTTCTTATTTGTTTCTCAGTGGGTATTTTTAATCTTATTATTTGAAGAGTTAGTTGTGTATAAAGTTAAGCATTACTAACAAAACAATTGTACTGTAAAATGTGATGATATCTTTTATTAGACTTCAGTACTAGTTTATGCTAGAGATTTGGAGCATTCTCATACAACAAACTGAACAGCTCTTTATAAAAGGTAATAAAACACCCGTGTCTGCTTTCACTTTCAACAAAAAATTCAAATTACTCAAAGTAAGTTTCACTTTTTTGTATTCATAAATTGGAAACAATAAAAGTTTACAAACAGGTAAACATAATTTTATAAGGTGTTACATTTTTTATTGTAATCTATAGCTACTGTTTTTTTAATTTATTGTTTTATGGTTATTTTAGTTTGTATAGACTTTTTACAGGTAGGTAACTTACTGTTTTGTATCTGTTCTTTGTGATATTTCTTGTGTTTAGCTTTACATTTTACTGACTCCCGTTTATTTATACTTTCGCTTTTTTTTTCATAACAATAAATTGAAAACAAATGGTGTTTTTTAAACACACCCACAAATATTTTTTTATCATTGCTTGCTTAATGCTCATTTTTGTTCGAAACAACAGTATTTTTTCATGTATATTTTCAAGCAGTTTGATGACCGCTAAGATCGCAAATTCAAGCCACGCCTTTACCGAATAATCGTTACCAGGATGCCTGCTGCCTATAAAGCGAGTTTTTAGTTGCCGGCCATGGAGTTCATCCGGGGCACAAAATGTTCAGAGTAGCCCCGACTAAAACATAGTAAAACTACTATCAGTACATCAAGTTTCAATGTAATAAATACTGTAAATACGCTGACTTTGTGTCAATTGATGATGTCTTGTATCATTACATTAGTAGTTTTTAATTTTTTATACTACTGACCAAAAAAAACAAGTATGTGCCCTAATGGTAAGTGATTATCGTAACTTATACGCGATTGAAATTACGAGATGTGACATGCGCGCTTCTATTATATATTTATTTTGACTATTCGTCCAGTGATGCCACTTGCTTTGTTCCTCTTCGAGACTTAATCCAGTTTCTATCAGCTTTATATCTGTCATAAAAAAAAATATAGTTACTTAGATGAGATACTGAATTCTATAATGTACTATATCTGCAAAGCCATAGAAACTATTATCCCGTTAGCTAAACTCCGTGGGGTTTAGCTATTTGTTGCATAATTATCATTAGGAGAATGTTTCGTTATTACGCTGTTTTTGAGAAGAGAAGTTGAATAATTTGTTTAGCTTGGTCAGTTTTTACTGTACCTTCAAAGTGTGTCAATAAATGTTGGTAAAAATATTTTTACTTCTGATAAACGACTTAAGACTTTGCATGGAAATTATAGAATGACGCACAACTAGTCATTTGCGTAAGTATAATACTTCTTGTTAAAAAAAATATCGTTACAGCAAAATAAAATGGCAGACGAAACTGAGTTAAGTACTAATTATATACCCACCTTAAAAAAGTATTTTTATTTTATTTTTGCCACACGGCTAAAGTGTATTTGAAAGGTTATATTAATTATGATTGCTAACAAAATAACCTATATAATATATCCATACAAATATTTAATGAGGAAAGATTTGATTGTTTCTTTGTTTGTTTATTTGCATTGAATAGGCTCCGAAACTACTGGACTGATTTGAAAAAATCTTTCACCAATGTGTAGAATGAACTTTCAGAATAACCATGGGCTATATTTTGTGTAGGTACTTTGCGGGCGATGAAACCGCCAGCAGAAGCTAGTATACAATAAGCATTTTATAGACTTCTTTGACACACAGGCTAGTATAAGGATGCAAAGCAAATAGTTTGGGTTCACGAGACTAATAATTGAGAGACATTGGCATAATTTTGTAAACATCGGAAAATGTAAGCACGATAACACTATTCAAAATAAAAATTAGGGAGAGCAAGAAATAAAACCGATAAATCAAAACAACTATTATTATTTGACACCTACCGATAAGAAACAACCGTTTCGACCAAACTTCGAAAATAAAAAAAACTGAACTGTGAGCGACGAGGTAATTTACAAAGCGATTCAACTAGGTCTAAGTTACATCAAAACACGTAAATTATTCATGTTGATTTGAAGGGTAAGTCTAAAATACCCGATGCCGTGCCTCGCGACCGTAAAGCTCGAGATGAAATATTGTTTCAGTTGAAAAACACGACACACGTTTTTTGCTACGTTTTGCGTTACTACGATGTAAACTCACGCTATTTTCACGCCAACTTTGGGGAAAATGTTACGGTAAATAATTTAATTTTACGGATTTAGCTTGGGTTGTGAAGTTTGT
The DNA here is from genome assembly GCA_963675405.1 of Cosmorhoe ocellata. Taxonomy (NCBI): domain Eukaryota; kingdom Metazoa; phylum Arthropoda; class Insecta; order Lepidoptera; family Geometridae; genus Cosmorhoe; species Cosmorhoe ocellata. Next base: position 6,724,904 of record OY776253.1, on the reverse strand, counting down.
GGTGCGAGCTTATTTTGCTCAACTACGATATAAAACTTTGACCTTTTTGTTCATCATTTTTGTACAAGTAATAATAAATAAAACTAATGATTATCATTGCTTTATATTTTCGTTACCTACAATTGGTCAGAAACTAAAACCTACCAGTAAATTCTTAAACTATACAGAACGCATAGCAGACTTAAAAAATAAGTACTTATTGAATATTAAAAAAACTTTGTTGTTTTTCTGCTTCTAATACAGCATAGCGTAACTTTCTTGTATAGCCACAAAAGAAACTGTAGGTATCTATTTTGGCAAGTATTTTACCATTTCAGTTCAGAAAAAAACATTGTTTGTGTTCAAAGTTCTTGCTGAAATAAATTCAGAGCTCCAAAATATAAACAAAAGTTTTCCACAACGGCTGTGTTTTCATCCAACCTCCCAATTTCCCGAGAAGTTTTCCGAAAGCATTTAATAAAACAAACAGCCACGGAGAACCCGAACACGTATCTACGAATATAACAAAAATATCAAACATTTTCGCAGAAGGACGCAAAACTATTCCCCCTGATACAAATTTCACGAGGACCAAATACATTTTGCATGGAATAGCCCAAGCGAAACTTCCTCCAGACGATATTTCCAACTATTTTTATAAAATATTCGCAGCTGTCGATATTTGCAAAACTTCATGTTTATCATGCAAATGTTAGTTTTGCTATTTGTTTTTTATTTTGACCTAAAGTAATTTTGGGTAAAACCTCAAAGTAGACAAATAAACTCACTGGAATAAATCCAGTATTAAGTGCAAAATAACACAATATATATTATTTTATTAGTAGACTTTTTCAAAGCTTATTTTTTGTCTTCGCTAATTGGAATTCAAGGCAAAAAATCCGCTTTATTCTATTTCTATCTAAGCTACAGACACATGAAGGTGTATACTTAATTAGACACCTATTCAATATAATTTATTAGTTATATTGGAATTCGCCATGATAAACAAACCAAAACATTAATTGAAATACCTGCTACCTAAAATCAAGTTACATTTTTCTGATTGGAATCTAACTACTACTAATAAGTTTTTTTTATTACTTAAGCGGAGCAGGTACCTACATTAATTTAGGTTGGCATTCATTAGATCTGATCTGATTGCGAGATCGGGTAGCAAATCGGTAGTAATAAATCTGATTTATGTAGTACGTTAAATACATTGATATCTTCCTTTAATTATTTATTATTTATTGGAAATCATTAATCACTATCTTTGTATCCTGTTAGGTCATAAACTAGTTAATGCAATAATTGGTGCTAGCCCTGGAAAGTTTGTTCCTGATTGTTCCCGCGTTTCTTCCCTATCTTCATGAACGTGCAAATGAAAGTGGTGATGCATGAGAAAAAGTTTCCATTGGTCCCCAATTCCCCATTATAGGTTATATTTTTTAAATAAGGAAAAATATTTCTTATTCACAAAATTAAATGCTAAAGAATAGGAACGTATAAGAGGCTCAGATTTAAACTGGTAACCACACTAAGCGTTGCTTATCTAAGTTGATTTGTAGAGCTAAGCAAGCACGATTGACATACAATCGGACGAATAATGAACAACCTCTGTTATTGATATTCGCCTATGAAACGCTCAGCACAAGAATCTGCTTTCATAGACAATTTTGAACTACAACGCTGCAACATTGTCACATACGCAAGTAGATGACAATAACCTGAATCACTTGAAAAGTGCACGACTCAATCTAGCTAATGAAATCATACAGCTCCCATAATTCCTACAATGTTGCAGAGGACGAGACTTGTTTATGGTGCCGACTGATTGCAATAAGTTAAATTAAATTAAGAAATTTATTGATACATTCGTTCAGCGTCGGCGTTGAGGACATTTGGCACGGACTCTGTAGCTACATTTATCGTGGGACTTTCAAAACGACGCATGTATTTTTCGTTGATGCAGCATTTTAGGTGTATGACGTGACGTGACCACCCAGAGGTTTTTATCACGTGTAAATTGCAGCGAACATTCCAGAAACCTACGTTTTTATTTTTAAATGTGAAGGTGAGTTTTATCTCGACAGCCCTTTGGTGGCTGCGAATATATTTATTTAATTTACCTGATAAGTGACTGAATATTCAACAAAAAATAAGTGTTTATTTTTTACATTGACGGTAGTTACAACGCCCTACATAGCACTAGTGGTTGCTTATGGATTCACTCACGTTTATGCAGTTTTAAACATTAACCACTTTTTTTTCATCACCTTGGATTTTTTGGGTTACAAACAGTGAACGCATATAAACATGGAAATATTCGTTGAGCTAAAAATTACTACACAGAAATAGAGCCCTGGTAGGCGTGGCTTGTCAGTTATATCATATTGTCAGTTTTATCGTCAACTATATCAAAAATTTACAGAAACTTATTAAACCCAAACGCTGAGGGTATAAAGCCAACATTAATTATTTTTTAGCAAATCCACGAAAGAGTTTTGATGTGTGAAATTGGGTGTCATGTTTCGCGGATACATTTTTCCCTCTAAAAAATGCTTCTATGTGTTCACTCTTTAAAAATAACATGTGTGTTAATCAAGAAGAAAGAAATATTGTTTTTTTTATTGTCGAAAAAAGATTGCTTTTCTATAAAAATCTTATCTGTATCGACTGAAGAAAACGTAGGTACACAAAGTTATAGTATAGAGTGGAATCCCACGTACAAATATTTGGTTGTTGTTCCGTACAAATTGGGCGCCTGTCTACCGCCTACATTCGCATATTGGCTGATATTGCGCGCACATCCGTGCCACCGAATACATTTTGCAAAGAAGGATAACTGCATGCTAGAGTTGCGACTCTAACTTACCGATAAATATTATTCTATGTAGTATCCTTTTGAAAACAAAAAGTGTTATTTTTACCTATTGTTGGGTTCTCTACAAGCTCAAACTAACAATTAAAAGATTAATTTATTGCAATGATCATAATTAGGTTTAGGTTTAAAGACATTTATTCTCATTCAAGATTAATAAATCACTTACATGAGAATACATCGTAATAAGTAAATAATATAATAGTTCGTCGTCGCACAAATATTTGGTAAGTAGGTAATTATACTTAATTTAGAAAAACAAAACAACAAAAAAATAAAAGTCTAAACAAAACAAAATAATACAATACAATTAGGTTACAATTGACTTCTTAAATTATTAATTTTATTACATAGTTTGTTAATTGGTCGGAAGAACTTAGAAGTTACCACACAGATGAATACCACTCAAATAAAAGTGTAGCGTGTTAGAAATGCAGATCTACATATGTTTACTCAGTAAAAGATGCGAATTTAAATAATAAAATAATTATATTATTTAAACTTGCATCTTAAGTACATATTCACTAAGCCGCTTTTTGAATGCGTTAAATGTGGTAATTTTTTTTATATTCGAGGGTATTTTGTTGAAGAGGCTCGCACCTTCATAAGTTATCATAGTTTTACCGTAGTTAGTCCGTGTCTTCGGCAAAACAATGAAGCTACCGCGGCGAGTGCAGGGGTATGAAACATTTTGTTTTCGTTTGGTGAACAGCAGGTTTGTGTGAACATTTTTATTCATAGTTTTTCGTATTAAAATGCATGTATTGTAGACGTATAGTTGTTTTATGTTCATTAATTTGGTTTCTTTGTAAATCTTGTCTGTTTGTGTTAGGTAGTGATAGTTGAAGATAGTTTTGATAATTTTATTTTGTAAAGTTTGCAGTTCGGATATTCTAGTTTTGACAGCACTTCCCCAGACTTCGACAAGATATAAAAGGTGCGGCTTTACAAGTGCATTGTAAATTGTGAGACGTAGTTTAGAAGGGATACAACGCACTATGTTGCGGATGGAACTTCGGAGTGCTACCAGTTTTGTTTTGATGTAGTCTATATGGGCTTTCCACGTAAGATGGGTGTCTATGTGTAAGCCTAGGTATTTTTCAGTTGTTTTTCTTTGTAACGGAATATTATTTATTGTGAGCGGTGTATGTGTTGGTATTTGTTTATTTTTAGCTTTAAAAAGAATGTAACAGGTTTTAGAGATGTTGATAGTCAGTAAGTTATGTTGGAACCAATAATGAAGAACGTTTAAATCATATTGAGCTTGCGATATTATGTCATGAATTGATTGGCCGAAGTAGAACAGGCAAGTGTCATCAGCGTATAAAGTTATGTGTCCATTTAGGCCTAGCTCATGTATGTTATTGATATAGACTAAAAAGAGCAGAGGACCTAAAATTGAGCCTTGTGGGACTCCACATGTTATAGGCTGTGGGTCACTTTGAGCATTGCCATCGATTTTAACGACTTGTAATCTTTTTGTAAGGTAAGATTCAAACATTTGCAAGGCTTTTCCAGCAATGCCAATGGCCTCTAATTTTTTTATTTTCCTCATAATTAGATTTGCATACCATGTTATTTGCACACTAAGACTGGCAGAACCAAAATAGAAGATACCTACCAAGTAGGTATTATTTAAAGCAATAAAAAATTACAAATAGAGGGTTATCGTGAGGAAACCGGCTTACCCTAGAACCAAAAGTTCGAAGGTGTGTGTCATAGATTCGTTTCTTATAAGCGGCGATGGGATTGCAACCTATCACGCCCGTAATACTAATCACTGCGCAAAATGTGGACATGAGCCAAATATCTGAGGAGATTGACCTACCAAGCTTGGGGATTACAATCATGATCATGTTTTTTATACCTATAAAAGATTTTTTTGCATGTATCGACATAACATGAATTCTGCAAATAAACAATTTTCATCCTAACGCTACCAAACTAACGAGTATAAGAAATAAAGACAAAAACACACGATTCAGTACGAGTATAGTGAAATGAACCGAAAATATCTGTTTTCTTTCACCCACACTAGCTATACATTGCGCCGCCCTAGCGCGGGTGACGCCCATCAAAACAAATGACATTCGAAGATGAAAGCAAAAGATGGAAGCGTGTTTTTCCTCTGGTTGGTATTCACCAATGAGTATTATGGATTTTCTTTTCCTTACTTTTAAATACACTGTATAGTAAAATGCGTAGAAATTAGCGGTGATTTTTATAGAATAATGCTATTGCTTAGTTTGGACGGCTTTATTAGTGTTGCTGTGAAAAGGAACCTACGTATTTTAAATAAAAAAGTGTACTTAACTCAATTAAGGGTTCAATTTTAATGGCAAATAGATTATGGAACACAACACAACGCACCTCTTTAAGCTTCATTAATAAGCAATTAAAATATATTGTTCTACCTACATTTATTTTCACAACGCTATCTAGCGCCAACTATGCAAAACTTGTAAGTACCATAGGAATTAGTTATCTGATAAAATATTTATCATGGCCTCTTTTTTTAATACATTTTAATACCCAGACACAGAACAAACATGTTTGTCCTGGCTGGGAATCGAACCTACAACCTACAGCTTAAAGCGGAGCTCTACTATCAACTAAGCTGTGAGGCTTTATAAAAATGATCTGTACAAAACTCCTTTCCATTCACCAGAAAATATACTATACATAACTATACAGCTACAAACAGACAGTATACATTTATTATAACCTAGCACGTGGTGCTATTTCCGTAACAGTACAAACTTTGTCTCTGTGTACTTCAACTACAAAATGACGAATGGAACAAGGTAAGTATATAAATACGGTTGGGTAGCGTATGAAATATAATTTTAAGCTGGCAATAATTACGGTTTTAAATCTCGACGTTAGGAAGGAATATATTATTATAAAAGAGTACCTACAGGGAATAGGCAAGTGGCATTAGCACGCTGAGTAAAATGAAATGTATTTTTAAATACTTTATTTTACTCAACGTGGTAATGCCGGCGTCTTGGGGATACTTTTCTCAAACAGTGATCTGGATAAGTTGAGCTAAACTTATCCAGATCACTGGGTGAGAAAAGTCTATATTATAATGTATACTAATATTATGAAGCTGAAGAGTTTGTTTGTTTGGTTGAACGCGCAAATCAGGTTTTTATTGAAAAAATATTTTTGTGTTGGATAGTTCATTTATCGAGGAAGGCTTAAGGTTTTATAACATTACACCGCGATTAATAGGAGCGAAGCATCAATGCGAAATGTTACAAAAACGAGAAAAATTATATCACTTGAAACCCGCAGACAAAGTAGCGCGCTGGTCAGCTAGTCTTTTTATAAATGTCCAATAGCCAAACTGTTTCACACTGTTATGTATTTTATACTCATATTTTTGTAATTTTATCACATTATCTGTTCACTTCAGTAATTAATTATGAACTTCTTGCTCATTAATAGTAGTATGCAGTAAGCGTAAGTCTACACAATACAAAGTCTGGCGCCAGCCAATCAGTTATTCAAGTCTAGATCCCTTCAACGAAAAAATCATCCATAGTTTTAGTTTTATTTCTCTTAGAATTTCAAATTTCGAACAGGTTCGTACGGGACGGCGGGAATTGGCCAGACTAAAATAACGGACGGACGTGCTTTGAAACCGTAAGGAATTATTTTTAAGTTCGCCCACACTCACGATACAAAGCTTATGGAAAGTCAGCGGTGCATGGTCTGCGACAGAGCTCCTAATTGGAAAAATAAATATCAAGACTAAGTTTATTTACACTGAACTTTGTCGAGGTTTTTTGAATATTTATTATAGAAAATTACATAAGACACCTTAAATATAAATCTGATTTTATAGTTTTCTTATTTATGGAATCATTTATAATGGTTTACAATTTAATTATTAAATAAAAAGTATGTTTTTGACTACTTTATTTATAATCTGTACAATTTTGTCGCCTAAGTGTGGATTTTTTATGTCTGGCAACCAAGTGCAAGACTTTAAAACAGAAACATGATGCAGGTATTCATTTTATCACATTTTGTAACTTTCTATTGGCTTATTTACAAAGGTAGTTACATAATCAAATCTATGGACAAAATTCCTTTCGTGCACGATAAAAAAACTCTTCCAAATTCAAAATTCCAAGCACTTTGCTTATCTCTACACGCTTGTGTATTCATAAATATGCCTACACATCCATCCGTTTGCGTCGCTCAATCTTGCCAGCGAGCTAAGCTGCGGTGCCATAGATGTGCCATCAGCTCCAAATTTGAAATTGGAACGAATGGAAGACCCCGGTAATGGAGCAAGTTAGATGAGAGCGGGTAGCGAAAGGGGACCTCGATAGGGCTGCCAGCTGATGATATTGTATCTAAGAATATTTAATGATTTTAAAAACAAATTATTGAACAATATATTTTATCTTGCTAACTTAGACTATTCAATCAAATAAAAAATATGCGTATTCAATAAAAACACAAGGGTCACTCAGAAATGTCTTATTAGGCTAGATGAATATAAGTGCCAATTCCAGCCTAATCCAAAGTGTGAAAAGAACAAGCACTAGACTCATAAAATAATATGACTTTTTGTAGATTATCATTTTTAGGGAGCAACACTGTCATCTTCTTATCATAAAGAACAAAGTCGGGTTTGTTCGAACACTTATTACTAGCACGGCTGGACCTATTTTCATGGTTTTTGATTTATGGTATTTGTCTCCGTCCCGAATAGCAGAACAACTTTATAAATATTTTCAAATGGAATAAATTTCGGACAAAGTCGCGGGCAACAGCTAGTTTTACAATATATATTAATTAATAATAATGCTTTCTGTTTTTAAAGCTAAGTGCAATATAAAACGAAAATAGGTTCAAATTATATTTTTAATTTATTTTACTAAAGTTTCGTGTTTGTTGGTAACCCTGTCTACGGATGACTTCACTCTCTATCGGCGTTCCGCAGTGAGATGGCAAAACTTCAACTTTGAATTCTCCGTCTAGGTTTAGGTTGAAAGGAGAGTTTATACAAAAATTACTTAGTTTACTCAGACAGGCGCTATTTTAAAGAAAGACTCTTCGTTCAGAATGTTTATGATGAATGGTAATTTTTTTTATTAAAACCTAATACCTATTAAGTACTTATAGATATTATAGATATACCTAATAAATATTATTTTATTATAATAATATTATGTTAAGGCATAATTTGTTCTAGCACATTCTTATTTTATAAAAATCAATGACTACTTTTAAATTAATTTACCTCAATGTATAAACTGGATATTAAATCAATAATTATCTTCCTCAATATAAACTTTAATTTTAATTTTTTTTTGTTCCTAAATAAATTTGATTTAAAAAATTTTGCGACCGCTTTTTTCTTCCACATAATTCCTATCACTCTTTTCAATAAAAAAAGTGTTGAGTGACGATAAATGTTAGTTAAGTAATTTATTGTACCTACAACCTATCGCCATACTGATAACTATATTGAAAGGAAAAGTAATAGCTTTAGAAGTACCACTCAAAAAGGCATAAAAATTTACGAACATTTTTAATTCTTAACCTGAGATTTAATATATCAACGTCAACCTAATGAAAATATTTTTCAATAGCTCGTGAAACGTTTATGTTGACATCGTAAATTTGTTTAGGCCACTTTGAAGTTGACGTTTTTTTACCTAGATCAAAATTAAATCAAAATGTGTTTCGCACTTTGATTATTTAGAGTAAAAAGACCCAAAAATTTTTAATTTTGATTCATAATTTTACCACAGTGCCGAAGAAAATTATTCAAACTAGGCTTAGGTATAACAATATGAAAATATTAAACGCTACCTCTCAAAATCCAATAAGGCGCCGAGTTCAAGCAACCGAAGCATCCTCATCCAATAAGAAAACTAATTTAAAACTTTCCCAGAGCACAGCAGCGCCAAATGCCCAAAGTTAAAATCACCCATTCCAGATACGAACCTTTGGAACAGCGCCACCCTGCGGCGGCCGGCTGAAGCTTTTCAATGGCTGTTTTAACGAGTTCACCCCATCCCTGTGTGCGTGAAAGCTCTACGCACACTCACGCACGATTTAAGTTTACTTTTGTGCGTGTGGGACTTTTATGTGTTGACGTTCCATGTAATAGGTTGCGTTGATGATCCTGTCCCATGGTATTTATCTACTGGTCGGATAGATGGCATTGCGTGTAGCGTTTGCGTTCACCCACGCGGTTTTGCTTCGTCGGGCACTCACCAGCTTGTATTAGGCAGATTTTCACGCGTTTCAGAACGTCTGCACAGTTTGAGCCACACGTGCCACGAGTAGGTAAAACGAATTTAGACAACCGGCACTGTCTGATTTTAATTAAAACATAGACGTGCTGACCACCGCGAGGTTTTCTCATAACTGTGATAAAATTGCATGTTTTTCTTTCATTTCCACCGTAACATACCGCGAAGAAATGTAGAGCGAAACTGCATTGGCTATTGTTTAGTTTGCCAATTTATACGGGTCGGTTACACTTGCGACTTTTATTGATGCATTACCGATAAAACAGTCTTAATGGGTTTTTGCGTGGCCCTAATAGCTTTATGTTGAGGATTTTCACTTCCACTACAGCCTCACTCATAATCAGAATGCCTTTACACAGCTTCTACAAACAAGTCAGTATGATATTTTTTTAACATAAAAAACGAGTCAAGTCTAATATTTTTACAGTCTCTCACCAAAACTTTATTAGGTACTTACTGTGTATTTTCCTAACAGATGCATATTTTTGTGATTCAATTTTTAGTGTATCTCAATAAGAAGAAAAAACATGTTTTTTTTTGTCATCTTCAATCTTTTAAATAGGTAAGTAAGTATTTGGTTCTGTCTGTCAAAGTCTTGTTCTCATGAACGCTTGATTAAAACGAATACTGGCTTTAATAAACTAATTGAAGTCATAACATCAATTAGTTTATAAGTATTCGGCATTATGTATTAAAAGCATTCTATGGAGAATAGAATGTTGGTGGATATTTCACACCATCATCTAGAACCAAAGCAAAGCTAATTTACTTTATTAGGTACGCAACAATTTAATTATGAGATAAAACCTACTCAAATATATTTTCTTAATAATTTACTATAATTATTTACATTTTAACACCCAGGTATGTGCCTTGGATGGGAATCAAACCCAAACCCACAGCGTTGAATACTAGAGACATAGATACATAGAGCTACCAACTGAGATAAAATTGAGCCAATCAAATATCAAAGTTATGCCATAATATGTAATTATATTGAAAAAATTGGAATTATTTTTGAATTACCTACCTTGCTGTATTGTAACTGTATTATATATATTTTTTCAAATTATTTATTTATTTATTTATTTTTACGTGGATATTTTTCTGTTAACTGGTACTCACATCAATTTGTTAAAAAATACTGTAGGTAGGTAATTAATTGCCAATTGTATTAAAAAATTCTTCTAAAGATGATTTGGAGAGATTAAGTTTTAAACTGTATTAGATGAGATATTTATTAAAAAAACAGCTTACTTATTTTTTGATAGTAACACACATTTTGTTTAAATAGTTTCTGAAAAAATTATAGCGGAAATCAAAGTCAAATATGATTTCATTGAATGAAGCTATTTTTACTTGATTCGACTTGAATAACATTGTTGCTATGGTGATTGACATAACACTTTGTAAGATACAGCATGTAGCAAATGAGAGAGCATAGGTAGACACAAAACTTTAGCTCATTCAATCAATATTCAATCTATAATCTAGATTGCTTCAATTCCCAGAGATCTTGATTATTCGCGAAACAATAGAATTCTTATCAATCCTGTTATCAGGTTTAATATGCGTAGAAAGTTTCAACGTTATCAGCTGCCCTATTTTGTTATCAGTAGGCTGCCTGAAATGTTATTGTGTTGGCTTAACGGACTGTGAGATGAATAAATGAAGGCAGTCTGGAAAATATCAAAGCCTGCAATGCCTTTTGACTTCTATAGAATAAACTCGTCTGTCATCTAAATTTAAGCTTAATGAAAACTAATTTTAGCTGTTGCATGTTTTTGATGTTACAATGATTCTAAATTGAATCTTCAAGGGAAATAAGTAAATATTAGATCAACCGCATGTTTTTATATAACTCATCGAATGGATTAAAACAAATGCTTTAACTCAAATTTCTTGCGAAACGCAAAGTCAGCAGTATGCTATCACTGCAAATTTTGGAGTATGTAAGCTTAGGTATGTATAAAAGCAATTAAAATATACTACCAAAACACCTTCTTACGCGTAAACCTCGGGTCATCGCTTCGACCTCCACCTCAGCTGATCGTAGCCGTTAAATCTTTACAGCCTATGACGTCACAGTCTTTTTTCTCCAAATGATTTACAACCCATAAACCTTCACAGTAACTGTACCGATTGTTCAATACAGTTCTGACCGCAATGTTTAAACCCTTTCTAGGTAAGAACCGTTAATTTTTTCAAAATATTTTCGTTTTTGCTCTAGTTTTCGTAGGAAGTCGTTAGAATTGGTATAGGTATGCAAAAAAGGGTTTAGCTGAGACAATGTTTCTATTGTGTTTGAGCAAATTTTTATGGATAGGTAGTATTGTCTGTTGCGCAATGTGCGTTGGCGATGCAAATTGTACTCTTCTTTTATGTTTCAGTTTTGTGTAGGTAGATCTGCATATTGTATTTCTGAAGAACACAATCTTAGTACTACTATTTTTTCGTTGCACATTTTAAATTTTAATAAAGTTTCTCAAACAAAGCTATGAGAATATTTTTTTTGTAATTCGGAAATATTGTACATTGTGTAAGCAACCACAAGTGAACCTCTCCTTTATCTTAGTATTTATATTCAGAGAGAATACTCAGTGATAGTAAAACAGCAAAACCAAAATTACAGGATAAATATACCAAAATGGTATCTACCAAAACACAAGGGATGCAGTTAAATGCTACTATATTTCATAGAAAAGGAAAACATAAGGGGAATTTTCGATATAATTAGCCGTAAAACAAGGCTATTGAATTATATCGCAAAAAGAAGAAATATGTGTTTCTGTGGGGTCCATATTATGTCTTGATAATGTGAAATATGACAGCAGATTACTTTTTAACGAAGCGTTGACAGACTTTAGTACGACCACATCGTGTGTAGGTATCATTAAAATATACATAAGTCATTGCTGGGATAAATAAAGAACCTAGGTACAGAATCGTCATAAATCATTTCAAAGTAAAGCGAGACAAGTATTTTATGTAACTCAAAAATTTTAGTTTTGCTGTTTTGGTTAAATTAAGCATTCGTAGAAGCAATTATTGTAGTATCAAATGTTATAAAGGTGTATTACCGTTTTATAAATACTTTTTGGGAAATAAAAGCAAACATACAAATTATATATTACGTAAAGATAATTATATAAAAGAAAAATACTTATACGGTTTTATAAACAAATCTAACAACTTGACTTAATTTTTTTCCAATGTTAATGATGATGGAATTCCACACCCACCACTTAGATACCGATACCTATCAATAAAGTCCTGCTTCGAATCACAATAATTTACATTTATTCGATTTGAATTGAATATACGTGGGAGTTTATTGCTTGGTCAAAAATATTTTACTGTAACAATTTCGTGAATTATCAAATAAATTCAATACATAAATATATTCTTTATTTATTCCTAAGAGCTCTCTTTTGTCAAACACAGTAAAAAAATGTTTTGTAAGTATATAAAAACTACTTGTAACATAGCAATAGATACTATACACCGTGAAATTTTAATGGTGGTTTTCCCGCAGCGAAATGGTTTTGTCTTGGTAAAACAATCGTTGTATAAACAAATGAAATATTAGAAATAAAATATACAGATATACCATTGTAACAATTTAATTCGAAAGCGACCACGAACCAATAGTAATTCATCCCGATACCTAAGTGAAGGCGGGCGGCGGCGCGTGCGATTCGAATAGTACCTACAAGTTACGTCTAAAATATTATTATAGTACCTCACGTTTTCAAGTTGATGAATATTTTTTAAATGATTTTAAACAAAAACATTTTTATTTTTTTACTTTTACTCTGTTTCGAAAGTACTCCTTATGGCAAGTTGTTCTGCCGCGGGAAAACAACCATTAAAATTTCACGGTGTATATGGATAATAATGCTGCTTATAAGGATTGTACAATCAAAAACAAACCTTCAAATTAAGGTACTTATAAGTTTATGAGGTTTATAAAGATCATAAAATATAGAGCACGTTTGTTTTGTCTATGCCTTCCTTCCGCATCTCTCGCGTACGCACTGAAGATATATATTTTTTGTAACTCTAAATATACATGGGTACCTACGTAGTGTAGCTCATAAATCATGTACTCGTTACGATTTACGAGTTCGGTCGGGCGCACACCGCGATCTTGCTTTAATTTTAGGCAATGACTCAGTGATAAGCGAAGATAGCATAACTTGTTCGTAAACTTTTAAATTGCATAAGAAATCTCTGTTATTTGAACTGCAGAAATTTCTAGAATCTTTTATTAACGCAGATTAAATATCTTTAAGCTTTGAATATTTCGAAATGATACCAATATTTTTAGTTCAGTCACGTATGTTTTCACTTCAGGCGCCATTTATTTTTTACCCAACGAAAACTCTTGTAAATTGGCAGTAAATGTCAAATTTCAGAGTATTAATTGACAATCAGTGTCAGCGCTATGAAATCGAATGAAGTATAAAAACACGGCCTAGATAGTTGACGTGAACGCAAGAAAAAGTTTAAGTGCCTTTACATGTTTTTTTATACACGAAGATATTTTAAGCCTTATCATTCGTGCGCACCACACTCTGTCTGATTTCGTTTTAAATTGTCTTGATTTCATTTAATTCGGGACGTAACTCGGGTTAATCCACTTTATGTCAACTACAAGTGTCATAGAAACTTTCACCGCTTAGTTTGTGTAATAAAACCCCTACCTAATCGCTTTCAAGGGCTTTAAGCGGCCATGACCCGGCGTGAGTGTCGGTCTGAGGATATAACATTGCGATTGGATGCATAAGTACAATCATACGAAAAATGTGAAGTTTTGTTCAGTTTTTAGTATTTTTCAGTACGTTGAACAGTTATTAGAGGTCAATATACGCTTGAACCATCGAGTTTGCAGACGGGGATAAAAATGTAGGTGGAATACCAGTGGTTTGTGTTTTATACATTTACATCGGAATTGAAACTCAAAATATAACAAACTTATACGTCGAGCGTAAGTATCCTGAATAGATAAAATGGATAAAAAAAGAAATATCTGATTAAAAAGTGGTAATTTCAAGCAAAATTACCAAGAATAATCATGTTTTTTACCGACAAAAAAAACCGGAGCAAAAACCTTGTGTTTTTGCTCCGGTTTCTCTAGCTTACATGATCATAATTAATATCTTTAACCGATTCTCAGTTTCAAATATTGACCAATGACTACAATAATAGGCGTGGCTTTAAAACCTTTCCAAATTTGACTGGACACTATCGTCACTTGCGATCAAATCGCTTGCGAGTCGAAAACGATAATATTCATGCTGTCCCCACGAACAGAAAACTCTTCTAGTTTGACGGACCCGGCATTGAAACTATCATATTAAATGATCATAAAAGTGACAAGATTATACCTTCGATTGCATTAAACTGTTATGTTTACGGGTACGTTTGAATTGAACCGGTACGATCTAGGTAGTCACTATGATATAACCTGTTGTAGATAATATTGAAACTCAGGTGGTACTCTCGAATGGAAGGTAGGTAATTCCAATGCTTTTACCTCTAGCATGCATGGAGATTGCTTTCAATAGCGTAAGACGTACTATACATAGCTTTTATGTTATGCCTCAGGGACATAATGAACACACACATGGAAAGCTAGATGTAAAAGCTAATGAGTACAGCTTAGAAAGTTTATCATGCTTTGTTTTAGAACAAGATACCTATGATTAAGTGTTGAAAATTTTTATATGTAATGCAGTGCCTTTTGTATAAAACCATTTTTTTTCCTTGTATAATAATTTTAAAAAAATGTTCAGAATGTTTATAAGGAATGATAATAAAAAATAGTACCTATAATATATGAAAATAACTTAACTTTTAGAAAGCATGTTGTACATTTTTAACAAATAGATATACCTGCATAATTGTAGCTATGCTATTAGTCAAAATATTTTTGTAGGTATATAAAAACAATTCACATGTATCATCGTACTCGTATAATTTCATCTAAAGTAAAATTTTGTTGACAAAAAAAGGTTTAATATAAAACTTACACAGAATACGTACCACGCAAGTTCCACCCAAAAAGCAGACACATTTTTAGATATAATCCGAGAACGTTACATTTGAATATTGAGCGGGAATGTTTCAACATTCAACATTTACATAGAAACTTTCTTTTGAAATGCTTCTCGATAAAATTCCTTTATGATTCGAATCAAAATTTATTCACTCCGCTTTGAAATCTGATAATCCCAATAGTTGAGCCAAAATCAACTCATACAAAATACGTAAGTTATTATCTGATTCTTGTTCCAGCGATGTCGCCTGTTCATTACAATTCAACGTGCTCGATTTTAGACTTTACGACAGTTATTTAGAAAGTTGGTATTTGAGTTTGGGGTAGGGTAAGGGTGGGATAATGGGGTCATTTGGCCGAAGCGACGTGTAACGTAGCTACATAGGTACAGACGTGTTAGAGGCTTTGTACCCAAAGTGTTGGAATATTGGCTTCGTGTATTTGATAAGGCTAACATACACTGCTGACTGGGAGAAATTATTTTTATCCAACTTATATTTTTTTATTGTTCAATTTAATAAGTTACTATATTATGATGTTATTGGGTTATTGTTTATTGGTACCAAGTGCATAACAAAATGATCCATAATAATTTTCACCAAAATTAAAGTGACAGAATAATATGCCATTCAAACTGAGTTTTGAAACTGAGATTTGAATTTGAACAGTTTTGAATATGATTTTGAAATACAATTCAAACTAACTTTTTGCTTGTTTTATAATATATACTTTTTGTCCACTATACTGTCTTGCTTCTAATTAAATATGCTTGTCAAGTTTAGTCTATACAAGTTTTAGTATAGTGTATCTACCCTTGTTCATTTTCGCATATTGTTCGGGCCGCCATTACGCCCCGGAGACCCAGCTATAAGGCGGATGGACGGACTCGATCAACTAATGACAGCCTTAAGAAATCTCATTACGGACAAGGTTACCGTATTTTCCTTTTTTCTATACCTAAACTGGTCCAAAATTTTAATAAAATGTGTTATTGACCTTTGTATGGTATTATACATACGTAGGTACAATAAAGCGACGAAGTAACTAAGACTTCATGATTTATTAAAGGTATAGTATGGTTTTATTATAACCATGTTCAACTGGTAGAGGTACGGTGAAACTTTAATTATTTTTAAGGTCAAAATACTAAAGCTTAAAAAGTTTAAGAGCTGCATAAATTTGGTTTGCAATTCTTAGAATTTGCTGCGTGCATTTTGGGATTGCTCATATTCATACTTTTTATGATATAGTTCGCAAGGCATGATTTATTTTCTGACGCAAAAACATGATAAACAGGGGCTTTTCTATTACGGATCCCGTATCTCAATACGCCATAGAAAAAGTATTTTCGATACTGCCGAATCGACATTTTCCGCTTTCCTCGAGGATTTTCACGAGAAAATTTTATACAGCCCGCCTTGCTAAAACCTCTATTGGGTAAAATGGAGCGTACTCCGGTTCCTTGCCAAGTATTTTCTGTTTTGAACAAAAATAAACAGAAAAGCGCTACGGAATTACGGCTCTACCAATGTCTCTGACGTATTACTTTGAAGTACCTTTCAATGCAAAATAAACATTATCATGACTTTAGATTCGATAATAGAAATGTTGTAACACTTTTATCCTAGTAATGGCTTAGCTGTGGCAATATTGCACGGTATGATTTGTGTAATTATTTCAATTGAAATTGAATTTTCTTGCACTCGATTTAGACTTCACAATTATATTTACCTATGCCACAGAATCTTGCAAACATAGGTTAGTAGATTCGTGTTGTTGGGCAACTATTATAATATAGCACTAATAAATTTTGCGGCGCCACTCTAAAATGCGCCAGTAATTATTTCGTTATCTGTGGATATGCTCCGAGTATGCGTTGTCCCAGAGTTTTGTGCCAAACCGTATCAAGCAAAGTTTATTGAATAAGTACTCGGGGTTTACGGCCGTGTTTAATTAAGTGGTCTGATTAACTTCATATTGGGCTGGTTATATCAGAGGAAGTTTTGACGACTTTTAACAGTGTTTTGAGAAGTTGGAATCAAATGGTTGGCATTCTAACTTGGAGCGTAAATGTTGGTAACTATCTTTTCGTGCGGAAAACTAGATGTAGGTACCTACTCGAGGAAATTGAGATGAGCATAATTACCCATCTTCTAGCTAATTGCAGCTTCATCTACTCATATCCATATTTTTGTCGTTTTGTTCGGCTTAAATTTATGAGTTATTTAAATTAATTATAAGTAATCATAATTTTACATAATTATGTTCTTATAGATTAGTTATTAGAGGATTTTCATTAAGCATTTTCAGAATTTTTATTTAAAAGTAGTTTAAGAAATTAAAGTGAAAATATTCAAGCGTTCCAAAATGTTGAAGATATAATATATATACAATCAAACCGAGTCGCATATTTATCTTCTAAAGGTTTTTATAATCTTAACCCCTGCGAATTAAAATCTCAATCATCCCTACACGTCATTGACCAATTAGAGGGACGTAACAAGTACCGCAACGCACACATCGTAAATTAAGCACACATACTTAATGAGTGTCAACACTTGTCGCAACCAATAGGGAACCAATGCGTGTCCTGATTGTTTGGACATGAGCCCGCATGTATTTGCTCTTGTTCAAGATTGAGGGTCAAGAGTTGAGAGATCTAAGTTGCTGGACAACAATAGAAATGAAAATCTTAAGTCAAAATAAAAGAATTTGGCTGTCCCTTCAAGGGTTTTCTTTGCTCAACCTGCATTTGGTATTGACATTGACTGAAGTACCAGTGGTCATTACTAATTGTTTTTTATCTCCTATTAAGGTTTTATTTTGTGTATATGGCCCATCTGACCTTCTTAACACCTACAAAGGAACTCTACATGAAATATTATTCCAAATACAAAGCACTTGTCACACTGTCCTTGTCATAGATTAAAGAAACATGTTTATGTTTATCCTCGTTGTGTATTCACACCCTGTCTTCAAACTGGTTTATTTCACTTGATTTTCATTCTCCTACATAATTTATGTCAACAATATTTTACGGTTTCAATGTTACACATTTTTATTGCGGTTCAAATAAACAGAACATTCGTAACGAAATGAATCCACTTTCATCCATTCCTTAGAAGTTTCTAGACTCATCATGTTTGTTCAGAACCTGCAGAGTCCAACTTTAAATTTTAAAACCGCTATATTTAGAGCTCATGCAGTTAAGAGGTTACCCCGCAGTTGACTGAATACTAGAATATTGTGAGAGGAAAGGTAGGTCTTTCGTAAGTGGTTGTGTATCTTGAAGAGTATCAGTTGGACAAACACGGAGGGGGTGGAAAGCAATGGGGGGGGGGTGGTGTTTACTACGCTCTAGGGAGGTGCGCGGAGAAATGAAATTGGCAGATATTTCGGCGCTGTGACACACACGTGTAGGTAAGCTTCGCATGCAATGAAAGTTTTGCGAGGTTTTCCACTTTCGACACGAGATGAATAAAGTAAAAGAGGTAGGTACAAGCTACGTTTATATTTATGTCGGAAATGAAAAAGAACCCTTGCGTTATGCCGCTCCGGAGCACTTACCTACATAAGTAAATAGGAAAATGTAATAACACCGGCCCGAAAACAAGCTACTTTTGTTCGCCATAGTACCAACGAGCACGCCTATGTTCAGTAAAAACATTTCTTTTAGGAAAGACTGCGTGTCTTTTTGATTTATTTATGTATGTTTCAGTATAAAACATCCTCTCATCTAAATCTGTAATCATGTCTAAGTTCGCAACAAAGTTGGTATTTTTCTACGAAAACGCGACGCCAATGAATATAATAGTCATGTTTGTGCGTCCTAAGGGAGATTGCTCTCGAACTTTGACACATCCAATATAAAACTTCTATAAAAATATTCTGCTATACGAAAATTTGTTCGGGCAACTTTTGTAAGTTGGTACTTATGATACGCCGTAAAAGCAAGCCTTCATTACTGAACAAGAATAAAATCATGGAGTTTTTCAAGTGAGCTATGTTTTTACCGCCAGTTTTCGAAGGTTCTTTCTGTTTCCAACAACTTTTACATGGATTAGATTACATAACAAGTAAAAATTTATTTGATCACAGATTAAAAAGGGTGTCTTCTTATTTAAGTTCAAGGGCGAGATCTGGTGTAGCATAGCTGCGAATATATTAAAAAAAGGACCTACGAGTATTAGGCGGCTGTACCCACATAGGCATCATAACAGTAAAGCTTGTGAATGGGCGCTACTCCATACAATTACTTTGAATGTTGACGTAGCAAGATACGTGATAGATTACGTGTCGAATAATTGTCCCATTGCTTAGGTGGATACAGCGCATAAAAATACGTCTTCATAGTCTACAAATACGCTTTTTTGAAGATAGAGTACGCTGTGTATAAAAAAAAACAAAATCGGTTCGCGTTCGGGAGCTACGATGCCACAGACAGACAAACAAACACACACACAATAGACACGTCAAACTTATAACGCCCCGTCGTTTTTGCGTCGGGGGTTAAAAGCAGTTGCATGTCAAGTGTCCATGTGGCCGGAATATTTTCTGTAGAAAACAACCCGCTCATTACGTCGTTCTATATGCTCTCATTATGCCGTTCTATAAGCGTGGCATGTCAGTAATGAGCTCGATACGCTTCGCCTACGGTCTCAGTAACCCAGAGACCCTAATTCCGAGGGAGCGCGTGACATGCCCGGGCTCAATGGCGATCTATTATTCCAGGGCTGTCCGTAACAAGGGTAAATTGCATGGTTGGCATGAAAATATAATTTTTAATTAAAATATTCGTCTTGTTTAAAACTCCATTGGGTTATTTGATTAGATTGTTTACCTTAATTCAAGCCCACTGCACAAATAAACAATCTTCTTTTCACAGTGTCGCTAGTTCTTTCGAAACAGTGTGGTGAGGATTAAATTGCATTTAATTATTAAATTTTATTAAAGAAGAAATAAAAATAATAACGTCTATGTATAAAAGGTATACGGTACATATACTTATTATAATATAAGGCATAGTAGAGACGTTGTTTTATTTATATTTTCATTCACTCATTGTTCTATCTTTTTGGGTTATGTGGTGAAATAAGATAATATGTCCTTTGCCTTTCTGTATTTCAGAAAAAAAAATAAAGTTTTACCTACAAACCTGGGCTTATAATGAAGTTATCCAAGCAAAGTTTATATCACTCAGACAAAAGATCAGCTTTATCTAAAGACAAAGAACTGCTTTAGAGACTGTAGATTTTACCTACTTGTGTAGCAACTTTATATTCATACCAGTGCTCATATTGAAGCTTATTGAGGTATCAACCAATAGGTACAGATGTCATATGAGAACAATATAGCAATAACAGTAAAAACAGTCAGGTACCTCTACTCCTATACATGGGAAGCGCAATTTCAAAACGTCTCCAAAGCATTTGACAATCAAACGGAACGCTCACACCAGTGGGCTCATTTCCTTTTTGTTACGAACGGTGCTCATTTACATAAATTTACCTATTGTTATTCTCGGTACGGCTTCCATCTTTGAGACAAATGAGATCTCACAAACTTATTCCTAAAGGAAATTTTGTTATACGGCGAAACGGGCGCCGTATCGGAAACGAGTTAAATAACAGAGGCTCTTTTGTTTTGTTTTAAAGCCTCCAGGAAAATAACAAGCAGGCAGAATATTGATGAGGTCGGTTGGTAGATTGGATTTCAAGGAGATTGTATTTTATATTTTGCCTAAGCGATTCAGCGTTCATCTATCTTTAGCGTTCCATGACAGGATCTCGTTACCAGCTCTTGCCAGTCGTCGTTTTGCGGCTAGCTTATAAAAATGTGTATCTTTTATGTGTTAGAAGACGACTAACTATAGTAACAGGCGATACAATCTTGCCTTTGTTATCGGCCGACCGAATATCAGTCTATCAGTCGGCCGACGTCAAAGGCGTTACCGATGTTGGATATCGAAAGCCGCGTGAACAAATTTCCATTCAAATCCATAAGCCGCCATATTGGACTGACTTGTCAGTGGCCATAATTAGTCGCAGGGTATCTCCTCACTATTAGCCTCACTACGTATTTGTAGTGTTATATAATTTTTTATCAAAAAAGAAAAATGATCAATATTTTTATGACTACCGATTTCTCGCATAAGCATGTAGTATTTTTTCCTGTAACTCATAAAATAGTAAATAGAGGAAAATATAGATCCTTTTCCGCTAAACGCTCTAACCCAATTTATCTTTTTAATAAACCACGTATCAAAACCTATCAGAGCTGAGATAACGCCGGTATTGGAGTAGTAAAGTAAATGAGACCTTTTCGGCACAGCTGCACGTATGGAAGCCAAGCGCGATAGAACACAGACCAGTATGTAAACAGCTATGTAACTTTTCTCTTATAATTAATTCAGTACCTGGGTGTAAACATTGTAAGCCCATTCAGTTAATTTTAAATAACAAACTTGATTTTTTATGATGCACGATGGTGCATATGATTTTATTCGCTAAAAAAATCAGTTACAGTTAGGAAAAAATGTGACATTCTTTATTTTATTTGGCTTCATAAAATATCTGCCTAACGTCTTTTGAAAACAATTTTATAGTACTCACATTTACAACCTATTTGTTAGTGGATATAGGAGCGTGAGTTGTTAACTGATGCTAAACAGCTAATGGTTATTTATTATTAAAGCTTTGCCATTTTTCGAATCAGAAAATAGATAATATTTATTTGATGATACGGTGAATAAAGCAGACTAAAGCATCTACCTTTGTTTATGCTGTGGCGTATTGAAGCAACCCGCAGTCGGGTTTAGCCGTACGGAAACCGTTTTGATAAGGCATGATATGAATTCGGATTTAGGACTTGTCTTTTACTAGTATTTTATATTTGCCGTGGGAATCATGCTGAAAAATATTGGATTTGCTAATTTCAGCGAAAAATATTATTAAATTAACCATTTAGCAGACTCAACCTTACCTATATATTTAGGAAATTGTGAAAAAGTAAATAAATTTCGTCTTAACGTTTCCTTTTTTTCGTATGAGCATTAATAGTGCTCAGAGTTTTAAAATAATTGATTTATTTTTACCATTTTCTTTTTACTTGAGCATCATTCAAAAACAACATAACTTTACATGTTAAGTAATATTAAGTCTAACTAGTAATTCAAATAGATCACTCTAGAGTCAGGTGGGAGTGGCCTACCTATGACCCTGCCCTACGAAAGACACTTCGAGAGAAAATACAAATCTAGATTTATTATATTCATTTTCTGTATTTCAGTTTGGTGCATTGCTGTAGACAGCTTAAAACACAATGGCTCCGTCCGTAGAGTATTTTGGACGAAACATCGACAAGTTAATGAAAGGCATTTGTATGTAACGGACTTGAGCAAGCTTCCTCTTGGGTCCGATAATGGTGAGTATTGCGTTACTTCATAGCAATTGGTTTCAATCGCTTTGTTGCTATCAGTTTATGATTGTGAGTTACAATTAAAACCACTTATAAAGAAGCTTATTTCATACTCCTCAAATGAAACTACTTAAATAAAAAAACTTATTTCATACTCCTTGGTTTATAATAAAAATACTGCTATACCTTACTTGATTATTAAATTTGTAAAATTAACTAAGCTATTTATCAGCACAGAACTACTTCATAATTATACATGCTCATTTAAAAAAGCGCTAGAGCCCAGCGAGTTTCTTGTCAGTTCTTCTCGGACTGGGGATAGGACTGGAATTGGCAACTAGACTCAACTTGTATGTAAGCCGATTCAAAATGATCCCTGTGATTTTAATGAATAAAGATATTATGATTTTTGACGTAGTTTAAAAAAATATAAGTACAAAAGCAACTGAGTACTCTCGATGAAAATGTCATCGCCATTCATAATAGGACTCTCCAGCCATTTCAACACAAACGGCCGCCCGCACCGTTCGCCCGAGAGGTGGCTATTTGGCTCTGGAATACTCCGCCTCCGTAAACCCAGCACGGTTTTCAGCCAAACTCGAGAACAGCATTTTAGCCTAGCGTCGTAAAAGAAAGGATCTCACGATCTCGGTACCGACGCGACTAGCGACATCTAAATTCAAATTTTTCCTTCTCGACTCGTCGGAGCCTTACGACCTATCTGCATAAAGTGAGATGAATGACATTTTATAACGTAAACTATTTTTACGCGGATCCGTATCGATTCTGTAACGTACAACACGCGATAGTCCGTAGTTAAATGTTTTCTCTGAGAAAACAAGTGATATTGTTATTCGAGAAAATATCTTTCTTCCGTAAAAAAGTTCACTATGGGGCTCATGATAGGAACTGGGTTATATAATACTGTCTATCACACAAATCCACGACTTGCGATTGTTTGCACGACAAATTTCCTTCGCAATACGTACTCGGAGACATTAGTAAAAAAAATATTCAAAGCCAATTGGCATACATAAGTACATACATAAAATCACGCCTGTTTCTAGACGGGGTGCCTACCCCGTCTAGATCCGTGGTATCTAGGCAGATACCACGGATCTCCACTTGCTACATCCTGACATACTCCTCTTGCTTCATTTACTCTCATTACATTCTTCATACGTCCCCAATATGATCTCTAAAACTTCATCAATTGTATCAAGTAATTTAATGAACAATATCAACGATAACACTAATTAAATTACTCGTAAAATATTATGTTTAACGATAATCATCTTAATTTACAGTACTTTTAAGTCAATATTGCTTACAATGTCAAATTATAGTCCTATCGAATGAAGACATAGACTGTTTTCCTACAAAACGCAGACCACTTTGAACTTACCGACTAATTAAAATCTTGCTACATTGTTGTAAATATAAGGCTGCACCATGCAAATGAATTTTACTATACGCCTTACATAAATAATTAGTTAATATAATATTGTTATGCATTATAATCACTTCTACATTTAATTTTGTACACCTTTATTTCTCAAGCTTCTTATAAGTACCTATTTACTTATTAGTCGGTATTACTATGGTCTGGAAGTTATAAAGTTTTATTTATAAAATCAATTACCAAGTTACATTATGAATAATTGATCGAGTACATTGATATTCTGAATGAAGGTATTATTATAATGCGAAGACATGATTTCTTTCGTCGTAAATAAATAATAGCCGGGCGTCATTAAACCAAGGTATAGAATGAAGAAGTAGTAATAGTAGGGACACGTAAAAAAATAGTAAGAAACTAGGTTAATCACACCACGAAATTCTGAGATAGTATAATAATTTAGCAAGCGTCATATAATTTCATGGCGAAATCTCTCCACTTTTTCTTGCGGGCAAATCTCTGAAGTTTCCAAGCAAAGGCATTGTGAATAGACCCGTAAAACAACGAACAACCATTCATTTAGGGATCTCCAAGTTACGTCAGCGGCTTATGAATAAAGAGGGGTCGCTACCGGAAAAATGAGGGGTTATTCAAAGGGAAAAGTTTTTTTACGGAAGAAAAGAAGAGTTAGTGCAGGATTATCGTCCATTCGCTGACAAGAGTTTTGTGGAACTTGCGGCCGAGTTATAAGGACAGGATTTTATTATCGCTTACTGAAAATGTCTGGGAGAATGTACGGATAAAAAAAAACAATTATCCTTGGACGGCGCCATTGCTCCAGAAAAGAGAAATGAACTTTATCAGCTTTATATCAAAAAATATTAATCTTTTTATTGTGTCACTAGTTATTTTACTAGTGTGGTGAAAGGACTTAGAGGCTCCACTAGAGACCACTTAGATACTTCGCACACTGTGCACGAAGCACGTGATATTTGTATTAATTAGGCTTTCCGATACACCAGTTTTCTAATTATGTTTTCTTTGCCATTATAATCTAAAAAGCCAGGGACCTTATCTCAAGCTGTTCGAGCAATATCAAAGTAATATAAC
The DNA here is from genome assembly GCA_963675405.1 of Cosmorhoe ocellata. Taxonomy (NCBI): domain Eukaryota; kingdom Metazoa; phylum Arthropoda; class Insecta; order Lepidoptera; family Geometridae; genus Cosmorhoe; species Cosmorhoe ocellata. The sequence goes on along the minus strand of OY776253.1, from coordinate 6,699,774 downwards.
TTTGATATTTCGTACCATGATCTATAAAATGTATATATAAGTAGTGTTATTTCAAGCTTGAAATATGACATTTCTGAAACATGATGGTTTGTAAGAGTCTCAGGTCAAAAATACCTTAAACCATAAGAATATAATGAGAGCGAATGAAGCAAAAGAGATGTGTCAGGATCGTAGAAAGTGGAGATCCGTGTTCTCTGCCTATCCTGGGAACAGGTATGTACTCGTATATATAGACAAAACTATAATAAGATACTGCCTGGTCGTAAATAATAGCTAATGAGTTGACGGTAAACGATTTTATCAAATAGAAGCTATTTTTATGAGTCAAATGCTTAACCCTTGTTTATAGAGCGTAACTAAAAAAATAATGCTGAATTTGAAAACGAGCTTCTTCCGGTACGCGCACAGTTCTCACGGAGTGTAGGCTGATTATAATTATTCCTCCATGTGGTCGAGCAATTCGTTCCAAGACATTACCGAAAGAGTCGGGATGAAACCCCGGGAACACTGCCATCTCCGTCTCAGCGTGAAATTGTGAAATTACCGAGCTAAAGGCAAGCCCTGTAGAGATAATTAAGGTAAAATTTGAAAAAAAATTTTGATTGTTTCTAAAAGTCAAAGTTACAATACTTTTTCAATGTGGAACTTCTTTCGCGTAATATTTTTACGTGCAAACTTTAACCTCCCGCTGTACCTCTGTTGAATTTTGGGAATTCCTTTTTTAATGCACCTCTAGACCCTGTAATGAATTGTAATTCAGTCAGTCGGTCAGTAACGTAAGAGTTATAATTATATATTTAGAAAATCACACCGGGACCTTTTTGATACCTGTTAGGTAAATTTTAGGTTAACAATATAAACCATCTATAAAAATAACGATGGAGGTTGGATTTGTGTCGATTTGTTTTTAAATCTATGAATAAATTACCGATTGAGTTTTGAAAATGGAACGATATTTATACTAATCATAGTCTGAGGTACCGCACTTTGCACCCCGTTGTGGCAACTCTTATAATTTTATACAAAACGAGGGAAAAAAAATGCATCAAGGATTATTTTCAAGAATTCTAAGGTTCTTGATTAAGCAACTAGAGATAAACTCCGAGATAAATTCGGACCAGTAAGACCTCTGACAACGTCCTGAGAAATTGTGCTTCAGATAAAAGGAAATGTCTTAAACTGCGGAATTTCGCTGCAGAGAAAGTAGGTAGATAATAAGGAAAGTGAGATTGAAGCTTTTTTGTCCTTTATTTTTTTTCTTCGTGAAACAAGGTCACTGGGAGCGCGTGAAAAAGGTTTTATAACTTTGATCAGATTTCTTTTTTAAAATGGAACTGTTTTTAATTTACTCGAACATGTTATGTTTTTTAATTAAATTAAAAACCGTGAGTACATACGTCAGGTGAAAAAGCCATTTTAAATATTTAAGACTACATTCCAATTTCAAATCGAATAAAGATTTAGTTTTTATAAAACTTTAGAAATATTAGAATTTATTCGAGTTGCCTCATAGAGACAGAGCTAACCCAGTCAATGTTAAGTTACATAAACCTAAATTTATTGATGAAGATCCAAAGGGTCAAAGCGTATTAACTCTAGACATCAGCTGAGAGTTTAATCAGGGTTTAGTTCTAAATTAATTCATGCACTAAACGAAAGATTAGATTAGGGTTGTCCCATCAGACGTTGATTCAATTTATTTGATACGTGCCTTTAGTGTCTACATTTTACTTAACAAAAATCTATTTTACATTAATTAAAACTTGATGACCCTTGCCTCAAAAAGGTAAAATCAGATTATGAGTATGCTTCTTAAAGCGCTGAGGTAAAATAATATAATTTAATCTATTAAGATAGAGATATAAAAATATGGAATTTAAATGATCATTGAAGCTATCTTTAGATTGTTTATGTAAAACCTAAGTAACTTGTTCTTATCTGCAGTAAAGTGAAGCGAGTCTTTTAAGAGACAGTAGTCTTCATTTACATGAGCATCCAAGATAAAATCGAGTAAGTATCTTGATTAAGCTACCTCCATATTTTACCACATATAAAAATAATTCAGTTGCGAGACAGAGAAGGCGTTATCAAAATTCGATATCTTTATTTTGAGCTGGAAGAGGACGGTGTATCCCGACTAATCTCGATTGTACAAAGTTGCGACTCAATCCACACATCTTGTTTCTGAACCTTTTAACACAAATTTATTTTACAGGACTCAGAACTTTGTCACATGAGTTTTAAGGGAGAAAATGGAGTGGAGCGGCAATGTTTGTTAAGTCTGTAAGGATTATAAACGGGATCACATTCAATATAAGCTGTTCGTTACAATGTAGAGTCAGCAGTAGAAATACCGCCGGCAGATTGGCGAGGGATGGGACATTTACATACAATAATTACTGCGATAATTGTTCATAAAATTTGAATTATTTTTTACGTGCATTTAATATTACCTACCGCAGTGTAACTAAAGTATCACCTGTTGATGGACAAGGTTATAAAAAATGGTTTTTTAGCCTTTATGTTTCTACCATTTCTCAGACTTGTACCGAAACCTAAAACACACCTAAAATATACATATACTAAGTATATTTTAAAATTAATTCAAAATCGATGTTTTTTTCGTTCTATGCTATTCTTAAGTTACTCGATTAAATTACAAATGAAGAGTGTATTTTTATACAAGTGGCAAAAATCTACTGATATTGTAGGTTTGTAGAGTAAAATATAATCATCAGAAATAATTAAACGATTAAATGCAAAACCACATCCGAGCACAGACAAATTAAATTATTCAACGTACAATCATGAACACAAATATTCAAACATCGGCTCTTAGAGGCGAATAAATCAAGCGCGTGATCGCGCCGCCCCTCCCGACCCGTTTCCAAAATGGCCGACACTATGTCAGCTTTTTTTGCAGTCCAACCATTTTGTCGCGCTCATTCTTTTTTCATCACATTCCTTTCCATCATAACGAATCTGTGGTGCTATACAAAAGTAACGTTCGTTTAAGTGGTATTTATGTAAAAGGCAAAAAATAAATGTTTTCAGATTTCTTATAGCTTGGAAAACTTTTGTTTTGCTTTGTTATGAGTACCATTTGTTTAAAATTGTCGATGATATGAGAACCTGCTTTTTAAATTATACTAAATAAAAAAAAATTATATTAAATGTAGATTATTTTGTAATGTTTGTTTTGTTAAGAAAGTAGTTATTATAGTAGTCTGTCATAATGTACACCATAATATTATAATTGTACCTACCTAACAAAATTCTGTCTTTTAAGGAAGGTGCGCGCCTACGTTGCTTTAATATCTTCTTAATCTTCTCAAAAGATAATGTTTGACTTTACTCTGTACAAGATGCCTTGTTCCATCTTTATGATTTAGGTTAAGTTCGTTCCGAAAGGATTAAGGCGGCTCTTAATCCAACGCTCCCGGGCCGAAATAAATTTTACGTTTTGAGAAGCTTATGATGAAAAACTTGAGACGTACGCCTAAGCTCACTCGAAATTTAAAGTTATATTCAGAAGGATAAAACGCTTGAAATATCAACGCATGAAATATCAAGTTTAATATGAACGCAAGTGTACTGTACAGTAAGATACAATGTTGATTTGTCGCGCAATTTTGAAGTTACTATTTAAATGTACGTAGTCTAACCCACACGTGATGCACTAGTCTGGTGAAATTTCGCATATTTGGCATTTTCATCTGAACTTTAAATTCGTCTGCATTTTATGCGTCAACGGTAATTGCGCCAACATTAATTGCTACACAATTTACGCTGCAAATTATACCTGTAAAATGTACAGCGAAATAAAAGCTGCACAACGCACAATATAATTGGAGGTACGGATGTGTCGATATTTTGTTTTATTTTCCACTTCAATTTCATTTTATTTTCCGCAGCCCGCCTCTAGCTGAATGGAAGGTAATTGTAGACTACAACAACGGGTTCGCTTCAGGGAATAATTGTACAAATACAGAAATGCCTCTGGGAGTGTTTAACTTGAGACTGCGTCGAGTCATTTACGGAGCGTGCGCGCTGCCTAATGCCGGACCGAGGACGAAAATTATCTACGTAACGAGTTTCGTAAAAGCGGCAATGGGAACTAATGAGGCTATTGGGTCCCTCGGTTTGTTGTGCGAATATTTTTATAGATCATAACTTTAATTTTGAGTGGGGAGGTTAATTTTAACGATTATGCTAGACCGTGTTCGACAATGCGCCGTAAACCGATGAATGCTAAAAGGGTTGGATGTAATGTGAAAGCGTACTCACCGATCCAGAAGCACTGCGGGCGTCACATGGGACTCAGGCCGGGACACATGCACGTCACTAAATATTTAAAATAATGAAAAGCCCGGGCCTTGGGGCGTTCCCTTTTAAAAATGCACTGCACTAGGATTTTACTGCGGCCGTGCAGGTTGGTCGAGCAAAAATTCTTAAGACCAAGCTAACAGTCTCGTAAAGGAGGTGGTTCCTGAACAGTACCTACTTGGAAATAAACAGCATCGGTCAAAACGCGTTGGTGAACGGACACTCAAACACGAAAGTATCTATGCTCTAAACTGAATTAGAACAATTTTACAGGTTTCTTCCTTCCCAACGGACCTACAGCTATCTCATTTTAAGCCTTTACTTTTCACCTGTCCGTCTGAGAAAAAAACAGCGGTACACTCTTCAAAACATTGTAAATCAACTCGCACGATTATTTATTTCAATGGAATTCAAAATAATAATTGATTATGTATTTGTATGCACATATAATATTTATCTACAATAATATTAACGGTTTATTGCTAAAATTTGTAAATTTTGACTTAATAAGCCTATTAAGATTATTAAATTTAATTAATCGTTAACTACCAAGAGGCTTATCAAGATGGAGGATTATATACATTTTTATTAATTGTTTAAACTTTATATTCGATATTTTATTAAACACCACACACCCACACAAGCTCTGAGCTTATACTTAAAATGCCTTGCATCTTACATATCAGAAACTAAGTTACTAAAGTCAGTACTAAAACGAACATATTACGTAATTAGGTCGCTATCGATCGAATCACTAAAATAGAGCAATACTAAATTATTCCACGGTATATAGACAAGTGGCAATCAGAAACAAAAATGTCTAAAAGCAACATTTGCAAATCGGGATGACAACAAACGTATTGAGCACTGCAACATCATTTTTGACTAATATTAAACAATTTATACCCCAACTTGGTTATTAATCAAGGTGATAAAAAAAACCAGTTACCTACAAAAAAATGAACGAGCGATTGCCAATTCTCTAGAAATGGGGGGGAGGCTTATTACCTCCTAAAATGAGGAGAGGGAGGGATCGGAAAAGCGGCAATGTACCGAAACGTTAATTTAATTCGGTTCTCCCAGATTAGTCCCTGCCATGCGCCATTTGAATAATTTTGTCGTTGATTTCGGACGAAAAAAGTTTAATACACTTTTTATTTTCTGGTATGTTGATGGCGACTATGTTCGGTAGTGTAATGGCGCAATGCATATTTTAAAAATATTTTGAGATGTAACTCTATAAGATTTTTAAAACGACGATGAAGCTTGTCATTGATAAGACAAGCAATTATTTTTAATATCATTTCAATAAAGACCTACTTTTGCATATACGAGTATGAAATAGTGTTTAGGTACTTATTATTTACGTACCTATGAGTACCATTTTTTTTTCATATTAAACCTGATTTGAAATTGATGGTCACGTACAAATAATTTTAAATCCGGTTTATTACGTTTTTTTTACCTTATTTCATTAAAAACTTGTTAAAAAATACAAATTTATAACTCTGTAGCATTTCAAAAAGTTATTTTATCGGCATCTTCTGACAGTAAAATAATGACGTAAATTTTATAGTAACTATTATAACAATAGCAAAAGACTGGCCCTTCTAGTAGCAAACAATTTTTACTCTTTGCCTATTATTCGAATACGTCTGATACCTACTATGTAACCCGAAAAGCTCATTTAGTTAACTATCGGCATTACCATACAAATGTTTCATTAATGTATTTATTTCTATACAGCCATCTCCAAGATTTTAACGAGAAAACACTTCGATTGATAAAAAACAGCACATGGCTTTTAAAAATAATATGAAATAGCTAGTTGACATGTAAGAGTATATTATATTTTTTATACAAAATTTAACGATGATTCGATTAATTTATGTTCAAAGAGTCTTAATTTAATATTGCAAGGTTCCAAAATGGTAATTATTATTGCATTGCGTGTAATTTAAAGATATTAAAGCTCAACATTTCAATTCATGAATCTGTTCAGCACTTGTATTGATTAAAAAAAACTGTGAGTGACCGTAAAAGTTTGTACCAAATATAAAAATATTAAATGTATCATCTCATTAGAATATAAACTGATACCGAAACCATTAACGTCTTCCGATAACAATGTATATGCAATAGACCTATTTTCATACCCTTGTAGTTTTAGCATAATTCTAACAACTGTCATAAAAAGTAGAAGAAGAATTAAGAGAATTTTTATTTCTTGAGTGATGAGCTTTCAATAATAATGACTTGGTTTTTTTTTGTTTCAAGTGTTATAATATATATTTAGTTAAGAGCAAACTAAAATAATATTGAAAATTAACGTATTAAAACTTCGAAAAGAAAACCAGTGGAAGAAAAGTTTATTTTAAAATTGTAATATAAATCAATTCAGTTCTGTACAGCTAAAATTCACAATACATAAGTATTGTATTATTTCATGAAAATGGATCCACGACGTGGGTTCTTAATACAAAGCTCACTGCAAATTGGGTTCACTCTGTGGAAACGAACATTATTTCTGCATAATCAGATCGAGCCATCGTTTCCATGCAAATACACATTGTCATAAATGAATTTAAATAATTTTATGAAAGACGATTTTGAGTGGGGCTTCGAATGTTATGGTTATTGAAAAAAGGTTTGTACTTTTCAATTTGCAGTTTATTCAATAATGTTGTTTGATATATATAAATAAAATAATTTTAACGGTAAAATATGCTTAAACAGGTTTACACCTTCAAAAGAAACTTCTTTACTGAACTGTAAAAAAGTGTTTAACTTTCAATTTTTGATTCTCTGATAGACATTTTGCATTAATATTTTTAGCTGACCTCTTGAAACCTTTTGGAGTATAATTTTGAGCATTGTACTTAATGAAACTGCGTGTACTTAGTATTTATAACAAAAAATAATAAAGCCAACTGAAAGCTATTGAAAATAGCTTCTTACAGCCACAATATTGCATTTTTTGAAATTTTATCTTTATAGCCTATCTAAGAAATCCTAATCTAAGAACACAAATCTAATGACACCTCATTTGTCAATTTTTTTTAGCTTTTTAGGTTTCAACGACAACCAAAGGAACTCGCATATGTATAGTACATGTACATACACCCCAAAAACATTACCCTTCTTCTCAGCAGTTGGGTAATAAGTAAAAGTTCTAGCTAAAACTATGAAAAGGCTACGAATACCTGTATATTAAACAAAAAGGCAGCGGTAAGTAATCGTCAGGGAACAAAATAAAGTCATTAACCAAAGAAAATCACTTAAAATCCCTCGCCAAGTTATGAGTGGTGTAAAGCCTTCGAAGCGATAATGAAACGAAGTTGAAACGCGTCGACAGAGTTGATATACGGTGAGCAAACGCGTCTTGACTTTCAAGTATTGGATTGTACGGTTTATGGATAAGTTGAAGTGATGAGCATTTAGCGGGTTAAATAAGAAGCTTTTCGTTTCTGAGCGTTTTTCAAAAGCTTTTCATTTTTTATCATAATGGAAGTTTATAAGCAATTTATCTTATACCTTTAAACGAGCAATTTTTGTATATATAATATATATATATATAATATCGATATATTATATCTTAATCTGAATCTCGGATACGGCTCCAACGATTTTCCTGAAATTTAGTATGCAGAGGGTTTCGGGGGTGGTGAATCGATATAGGTTTAATAAGGTTAAATAGGTTTAATCGGCTAGGTTTCATTTTTAGAAAACGTCGTTAACCCCAAAAAAAACGAGCAAAGCTCGGTCACCCAGGTACTATCCAAATAAATTTATAACTGATGGAAAATAAAGGTTGTCAATGACAACCACGAATCAAGAAAATTACAACAAAAAGGTATTTAAATCACAAGCAAATGTTATTGTGTAGTTCTTGAATAATCACTGAAAGTAGTAACTTTCCTTGTAAAGGAAGACAGTATTCTGTATATTCCATCATCATCATCATCGGCCTGTTTAAATCTAAAAAGATGATTTAAGTGACCTCAGGTTAAAGAACGATTCGAAGTAATTCCGTATGGAAAAACATGCATAAAACGAGTGATGAGTCTCGTAAAGTTTCAAAGAAAAATTGAAAAACGAATCTTTCGAAGTTCAAACGCGTAGAAAAACACAGAAGAACCGCGTAATGATGCATTATCAGAGTGAAAATATATTAAATATCAAATCGCTTCCGCCTGTAACTTATTTCATAGCATAAAAGCTGTTCATACGTGGAATTTTTACGTAAGCTCGACTACCTTACTTACACTACCTACGCTTGGTAGCATTGATTTCGTCAGCATTGGAATGGTTGATTTGATATCTACCTTCCTTCTATACGTTCGAATTGATGAAAATAAAGATAGTACTGAGAAACATAATATTATTTTTGTTATTTTATGGAACTTTAAATCTAATATAGAAGTTGTTTGCAATTGTAATGAATTGCGTAAGTAAATTCTTTATTTTTATTATTATTTTATGTTACTTCGTCTGATATCAGCGATAATACAAATATCACAATTTAAAACAATAGTGACTTATCTTAAATAGAAAATGGAGCGGTCCGTATCAGTGGGGCGATTATGGATATTTGCTTACAATCAATGTCAATACGTTTTCATTGTAATCAAATGATTTAGTATGATTTCTTATGACATAAGAGTGTTTATTCAATCAATTTGAGCCAGTTTTGACAGGTGTTGATTGTATCCGAGTTCCGTAATCGCACTACAAAAGGACAATCTAGTAAAACACCCTTGTGGGATGAACGGCATAAAAGTAAAATGACTTACTAGTAAAACGTCTACAATTAAAAACGTCTATGTATTTACCGAAAATGTTGTATTAATAAAATCGCTACATATTTACATACATATAAAAACTTTGGCATGATTTGATACAAATGGTAATCTAGAAAACATAAAACTAAACTCTAAACATAACTCCATTTTCACACTAGACGTAGACTTGATGAAATTTTCACGAAGTAAATTTATTTAAAGTATTCCTAAATAGATTTACCTATCCCCCGGTTTATTTTTAAACTTATAGCTATAAGTGTGCATCGCATAGTAGATACCTAAGTCAGTCCGCCGCCACCAATCTAAATAATTGACCCTCTGTCCGTCCGTCTGTACAATTTCTTAGCTAGACTGTAAAGGAATGGAGACAACTTTCACACTGTAAAATACTTATGTAATTATAATGAACAATAATAATTTATGTCAATTGTGAAATTAACAGTTTAAAACTGAAATGATGCAATGTTTTAATTAAAATCAAGTTTAAATATCTTAATTATCTGATCAAGATTTTTACTGGATGTCCTTGAAACAACGTAGTATTAATAATTAATATTTTATTGAACCAAAAACTCGAATTGTCGATGTCTGTCATAATATCTCTGTCCTTATCCCACTCTACGATAGGGGGTCGGCCCAACAGCAGTTGACTATTTTTATTTTCCTCTATCAGCCATCTTTTTTGTCGGCCTACCTTTACTTGCCATACCCCAGGTATTGCGTTTTGTATGTAATTCATTAAAGTCATTTTTGTTTTTCTAGGTACTTTTAAAATTGGATGAAGCTACTTTTTATTTTATGTACTGATTTAATATTTAACACTCTGTAACACTCCTTATTAACATTAATCCCTTTGGTTATAAACATGCTCGCAATGCTATCCTATTACTTCTCATCTTTTCTGTCAGTGATTCTATTTTCTAATTTCATTAGACCTTGTCAGCACATGTAGTTTTTATAAAAAGGATACAAGTATCTTACGTTCTACTTTTTAAAGCATAACGTGGGACAAATTATGAAACTCTTTGTATTATTATGGATTATTTTACTTTAGTACCTGCAAAGTCTGCATATCGATAAAAAATATAAATATAGGATACTCTACACTTTCCAGTTCTCGCGTATAACAGTAAAGGGTGAAAGCAAGAAGTAAAAAGAGGAAAAAAGTGTATTATTAGTCTCTTACCGAAATGGAATTGGAACATTTCGCGTAGAAAATTCCAGAAAGTATTCACTTAGCTAAGGGTAGTGAGAGTAGCCATCGTACTTTTACCTTCACATTTTAAACGAACCCTTGGTAAAAATAAATAGAAAAAAAAGATTTATGTATTTCTAAGACCAAATTTAATCGAATAATATCGAAAAAACGCTCTTCATACCATGTCTACATATTGGCTCTTGCTTTAATATCTGAGATACTACCAATGTATAAATTTTTAATTTTGATTTAAAAAAACTTTTTCCAAAAAACAACGAAAGTCACAATGACGAAAACTTGCGTATTAATAAAAACTAACTCGTAGTTTGAATAAATAATTGGTAAGTAAAATCCAGCTATTATACAAATCACTATTGATAGAAATAGTATTTGAATCGCGTAAGTAATTTCATCCAATTTGTTTGCGTGTGAGATCGAATCGATCAATTCGCTAAGCCAGTTTTTCAACTGCCTACCTAACAATCGAGCTGCCTTTTAATAGCTGCTATTAGTCATACGTTTGCGTTATTTTAAATACCTACAGCATTTAAAAACAAACATAGCAACAATGAGTTTTTGTTTATGAACGAAATGTAGAGCGCCTTAATATTCAACAATGAACATTAGTAAAATTATCATTAGGTAATAAACGAATGGAAATGTGCATTTGAAATGAACTGCCGCAACTTTAATTTGGTTAAAATTAAAAACGATACATAACCACAGGTGTGAAACGACAAGTGGTAATCAATTTGAAACACGAACCCACCCCATTCCGTCATAATCGCGCTGTCAAACATCAAATCCAGTTTTTATGACATCACAGCCGTTAATATCCGACCAATCGCTGTGGCTTTTTCAAAAATCGAACTGTCAAACTTCAATAATGAAGACCTTATTTTTATACTAGTATCTTTGACGATGCCGACGATGAATTGTATAAGGTAAAATAATAGTACTGGCTTGGATGGGGCCAAGCTTCATTGTATAGCCATCCTGAGGGAGAAGTTACGACCGCGACAGGTGTGATGCCGAATTAACTTCTTATATAAAGTCTCTTTTTATACAACACCGACGACTTAATGAGGCCGAGGAGGGATCATGGTAATGAAACGCGAGGTGTCTCGGACTTTTCTTCAACCGACCTCTTTCCCCCCCGTTAATTAAGACCTTTTTGGGGAATTAAAACTGGATCTCGTACTATCTCTACAGCTATTCCCATCAAAATTATAATTGAACGACCAACCTGCGCGGCAGATTTCATCAACACTAAGCCGGTACCTGCAACAAAAATAACAAATTTAAATAACAGAAATACTATTCGAGCGCTGAGTTAATAATATGGAAAATCAGTGTCACACTATATTATGTTGAATGCCTAAAAAGAACGCTTCGAAAACTCGTTCCCTTTTCGAATTTTCGACGGCTCCGTTATCTGATGGGTGGTCGTTGAACTTTTCGAGATTTTAAAATAAGAATGTGACACGCTGTGGGCTGCTTGAGGGTACTCGTATGACGGAGCATGTTTCATTCAATCAAAACAGCGGATGCATTGTGAGAGGAGTCACTGACCTTTGGAGACAGCACTGGCATGTAATGTATACTGCTTGTATAATCAATATTCATGACGATGCTACAAGGAGAATAGTTTTTTTATCTGTGGGCGTTATTGACTACCTGTATGTTATCGTGAGATCAATATTATTCTGCTCCATACGGATTTGGAGTGCATATAAAAGCGTTGGCTGGAACTGAATTGGATAATGTCAACAACATAATTTCAGCTCGCAACGTCGGACTGTATCCATATAATTGTTAATTAAGTGTTATGGTATCATTTGGAATGTAAACAAATGAGGATGAATGCGATTCAAAGCTTACTTTATAAATATATTTTTTACAAAATTTAAAGCCCCTGCCTTGAATGTCTTAATGGTCTCAAGTGGCTGAAGTGATTATCATCAACAGCAAAAGAACCAACTCAATTTAAATTAAAAACTCGCCTAAGATTGGTTAGTTTTTTGTCTCTTTCGTACGTATGAGACTGAAGTTAAAATTACAGAGAAATGGGTTGAAGAAAAGAAGATAGAAAACATCCTACAGTGGTAAAGTATTTTTTTTATCGTTGAATTCAAAGAAACCATTTTCTTCGTATATAAGATGCATAAAATTAGCAAGACATTCGAAGTCGGAAACTGTAGCACACACATTCAAGTAATGAATTTATCGACTTTGTTAATCATACTGAGTATAATGTATAGTTAAAGACGTCGCACATTGAATTGGAATATATGCACCGAGCGTCAGTTTATTAAAGATTATATATATAACTTACTGTACCCGCGACTTCGTTCGCGATTTTTGACTTTCATCCTCTCCCCCAAGGGAACCGTGCTGAATTTCAGGATAAAAAGTATTCTATGTCCTACCTCGTAGTATGTACTCAAACCGTGCCAAGTTTCATTTGATTCCGCTCAGTAGTTTCGGTGTGATGCTTAGCCAAGATACAGACAGACAGACAGACAAAAATGAAAAAAAAACACAGTTTTGGCTTCAGTATCGATAATAGAGTGCCCTCCAAAAAAAATTTTCAAAATATCTTCAATGTACAGAATTTGACCTCTTACAGTTTTATTATAATTATAGATATATCAACTGTTGGTCACTGACAACTAATTTTCTCCTAGCATTTGTGAATAAACAATAATATTATATGAGTTTAAGATTGTTTATTGATTAGTCATGCTGCAAGGCACAACTGATAGAAATAGTGGCCTGGTATAGTATGTTAACTTAAACAAAACTGTAGTTCTTATTCTATCTAGTACAAGCTTTGCTTAGTTCGGGGCTAGATTGTGTGAATAGTCCACCAATATTCATGATTTATTGTTTAAAATTTATATTTGCTCATTATAAAAAAATAACATTAGTGAATTAAGTACCTAATTTTGTATAAAAAAGTGTATATTCAAAAATATTAGTTTAACGTGCCGACCGGCCGTGTGCGCCGATCCTTATATACCCACAACATAAACACTAATTGAACTGCACTGTTGGAGAATGTCATCTCAATAAATTCACTGGCACCAGCTGTACATCTACAGTATTCAGTTTATAGCTGAAAGAAATTGAAAGCCCGCTGTTAGACAATTGCCATGTATCGGTTTCCTATTAAAATTTATTGGCGAAATTTCCACACACACCCCGTTTGAGCGTTTAGTTTGTATTGTTTTTAAAAAAAAATATTGTTACGTTTATCTGTGTTTGTTTATACTTACCTACCTAGTTTAGTGTAAAAAAAAAATTTCAATGTCAAAACTTTAATTCAACCTTCAAATGCCCACCTTTTATTTATAAGTAAATTAATTACAAACGTTTCAGTTAATATTAACAAAGTTAAATTCAATAGAATGCAAAATATCGTAGTGGCTGAATTTAAATTTCTTTAATTAAATCTGCCTACTCATTTTTGTCACGCAAGTGTACCAATTGTTCGTAAAGGCGTTATTTATTCGTGGAAATGCTGCTATATTTAAGTAAAGCAACACTAAAGAGCTTAGTATAGATATTAGCAGATATTTTGTTTACCTACTTAAATGCAGTATGTATATACTAAAATAACTGGTGAGCGAAACAAGCCTCAATTACGAAGTGAACAGCAAGAGCTCATTTTATAATTCGTAGGTGAATTAAGTAAATGCTATAATGTCACAAAAGTTGCAAAAAGTTGCAATAGTTGCTAATAAAAAAAAACTACAAGGCTATATTTTTCATAATTATTATTTCATTTTTGTAAAGTAAAATTTTCAAGTATTTTTTTATAACCAGTAAAAATACTGACGCTAATACGTTAATTACAGTGATGTCATAAAATCTTATCGTCATTGTTAGTTACATCATAGATCAATTAATATTACTATTTATACCTCATCGTCTGGTTCCACCTAGGTACCTACAAAGTATTGATTGGGCAAGCGCGCGGGAAACGAGTCCACGCATCTCGATACTATTTTTGTTATTTCGTTCAAACTGATAGTACACGAGAACGGTCAGCAAAAGTCAATTGTGGTTGAATATTGGAAAACAAAATGGCTGCCAAATGGATATTAGTTATTCTATTTTAAACAATATAATCTCGGACCAATTTACATTAAATTTATTGATAGATAGATTTAAAATATGCAAAGTATTTTTTTTTATTCTGCGTTAATGTAACATTATTTTTTCGCTTAAAACATAAGTTTATTTAAAGTAAATAATCAAAAAAGTTTTGTTGAATATTAATTAATATTTGTTTTGTTGCTAACTGTACGTACTAGTGAAGAGACTTCAATAATTCGTTCATGTTAATACTGTATACGTAAATATCGATTTTAATTGCTACGCTATCGATAATGGCTTTCTGCTTTGAGTCTTAGTATGTTAATCGAATAAACAGGTATAAATAGGATTTTTATCGAACTGTATTAAGGTAGAGCCTATTTTAGCTACTGCAAAAGTTTATAAGGTTCCATGTAAGGAGAAACAATAAGGTTTAATAGAGACTTAGTATAATTTTCGTGGGATTATGAAGTTTATAAATAATACTTAGAATTTAATAATAATAGGATAATGTTTTTTCAAAATAAATCAAACCAACAAATTATCGCTAGATTTTAAACTTAGCACTAATGTGAAAAAATAAAAGCAAATAAAAACACTTAGGTATGTGAATAAAATTAATTATTTTTAAGTATATCAAAAACAGGAATTAGGATAAGCTTAAGGCAGTGCGGCATTGATTGTTATTTTTTGATTATTTTTGTATTGGCGTGTCCATCTTATTCTTTCAGCTATTATGTATGACAAAATGAACATAAATTTATGTTTGTTTGATTTCAATAAATTTTCGATTGAATTAAATAAACCATCTGGTATCCCGAAGAAATTCTAAAATATTTGACACTTGTTACTAATTTCACTTAATCAATAGGCAAATTATCTAAATAAAAATGTATTTATTTATGTAGGTAGGTAAATTTTATGATTATTATTTAGATTCTCATCATAATTTATATATTATTGTGCTATAGCTTTTAATACCTAGTAAGGTATAAACAAGTTTTAAAAATGATAAATTACATAAAATGGTAGATATTTAAGTTTTGTGAATGAATTTAAAATTAAAATAAATGTTTAAACGATATAATTATAATTTATTCCAAAAAAAATGCTAGCCGTTTTGGTTTTACTTATCTAAATAATAATAATATGTTAAAAATAGAAATATTTATTAAAAATTAAAATAGAAACAAAATATTTCATACTTTCAATGAGAATGTTGATAAAACTGACTATATGGTAGAAATATGTAAGTAATAAAATATAGGTACCGTTAAAAAAAATACTTTGAAGCAGGCAATGGTCGAAGCCCGTCTGACCATTTTAAAATCAGTAGCGAATCCTGTCAATCTGAGCCGTATTCCAGATAACCTAGATACTTCACCTATCGTATTTTGCTCCTTGAAATCTTGGTCTCAGATTATTACTAGGCTCCGAACCAATGGCGGAAGCATATAGACGCTGACGGTTTGCAATAACAATAATGTGGGTGCGGATCTGGGCGACCTGCCAGCCACTATCGATCCATGTCAGCCCACCTCACCAACTTATCCTGACCCCCCAATATACATCCCGAACCCCCCTTTTTGAGCAATCAGCATGCGAGAACGGGGGACGAGGTGGCGCAAAGTTATCTGGTCCTGCAGATGTACAAGTAGGTCAGAGGGAAAATTTACAAACACTACTCTCGTGGATTTTTTTGTAAAAGAGGGAATGATTTCCGGGTCAATGCAAATGAGGCTGTTTATCTGATGGAGTGAGAGGGATGATGGTTTGATTGCTAGATAGTAAAAAATACAAGAGATTTCCTGAGGTTCACTAAAAAACACAGTTCTTTTGATGTTTGTTTTCCTATGACAATTATACTTGTTTACGCCATGAAAATACTAAGTTTATGGTATTTGGAATGAAGCAACGTAATGATTCTTTTATTCAATATTATGAGCAAACATCGATGGGCTTAGATACAATTTTAATTGTCATACATTTATAATTTCTCTGTGTTCTGTTCAATGAATGATAGATCATTTTCAAATGGTCACGTAAAGTATATATTCAGAGTGACATTATTTAGAAAATAATTATATATTTTATAAGACATTTATATGACATGATACCATTATTATATTTTAACCGTATTACAATTTCCTTTTATAAAAAACTGCTGTCAAAATTATATTATTCGGTTTCACAAATCCAATCTTGTTTCTGAAGAACATTCACTTTTCCAATCTACAAAAATCGTCCCACATACACAACAATATTATATTTCCTACCTCAATAAATCCAACTCTCAAGTACCTCTAGTCTTATTTTCGGGATAACGTCAAGTTTTACTCGGATAAGTCTACCTATCCAATCCTGTACCTACTTACTTAACTGTCCATCTTTGGAAGACCCATAAAAGTGTTCCGGATTTACTTAGTAGAGCTTTATTCTGCAGCTTTTGGAGAGAATTGAAGTGTCAAGTTACAGTGGGCAAGTTAAGGCAGTGGAAGGGCCGTGGGTCGACAATCAAGTGAAGTCGAGATAAAATATTTAAAGGTCACCTTTAGGCCTTTCTACTCCAAAACTTAAACGATTTAAATTGTTGAGTGTGTGCTGTGTTGACGATTTTTGGTACTCTTGTAAGTTCAACTCAGAAAAAATTGTTTAGTAATTTAAATTTAACACAGATTATAATAGGTACAGATTGTCGATGTCAAAATAAGATTTTAATAAAAATCACAACTGATAAAAAATATTATGTTAATAATATTATAATTGTAATGCGTTTACATATTATATTAAAATAAAACGGTAGTTAAATACTTACAAGTATATTCAATATTCTCAAAGATCTAAGAAATTAGAGATCTGCCGTGTGATTCTGTAAGACCTCATTCTAAACTTCGAATGTGAATCCACTGTGAGTTTCTTGATTGGCATTCTAAAAACTCGGTTGATAGTTCGAATTAAAACTAGCGCCACTCTTGCGAGCGTGTCAGCGAGTTGAACTAAATTGACGGAGAGGTTTTGACAGTTATAGTATGAGATGACGTAAGAAGGGCATTCTATACGGTAATTCCCAAGTCACTTCGACGCTCGCTTCGCACTCGAACCCGATTCAATGTGTCAAATAAAAAGGTCAATGTCAAATGTCATTTTGAACCCTAGGCGAAGTGAGAGTGAATTGCGATGTGAGATGCGAGTTGATGTTTGAATTTTACAGAATCGACGTACTGAAGAGATACAGTATTCTTGGAGATAAAATTAAATAATGATGAGGCATATTTAATAGATTTTCATTTACATAGTTTAAAGTATCCACAATATAAGGGATAAACTTCATTAATATTTTTCAGACCATTTGAGTTCCAGATATGAGAATGTCGAGTAGTTATTAAAGCATAAAACATTTTTACGTCGAATTTTCACGTGAAACCAGAAAATTTTTGGGGTAAAACTCACATCACAGTTTACTGCATCATGAATACAAAAATAAGAGGTTTATGTTTCAAAGTAAACAAATTAGGCGCATACCTGAATAGTGTCAAGTTACATAACTTGTTGGAAGCACGCAAGGGTCGTCGTCTCTTTAATACTACTGGTTTTCTTCCTAGTTTCTGGTTTAACCAAGCAACTCCCAAAAATGTTGGCAACACAATTTAAACTGACTGACCTATTTTCGTAAGCCATACTTATATACCAACCTAATCTGTGGGGTGTGTAATTTAGCACCGATACGGGTTTTGTATGTAAATTAATTTATCTAAATGGTTCACTTTTTGACGCATCAATGTTTGAAATTAGCACTTAAATTGGTTAAAACTAGGTAAGTCACCGCGTAAGTTTCGTATTTAATTAAGTTTGACAATGAAACTTTAAGTCGGTATCATGCGTAAGTTTGTTTAAACAAAAAGATAGATACGTTATTTAGTATTACTAAAAATTTAATAAACATTGCCTATTACGTTCACTGTGTTTTTACTTCACGTTTTCTCTGCAAGGCCTAGTTAAAAAAACTTACGCTTCTAGGAAACAGCGTTGTTATTGGATTATGGACTTTTTCTGATGGTGATAAGAGTTGATCGGTATGTTATCAGTGTTTTTGAGGTTGGGTTTGCGTTGTGTAGGCGAGTTTCAGTCAACTGCAATGGCCGTCGGCACGCTACATTGCGTGAGAGGGCTGAGCCCTTCGCCTCCATAGTTTCCTACCTGTGGTTAGCATAGCATAGGGCAACAAACAACATTGTATGTAATTATGGAATATTATCTTGGTAATTTGTATTCATTACTACATCATTAGGTTTCTTTGGAGGTTTGGGCTATGTTTTTAAAGCATCATAATTTAGTAACAAAAACGAAACATGCTACACAAAAAATAGTTTTTATTTACACTTACTATCCTTCGAGTAGAATTATCTTTCAATATTCAACATCTACGTTATCATATTAATTCTTCACACACTACTTTAATCAGTGTTTCTTTAACGTGTTTTTCCATGCCTACAATTTCTTTCAAGAAAAAGGAAAAAGATTAATACAATTTTTAATCTTGTAAAATACCTATGTACTTATAGCTTTGTGAGTGTTACTACGTTTACTATTATTTTTTCATTGCATTAAAGATTCAGTTGCTTTTTTTAGTAAGCAAAAATTTGAATTATTGATAATAGTAGGTGCGGTGCGCAAACAAAGGATTTTATTTATAAATTCTTAGAATATAGACACCAGTAACAAGAAACATGTAACTGACTGACGCCATTCTAACCGATTAGTAATTATGTATTCACAAAGTACTCTTCTATGATCATCGTGGGTGTACTTCGCCACACCAAACAGCCTGTTTATCATTCAAGATCAGTGCCTATCTGTATATTTGGCAAGGCTTTGGCGGTCGTACATTAGTCACAGTTAATCGGTTTGTATTATTTTTACTTAGGTACCCATTCAAGTGCCTTTGATATCCTAGTGTTGAATCAAAAGCGACTGAGAGTTGATGAGGTAATAATGTAGATTTAGATCTGAGGAGATTTTAACCGAGCTTGGGGAATATAGTCGTGATCATTTTTTTTACATAGATTTATAAAACCACGTTTGTGACGAGTGAGCATCAGCAACGCATGAGCAACGGTGTGAGCATCTACTGAGTGGCTCTCACGAGCATAATTATCTATATCTACTCCCGTAAATGCTTTTGTACGTATTTTTTTTATTATAACTTACCATAGCAAAACTGTCTTTTGTTTTAAAAAAAATATCTCACATTAATCAATTATATAATTCACTCATTACACAACCTACACAAGAATATTTATAAAACACTAAAACACTATCACTTTTATTCACATAAAACGATTAAATACGTTCATTCATAAAGTATTTTTAAAACTTAAATTACATTAATATTTAATAGCGCACGCAAGACTTAGCTGTTATAGTGAAAAATTACAACTGGTTCACATTTTGGTCGTACAGTTGGATTGTTTTTTATAGAACATTAGTAGAACTCAAAGTCATGGCTATTGTACATTTATATTAGCCTATAAACGATTTCTTGCGTACATTTTGTAACTGTAACCCTTTTGCATACATTTTTTGTCTCTTATGACTCCGACAATACAACTTGAAGACTTTGACAATGCGTTTTTGCTCTACTTTTTACGGTGGACCGCAGTTACGAAACAAAGTGTGGAGTCGTTATTAGTAGGCTTTTTAAAGACACCAGTCGTTAGGAAAAAATGCAGTCATCTTTGTCATAAAAAATGGATGGTACCTACATCAAAGATGACATATTGTTTGATTTTTTGAGTTTCTCATTATTTTTGGTTGCGAAGATCAAAATATTTAAGAGTTTTTCTAAAATTTCAAGTTTTTATAATTATCAGTAGTAGGTCAGTAACAAAGTTTTAATAAAGTATTTTATGAAGATAACAGAATTAATATCACCAATGTAAAAAATTCCTTTTTTTAATTTGCCTTTTTATCTCAGTTTTTCGGCAAAAAACCCAGACAAGCGAAAGCTATTTCTAAAGAAAAAAACAAAATAACAGATCTTAGAACGTTAACTCTAACGGCGTAAAATATTCAGGAATATAACTATACCTTAGTCAGAAAAACAAATTTTCAACCATACTCCATACTAAATATTTCTATCCAGTGTAGGTAAATTTTAAGGTACCTACATCATGGCTAAACTTTACCATCACCAATATAAAAATCCAGTTTCAAATACAGTTATTTAACGATTATATATGATATATGTATATGATTATAAAAACCAGCTTACTTTACAGCTGAAAAATAAAATGAAAAAGTTTTCAAAATTGGATATCCTCGCATTCCCCGCACTTCTTACCCCTATCAGGTAGTAAGTATGTGTGCGTTTGTATTTACTTTCGGAGGGGAGAGCTTTTGCGTGTAGGTGTTACTGCGAAGTTCTGCCACTCGACGCTAGATGGCACTGTTACCAATCTAGTAATATTGTAAAATCGACAGGCAGCGCCGCCGCGGATCCGACGGAAAATGCTGGAACTAAGAGCAGGTATCTTGGAACGTTTTGTTGAACTGCCTGTTTAGTCACAAGGCAATAAAAACTTAACCACGTTGAACTAAGGACTATTCGTATTCAGCAATTTTTAGTCGTATGCGATGTTTCGTTTTAGAATGAAATTGAATAATTTTAAGTTTCAAATTCAATTATGTGCCTATTGTAGTTGTGTCGATATTTTTATGAATTTTCATAATTTTGAGTAAATTTCGGCAAAACTCGTAAAAAAACCTGTGTTAGTAGTTTTTATTTTTTATATTATTTATGGAAAGAATAATTATATAACGACTTCAGTGTTTTTAGTAGGTATTTTATATTGATAAGTTTAATCTTCTCAATAAGTATCTTTATGGATTTAAAATTTTATTTACAGAGAAAATTAATTA
This sequence comes from Cosmorhoe ocellata, assembly GCA_963675405.1. Classification (NCBI taxonomy): domain Eukaryota; kingdom Metazoa; phylum Arthropoda; class Insecta; order Lepidoptera; family Geometridae; genus Cosmorhoe; species Cosmorhoe ocellata. Next base: position 6,678,429 of record OY776253.1, on the reverse strand, counting down.
ATAATACACCAACAACAAAATTAATAAATTATACTTATGTATATATTTATAATCTTTATTGATCGCGGGAATCGAACCCGCAATATTTTGACAGTTAAATTTAAGACATTTCAAAAATCAGTCATTTTGGAAAAAGTTCATTTTGGGATTTGTACCAAACGAGATTAGTATTTTATGAATTTCAGTCGAAACAGACCGTGAACTTTTTAAGTCAGCCCGTCTACCTAACCCACTTTTTCTCCATTATTGACACTGCACATGTTTCGAAATAAGATTTTTTTGTCCTATGAATGAATTTTTGTTTAAGAAATGAGGTTTTTGAAGTTTAAGAACACAATAATATCTATTTCTATGTAATTATTATGCAATAAATAAATAAATCAACAACGGTATTAGGTACCTACACTATTAAGTGAGTAGATACCTACTATTAAAACTCAGAAAAAATAAAAAAAGAATTGAAAGAAATAAATATCTTTTGGAGGTGATAAGTGATAACAAATACAATATCAATATATTATATTTTCAATAGTATAGAACTTATACCCATCGAATCAGGTTCACATATAAGGTTGATTCACATTGAATGAATTTATAAAAACTGAAGATTAATTTCTTACCAAAAGATGAAAAAAACTGCGTATTAAAAGAAAATAAATATTCCCTAGGCTTCAAACATCTCAGATCCCCTGTAACTTTAGATCTTTGAAAATATCTTAACAGGGAAGTCAAAGGCACGTCTAAACACACACTTAAATAAATAAATAAATATTGGTGGACAGTTCACACAACGCCATCTAATCCCAAACTAAGCAAAGCTTGTACTATGGGAACCGGATAGTTGATAGATTAAATGTAATATTTTTTTTGTAAATATAATTTACTTATAATATATAACAACACCCAGACATAGAACAAACATCTGCGTTCATCACACAAATATTTGTTCTGGTGGGGATCGAACCCACAACCTACAGCGCAGAAGGCAGAGCTACTACCAACTAAGCTGTGAAGCCAGTCAGCCCACATTTTGCACTTATATTCCATTTTGTATCCCTTACTTGAGGTTCCAAGCTCATAGAGGAATATTAACTGGTAAAGACACACACCTATGAATTGTTGGTTTATATTTTCTCAAAATTGTTCAATAATTCTTCTAAGCTACGTCATTCACTTCAACTCACCAAGAGTTGACGTGAAAGACGTAGCTTGCTTAGACATTTTGAATTGAGCCCTTCTGTATTTTGTAGAGCGCGTCAAGATTTCAACTATGGCAATCGTTTGGACATGGTGATAGCAATCATATAATTACAAAAATATCATGATCATAGCTGTTATTTTCATGTTTTGTAGACATCTCCTCAGATCTCTAGTTAAATATTTGAGGATATTTATTTGAGGTTGTCAAAGGCACGTCCAAACATCATGCTTGGTACATGGCCACGTTTTGCAAAGCAGGGGCCTTACTACAAGCTTTTACAAACCATTAGATATGTTTCAGAAACGTCAAAGTTTCAAGCTTGAAGTAACACTACTTCAGTACATTTTTTAATGTCCATTACATTAAAAAATGTACTGAAGTAGTGTTACAAAATATCAAAGCTATATTACTTTGACATTGTCCAAAGAGCTTGTGGTTAAGCTCCAGGTGTTCTGTACGTGTCAGGTTACAAGCCCATATGCGCTTATATGAATACATTTGCAATACATGGGACTTTTAAAACATTCTGAACATTCAAAAAATATCGTGGTTAGATATTTTTTGAATGTTCAGAAAAATCGCAATACAATTTTTTTTTTTTTAATAGAAATATCTATTGGTAGACAGACCGGTTTGAACCTAACGACATTGAGATCCTAAGGTAGAAGTGCTATGACTATACCACCATTATAAATAAAATAATTTCTATACACACATTAGGTAGGTACGTAAAAGGTTAGAAGTTCACGCAAGTAGAACATCTTAAAAAATGTATCTTGCAGATTTTTTTATTAACTACAGAACATTTTACAAACTTATTTATTTCAAGGGAAATTACATAGGTATGTCTCCATTGCCCCTCGTTAGGAGTATTAATCTAATACTAGTTACATCCTGCCGTGTCACCTGTGGTTAGACAGTTTTAGATTTCAACCTTATTTTCATCTTCTTCGAGTTGTTTTCTGGAGTTTAAAGTAACATTTGTAGATAACTAAAAAAACATTTAATCCACGATATTATTCACATACAAATCCCTTCAACCGTTACAGAAATATAGAGAAACAAAAATACTTAAGCATTAATAGTAATTTGTATAATTATGGTCTTACTATTATTAATTTTCTGTAAATAAGTATTCAAATCTGAATCTACCTTTTTCTCTTGGTTTATGAATAGGTATATAAAACTCATATGTTACTGACTGACAAATAAATAATATAATAATATGGCTTTAAACCTTCAAGCATGAACCTTTTTTACAAATTAACTCTTGATTAAAATGCAAATGTGCCAGAATTAATTTCGTTCATTGCTAAATTTGCAATCAAAGTCTTTTCATAATAACATCACACAATATTTCTAACTTTTTTACCTTTCCTATTATGAAATTCATGCATGTTGTACACGCACAGTAAGGATTTTGCGCTACTACAAGTGATACCTAAATACATAAAACCTTTTATGAATTAAAAAAAAAAGGGATACTAACAGAATTTTACGAGAAACTAAAACCAACGAGAGACGGCGACATGGTAGACCCAGGAGGAGATGGCGAGACGAGCTCGACGCGTATTTACCATCTTGGCCTACAGCAGCGTTAAATCGCGAGGAGTGGAAGGAAGGAAGGGAGGCCTTTGCCCTGCAGTGGGACAATAATGGCTGAAAAATAATAATAATAACAGAATTTTAATTGATTTTTTAATAAAGAGTTTACGAATGAAGTTAGTGGAAGAAAAAAACATGTTGTGCCGACCCTACTTAGCGTGAGATAAGGGCATGAAAACGATAATAATGATGACTACTGAGCAAAATGTGGGCATGTGCCATACCTATATATTGTTAGGAAAAAAGTTCTATAACAAAGGATCTGAGGTGATATCCACCAAGTCTGGGGATTGCAGTAGTGGTCATGTTAGTATTTTTTTTTGAGAAAAATATTACAAATCTTGTTTGATCACTCAAACGAAATTTGCAAAAGACCGTTTTTCCTGTCTGCCCAGTAACCGGGGCAAAAGCACTGGTGCATATGTTTTCACTAGCTGCTAATTAATATAACTCTACTAGTACTCGTAAGTAGGTATTTTACATAAACAAAAATACGATTACATAATGATGAGTGTTTCAAGTAAGTATCTTATAAGATAGATAATAATAAAACAAGCTTTTGTTATCACAAAAAAGTTCAAATAGTAGCAATTTCCATACATCCCCCATAATACTTCCTTAACACTGTTCGTATAAAAGGTATCAGACGCTCCGCCTATTTCATCATGGTGGGAACTTAACATCTTACCAAACTGTCACTACAGACATCTGTTTATCTCCTGTCGAACGAGATATCTACATATAACATTACTCGCAGCAAAGCAGGATGCCAGTACGTGTGCGAGTGAGATAAATATATATCAAACTGCACTCGTAGAGCTGCTACGAAAACTGTAGAGTATTTAGGATTCACTGCAACTGCAACCTTAAGTTATAAGTGAAAGGGTTGATATTAGATTGCAAATGCGCAATGCGTGTATCATTGGAGTAGTGACAAGTGAGACAAGGATAGACGCGTTCCACGTGCAAGAGGAAAAGAGAGATAAATGTAAAGAATTCACTGGCCATGTTGCAATAAAGTTCCTTATAATCTTCAGTTACCAAGTTTGCAGGGTGTTTAAAAGATGGCGCCACGGAAGTTTTTTGCACAAAAACTGTGTATTATAAAAATGATGTTTTAGTTGTTTTATTTTTACGAATCGGTGAGTAAAGTTACTCTATAATATTATTTGAATTTTTAATTTACGAAAAAAATAAATGACAGTTTCTTTTAACTTACGTTTAACACATAACCTCAAAAAAACGGATTTTTTTATACAAAATATTAAACTTACCTTGGGTTTGTTTTATTATGAATATTTAGGTACATATTTTATTTTCTCTACGTATATTTTACTAACTTACAAAAAAAATCTAGATAAATAGGTAAAAATCTCTGGATAGGTAAGTCAATAGATAAATAAATATTAGATAGCTTAGTTCTAAAAAAATAAGGAATAAAAATAATAAAAGTGATATTTGTGACTGAAAGCTGTTTAGAGAAAGCTTAAATTCTGACTATGCTCCGTTATAATTAGCATTTGAACCCTAGCAAATAGTTAATAAAAAACCCGGAAGTCAGTGTTATTCCTTAAAAAATGGTTTAATTTTTTACTATGTAATGGAGGAAAGTATTACAATTATTTATTTTTATCAAAATTTTCAATCACTCCGCATTATTTGCTCGACGGCTATACGTTTGCTCGCCGGCAAGAAAACGATCAGCTTGCACGCAAGCGAGGCAGGCGCTTCTATCACAAATTAGCGGCAGTTTTATTTTTAAACACCGAGTTAACCACGTTCCAACTTTGAATATTTAAATTTCGTACTCACTATTTTGTTTTGTGCCAGCTCTGGATACGTCAAACTTGTCAGAATCACGTCGCGTGCACACGGAACGACGCGGCCGGTGACGTCCGCGTCACTACACCGACGACAACCGATTTAACCTTGATTTTACACGAAAAACGGCGTACATTCACACAAAAATCACCATCATATTTCGGTAAAAGTACGGAGCGAACCGAGATGTGTCGTCCGTGGCCGCGTTCGCATCTAAACGGCCCGAGTTTTATGTTAGATTACAGACGTAACTTTTATAGATCCTCGGTGCTATATAACGCGGTGGGCGGGTTCAGGGGAGTGAGGACCTTGTGTGGAAGGTAGAAAGGCTATAATGGCTGGTCGGGTCCGTTGCACGGGTGTCATTAAATGTCGCGCGACGAGGGGAGAGGCGGGGAGGTAAGCGAGTAAAGTTTTGGGTATTGATTGAATATGATACGGATTAGTGGCTAATGATCAACAATTGGGTGTTGCGCCTTAATTGACGCTAACTCCTTCGGCCGCAGTGGGGGAGCTGTTATTTTATCTGTAATCTGTGGTTTGCCATGGACGCTGATAAGAAGAAAAGTTTTGAAACAACGATCGAGAAAAATCATTGGTTTTGTGCGACGTAGAATTTTTTGGGTTAGCTTTTTAGACTGGTATATGACATGCTACAGTTAAAAAATATTTATTTTACTAGTATACGAAGCGCTACTAGCTGCTTCAAGTATACATTCTGAATAACCTCACCATATAATGCAAGAAAACGAAAAGTCTTAACAATTTTTTTACAGCTACGCAAAGATTTTTCCCGCAGAGAAGCAAACCCGCACCTCACGCATCTGAAGGAGCTACAAAAGTCACCCACTACACCACATTTTTGGCCAAAACATGCAAACCGCAATTAAATTACGTAAAGCTACGGTGTGTAGAGTAGTTGTAGATGTAGGATAGATAAATACATTGTAAGCGTAAACGTTCTTGGAATGCATGTCATTGTTCCACTCAGTTGCTTGATAGAGTTTGCTCACGACAAGACTCAAGTAGTCTACTCTACGAGCCTTTACACATATATGCGTATTCTAACTGTAACAGGGCATGGTGGGTGCATTTCAAAAATCTTATTTTCTTTAATTAAATCAAATCAAAATGATTTTTATCTTATATCTCACTCAAAATCTGAAATCAATGTATAAAAACTATACATTTGAGAGATAGTCTACTTCTAAATCCACATTTTTTTAAATAAATAAAATCATAAATTTCACCATGATGAAAAGAAGTTTATTTTGTATCTCACTCAAAAAATAATAATAATTGAACAATTATTATATATGATAGATTTTCTACATCTAAAATCCACAATTTTTTGTCAAATCAAAGGATGTTTATTTTGTATCTCACTCAGAAATTAATCATAATATAATTATTACAAATACATTACAAATAAACACTTGAAAGATATAATATATTGACGAACTCAGTGGCGCAGCGGGCGAGAGTTCGCCTGCGACGCAAGAGGTTGCGGGTTCGATTCCCGCCGCGGAACAAATTTGTGTACGGTCTGCAGAAATTTGTTCCGTTGGTCTGGGTGTTTTCTATGTATAATAAAAAATATCTATCTATGTATCTAATGTATTAAATATATCAGTTATCTAGTAGGTACCCATAACACAAGCTTTGAGTAGCTTACTTTGGGGCTAGATGATGCTGTGTGGATTGTCCAGCATTATTTATTTATTTATTTATAAATGAAAACAAAAAGTGTCGTCACTCAGTTTTTCTTATATAAAAGCTCTCAACTAAACTAATACCTCCATAATGCTAAATTCTTTTGCCAGCCAATTGAATATTTTTAAAGCTCTACAAGGAAAGTTTCTGTTAAAAATTTGTGCGCGCGCATAGGTTTAACCAATGTATTCGGTAAAACTCAAAGTGTTTAGAGATTTCCCGATGATAACCTTAGCTTAAATTTAAACTTTGACTTCAGATAACTTGTGAAAACGACACGGGAGTAACACACTGGGTTGCTGAATACTTTATACACATCGGAACCAAATAGGCAGCCATGTATACGTAACAAGGCGCTTTTAGTAGGTATGTTTACATTATATTGTTTGAATGGGTTAGCGACCTTGCGAGGCTCTGTAATTTACCTAAAATTATCTAGGTAGAGTTTTGTTACATAAACTTGTAGGTTAAAACGGGTTTAGTTTAACGGTTGATCGTTGACAAGAGGTTGAACTCGAAGATAAAAATATCAATATAACTGATATCAAAATTACAAGGTTTTACATTTTGTATGAGTGGAGACCGCGGCTCGGCAAACGTGGTGTAGGACGCCCCTTCGGCTAGGTGGAGTGACGATCTGCGAGGCCTATGTCCAGCAGTGGACTGCTATAGGCTGATGATTTGATTTGATTTTTTGACATTTTATATTCTCTCAAATATAGGAAACTGTCAGAAATCTGCTGATCTCCATTAACTCAGAAAAATGTAAAAAATGTCCCACAACTTTACCTATATGAAAACACTAACCACATTTGGGATAAAATCAATTTTATTGTTATATCGAAACAAATCTTTACACCAACATACCTTTGTAGAAGTATATCCAAATAATAAGGTTCATATAAGTAACCAATCGAACACCTTTCACACGAATAGGATCGATTGAAACAATCACATTATGTATGCTGAGCACACCTTGCTACACTGCAGGACAAAATATTGACCGCCCTTTTTATACTGAAATTTGTTTTATATTTTTTTGTTCAGTTAAATTGAGAAAAAATGCTAATATGAAAAATAAATTATGAGATAATATTTTTGTTGTACAAATTTCAGGGCAACCTACACCCACCTGCCACTGCGGTTGGGAATGCAGTGAAGCGTTTCTGTGGCTGTAGATCATCTCTATCAACGAACGCTAATGAGCTTGCAACCTGTCATGTGGAATGCTAACAACAGTCTAAAAAGTAGGCATATGCCAAATATCATAATAAATAAATAATTAGACTGGACTTTACGATCGTGTTTTTCTTTGTTTTTTTATGCACTTGAATAGACGCGTAATCTGCGTTTGCGCATTGTGTATTTTATCAATATACAGTAAAAAATACTAATATCAAATTAATAAAAAGATTGAATATTGAACAGTCTACTATTTTATTTTATTTAGGGTACATATAGTTTATACTTGGCAAGCCGTTTATTTGGTCCTCAAGTATAAATCTCTGAAATTTCCGGATTATTTCCTTCAAAATACCTCGTTACGTTGCGACACCCTTGCCGTTTGTCACTTGGACTAAAGGGTCGATGTAAACCTACGTATGTAACATATAAAATCTACCTGCGCAGCCGATCAGACTATGTAGGTACTTAAATACGGTTTTAGAATAACAAAACTGTTTTTATTATAGTGACCATTTCTTGGAGCTTTTAAAGGCACACGTGTTGATGCAAATGTATTGGGCGATTATTTTGAAGAATGATTGGAGGATATTCATTGTGTTTCACTTCAATTCTAGAAGCTTCTTTTTCTTATGTTTGCACTATACTAAAATTATAAGGAGGAAAGTTTTGTATTTTTGTTTGTAACGAATTAACTCCAAAACTACTGGTCTGATTTCAAAAATTCTTTCACCGTAAGAATGCTACATCATCCCCGAGTATCATAGATTATATTTTATATAGGTACCTCGCGAACAAAGCCGCGAGAGGAAGCTAGTATTCTTTAAAGCGCTACGGAGAGTCCCTTTATAACATTAGTGAAACACAACGCCGTGCATAAAAAAATTCGAAACCTTTTTTTTATTTCGATATTTTTAAATACTATTTCTCCATGTATTTGGTACTGTAATAAATACCTAATATAATTTGATAAGTGAATTCAGCTACTTTAACTTCAAAAACAAAATATTCTTCAAATAACGAAAGCACTTCGTTTTACTGCCAGACATTCCTACCCAAATTAGGTATAAACACTCGACACATTTTAATAAAATTCTCAACCCTTCGCGAAAATTCCCGCTTCGCCGCAGAATGCCACCATTAAAGGGGTCTTAGACTAGTCCGGGTTAGTTCCCTTGGAGGTATTGCCAAAAACAAAGAGCTGAGCAGACGGGAGATGGGGGTGGGTGGTAGTAACAGTTTTACGATGGGATGTGCGGATTGCTCATGCGCGCTGCACGCCTGCTATTTGCATCAGATTATCGACGGTCGGGATGTCCGGCTCGCAGGTGTGTATGGACCTTTATAGCGAACTTTTAAAAGTAAAAAAGTTGAACTGCAGCCGGTGTTCACTTGGTATCTACATTTAAAACATGTTTCATACAATCAATGCCCTCTGATATTTGTATGGCAGCATTTTATACGCATGACACCTTTTCGTCATGGGCAAAAACTAATCTAATATTATTTATTGTTTATTTTTTGCACTCGATTCAACAACAACGTTCACGGAAAAAAGATATTTAATGTGTTTGGGGTGTATGTATGTACCTATGTATGTGAGTTCCTTTGGCCGCCGCTGTAACTTAAAAAAGCTGGAAATGAGGTGAAGTTGGATTTATCTGAAGAGAGTGACATAGCTTTTGTAAATTGTCAAAAATTCCAATAATGGTGGCTGTAGAAACTATTTTCAATTAGGTAAGTACATACGTTCTATCAATTTTTTTTAATTTGTGAAATAAATACTACAAGTAACTACATAGTTTGTATGAAATGTGGCTAAGTTTGGTTTCAAAAATTGAGAGTCACTATATCAGTATTTATCACGGAACAGTAAGTTCTGAAGGTAAGAATTAGTATTCCTATAGCTAGATAGACAAGCTAGGATTAGTACGTAAGAGTTCTTAATGGCTCAACTGTTTGTGCTCGTTAAATATATCTTGGCACGACGAATCCCGATGGTTGTAAATGTCTAGACTGCAGTAGCGACTAGTATCTAGACTTATATTTACTGAGATAACTAGATTCAGAATGTGATTTGAATTATGCTATGCTTTTAAGCTGGCGCTGATTTTGTTCATTAAAACATTTGTATTTTAAATACCTAATATTATGTTGTACATTACTTGTGTAAAATTTCGGAATTAACAAAACATTAGAAGAATATCTTAATTACCATTATTTTTTATATTTTTTTATCTGTTCTTAATTGTTTGATTTTTTATTATGCACTTGTTTGTTTTTGTTTTGTTTTTCATTTCACTAAGCTGGTTTGAAGAAACAAGTGATAGGATAAGAAAATTCTTTTACAATTTTTCTCTTATTTACAAATTATTCGAGTACCTACTTAGATTAATTAGATACTGTGGAAAAGCCACGAGTAAAAATAAGTTAAAACGTATTATGATAAAAAAACCATATCAAAATTAAATGTACTTAAATACAACAGCTATTGTCATACAATTGAGAAGCGACCACTGCTATGTCGAAAGACAATTGAATAAATCATGAAATATAGACATTATGCAATCAGATAATAGATACAGATGGGAAATGTATTGACTTTTTCAATGAGTGTTTATTACAATTTAAAATGATAATAAATCAGGGGGAGGAATTTTATTGGAATACAATTGAGTAACGTAAATAATAAATCAAAACACAATTTACAAAATATGAACCTCATGACTAAGGGTATTTGAGGATTCACTCGCGTGAGATATGACTGTGTCCTTTCACTCAAGAATAATATAGCTACCTTCTAAACTTGTTTTTAAAATCTGTTTAGTTTCTCATTCCAAAAATTTACCCTAAAAAATAAACTTACAAACTACAAAACCTTTCCTCTTTATGATATTCGTTAAAGGCTTCGCTTAAAAAAATTCAAGTTTGATAGTTTTGTACTGACTAATATGGAGAAGATTAAGTAAAATCTGCATCTATATCTATATAAGAGCTTAACCTGACTGACTGACTGACTGACTGACTGACTGACTGACTGATTCATCATCGCCCAGCCGAAACCGCTAAAGCTAGAAAGCTGAAATTTGGAAAATGGTTTTCTTTTATAACAAAACCACCCACTAAGACGGGATTTTAGGAAATTCCACCTCTAAGAGGGTGAAAAAGGGTAAAATCGTTAGTATTAAACTTTTTAATGCGTAGAGCAATTTTCATGAAACTTTGTTTGTGCACTGTAAACGCAAAATGAATGGACACGTGTTTCAGGATTTTTCAATATAACCATCAAAAAGGGGTCAAATGTGGGGTCAATTTTTGTATAGGAACTTTTTGACGGGTAATGCGATTGGCTTAAAACTTTGTTTGTGTACTGTAAATGCAAAATGAATGGACACGTGTTTCAGCATTTTTCAAAATAATCTTCAAAAGGGGGTCAAATGTGGGGTCAATGTTTGTATGTGAACTTTTTAACGGGTGGTGCGATTGGTCTGAAACTTTGTTTATGTACTGTAAATACAAAATGAACGGACAGGTATTTCAGGATGTTTCAATATAACCTTCAAAAAGGGGTCAAATGTGGGGTCAATGTTTCTATGGGTACCTACTTACTTTTTAAAGGGTGGTGCGAATGGTCTTAGTTTTTGTTTGGATACTTTAAATGCAAAATAAATGGAAACGTATTCCTGGATATTACAAAATAGCCCTCTAAAATGGGTACAATTTTACCGTTGCGGTGTCAAAGTTATTTATGGGATATTTTTATTAGTGTGATTTGTTTGAAACTCAGTTTAGATACCTACTTTAAGTGAACGAAGTCGCGGGCGGGACAGCTAGTTTTGTATATAATTCAACAACACTGTGTGTTAAGTACATTTCAAATTTAACCCTATACTGTCAAAAATTTTAAATTCTGAAATATCTTGTAGACAATCGCGGGCTAGCAAATTTTTAAACATGTTATAAAAACAAAAACGTGTATTTTCCTGTGTCCCCTTTACAGCAAGTCAAAATAATGGTCTCACTACAATGGATACACTGAGAATTGGTTTTATTTTATTCAATTTTATTCAAGTTGTCCCTTTTAAAACAAATAATAAGCCACTTGGGCGGGAAGGTTTCAATATATTTTTATCAAGCACCCTTTTTATATTGCAACAATGTTGCTAAAACATTATCTAAAGTACCTATGTAGGTATTAAAATAACCAGTTGTATTGGCTTACTATCAATGGTTTTTCTTATTATATTCAATGCTGTGAATGTTGAAAAGGTCAATGATATAAAAGTTCTTAACATAAAAGAAAATGTCGGATAGTAAATTTACAGAATATTATTTTTTTGTCTGTTTTGTATGGTTTACTAGTGGAACTTTCCGCAACTTTGTACGTGTAATACTTTTTCATATTATAAACTTCAAAGTAGGTAATAAAAAGTTTTAGAAAATATTATGAACAATGCAACAAAAACAGAGCTCTAAAAAACCTAAAAACCACTGAGTAGGTACTGTTTATCTAAGTCTAAACTAAGTAATTTCTTTGCATTTTGATTAAAGAAAATCACATATATATAATTTATAACACATTTTTCAAGAATCAATTCATGCACATTTTTTCACAAACTGAATTTTCACATCACTTTTTACTTATTTTATTTTTAACCAATGGCAACTATCACAGAGGACATCAAAACATATTTTGACTTAGCGTCATCTGAAGTCGGAGGGTTGTTTACCAATAATTTGCATTTAAATAGTCACCGCCATTCAACAGAACAGAATAAAATATACGACCTACTTTCTAAATTATTCCTTTGTTGCAAAGAGAATAAACAATAAACTTTTGTGCATGGCCAGCAAGAATTATGGAATAAATTATTAGAACCTTTTTGTTTGAGGAATTTGCTACATACAACATACGACTCATTCCCAATTCTATCAAAGATTTTAAATTTTGAACAATATTGGTGGGGCGGTGGGTACTTACTTACCCAAATTTTTCAGTTACTTGAGTCACTTGAGACTGAAGAAGTCTGAACAAGAAGTTTGGTTTAATTCTCATTTTGGAAAAACATTTGTGTGGTTTACCAATATTTGTTCCTGGTCTAGTTGTAGAACTATAGATGGTAGGTACTTATAGTTTCTGATACCTATCACATACATAAGAAATATTAGCGTGGGTTCAGACCTAATATATTATGTAACTACAACTGTGGTGTCATATATTATAAATTAGTACATAATAAATGTATGTAGAATCGAAGTAGCATTTCTGTATACTATAACTACTATTGAGAACAGAATTTAACCTTTAGTTAAAATTTATGTAGAATGAATGACATTAAAATGTCCTGTATGTTAATAAACGGATTATAATTTTAACTTGTAGTTTAAAAGTCTGAACTTTTTGCGGTGAATAGCCAGGTTAAAATTACAATATAAATATACTTTACCGTAAGAACAATTAAAATTTAAATAAATATCTATTTGCCTACATCGTGGGTGGCCTACAATGTACTAAGTAATTTTACATAAACAAGTAATTATCATATAAATGGGACCTCTATGAACCACTCGATTGTATACTTGATATGCACATGTAATGAATGGGTATGTATATACATAAAATTTTATGTATTCTAACACATGTATTTACAGAAATGTAATTTGTCGAGTTGTTTACATTTGAATTTGTAATTAAATGTATGTTAAATATCTTGAATAGTGCTAGAATAATTGATGTAATCACCTTTAACCCCAAGAATAATTAGTATATAAACACCTATTGGCTAAACTAAATTACATTACTACAATTTTCATATTTAGACTAGTAGTAAAAAATCAAGTGAATAAATATCAACAAATTAACCATCATAATAGTTTTCTTTAACTGTGTATTTTTTATGTACTTATATAACTCGAAAAGTACTTTATGATAAATTAATATAGTGAAAATAATTTTGTTAAATAATAGTTGAGAAAAATGGCAATAGTTTAGCATTTTGAGTAAAACAGTATCTTCAGCGCCGCTAGATATAAATTTATTTGATAAAACTTATTCGCTACCTATATATAATTTAAATAACTACCTATATATAGGTGTAATAATAAAAAAGTTTTCATGAGTCTCCCAATTCAGGCAATGCACTCTGAATAGGCTCTATAAGCTTTTATCATGGCTAGACCTAGCCATAATTAATACCTACATATTCTGTGTTCTCCTCATGTAATTACAAAACCTTCATTAGCATGGGAAGGCTATTATGTATTTTCTACCGCTGCAGTAAATTATAAGCAAATTGCCCGGTTCATATTACTGATTAGATCAGTTATATCAAGTAGGTACTTTGCATATACTTAGGTACGTGTAATTTTAATAAGATGGCAAGCCTCAGTTTTTGCTTTTTAATTTGCTTCATTCATATTTACCAACTCTCACCATACACGTAGCATAGTGGCTACATTAGTATCCAAGTAACTAGACGCAGCCACTGAGACGCTGAAATATGAAACCAGTATGAATAGAAAAAAAACAACATACCTTACACCATAATGACAAAAAACCCAATAGCTGGTCTTTCGAAAAAATATATATCCTATTAAGCTGGTTAATCGGAAAAATATTATTGAATACAAATAACATAAACCTTAATGCTCATTTAAAACGACAAAAATAGTTATAGAATTCTAAACCCATGAATATTTATATTTATGTATAGAATCTTGTTTGATTTCAAGCTTGGAATTCTTCACATAATCTTTTTTCATCGTCAACCTTCCTTCGAGGCAGAGATTGAATGACATTTTTATGCAAATAGCTGAACACAACGGGCCTTGCTTTGCCATCAACTAAAGAAACAATAACCCTATCGAATGTGTCAAATAAAATTTCGAAACTGCCTTTAACATCCTTTGTATGATACTTTCACAAAAATAAAGAAAGTTTGCCTTATTTTTATATATTTCAGATTGGCGACCGTTTTAATAGCGTAAGTTTGTAAGGTCGAAGCTGAGAGGATGCTATAGGCTCTAGGCAAGTCTACTCCATTAAAAAGCTGTCTAGACTGTCATCCTGTTAGCGAGCGAGTAAAAATACCACTATATAAATCATCTAGGAGTATGTAATCATCTTAAGTAGATTATGTAATCTATGTATCTTGAGTAACCAAGGGCCCGTTTAATTCGTAACAATCCTAACAAACTGTCGCGTTTAGAATATTAGTAGGATTTTAAAGTTATATTATGGCTTTGAATAGTTAATACCATTCAAAAATAACACAGTGAGTTTTTTTCTCTATATTATAAACTAGCTTCCGTTCGCGGCTTAGCTCGCGAGGTACCTAAATAAAATACAGCTTATGTTACTCAGGGATAACGTAGCATTCTAACGGTGAAAGAATTTTTGAAATCGGACCACTAGTTTTTGAGTTTATTCGTTACAAACAAAAATATTAAAATACAAAACTTTCCTCTTTATAATATTAGTATAGATTACAACTTACATCAATCTCAGAACTAAGAATACATTACTTAGATTTCTCCAACAAGTTCCAATCGATTGAACTGCCTCTCGAACTTGGCCTGCTCGATAACGGGGTGATTGAACGGAGTCCTTATCTCCACTGATCGCTACACTTCAATCCATTGTGACTCATGAACAAGTGCTTTAGACACTGGTCCAATTAACTGGCTTTAATCAAAAACTAATCAAAAAAGATTTCAGAACCAACATTTTTAGAGCAGCCTTTTTGAAGCGTATATTTGACATTGTTTAAGGTAAATAGATTACCACTGTACCTAGATACCTATGGATATTATATTTGATGTAGCTATTTATATATTTCAATATGTATGTTGAGTAGTTATAGCCTAAAATAAATATAAATCAGAAGGTAAATTAATATAGTTGTAGAAAAGTAATATGAAATGAAAACTAAAAATGCAGTAATGAAGGAAAACAATAGTGTCTAGCAGCGCATTCTGCAACACAACTAAAATAGTAGGTAACAAAAGTTTGGTGAAAAAGAAAACACTAATAACTATAGCGTCCTGTAATCATTTAGAATAGTTATAAACGTCTGTTTACAAGAATTCAAAATCAATCAAAACTTACATACCTACTTAGTTGATTTCAACTAAGAGTTATGTAGATGGTCGCTCGTAGTTGGTTTAATCATAAAAATCACTGCTATAGATCGGGATTAGCAGATGGCCTACTGCCATTATTTGACTTAATTTACTATCATTGTCCAATTGTCCTAATAGTATACTTAGTTTGAATTTCATGCTGTCTAAAAGGTGCCGTATCCATTTCTTTTTATTGTGTCATTAGTTTTTATTTAAACTAATGTGGCGAAAGGGTCAAAGTTTGCCTTAGAGGTTAGAGGTCCTGTTATGCACTATGTAATGTTTATAAAGTTAAATTTACTCCAAGACA
This sequence comes from Cosmorhoe ocellata, assembly GCA_963675405.1. Taxonomy (NCBI): domain Eukaryota; kingdom Metazoa; phylum Arthropoda; class Insecta; order Lepidoptera; family Geometridae; genus Cosmorhoe; species Cosmorhoe ocellata. Next base: position 6,662,476 of record OY776253.1, on the reverse strand, counting down.
TTATCCAATGTGCATTTCACTAGTACTAGTAACTAAAACCAGGGTTCTAAGTTTCTAACTCACACCCAACATAAACTTGGTCGTATCAATGTCCTCAGTTATTGGTTCAACGTACAAGCACACTTGAATGCAGCTATGTTAGAGGTTATCTTACAGAACCGGTTCGAAACTGCCTTCAGTGTTTGTGAGTCTACCATGGCGAGTTCACGCGTCCATGGCACACACAATAAGTACATTCTTAATACTTATAAACAGTCATAAGTCATGTTACTGGCTCTGTAGGTCGTACGACAAGCACGCGTACTGAAGTTAGCTTGAGCAAAAACCGTTTAATGTAAACATAGTTTTGAATTTAGAATGCTATGAAGTCTGCAACATTGCCAATGACATGACATACAGATTAATGGCGAGTACTCACGTGCTTTCCAGCAACAAGTCCATGTGATAACACCGGTATCGCACAATGCACCATGTCCTTCCGTCTTGACACTATCACTCGCGTATCTACTCGCGAATGACTGATTTTTTTCTCACATAACGGCCCATTAAACTTGTAGATTTCTATCTCGCTCTCTGACCCGATAGCGCTAAGAAGCGAGACAAAGAAAGGCTGTGGTTTATGGGTTGTTGATAGAATTGGTATCCGCTCAGTAACGTGCCGCGGTGTGTTGCATATTTTTATAGGAGGTGACTTTGTACGGAGGGGCGTTGAGAAAAATGATGGCTGGTGGTTTATGGGTAACCTTTGATATTGTAGCAGGTTTTATAATAGAAATTAATTTTATTGTAATCATATCAAGTCTTTATATGAGGAATTACCAGTTATTCAAATTAAACGTTCTAAGTAAAAATATTAAAATATGTAACTTTTTTTTACTCGCTACATAATAATAATCAGTTTAAAGATTTTATATTTTTTTACGAATATTGTTCAATTAAAAGAAAATATGTATGAAAGAAACACAGCCACTAAATTTTAAGCTCGTCGTAGCAAGTACTACGTTCGTAGCAAATCCGTAGATCCATCTACGAGTTTAATTAAATTTAACGTTATTTTTTTAATCTGCTACGTCTACACAAGGTCACTTCGCACGGAAATATAACACTAAAGATGTTTAGGCAATATAGGCGTCGCCCCAAGCGCAGTCGTACGTTCATCTTGTTTTATACCACCGCCAGCATTGGAGAGCAGAACATCAAACGACGTTATAGCCCCCGGACGTGCCGCTCGCTCCGACTGCCAGAGAGGGATGGAAATACGAAAGAAGGGAGATTTTGCAGTTCCAATACATTTATTATTCGCTACACAAACAAACATCCGGATCGAATATGGGAGATCAAGTTTTGCTGAGATCAAAGTTTTACAGAACTTTTATTTGCCTTGCAGGGTGATGTCGACCGGTTTTGTCGTTTTGAACGAAAATACTTACTTTACTGGGCAAACATATAAAATTAAGAAATCTAGAGAATTTATATACAATTTTAGTATTCAATATTCAGTTACTCAAAATATTAGCTACGATAATTCGTTGTCTTCTGAATTTTCAACGAAATATTGCAATCGATTAGTTCATTGTTATAAAAATAATGGCTAAAACGCTTTCGCTTCACAAACTTATTTAGTAAATGACAAAATAAATTCGAGCACCTACTTAGTCTGGAAACCATCAACTACCTTACGAAAATTTGGCCATTCAGGCTATTTAGCGAATTTATTAAAAAAAACTGTTCAAATAACAAGTGTACTTATAAAAACATACGTCCTTTTAACCTTATAAAATAGAAATTTCCTCTTTTGGGAAAAGTGAATTTTCACATGAGACAAATTGGGGAACCGTTTATCAGATAATGTAATTATGTATAGCGTTACGGGACACCTCGGCTCACTCAGCGTAATTGAGTGAACCCTCCCCTTCTCCTCCTATTAGGCAAATCGAATCTGTCCCCCCTCTCCCTCCCGGGATGGCTGGGATATGTGAACGAGCTGAATACAGTTTATTGGACACAGCTGGCTCAAACTTTATTTTTCTATTTGAGAAACATTTAACTCATAGTTCACAGAGCACACTCAGACTGTTAGTTGAATGAGATCAGAAAGAAAAAAAAAAAAAAATACAGACATTTTACAATTGTAAAGTCCCTAGTTTGATTAACATTTCTTCGGGTCTTTATTGAACATTACCTAAAGGCGGTAGTCTGAGTAGGTATTGGACAAGCCTCTCCAATAGCATGACATACCTTGATCTTCAGCTCTCCACCCTTATCTGTCCACTACTTTACGAATATCATCGCCTCACCTAGCTACAGGAATGCCTACTGTAATACTAACCGCACACAGCGTCTACTGACCGTCAGATCTTGGACAAATTAAGGGTTGATTAAATAAGGCCAAAAAAAATAAGTCATGAACTCAGCTATTTTCGTCATCAGCTGGATCTTGGCTCAGAACCAAGGATTCAATTTGCGTTGAATGTAAATAAAACGAGTGCGAGCTACGTCGAGGTATGTTGATTTACGGCACGGTTTTGGTATGAGAATTTAAGGTATTTTAAGCTATCAACGCCCGCACAAATGTACCATAATTTAGAATCTAGGGCTTATTTTATAAATTCCTAACCATAATTAACAAGCAAAAACAAACTATTTAGTTCTAATAGTTAAGTAAGAAACAGCTCAGGCATTTAGTTTTCGGAAGAAATGAAACACAAAAAAAATAATTAAAAATGATTATGGCAGTAATCTCACATTTTGTATTATTTCCCAAGATTTCTAGTTACTTACGTCCTTGTGGTTATCTAAATCAGAGGCACAATCAAACATTAGGTTTATTATGACATGCCGTTGTTTTGCACAAAGTTCCCGACTTGGTAGGTCGTAAGCCCATAGATTATTCAAAATATCAAAAAATTTTATATGGTGGCTGTATAAATCTATTTTCAGTTACATACGTTCAGTCGGGTTTTTTCTAAATAGGTACTATTATTTATCATACAATATATATTTTTTCTTGTGACTATAAACAAACTTAGCAGGTCAGATAAGACAATATCTTTTTTTTTGAAAAGCTATTAAGTTTGGAAAGATAAGTAACAATGTAAGTATCTACAATGAGTTGTATTTCAAGTAGAATCCTGTAGAATATAAACTAGACTTAAGTGGGATATTCTGAGGCTAACATATCCATAACGTCAGTCCTCAATAACACTAAACAACTGATTTCATTGCAGCTGAATAACTTGCATGTCGCCGACATACTATGTTGCTATACCAATGCTGACAATATATAAAAAAAAACAATGAGATATGAAATAAATTGATGATTTTTAACCAGTGCGCGTCTACCAACCAATAGGAGCATATTCCAATTTTAAACTTTGAAGCGTCCAGTGTGTTTGATCTCCTGCATGTTAGTTTCGAATCCCCTGTGCCATCAATTTATAGTTGTGCAGGGGAGGGGAGGCAGGTCACAGTATAGTGGTAGTGTAATATAAAGTTGTCTTGGATCGGTTAATTTATATGCTAATCAGTGAGGAGGCGGCGGGCTCAAGTATAACCGGTAGATCCTTGCCGCATACCACGCTTGGGTTACATTGTTGTTAATCTTACATTATTGGATGGGACTTGATACCAATATTCTTTTCTTTGTATTAAGCATGGTATTGTACCTATAACTTAGATTATAGGGTACCAAACTCAACAATGAGGGTTATTGCTTCCACTTTGTGCCTCAAACTGTGATACCTGCAAGAATAAGCTGGAAACCAGTAATGTTTTACATACATGTAACATAGATCTATGAATATTTTACACACGAAATAAAGTACTGTTGCCAACTGAATATTGAAACTGGAAATACCGATGAATAGTATTCAGAAAGTATAGGAAACCGTTATCGAAACCAAACAATACTTTAGTCTTGTCAGGTGAAGGTAGGCCAAATTATGACAGGAGTGAGTATTGAGAAGACTGGAAGAAAGTAGAAGACCTAAGTATAATAGAAACCTATATCAGAAAACATTATTACGACCCCCCACTTAAAGAGGAAAAAGGACAGAAATATACATTATCTAGGTTAGTTTTTAAAAATACATTGACAGAATCAGTACCATTGTCATGGGAAATCCATGGATTTTCTATGCGGGTTGGTTTGTATTTTCCGATGAGCAGGAAAGTTCTTACTTTCTAACCTTGAAAGGTGTTAACTAAACAATATTATATTTTCCCAACTTGTCGATTTTATTAATAAGATTGCATTGGTTTCAATTTAAATCATCAATTTGGTAGAAACCAGGGTTTACACAATTAGTTCCTTAACTCAGTGAACGGTGCCCGAGAAAAAAATAGTAAAATGTCGAAGAAAGATGATGCCCCACTCCGAGTTTCTATTTCTGCTAAAGTTGCTTCAAAAAAGCTCGTTATTAGTTTTAGATCCTTAGCCAAGAGATGGCGCTACTTACTCTACATAAACTTTGTAAGAACTTAAAGCCATTTACTAGGTAGGTAGGTACTTAAGTACTTATTGTAAGTTTTAGAAAAAAAAATACTTACCTACGAAAATCAAATAAAAAATTGTTGTATTTAGGTAGGTAAACTATTTATTATTGTTAAGTAACTATATCCTACTAATATTATAAACGCAAAAGTTTGTATGGATGTCTGGACGTCTGGATGTATGTTTGTTACTCTTTCACGCTAAAACGGCTGAACGGATCTGGATAAAATTTGGCACAGATATAGATCATAACCTGGAATAACACATAGGCTACTTTTTAACCCGGAAAATGTACGATTCCCGTGGGATAGATTTGTTTTGGTTTTTCAAGATACCACGCGGGCGAAGCCGTGAGCGGAAGCTTGTGTTTAATATATTTAAGAAATGCCTGAGATAATGTACCAACTATCAGAGTATCAAACTATGAGTTTGACATAGTACCTAGGTATCTACCTAATATTAGGCGACTAAAATAAGTTGTCCGCTGGCGAACCACGCGACAAAGATGAGCAGAACGCAGTTCGTAAATTTCGTTCTGCGCATCTTCTTCACGTGGTAGGTATACCAGTAACAATATCCGAAACAACTATTTGCACTACACAAACTGCGGGAATCGAACCCGCATTCTTCGCATTTAAGCCGAACATTTTTTAACTACTTTTGAAATTTTCTTGATAAATATTTTTGATTGTACCTATGCGTAATTGTTTTACTTACCCTGGATGTTTACGAATATTGACCATGTAATACCGATTTTTCTGAATCGTGTAAAGTAGATTTTTAATTTTTTTTTTTTTTTATTTTTTTTTAATTTTTATAACTACTTAATCCAAAAAAAGTTCAAAAACTTAGGGGTACTTATCGTTTTATCAATATAAGTACTTAAATACCTAGAGGACCAATGCTTTTTACAAAATTGCCATTACAAAATCCTAAAAACTCTATCTATATCTATATCTATATAAGAGCTTAACCTGACTGACTGACTGACTGATTTATCATCGCCCAGCCGAAACCGCTGAAGCTAGAAAGCTGAAATTTGAAAGGTGGGTTCCTTTTATAACAAAACCACCCACTAAGACGGGATTTTTGGAAATTCCACCTCTAAGGGGGTGAAAAAGGGTGAAAACGTTAGTATGAAACTTTTTAACGCGTGGAACGATTTTCATGAAACTTTGTTTGTGCACTGTAAATGCAAAATTAATGAACACGTGTTTCAGGATTTTTCAAAATAACCTTCAAAAAGGGGTCAAATGTGTGGTCAATGTTTGTATGTGAACTTTTGAACGGGTGGTGCGATTGGTCTGAAACTTTGTTTGTGTACTGTAAATACAAAATGAAAGGATACGTGTTTCAGGATATTTCAATATAACCTTGAAAAAGTGGTCAAATGTGGGGTCAATGTTTGTATGGGATTTTTTTAACCTGGTGCGATTGGTCTGAAACTTTGTTTCGTCTTTCAGGATTTTTCAATAAAACCTTTTAAAAAGGGGTCAAATGGGGGGGGGTCAATGTTTGTATGGGAACTTTTCAACGGGTGGTGCGATTGGTCTGAAACTTAATTTTGTGTTTTAGGATTTTTCAATATATCTCTAAAAAAGGGGATCAAATGGGGGGTCAATGTTTGTTGACGGGTGGTGCGATTGGCCTTAAACTTTGTTTTCTGTTTCAGAATTTTTAAATATAGGTAACTCTAAAAAAGGGGTCAATGTTTGTATGGGATTTTTTTAACGGGTGGTGATTGGTCTGAAACTTTGTGTACTGTAAATACAAAATGAATGGACACGTGTTTCAGGATTTTTCAATATAACCTTCAAAAAGGGGTCAAATGTTGGGTCAATGTTTCAATGGGTACTTTTTAAAGGGTGGTGCGATTGATCTTAATTTTGGTTTGGATACTTTAAATGCAAAATAAATGGAAACGTATTCCTGGATATTTCAAAATAACCCTCTAAAAAGGGTAAAATTGGGTGTAAAAGTTATTATGGGATTTTTTTATTAGTGTGATTTGTTTGAAATTCAGTTTAGTTAGATACCTACTTTAAGTGAACGAAGTCGCGGGCGGGACAGCTAGTGTTAGCATAAACATACATTTATGTAGGTAAATTATTGTAAATCCTACTAACTGCTGCAGGATTATGCTAAAGCTACAGCTCTAACTAAAGGATTTCCAACTTTAAGAACAAATTAATAAAGTTGAGTAGGTATTACCATAACCCTGCTCTCTCAAGCGACAGCCAACTATCTTGACTTTTATTAGAGAGCTTTCATACCATGCTAATAAAGTTTAATTTTGAATGACCCACCAATTATTCTCGCGGTAGCTACCTGCCGTAGATCGGGAAAAAAAACCGACGTGACCAGTCGGCTAGACTGAGTTAGGTACAGATTGAATAATAGTTACTTTAGCACCATTCGGTTCAATAAAAAAATATATAGTTCCTACTACATTGGTCTACTTAATAAGACTTTGTTAGAATTGTTGAGCTTTGTTGAATTGCCGAAAAAAACTCGTATTACATTATTTTAAACTGATTAAAATACTTTTAGGGTAAGAGAGTTTTCTTGCTTCTAATATGCAGGCATACCTACCTTATCATATTGATAATGTTTTGGAAGATTGTGTGATTTGAAGTTTTTATTAGAAATAATATAAATAGAATTAACCTTTGATGTACCGTAACGTAGATCTCGATGAGACATAGGTATTAGGTTATCTAAGTATAGTGTCTGGAATCCAGGCATGCGACCGAAATACAAACAAAAGGTAAAAAGAAAGTAACCAGGACACGACGAAGTATTTAATTTTTTCCCTTTCATACATTCTTTTCTAAATTCGTCATAAAACTGTCGAGAGCACATTCATGTTTAATTATACATTAATCTTAACAAAACCTCACATATTCTGGCGTGATTATCTACTTTAATTTATCTGTACAGTTATAATAATTACGAGACCTTTAACTATTACAATATTAGGTAGGGCTCTACATGTAGATACTACTGAAACTGCTAAGTCTAACAGTTCCTAAGAGAAGCGAAACTTTATATATTCGAAAAGCAATGATACTTTTACAGCAAAATGTTTGCGATATCTAAATCTACGACGGTATTAAGTACTTCAATTTAGGTTTTTAGAATCCAAAATATAATCAAGGATATTATGTAACTATTTGAGAAATGTTTATTTCCATACGTCTTGGGTAAGAAAACATCAATGTATTTTCAATCACATAGAAATTCGGTCACCTAGACGAGGTCGCCTTTGTACAAAACACCTATCATTTTATTACTATAAAGTATTTTACGGGACAATACAGATTTAAGAATAGAACAAGTAAACTACAAAGTTTACAATTAGAAACATTCATTGGGTACATACATACCTATATAAATATAAATGTAAGTGGCTAGATATTACAAAGATGATACTCTAAAGACATGATCTTACAATTAAGATCTCTAGGAAATGACAATAATATAATACACATTGCACCTATAGTACATTATTCGTTCGATGTAGAGCTTGATACAATTATTTAATAGATTGTAGTTTTACTCATGTATAAAATAAATAATAAAATATTCAACTAAAACAAAAATAAAAGTAATAGACAGGCTAGAGCGAACAGTAAAATGATCAATAGGACAAAATTAATGCACTTGCCCATTATTTACCTAATTAATTGATTATAACATCAACTTCAATATCAAAAGTCATAACAGTAACTTAATGTATAATTCTACTGGAACCGAGTTAAAGCTTTGTCAGAAATCCATAATTTATAATAACAAAATTTACGAATTATGCAAGAAATTAAACAGTAATAAATATTTGATCATAATCTGATTCCAATAACTGCTAATGTACTTATATTTACTAGAAAAATATGACATGTTGATGGTAGTAGTAAGACTAAACAGCTAATGTTTGCACTTCATATAAATATCGTACCTACAATTTGCAAAAAATATCTATAACTGCCACCAAAGCAACCAGTCATTCAACAATTTGGTAACGAAAATAAAAAAGTAACTGATTATGACTAATCCACCTTTCGAACAGCGCGATACAAATACAACAATAAGCAGTCTCACAAAATATTTTACAAAATTTCCAATAAACTATCTAGAAACTATAAATTTATCGGCAACGTCTTAAAAGTTCTTGTAATTCGTGCTTAAAAAGACTTTCAAATACATATTCAGCGCTATTATCTAGATATCAATAATATCAGGAATCGTTATCTACTCATTTACTTAGTCTCGTTAAAATTACAGAACATATCGTAATTAATACTATACACAAATCGACAACACAATTAATCTTAGTATGAGATTCTCTGGGACTCAAAGAGCGCACGGCGCAAGCGAAGCGTCCACGCATTTACGTACGGAACGGGTATAGCGAACACGCTCCTAGAGTTAATTCAGGTAACCATCCGGATGGAAATCCTCACGAAACCTTAGACCACAATCCTCACATTGTCCCTTGGAACTATCCTGTTCGTTTCGATTTAACTGGCTATACCGTGGTGAAGAGGGTAAGTCCCAGAGAAAGGCGCGGGTCACTGATGATGCTTGGCTGGCGGGGCGTGGTGCAGCGCGACGTGGTGCGGCGCGTGGTGGTGCCCAGCGTGGTGGTTATGATTGTTCGCATTCGAGTTGTTATTGTTGTTTTGCGCCGCCTGCGCTGCCTGCCGCTGCGAATTTTTCTTATTCTTCATTCGTCTGTTCTGAAACCATATTTTCACTTGTCGCTCTGTCAAATTCAGATTCCGCGCAAGCTCCCATCTCTTTTGTTTTGAAACATATGCGTTGAACAGGAACTCTTTCTCTAGCTCTAGAGTCTGGAACTTTGAGTAGGGCTTGCGCTTTTTGCGCACCGTCACTTGGCCGGTCCAGTCGAGCGGGTTTGATGATCCGCAGCCGACCCCCACTCCGACTGACATCGATAAGGAACCTGCACAAATAAATTTCAATTTATAGGCAAACGAAATGTTTGTTATTTTAGATTCTGGGACAAACGGTTTATATAAACACATTCAAAACAATGTCTAAAGCGTCAATAATATCTTGGCACAAGTAGTACACTTGTTTCAAATTTTAAAGCTGCTATTTTAGATGAACAATTTATTAGACTTGCGACACAATACTGTAAAGAGAAATACAAATCTAATGACTCATTTGGCATCCATTTGACATATTTCCAAGACCTCAGTTTGCCGGTCGGCAGCGCGTTAATTAGGTTGCACGGAACGCTTTGCAAGCCGCATGACCGTAGTGCATTACATTTTTAACTACGAGCAGCTATTTCCATATCGTCTTCATAGAAACAATTGTGGGCCGGTACGGCGCGTTAGAAGTAACACATACCGCGATTTATGCGACCGGTCCTTTTGATGAGATCACCGACGATAAAGTTTGTATGCAACCCACGATATTCTCAATAGCCGATGCGTGCAGCAAACTGCACCATTTCCTATTATTCAAAACGGTGCTCTTATGAACGTTGAACGGTGTTGAGAAATAGATGCCTCATTGTCTAGCGGATGGATGCAATGACTCGTGTCGTAAGAATTGTTTCTGCGACAGAATTAACTGCAGTGCTTCTTGGGTGAACGTTTTTTGTCTATAATACGCTGTTCAGTTATAGAAAATATAAGCGTTTATCCTAAAAAAAAATAGCATTTTAAGTATACTTAACTAGATACTTTATATTTATTTGATATTTGTATATTTCCAGCACTTATTTTATGTGAGCAAGTGCAAAAATAAATAGCTATTCAGCTAAGCAGAGTTCGTAAAACTGCCCTACCCTAATATTTAAATGTCGCCTACGCGTGTTGTTAGCCCCACTTTTTATGCAATCCACGTAAAACTCTATCATTTACTTCAACTTTGTAAGTTATTTTCTGGTTGAGTTTATTTCGGATTATTTTGTTGGTCACATTTAATATTCAGATTACATTTTGTCATTATATATCTCATTTTTTGTATTGATAATTTTGTGTAACTATGCGTTCAAAATTTGTTAAAATATAAATCTTTATCTAATTTAATTATTTACTATAGAATTTTAATTGATTTTGTCTGTATATAAAATGAAAAGGTCTTTTTTCTAATAAGTCTTTGTTATCCTTGAAGAAGCTAACGTTTAAAAAGAACATAATGACAAGTCGAGTTGTCAATTATGAGAGAATGGGTAGCGATCAGTGGCAATAAAAATGCGGGATCACTTCGACCGTAAAACTTTACCTACCCGACAGCGAGCTTTGTCTATCTCAACGACCAACATTTCTGGGGTCGGAAAACCCACCCTACCTAGACCTATTTCAAGGAAATAAGATTCACTTTTGTGTAAATATATTTTTGTCAAGTATTTTTAAACTCTGTTGCATAAGCATTTTTAAAACGAATCCTTTGACGATACTGAAAACAAGTATAGATCATTATTGTTCATAACCGTGTCACACAACAAGAAGATACTTTACGCGTCATGAAATCGTAGTTAGTATCAAGCGCTAGTAGTTAATGGGAGGTAGTAACTAATGGAGCTATTCCACAAACCGTTTAGTCGTTTACTAAGCCATAAATGTACAAATCAAAGTCAATGTCAACCTCAGGTGGGCTGTAAACACACAATCATAAAGTGACGCGAACACTCGTATAACTTTTTCAACAATTGTTTCCTTTTAATGGGCCATTATATGCGCGTTTTACGCAAAATTATGTCAAGTTACACCTCTGCTGTAACAGAGGCACGATAAACCCATCTTTATGGGTTGGCGATCGAAAGTGAACTAGCGCTTAGCGGTTTATGAATGAAGCTTTTTTATTACTCTCCTATTGACATGGCGGTTGTAGTAATTACGGGCTTCTATCGCGATTTGGGGAAGAAAACATGGAACTGGTATTATTGCATGTGTGACGTCGCGGTTTTATGAATCATAAACATGATACGAATCTGCTAGACAGTCTGAATGATATGCACGAGCCGCGGCCTGCGGGACCACGGTAGCCAGTACCCAGTATCTTCCTTTTATCGTCTCATCGACCTATAATATGTTTATTGCTGCAATATTTCGTTTACAACCACTACACAATCAGTTTATTGTCTAAACGCTCAGGTATCGTGTTTATTTATTAGTTATACATTTTTATTGGCTGCTTTATTTTACGTAAACTTTAATTTATTGTCGGTTGTATAGCGTTTCACATTGCCTATAAAAAGGTGCTTACGGTTCGTTTTTAAACATTTGTAGCACGTGTTTCGTTCATTCATCAAATTTATGGTGTTCTGTGGGAAATGTTTTGGTTTGTACGCTCGGTGGCTTCCTTTTGGTAGCTAAGGATATTTTGCACCCAATTTTTTACACCCAATAAGTACCTATATCAAAAACTTTAGAAGAGTCAAGTACACAAACCTCATCTTTGACGAACCTTACCTGTTTATTAATATCAGAGAGTTTTGAATACCGATCTAATGCGCTCTCTATTGCTAGTTTTGAAGCTTCATTTCCTACAGATGAATGAATCTGATGAGAACCGATTTCACGTAGAGGGCATAGAGTTTTAAGGACAAATAGAGCTTTCAAAAATAAACCTCAAGAAAATCACCTCAATCATACAGTATTTTTTTTCTCAAACGTAACAATCTGGACAACGATGAACCTGCAAAATGTATACTGCCAATCAGTCGACTTCGATAAGAGAAACCAATGCAGTCAGCCATGATAGTGTGCATCGAACTGTTGATATGACACCCACATAGAGCTCGCAACGGGGGAGTCTGTGTGCGTGCTCCACACTAAGAAATTCACGCCTGTGTGAGTGCGCCGCGCGCCATCTAGCGGGAAGTGGCGCTCCGCCAACAGGTCAAGGTTGACAAACCCATAAGATATTATTATTTACAAATTAATTTTATCAGCTTCAGCTACGCTTCAACTGTAAACTCAAAAAAATAAAGTTTCACAAAGTTTCTATCAAGATTTCCGTATGCTGAAATTCACATTTCCGGGTACGAAACTTATCTGTTTATAAACGAAAAATGTTATGCTGCAGAAATTGTTTGGATCTCGATAAGTTTCTTGTATTACAAACAGAGTTTAGCCGGACGCTAGGAAACGTGAGCACCGGATTCTAGGAACTGCCATAAATAATGTATGAGTAATATGTACTAACCGGGCAGAGAGCCTGGAGGCGGGTATGGCGCGCTGGACACCGACTCCGGAGCGTAGTTCCGGAGGCCATACGCGTCGTGGGAGAAACCGGACGCCTCGGACACCGCCGTGCGCCGCTCCTCGCCACCCACGTACGACAGCGGCTGGTCCCCTCGCGGAGCCCCGTACGGGTAGTTCCAGCAAGGCTGCGAGAACCCCTGGTGGCAGCCCCCGTCAGCGTACGGCTTGTACTCGCCGCTGCCCGCCGGCCAGAAGGGCAGCGAAGACTTGCGCTCCCGCTCCACGGGCAGGTTGTAGTAGGTGGGCGCCGCGGGGTACTGGTGCTCGAAGGAGGAGGGCGCGTCCGGCGGGTAGCCCCAGGGCTGCTGCGCGTGCCGGATGACGCCCGGCTCGGGGTCGTAGCGCTTGGCCGGGATGTGCAGCGGCGGCTGCGGCGGGTTGGAGCCCACGCTGGCCGGCGAGGCGCTGGACGCGGACGGCGGCGCGGCGGCGGGCGCGGCGGGCGGCGACCCGCCCGGCGGCGACGCGTGCGCCTCCTCGTACAGCGCGCCGCCGACCCCGTTCATCATGGTCCACCAGGCCGGGCCGGCGGAGTGCCCGGAGGCGGGCGCTGGCGACGCGGCGGCCGCGTCGCAGGGCGCGCCGAGGCCCCCGACATGGTTGTCAGGGTACAGGGTGGCGGCCGGGCAAGCCACGGGGGATCGGGAGAGTCGCGGCCGGTTCACGCGCGTCGCGGGCACATTGCACCGCGATACCACGCGTCCCGCACGCCGCAGCGGCACATGAAAATTAAAACGCGAGCCCGATTTAGAGCCGGCCGGACGGGAGTTGACCGCGGCGGAAACTCGCACGAATCTATGCCCGCCAGCAGTCGACTTTAAAACTGGAGCTGGTTCGTCGAACGGTCACTGATATGATAAGGTAACCTCCGCAGAGTCGAGTCCGTAAACTGCGAAAAAGTCTGGAAACTGGCGAAAATAGTTTTTGCTGGTGCACAAAAGTTATGAAAAGTCGATTTTAGCGATATACGATGACGCAACAGTTTTTTTAATTTTGTTGATTTGAGTGAGCGCGGATATTTTGTTGTCGCGAGTCGTGTGTCGAGCGACGGGTGAGTGGAGTACGCGAGGCGCGCGGTCTGCGGCGCGGTCGAGCGCGGAGTGGCAGCGCGTGTGTCGGTGTGTCGGCCGCGCACACACGCGCGCATCCGCGAGCGGACATCTAGCGTCAAGCGGCAGAACTAGCGCCGACCGACACGGACACGCGACTCTTTTCGTAGGCGGGCGGTTACTACACGCGGCCAATCACTCCAATTACTATTGCTCAGTCATTGTATTTATATTTAAAAATATTCTTTGTTACCTTCCTACAATTTTTGCCTAAGATTATTTTATTTTTTCGTTATGGTATTTGAATTGAATTACTTAGTATCTAAGTACTTTAGTAGCTACACCTATTACGATTATATTTTACATCAATAGGTACCTTAATAATTTAAATAAATAATAAGTATCTAATTAAGCGGAGATTTTCTTATCAATCTGCCGACTATCTCAGTTCTGTAACTTTTCGCACAGGCCAAGTAATAACCGCCTCCAATGGCTCAAAGGGTTGTGGAAAGGCGCGGGTGCGTAGTAAAGCGATTAATGGAGGCAAAATAGCTATAAACTGCCGTTTAACCAAACTGCAAGCGTCACTCGACCATCGGTACCAATAAAAAACGCGAGACTTTATGACGGCAACTCACATTTTATTGTGAGTATAAACTTAATTTTATCGTCAGTTAATTTCACCACAAATAATGCTAGGTACTAGATTAAATTATGTAATTTTATGGCTATTGTCGAAGGCAAGGCCGCTGGGATTCAATAAATAAAATTTAGGTCGGCCACTTGTTTGCTTAGGTACTATTTACATGATTTTTAATCAATCCTAAAATGCTCCATAATTATTTTTTTGAGTTTACATTAGGTACATACCTTCATAATCTAAAAATCTACAAATATAATTTATTTTTCTATTATCAACTATTTTAAACTCCACATTTCTTTTTTAAAAAACAAACAACAATATTCTTAAGATCAATTTGAGGTCATTTGTTACTGACTGACTGATGCAAGTAGACCCATCCCCTTCGCACCCTTCTTTCATTTTGTATGAACGGAACAATGCGTTGTACAACCAATAAATTTGCTTACAATTCACACCTTATACTTGTTTACACAAGACACGGTAATAAAATATATCAGTCGAACAAAGGAAAAACATACTCGTACATAACGCCGTAACGCTAAATCTTGCTAACATGCCAACTAAACATGACATTATGTTAATCGTACCTATAGTAACCGAATTGTCAAAATAATGCGCGACCTTATTTTGGTGGGCACAGTGCGAGAGAGCAGCGTTTTTCCATCTTAGTCCGTGCTTATTCACGGATAGGTACGAGCATAAAGATTTCATAGAATTCTTTATACCTATGAGTTAAAGCCGATTTTTCACAAAAAAGGTCTTCTAACCAGAAAAATATCTATTCTTATTTTTAAAGCATTTACTTACCTACGTAACTTAGTTTTGCCGTGCTATACCAATATTTAAATGGCTATTTTAATTGTACATATTATTTTGATATTATATATTATACAAATTAGTTAGTAATATTATTAATAGTATCTGTTTTTTTTTGTTTTTTTTTCATAACCCAGTCTGTTTCAATAGCAGATTAATGAATAATATTTTTAAAACGCTGCTCGCTTGCAATACGACTGTGTACCATTATAACAAAAGCTGTACCTAATTTCCCACACTTACAGTGTCGCGTACTAGTAATTGGTGTACTACAAAGGATAAGGTTCAAGAATGGCGGCGATAAATTTGCTACGACTGTGAACGTGTCAGCAAAACTAATAACATGGATTATTTTGTCGCTTTGTAATGTAAAATGAAGGATTGTATTTACACTGGATTTATATTGAGTCGATTTGGTTTCAGGTTTTTTTCGGGTGGTTTAAGACGGGTATCATTGAAGTTTAGTTTAATTCAGTGAACCATACTCGTATTTCACTCAATTCAGTAAAAATAAAATTATAATATACCTATGTCTTTGTTCTTGAATGTCAGTCATTCAAATACAACACTATAAAATATTTAAAAACCGAGACCTTCCAATCTTTAAATTCAAAACGAACATAGTGTTGTGTTGTGTCACACAAAACACAAACTCATTTACAAATCCCTATGTATCTTTAACAGTCGGGAGAGCGTTGGTACATATCTCTGCCACGGAGAGATAGGAACGCATAAACAAATCCCAAAAGGAAAGTAACATTATCAACAGCACAAACAACCAGACATGCTGAATGACAGAAACAAACATAGGAACAAGTGCGTCCCTATGGTGCCTCTTGAAGATGGACTTAGAGAAAGGGGCGATAGAAAAAATGTAACGTCTTAGAAAATTGTGATGCATTGATTTGATATTGGCCGAAAATTCCTTTTCCTTGGTCTTTTCTAAGCCAAAAATTCAAAGGTCTGTGTCGTAGGTTAGTATTCTTATAAACGGCAAAGGGTTTGCAACCAACTACTGTAAGCATGTGCCAAATATCATGTTTGGACGTGCTTCTGAATACCCTCTTTGGATATTCTCAAAGATCTAAGTAACTAGAGATCTACAGAGATATTTACTGAGCCTAGGGATTATATAGAGTCGTGATTATGTTTGATTTGATATTAGCCGAAAATTCTTGGTAAAATAAGATCTTGGCAAAATATCATTGTGCTTTCTCTCTAATGTTTGTTTATGTTATCTATTTAGCTCGCTGTTTAACGAGTGTGGGCAGACGAGACAGACGCCCCGCACTGGGTGCGTCCATGGTCCATCTATAAATATTTACGTTAGGAAACTCTCCAGGCCAATGGTCGGCCATGTAAACGTGGATAAAGACAGATTCACACTGAAACCAGGTTACCGATCGTATAAGTTTTGGTTACATTAGTTTGGAGAGGCAGAGTTCGTTGAGATAATGATACCTATAACTACCGAAATATAAAACTAATTTTGAAGTAATTATGTTGCACTAGCATCAAACATCTAAACGTTTTTGGTACTATAACAGAGAATAAAAGAATATAGGAACCGTATATTTGATTATTTTTTTCCAGTATGCAAAATCTTCCAGCTATTTAGCACCGGTTTATATCGGCACCGACATCCGCGCAGCAACAACCTGCTTCAAATGTTAATGTGGCATAAAACTGAGCTTTCTTATCTTGAACATGTGCGCGGGAGTTGCGCAAACGGCTGCGTTACTAACGTGAAAATCAGAAATAAATGGATTGTAGATAAAAGAGATTGGGTTTTTGAAGTAGAGCGAGGTTTCAGACGCGTTTCTGATTATTTCCGAACAGCAGGAATACCTACTAAATGTTTTACATTTTTATTATTCACATGTGCAGTGTATTTATGCCAAAGGTGCACATGACCCACCTGTTGGTAAATTGTTACCGTAGCCTATGGACGCTTGCAATAACAATCCGCGTAAAGATCATTATCATTAAGCGGTATGACCAGACCATACGGTACCTTTTAACTAAATGTTCTTGTAAAAGCTTCGATATATACCAGTTTCGTCCAATACCATCGGCGTTTCGCTGTACTCAATAACCTGTGGTATTTAACTGTAATAACTACCGTTAATCGAGTAAACGATTGAGGTTAAAGCTTCAAAAGTGACGGCCGTCTTATGACGGTCATAATATCTTCTTACCTACTTAATAGTGACTGCAGCGACGTACGAAGTCTTATTAATAAAATCGAGATGTGAATTAATTTTGAACACTTCAAAAATAACTGATATTTAACCGTGTTATTTTACAACCGCCGCTTCTTCGAAGAACAATGCATATTTTATAATTTTTACAGTCAGATCCTGGAGCTGCCGAATTTTTTTTTTCAGATTTGGGACTACCTTGGTCTCTCTTTTCGTTTGTATTGCGTGACACGAGATGGACAATTTTCTTTAACATTTTTATTGTTACGCAGTTTACGGAACGATGCTTTGTGATGTAATCAGTGACTGTCCGACGAGCAATGGTATTACTTTAAATTCTACTACACGTAATTTCCACGTACAATAATATCCGTCGGCTTTAATTATCAACAGAATGATTTTATAAAATGTAATAAATTATGTACGTGTAATTTTATGGCAATCATTAATTTTTACTTATGAATATTTTCTTAGCAATTAATGTGTCATCGATGCTATCAAATTAAATAATAGCTCATAATATTATTATACCATTCAAATGAGTTAAATAATAAAATGACTCTTAATCCACACTGTTGGTAGAAATTATCTTCGATTTCTAGTTACTCATATTTTTGAGAACATTATACTTGTCTCTACAAAAGACACATTCAGTTATATTTGTTACAAGACCTTTCATTCTAACTAGCCATAATAAATACTTAGTTTTATATGAATATAATTTTACCTAAGTCATTTTTCATTATAGACACTTTTAATATAAATTTAAGCCTGTCTCTAATAATCACCTTGTCGTAAACTCGCGAGCGACGACTGCGTAAAAGGGCAAGGCAACCTGCAACAAATAATTGAATATAAATAATTAAGTTAATTTGTCCTCAATCACAAACATCTGTCTGCAAGAAAATGTAAATTGAATTTGCGTGCTGAAAAGGGTGTGTAGGAAATTACAAACAAAATAAATTAACATGCTGAAAATCCTTCATAGGGTAACGATTTTAGTCAAATTTTATCTACCGTGTGACTTCAGTTCAAGCATTCTCATATGCACAGGCACAAAATTAATACATAAAATGATAAAGTAGTCATAACTATATCATAACTATGTTTTCTGATTATTATTATGCTGTATGTTGTATGAGTTGTGAGCAAGAAACAGGAAACGGCTACACTTCAGATTGCGGCGACCGCTAGGGATACAAGTTTGTTCGCAAAAGACAGACCTCTAAATAGCGCATATAATTATTTGGTTTGATTGGTGATTATCTTCCCAGGAAAATTCGATAAGTTACCATATTTTTTGTTGATATTCACATTTACCTACTCTTAAAGTTTGTACTTAGTTGCAACTCAATAATACGATTGTAACTATAGGTAATACGCATAATTAGTTAGAAACCAAGTTAGGTGTAGCCAATCACAGAGCAGTTAAACCTTATTGGACACGGATATATTTTGAACATGTTAATTTGTGTTAATTGCTCGGCCCTGCGTACCACCCTATAAACTACTGTTCTTTACGATATTTTACAACATTTGATGGTCAAAATTTCCGGATATATTATTTCAACATGCCCCAAAATTCAACCTATTTCATGAACTCTAGAATTATTGTTTTACTGATTTCTAGTTTATTTCTAAGCAGCTGCTACAGGTTTTACAACAGTGGATAAATGTTCAAAAATAACTTACTATGTTGTTGCTAAGTCAGTGCGTGACTAACAAGGGCACTCCACTTAAATCATCGTCACTCATTAAACTTCGAATACAAGTCAGTTTATTTTTATGCTCGACCCACAAACATCTCATTGAGTAGGAAGGTAGGTACTACAATTTTACTTTAGAAAATAAATTATAAGTAAATCCTTCCTAACTCATTCGATATGGTGGGTAGTCACGAAGTTTACATAAAATAGGTGATTTGCGCCGAATGCCGTGGTTTTTTCCGGATTCTTAAGGGGAGCGCCCGCCCTATGAAAAAACATGTTTACAAGACTTTTTAGGTTATTTGTACGTATTCTGAAGTCGTAAAATCCGGTTTAGTGTACGTTGGCAATTCATTATGTTTAATGCTTAGATGTATAATAGATATATACCAAGCTCTACCTTAGTTATTACGAATGTATCTCAATACACAGTAAGTGTATAAATATACTTAAACAGACAGGTTAAGCACTTTAATCAACCTGAAGGGCTCCAAAAGTTCCAACAGCGTTAATTTGAAAACTTTCTGAATGTGGGTAAGTCGTCGTTCATCTAACTTATTTCCCAAACTTGGATTAATCCGTTTTGCCTTGAACTTTTTTCCTCCTCCGTCAAACGCAAGTAAATAGAGCAAAAGAACTATGGAATAGGCCACTCGACTTGACATTTACGACTCAATCCCGAAACATAGGCCGCTTGTAGAGTCGACCGGCAGACGGTTGCCTATCTCCAAATTAATTAGACCTACCCTCTTTCAGATAAACAGACCCAAGGTTACATAGACAGGGTTCCGTTTATTTTGGTGGGATGTTTTGAGCAGTTGCAGTGACTAAGTGTGGTTATTACAAACTGTCAAGTTATGTTATCCAAGCCACAAATACTTCTTATCGGAAACGGTTTTCCCATGCTTGGCTAGATAAAACAAAATACTGCAAGACTTTTGAGATTGACACAAATCGACATCTAATTGTATAGGTGTTGAATTTTAAAATAATAGGTGTGTACTAACCAGATTACTGATAAGTTTACTTATACAAATGTCGCCAGATCATGTGGTTTACTTGAGTGGTACTAAAACGTTATTAATAATCCAAGTGAATAGTGATAATAAAACCAAATCTCAATATCAGTACTATGAAACGATACTTGAGCTCTAAAATGGCACGAAGTCAAATACCTACACGTAAGGTATCCTAAGCTCTAGCATTAAAGGGTTATAAGGTCTTAGTTAACCGGCCTATACTGTTACAACTTGTACGAAAACCCTGATAGTTCTTAGCGGATTATAATAAGAACCAAAGTATTACGGAAAAATATAGTAGGTACTTAGATGTATTTTCTTCTTATAAATAAAAGCAAAAGTAGATAAATAAATATTTTAAAAATAACTTTAGATCTTGTTTGATTTTAAGAGGTTGTTTTGCTTCTATATAAAATGAAGCATGTTGTTTTGCTAAAATACATAACTTAATAACGATATCTTTATACAGGGGGAGGGGTTTGTCCAAGAGATTAATGGTGCGAAAACTGACTGGATCATATCCCTTGGTTTACGACACGAGAAAACGGCCGATTAATTTGCAATTCTAAAATGCGACTAAGCGACGGCAACGTCCCAAATCAGCAATGTCAAAACATCTTTTGAACGTAGGTGAATGTACCTACTCGTAAGTAGAAAGATAAAAATACATTTATTAGGCTGAGATAGATAGTATAAAAATAAATATATGTCAGATTTTCTAATTGTATAATCGTCAAGCTCGTGAGTCGTGATTCGGTTTTAACTAATATTGGTTATAACGTCCAAACTAGAAAGAAAAAGTCGCAAAGAAAGTGCTGCCATCTGCACACATTTTTCAAAAAAAACATGTTGACATTATAGAGTTACTTGGTTTTAACTTATACGAGGACCACTTTGTTTATAATAGTTCAATGAAACGATGATTCATGATTTATGCGCTCTTTAGGAAAATTTGAAGGAAATATACGGAGTATTCGCATAATATTAAAATATAAACACAATAGTCAATGTACTTTGTGACACGTACGGCATGGTATACGCCTATACAATTAAAGTTCGTGCCGCATCCTGGCAGTTTGGACATACCTACTAGCCGTATAGTTGGTGGTCCCACCATTTTGCTATTCCAATCACTCTCATGCAGCACAAGGACACTGATTCGTAATCGCTACCCAGGCCGGAATAGATCGTTCGACGGATATAAGCATCGATCGATAAATTAGAATGTCTATAGAATAAGATACGAGTTCGCGTGGAACGATTTTCATGCGTAGAACAAATTCTGTCAAGGAAACTTTACTGTGCAATACCTATGTAAATTTATTGGCAGATCAGTAACGAGTAAGTACGCCTTTTGGGTAAGTTTCGTATTTGATTGGGTATGCAATGTAAAAAGTTGGAGAGAATGGGGATATAAACTGAAAGATGTATAGGCATTTTCCTGTTCTAAATCTTTTATGTTGGTACCTTCGTGTGTTCGCAGCTTTAGAATGCTTCCGAATATAACTTACATAAAAACTGAAAATGAGGAGATTTAAGTAAAGGTACAGACACATGAATTTGTTTTGGATAATTTACGTACAAGTTTTGACCGAAAAAGTCGTAAAACTCGTGAACTCAGGGCTTTATTATTAGTGC
Source organism: Cosmorhoe ocellata (assembly GCA_963675405.1). Classification (NCBI taxonomy): domain Eukaryota; kingdom Metazoa; phylum Arthropoda; class Insecta; order Lepidoptera; family Geometridae; genus Cosmorhoe; species Cosmorhoe ocellata. Next base: position 6,640,669 of record OY776253.1, on the reverse strand, counting down.
AAAAAATAAACACTTCGCCATCAAATTAAAGCGTCAATGTGAATAACACAATCACAACTGAATTGTTACTTTGGATTAAAACATTTTTCGCTAAACTATAAATTATAGCTTCGAATTAATATAACAGGGCGGGTGGGTCAAACGAATTTTATATCTTGCAGGTAGCATGTAAGCTTTTTTTTGTAAATGTGATATTATGTTGTCGACTATTAACTTTAATACTATTCCAAAAATATGTTAAATTTAAGCGTTCCTTCGAATAATTTTTATATATTTTCGAGCAAAAGCTCAATACAACTTTCTGGCCCATATCCGTCATCTAACTCATGCCACTAACAAAATACTTGCTTATTATGTAGGTATTATTTATTTATTACACTATACTAAGCTCTGTCTTGAGTTAGGTAGGAATTTTATTTAATTAACAGGATTTAACAGTAATCAAAGTAATCTCATTATAAAAATGAAAAATAATATTATAATATGCAAGAATCATATTACTACGATTATAAGGACAAGGAGTAACATGCAATAAAAATGTAAATTTAAATACTGTGGACCGCCCACCTTAAGCAACTCACGTTTTGTCGTGAATGCACATAGTTAATTACAAGACATCGCTTAAACTGTAGTTACTATGCACAATTTGAGCAGGTTAAATTGACGAAAAATATTTTTAATATATTTTGAAATCTTAAACCAAATCTAATTATACGTAGAGGTAAGTAACAAAACACCAAATCTTTCCTGGAACGAATTTGGCTTTCATATTAATAATTACGGAAGTTATCTAACAAACCGTGAAATTAAATGCATTAATTTATAAAACCAAACGGGAACCCTTTTATCTAAAACCAATCGGTTTGAGGCACTGGGCTGCAAGCGAAAAGTGATATTATCAACTATAAAATAAAGTTCAAATTCAAACCTTAGTATCATGTTCTGTGTGGCGTCGCCGCCTCACCTGTTAGTAAGGCCGACCGCGTGGGAGCCGCGCCGAACCTTACCAGCTACACGCCTGCAACAAAAAAAAATATTATAACTACTTATGTAGTAAAATTTCACTGTTAAACAGTTCAACCTGTCACGTACGGAATACTAACTAAGCTACGGTGCGAAATGTGGTCATGTGCCAAATATCACGTTTGGGACTACCCTCTTTAGATTTTTCTCAAAGATCTAAGTATATTAATAGAGATCTGAAGAGTTAAGCTAATTTTATTATATAATATATAAAATGTAATATTTTATGCATAGTCGCGATAGCTAAGAACTTTAAGCCTACGCAGCATTTCGGTCAAGTACGGTACTCAAAACCCATTTGTGCAAATACGACGTTTTACAGCCGACTCATACCTATTACTAGCTATTCCTTTCCTTACTGATCACGTTTATTTTCATTAAAATAAAGGTCAGCTGATACGCTTTGTATATCCAATATAAAAGGCGATGCACTTCGATTCTCGACTTTACTTTGTAATCATTGTTGCGCAAATAGCCACGATAAATTGGTAACACGCATTTATAGAAATTTACTACGTAGTTAAACTTTAAAAAATGAGTCCTCTCATTGTGGGCTTTATAGGACAAGTGTGTTATGGATAGTACTGGAACGGTTTTATATAAAAAGTGTCATTGGGAAACAATATTTCCTTTATTCTATGACTTTGTAACATAAAGAGGCTTTTGAGTCTCACAATACAGTCGTAAAATATAAAGGATAATGTTTTGTTGCTTTATATAAAAGAACTATGACAGTGCTGTATCCATAGCAGTCCTAACACATTTTTTTTCTATAACTAATCCCTAGGTACTAATTACGAATGTGAATTTTACGATGTTAAATTAAAATTATGCATTAATATTATTAAAATATGCATCAGTTTAAAACGTTAACTAATTTTACCTTGTGGTAAATTATATGTCTAAAACGTTGATAGGTATTTCGATAATGTTGTCGACAACTCATGCTGTGAGCGCTGGAATGTTTGTTTATTTTTATAGTCTTACATAATACAAACGGCATACATATTAGTATTTTATATGTATCGCTATCTTATTTTCTTAAAGTGATACTTATTTTAGTCTCTAAAATAAATCTATGTAATAATCTAAAAAAGAATTTAATGCATAAACCATGTTTTTCTACTGGTAAAAATCCCCGGCACTTCTATTAAGAAGGTATAAACAAAACAGGCGGTATCGATTTCACAATGGGGCTTCCATTAGCAGGGTTAGAAAATGGGTGAGACCTTTGAGCCACCCTAGTTACTGTAGAAATCTCAGCATTAAATGCCCACACGAGTTAAAGGAGACGGGCATAGCTGGCCCAAGGTAGTTGGAAAAATTCGTACGATTATTTGTTTCTTCTTGGAATGCTTGGTATTTTCTGTCAATTTTATTAAGAAATAAAAAAAGTCTTCAGTGGGGACATACGGCTCACTTGATGTAAAGTGGTAGCCATATTTATTAAAATACAACGATTTTTTTAATTTTGTGAAAAAATGCAGCATTTCTTGTGCATGCGTTTAGGGTTTAGAATCCTTAGGCACATGTTTCAAACACCTCAAAAAATTCAATTTATTCCAGACAGTTTTCATCTCTTCATCAAGTAATTAGTTCTAGCTTTTTTCCCCCTTTTTTATGCTTTTTAAAATGAGTGAGCTAAAAAATAATGGTAAAATTTGTTTTGGGCCAGTGGTGTCCTCTCTCCTTTATTTTTATCGTTCGTCCCACTTAAGGTACAAGTACAAGATTGAAAACTGTTCGCAATATTTCCCCTTAATTTGCCCGGACATTTTTTCTCCGGCAATAAAATATTTACGGGGCTCAGATGAATTCGAGAGCGTCCTCGATCTTCCACTCGAACGAATTAATTCATTTTCATGAACAAACAATATAAATATTGAATATTGTTGATGTTGTTTTGTTTTCGATACCGTTTCATAAAATAAGTGTTTTTGTAATCTGATAAAGAATTCAGAATAGAGAGATCAGTTTTTTTTAAATGAATAATATTAAATAATAAATAATAACTCCAAGACAATTTGTAAATAAATTATTATTTACTTATTATTGGATAAATACTAATGAAACCCAGGATTTCACACATGTAAATATAACTTCAAAACACACCTCAATCCACCCGCTCCATACTTAGGTTTGAAATTCTATTCCGTCTTCACGATTTAAAAAATACCTTGGTACACCCTTCAAATTTTCTTTCATAAAAGTGATTAACATAATATATTTTTTATTGATATTATTGAATAGAAATCTATATCTATATCTATACTAAATTATAAAAAGGAAAGATTTAATTTCTTGTTTGTTTGTTTGCATTGAATAGGCTCCGAAACTACTGGATTGATTTGAAAAACTCTTTCACTTTTGGGAAGCTACACTATCCCCGGGTGACATAAGCTATATTTTATATTTTAAAAAAATACAGATACTTTTGCTAGCCGTGTGAAGCCGGAGCGTGTTGCTAGTTCATTTATAAAACTTTCAAAACCTTAACCACGTAGAACCCACGCAGCCCCGCCATATTTTTATAACATACGGTAGATACCTATGTAGCTGAGATCTTGCAAAAACTCAGTGCATCGGTCTCATGTTCTCAGAAGTGCAATATCAGTGATCTTGTGGCCGTCGTTACAGCGCGGATGTGACGATGCACTTGCAGATAGGACTTGTTTGGACAACTTTATACATATAAAACTTCTTGCAAGAAGTTACCGTATGATATACCCTTAACGCAGACTGCCACTGTCTTTATTCCCAGGTTTCAAACTCAAACTTGAAACACTACATTAAATACAGTTTTTTATAAATATTTTACAGTTTTCCCTTTGATTTCGTGTTTTCTTGTAATAATTCTGCAGCAACACAATAGTTCACTCAGATGGAGTGAGCTTTGTCACGCCAGCCAGCGCTAGTCACGCTAGAGGTTTTCTTCAGAATGTGACTTTGCTTTTATAAAAACTTTTTTACTATTACGAGTTTTTGTTGAAGTTTCTTGGTTAAGTGTTTTAATACCTCGAATCTAATTTTACAAACCAACCTCTATTCTGTTCTAAGTTACATAACTAACTATATTAACACCTATAAAATGGTATAGAACTTAGTTCTTTTAAAAATAAACATCTTGCTACCTAATGTTAAAAACCTAAAACTAATTAACTTAATAAAAACCTTGTTATAAGTTGGTACTCGTATAAAATAAATAAGAAATATACCGGGTTGTTTACTCTCGAAAATTTTATCTCTATAAATACCGCAGTTGCTCGTATCTCGACTTTTGCGAAAGTGCTTTAGCATAAAAATGTAAATGGGAAGTGACATAGGTACAGTAGAAGAGAAAAGTTAGTAACATTCATTTAAGTACCTTTTACGCATTTTTTTTACTGGCTAAAGAATATTGTTTTAATATTTTAAACGTTATTATAAATCTTGAAGATAATATTTTTAAACATTGGCGTTAAATCTTTTCTGATATATTATTATTATTTTCTTCCTCTCATAATTTTTGGCATCTATCTTTCCTACTATAACAGACTGTCCAAAGTCAAGTGTTTAATGAGTTATTTGATTACGTCACCGAGTTTTCACAGCCTTTTTGAGCACAACTGTACATTGACATGGAGTGCATGCAAGTGCATCAAGTAAACCTTTATGGTTGAATGTCATAATTTAGGGGGGCGGGAGGACTCTTTGTTTTGCCCGCTTTACGACTTGATAGCGGATCGTGCAATCTGATACCTAAGGCTTCATGCCCATGCATATTGTCATGGTGCATATTGTACGCATAAATATTTTGTACATACACTTACAATAAAATGTTAGAATAATTTCTTGCCTCACGTTTTAAATATACCTACTATGGTTATAATTATACCAGAGTGCCGCACAAACTATGTTTTAATTAAAAAATCTATCCAAAAATTAAGTTTAATAACGGTATTTTTTTATAAAGTCAGTTAAAAATCAATATAAAGTATCAAAAATTTGGAACGGATAAGCGAACTATTTTGTAACGTTATTGTTTGAATGCAAATGTTCTGTTCTAAAGACGTTTCCTTTGGTTCTATTCGTACGTGTACCTTTTAGTAATACACTCTATGCTCCAAAGCCACCCAAGAATAGTTGTATTGCGAAAACGAAAACCTGACATGAAGTAAGACAAACATATTGCATGAGATACGACGCGAGGGGACTCTGTAATGATTCTATATAATCCAGGACATGTGTGTCTTACAGACTTTTATTAAACCAACATAATAAGGGAAACAATACAATTTCGTGCCTTCTATTAAAGGAAAAACTTACTTAAAGCTGATACCATAACTTCAGTAAAACAAGTTGTTTCCAAGTTCTAATTTACCTAGTTTCCACAAAAGAAGAAGGTGAAGGTGATTTTATTTGATCGTCAAAATACTTGAATAGTTTTACGTTTAATTTAGTTTCAGTAGAAACTGATACGTATCGTAAACTTCACTCTGAATAATATTATGAGCTTAATCATGCTGGAAAATGGAAGTATGAACAAAAATACGCACGCTCCTTTTAATTAGTGAGAACATAAAGCATTTTTATTTTCACCGTTTCAAAATACCCTTGTTACATCTGCCCTGAAAATTATTTCAGTCGGAGCTCTAATTCTGGTACATTTGCGATGAGCTTAGCAGGAACGAGAGAGCGGCGCGCTTTTCATCTTTGAAGCGCAACATTTACATTTTCGTCTCATTTATTTGCTATTTCGGGCCACCTTCCCCCCTTATTCCCACCCCCTCCTAACGCCCTCAGTCCAATGAATAAGTCTCAGCGTGCGTCAGAGAGCAAAATTGGGAAGGAACGCTCTATAAAGTCTAATTAAGTTTGAAATGAATGCACAAATGTACGGAAATATAAAAATGTCTGTATTTATTTTTTGGCACGCCATGTATTCATGACATATTTTTATGAAAATCTTGCGGTTGTGTTGTGACTGCAAACAATATGCTTATTATTTTATTTCAGCAATGTTTGTAAATGTATACGTTTTGTGGCTTGTGTTTCTTCTAAACAACATATTATCTTTGTTAATAAAAATGCATATTTTATGAATGAATTAATAATATTTAAGAGCACAAATTTTTGGCACCTACTTTATTTTCTTTATCCTATGATAATAGTTTTCAACTTTGTGAATTTATTCCGATTGTTACGTTTGATTAGTTAATCATTCAGTATTATATTGGATAAGTAATAAAAATCCATTTAAATAATCGTAAATCTTTTCGTTCTGAGTGTAAATCAGGACGGAAATTTGAAAAATTTCGGTAAGGAGGAAGTTAGGTGGCGCATGATCAGAATGTAATTGCCTTATTCCGGTTTTTATTAAGATATTTTTACGTAGAAAAGCTGTTGGTTTGTTATTCAGCGAACGTCTCGCATAAAAATAATGCGTCCCTTACGCAAACCTTTTGTCTTCGGGCACTTCTATTATAGAAATCATTTTGGTCTCCACCCTCCCTTACTTGACATTCGAGGCTTGCATTTGGGCAGGATGCAACTGGGCTCCGTGATTGAATTATCAAAATAGGGGAATTCTAATAAGATTTACCTATATATTCCTACGAATCAATTTCTTTTACGACATAGAGTGATAGGAATAAGTATTTTTCTTTGCTCTAGCTTAGTTCGTACACGATGATACCAAAAAATAGCCGAAATTATAGAAAAAGCCGTTTCAACTATGAATTATTCAAACTACGCGTTCAGTTACGTGAAACTATCTCTGCGTATGAAAAAATTACCAAAGCAAAAGTTTTTACGTTCACTTTTGTTTCGGTAGTCTTGTAATAAGTACCTACTAACCTACGAGGAAATATTCATCGACTTTGGCATGATTGTCGGCGTCCAAGTTATTATATACCACAAAAGTGCTTTTTAAAAGCATTTGTGTTGAGCTTCAAATGTTCCGAGATATGTATAAAATACTGATGTAGGGGTAGCACACACGACCGGCCACCGATAGGAAGAATGAGTAACACACGGGCTCCCGATAGAAATACAAGAAAGGTCCGGAACAATCCCGGAATATAAATCGGCTTGTTATATTTTCCGGGACATTGGGATTCATGAAGTTTGCAGACCCTGACGGTTTGATTTCACGGATATACACACTAGCTCTATATTACATTGTTGTGGACAATAAAATTAAATAATGTTAGCTACTAGTAGTATTAGGCCATATTTAAATAGTTGTAGTAACTTACACCTTTGTTTTTATGAAGACTTATTAATGAGCTATGGCTTTTCACAAGCTTATTCAAAAATGTATAAAAAATGGAACCATTACAAAATTTTATAGTATGTAGTAAGTAGGTAGGTACATAATTTCAGGATATGACGGTGTGTTAAATGTCTACCAATATATCATAACGTTACAATTTAACATAAGTTTTTGGTAAGCTTTTTCCATATGCTCTTGTCGTTTTACGTAAATAAGTAAATAAGGTAGAACACCTTACTTTGTATGATAATCAGGGGAGTTGCAATTAACAAAAAAAGGTTGCATACAAAATGAGCTCAATTTTTTATTCAAACCGGTGTCGAAGCAAAACTCCCAAGTTATTAACATTCGTATGTAAATCGGCCATTCCCCACAGAGCCTCGTCAGCGAAGGCTTTATATCGAGATAAGACTAAGTAAAGTGGGTTTATTTTTACCGGCCGTAGTCATCTCAACGACGACGATTTCAATGTTCTGCCGCTGATAATATTCATAACGATTACAGTATATTTATAAACAGTTGGTTTGTATTAATATCATTTTTTATTTAAAGTTGGTCTCTTTATAGCTGTTTATTTACTTTAACTTTATATATATTCTTAGTGACAATAACGGTATTTTTAAAATGTCGCATGGTATTGAACTGAACACGGTAAAAACATGCACCTTTACTAATGAAACGCGTAAAACTTTCCTCTTATTTGTATAATAAAGCTATAAATTATCGAACGAAACTGCTTACCTGTGTAGTTCTGTCGCGCGGAAGGTACCTTGGATGTCGGATAGTACCTATGCACGGACTGAAGTGTCTAGTTCCTCCAGATACGCGTTATGCCGTTCTATCGCATAATAAATTAATTCTCAAACGTCAATGGAAATGTAATTTTGTCCCAAACAACGATACAAAAGAATAAGAAAGGAGTTGCGTAATATTGAACAAAAGGTCACAGTACGTACATGAATATGAATGGCTTGTTCGCCGAAATTACGAACGATAACAATAGAAAAGAAAGCATTTTGTGTCATTTCTGTTCTCGTGAAACAGCACAACAGGTATTAATTTTACATTCGGGTATATTGCTAACATTTTTATTGAGTAACTGTTGCAATTTATCTTGTAGGTATCTATATAACATAGGTACATATCACAAAAAATTAGAAATGCACCTACTACCTAAAAAAATTAGAAATACACCTAGTACTATTTCCAAATATTATTCATGTGTTATCCAAAATGATGCTATTTATAATCTAGTCAAAAATTTCTACAAGGTCTTAGTAAATAACACAATATTATAGAAAACCTTCCTATTTCCCGAAGCGATAAACTCGTGTTTGTTAACACTCGTATATTATTCCATTAGTGATATTGAAATCCCAGCCAAAAACATACTAGTAGCAAGTAGAAACCATGGCTCTCAGTTTGCCCGGAAACGCTGTCAAACTAAACAACTCACTCTGAACGAATGGATATTTTAGGACAAAATAGACCCATCTGTCTTATGACTTCAAGAAAATATAAGCTTTATCTCTAGGTAAGAGAGATTAGAGTCGTTTGAAGAGTTAAAGTAAATAATGCTTTTAAAACATAGTCCAAACAATGCTAGCTCAGTATAACCTAAACGTAACGAGTTTTAACTAGAGACCGCAAAACTGAAACTGCTCAAATAACTTGCAGGGTAAGCTAATTCTACCCATGCACGACCTTAAGTTCAACCCCAAAACGTTGCCAGCATCGAAGTGGAAAAATAATTCTGTTTAATTTATGAGACAAGAGATCGTCAGTAATATTCTTCAATGTGCTGAATCGGTAAGCGTCGAAGACGATAAATCTTGGGAGTTCTCTACAACTTTTGTTGAAAATACGCGATGAAATTGCGAAGCTGCGTAAAATTCAATGGCAATGCTCTTTTGACTTTTAATAAAATTAAAACGTGGTATCGTCATGAAGTAAAGTAGTCTCACGACTCAAAGTGCTTACTCACTTATCAACTCAAAGTTGTTGATAATAAAATCAATGACATGTTGTCTTAGTTAGAACTGAAACACGAATCTTTGATTCAATTAAATAAAATAACCCATATAATTTTTTTTGAATTGTTGTTTTTTTGAATAGCATTTGTACATTGTGCGTTCAAATTTTACAATCACTTGACTAAATAATTAATCATTATATAATGAACTCATATCAATTTCTATATTTATGCGTTCAAAACACTAACGTTATCGAAGAGTTAAGGCGTTTTAAGAATAGAAACCAATTCCAGCTCTAAACTGTATCATTGGCATACTGTATTCTCAGATAACCAATCTTTAAAAATATTGGTTGCCGCCATGTTGCTTTGTCAGCCAATCAGATCGCTTCTTGCGGGCAAATCCAAAATGGCGACAGATATCTACCTACAATTGTGTCATTCCCTATTATTAAGGAGAATGGTGTCCAGTCAGGTATAGGCGTATTTTTTTTATAGAGCCGTTTATTGTCAAATTATAGAAATAGAGAAAAAATTAAAAGTGAAAAAAGAAGTTTTGGTAAACGGCTTGCTTAGCTTTTGGTAGGTATCTAATTGCTGTTAGATTAAAATTCAGATGTTGAGGTACCTATGTTAATAAAGTCTGTGACTAAAATGTGAGAACAGATGTTTGGGTTGAACGAACTCTGAGCATGCGTTCACGCATCCAATGCTTAGGTAGTATTTATTTATAGCCCCTACTACATGTCAATCCCAACTGCTGTATCTACCTATTCTTTATTAAGTGACAACTTTTTTTAGCAATTGACGAACTGATAATAATTTTACGACTAAAATGTCATTTTATGGCAATTAAAATGTCGTAAATTTTAATAGTATTAAGTGAAGTTTATGCTACTAATCAACGTTTTACCAAACATAAATCAATTTCCTTGTGTTTTGTTCTTATTTTATGACATTTTAAATTGTAATAAAATAAATGGTACCTAATGGTTTACGCTTTTACGGTTTAATACAATAATACATTATCTACTAGAATTTGACTTGGTAATAAAAATATTACATGAGAAAACCCGGTTTTAGTTCATTCTTTATCTTTTCGTCATACATTCATATGCATGTAAAACATATTTTTATAATTTTGTACTTCTAAATATATATTTCTATATTAAATTACTCACATTACCTACATTTTATAGGTACTTATTTTTTCAAGCTGCTGAAGTAGGTACCTACCTATTTTATTTTTCTAAGATCACTGTCCGTTTTTCTGTCGGTATATTTTTGTAATTGCATAGAGATTGGCTGTAGGCAATTTGAGTGAATTACGCGAATAAAAATCCCCTAGAGCAACTAGGGAGGTTCAAGATCAAGGATATCTTTTAAAAAATATATAGGTACATTGTAATTTTCTAATTTAAATTCAAATTATAAGTGAGAGCAGGTATTTAGGGGCATGTGGGTCCAAATCACCTACTTTAAAGATTATTAATGTTTTATTTACATGAGTGATTATTTAGGTTAAAGACAGGAGAAGCTTTCTTATAAATTTAAATTTATCTATATATTTTATTTATGTAATGTGAAGAAAACTGACGTAAGTAACTATAAAATTGATAGTTTTCCTTATTGAGAAAGTGAGAAACAATTTCATAGTTATGGCTAATTTCATTTGCTGACTCGACAGAAATACATAATAGGTATACAACTATCCACCCAAATACGGCAAGCTTTTACAACAACCGTTTTTCTTAAATTGGAAACTCAAACTGATCGAATCCACTGTTCAACTTGGACTGTAAAAACTTTCTTTGTTACCCTGATGCTATCGGCGTAACTCTTTCATTCAACTTACTAAGGGGAAATAGAAGACGGGTTCAAGGTAATTTAGGGATACAAGAGGAAACTCTGAAAAGGTCCTTATCACAGTGATATTAAAACTTTTTATTTTTAAGATTTGAGAAGTGTTTTAATTCTTGTTTTAGAAAGAGCTTTTCATCGCATTTTATCACAAAGATAAATACGTAACGTAAAAAAATAATTGAGTAACTCAAATACACATCTTTGTTTTATCTTTCGATAAAGCCGGTATTTTTTTAACAAAAACGTTATCAGCACTTTTTGTGATGTAAAAATTGTGAGTTACCTTTAGCTATCTACCAACAGAATACAAGTTTTATTTACTAACTTTATACTTAGAACAGGGAACATTGGCGATCTAGTGGTAGAGTAACCGCCTTCCGATCGTGGGCTCAAACCTAGTCGTGTCCCAATGGATTTTTCTGCACAAAAAAATTATTTGCGCTATACCAGTACCTACTCTCAAATGGTGAAGGAAAACATCGTGTTTGAAGACAAGTCAAGTACCTAGAAGAAAAAAGCCTCTAAGGCGCATTTTTATCCTTTCACCAAACTGGTTCGAAAGAACTATAAGACACGATAAGAAAAGAAAAATATGTACCTACCTAGAATATATTTAGAACTGTAATGAATATTATACACCTGCGTATATGAATAAGGAATTCGCAGCAGAGCCGGCAATAACAAAATATCCTCCCGGGGATCCAATTAAAACGTTATATCCGCAGAATTCCACGGGGTCGAGAACTTTCCAAATACCTCCTGTGTTTAGTACAGACAGCATAAATTAAATGTATGCTCTGCTACAAAAACAACACTTCATTGTGCTGATAAATATTTATTATGCTAGAACAGACACTACAAGTATCAACATAAGCACTATTCAGAATAGAAACGAATTAAATTGATCGTTTTGTTAAAACTGGTATACTTACATAGCTAAGCAGATAATTTCTTATCTTAATATATAAAGTGATAAGTACCTACTTGTATTTTTATTTTAAAAACTTTATTTTATTACAAATAAAATACTTACTCTGACATCTATCAGCCTACCCCGTCGGGAAATAGGCGTGATTTTATATGTATGTATGTAAATACTTAATAAAATACTTACTGTAGGTTTAAAACATTTATGATCTGAAAGTTTATCTGTACCTACCTAATAAATAGCATGCTGACGGTACCTGAAATTAATCGCTTCACTCGCATACTTAGAATATTTCTCTTTGAATAATCTCTCAGGCAATGTCTGTTCCTCAAGGAATTCACACCAAGGTTTTATACGCACGAAGAAAATTATACTTTCACCTTGTTTTAAAAATAAGCTCTACAAACGTAATTTTACAGAAAAACATTTGCTTTTATGTTATGACACAAAGACACACGCGGTAGTAGTACATTTTGTTGCCACTAGATACATACGATTCATATTTTATATCTAAACAACTGAAAATAAAATACGTTGGAAAAGTAAAATACCTTCGGCAAAATAGTAATATCTACTCCGTGATTGAATATTTAAATAAAAAGTTATCTCAATACTAAAACAATATAATTAACTTGTATTCAATAGACATTGAGACGTTAATTATTGTCGAAAGTAAATAGGTACGAAAAAAATATTTAACCGTAAAACCTTTTAATAGTTGCTGTATGTAATCTTATAGTAGGTACTTAAGAAATAAACAAAAAACATAATTCTCATAATTCCTTAGACGCAGCATTGAGCACGCTCCAATATTTATAAATAATAACATAAAACAATATAGCGGTGGCTCTTAGAGCTACATAAATCGCGCCCCGAGAATAAATGGATTACTTGTGTACGCGGTGCGCCATCTAGCATGGGGCGCGCGAAACTACACGGCCGCAGTTACACTGATAAGTAGCACCGGCTAGCAATACGTCAGGCATAGAGAATCGCTTTAGGTTGTAAGCCACCTAATTAACTATAATAAGTTATATGATACCATATTGAAAGAGTGATAAATATAAATTAATTATGTGAGGATTTTTTTTATTTTTATTTAGCAAATCTACCAGTTCTACAGAGCTTTTTGTATTAGTATGTTAAGTTGACTATTACATTATGTCTAAAGATTTTATTAACCGCCGAAGTTCTTAATTTAAAGTGTCTTAAAACTTGTAGGTACCTATATTTCTTATTTATTTATTGTTTTAATTTAATTTTCCTTATTAATGGTTTTATTTTGACTTTTGTTTTTATTTTTTGTCCAATGTATAGTGAGAATAAAAAAAACACGATATAGGTCCGTTATTAGTCTATAAAATACAGTCCATAATGGCATAACTAATAATTCTTGACGTAGGTACCTACCCATGTAGGTATTCATTCTTTGACTCGTAATATGCTGTTCTTTAGGACGTATGCAGGTAAAGAGGTCTGTTCATTCAGCCCGGTGTGACTTAGTCCCACGAGTTAGTGTTATTGTGCGGATTTCCCCGCTTCCGTACACGCATTCACTTACACCCCACTTATTGTGGGTAGTCGTAAAAATCTGAAGGAATTATTGTAATAAATTGATTGCGTTTTCAAAACATCTTCATCCCCTCTGTTTAAAGATTTGTTTAGAATATTATTTGTAGGTAAGTACGTACCTACTTACATATTAACGAAGTATCATTTTTTTCATAAAAATAAGAGATATTTTTAAGCTAACGGCTCAGATGGTTCATTTTAAATATTACTTACAAATTTTATTTCATTTTACTTGAGATATTTGTTTTATGTTAATTGAAAAACTGATTAAAATTCTATATTATCTGAGCAAATAGAAGAAAAATTTAGTGATTACCTACTATCTCACCATTTTTCGATTTGAAATTGTTACAAAAATCACATAATAATGCTTTAATCATTATTTCAAAAACTTCTAAACTATAAAATATAAGAAAGTGGTAACTTTACTGTTACACACACACAAAACAATACCTACACAAACTGCATAAAATATATAACATAGCTGTACCTATAGGTAAGTACGAAGCTATATAATCATTGTAGGTAATTTAAATGCACTTCGAAATGAGTCACAGCCACTGCGATGCCACGCGGGTGTTCCCTTACACCCAGTAAGTTATGTCTGTCTGTCCGACTGACTTTACTACCTCATTAGTACTAATAAGACTGTGGACTTTAATTTACAAGTCCGTGGTTTCAGAAGTGAGTAGTTTAGATGAGATTTATTGATTGGTAAGCTCTGAGGTAATGAGAAAAGTTATGTTTAAAACAATGATTTGTAACAATAATAATTTCATCAATAGTCTGCTCTGAAAAGTGAGATACCTAAATGTCATTAGTAGGGTTGACTTCAAATCTGCAACTCATCTTTGGTTGTCATTTGTTTCTACGTCATCTCACCAAATGAACACATAATTTCGAACGTTCGAAAAACTTGTGAGAAATGTCATTGAAAGAAATTGAGAGTGATGACGCTAATATTACGTTTCTACGCAAAATACAATAAACATTTATCTGCATGTAAGCAATAATGTCACATTGGATGACGTCACAGCACTTAATACTATTTTCCGAGCTCTAGTTTGAATATTTTTTTATCATATCTTTAGTTTTTACATGATATAAATAAGTATGTTAGTGTGTAGGTAAATGCTCGCACACTGACATCAAAATACTTAATTAATTTATATAATTAAAAATTTCAAGGTAGGTAGAGCAAAACCACCTCAGATTATAATGACCCTACCACAGATTACATATGAATGTTACCAATTTTACTCGTACCTACCTACATGTGAAGGAAGACCACACAAGATGATTCGAACCGGTTCTTTTGATCCATTTCCAAAATAAAATTTAAGGTTTAAAGGAAACACTAGGTACAAAGATGCCAGACAATTAATTTTTTAATATACTTCAACTAAGTAGGTACCTGACTACTTTATTAAATAAAGTAAAATACTGAAGACTTCCCAGAACTCAAAACTGATTGTTTCAGAATAAAATCTTGTACATTAATGCGTGGTTAATATGAACCTTAAAACATACCCAGTAAGGCCAAATTTCCATCGCCACCGATGTCTTTGAAGACCCGTCAGTTCGCGGCATCCAACGCACGTACAAAACAACTCAATGATAAAACTTTTGAATGTATGGATAAAATAAAATAAATTCATCTTTCCGTTCAACACTACTTTCACGTATAAAATCAGAAGACAAACTGACAATAATATGTCACGCACTGCTTTCTCTTTGCTCGCCAAAAAAAGCAATTTGAATTTTTAATAGAAAATTGGGTCAAAATGCTCTTTCTTAGAATAGGAGCATTTGCATCGCACAATGCGCAGCTTTTGACTCCTTTCTTCGGTAGGATAAACAATGTTTTGTTTGAAATTCAAATTAAGAATGCCTCATTTCCATTCTGGAATAATAATAATAATAATAATAATAATGCTGGACAATCCACACAGCATCATCTAGCCCCAAAGTAAGCTACTCAAAGCTTGTGTTATGGGTACTAGATAACTGATATATTTAATACATTATATACATAGATAGATATTTTTTATTATACATAGAAAACACCCAGACCAACGGAACAAATTTCTGCAGATCTTACACAAATTTGTTCCGCGGCGGGAATCGAACCCGCAACCTCTTGCGTCGCAGGCGGACTCTCGCCCGCTGCGCCACTGAGGTCGTCTTCGCAATAGTTTTGCATAAACCCTTTTTGGTGCAATATTTTATGCTTGGCTCAAAAGATTTGGTGTTAGCTATTTTACTGTTGTATTTTGCTACTGACCATAGAATTATTTTTTCCAATATAACATTATAACAGAGTTAATTAATTGTGTAGGTTTTATTAATAACTAAGGATGGGTTTACTAAGTACCTACTGCCAGTTAAGGTGATCGAAGAGTCAAAACCTAAAAAAAATCATACGAAGAAAAGTTATTTAAATAAGAACCTAGGTGACCTAGGTAACTACATCATACGTAGGTATGTCTGTAACATTACTAAAAACGATTCTGTGATGGAATAACTGACTCTAACTTCTAAAATAATTATTCGACTCTACATTTTCCTGCTTTTATAAAAGCGTCATCTACCGAAAAACAGATGAACTATTATAAAACTAAAGCCCAAAGCTCACGTTGGCGCTTACCAGAGTGCTTTCGAATATAATATTGTAGAGCTAGGTCTGGTTTGGAGAACGTGAAGGACTGAGTATTTTTATTAAAAGTCTACTAACGATTAAAAATTTTGTAGTTTTTATTGTTTTTATTCAAAACTAGCTGTCCCGGGAAACTTCGTACCGCCTTCTACATTGCTTAGACAACAGTAAGTGATTATAATTTAAATTGACTCTACATTTTATTTAGAAAACGTTTGTATGGGAAATAGAAAAGGGCTATTTTTAGGGTTTTCCCGGCATTTATTCAATTTTTTTCTTACCTTTTAAACCTTCCCTAGACCTCCACGAACATTTCAAGACCAAGATAAGATAAATCCGTTTAGCCGTTCTCGAGCTTTAGCGAGACTAACGAACAGCAATTCATTTTTAGATAAAAGAAAGAGAAGAAGAAGATTATAGTTGTCAACAATTTTGTGACGGCAATACACTTGGCACCGTCAGTTGACCTCTAAACAACAGATAGCATAAAGAAAGAAGAAGAATAAAAAGAAAGATTATGAAGTAAGGGTTACGTAACTAATAAATCTAAAATAAGTATAGTAATAGGTCTTTATGTATATCAAAACAAATTTATAGTGCCAGTAGTATAAAAATAAATATAAGATTTTAAAATTTGACTCCAAATAGAGAGTTACAGATAAACAAAATGGTTATGATTTAATTTAATTAATTTGGGTGAGTAGTACCTGGTAACCAGCTAATTTTGTGAATAGCGCCATCTGTGTCATTACATCAGAAACAAGATGTTTTGTCAGTGGTCTCAAACCTTAGGCTTACTAGTTAAGTGGGTCTTTTTAATTATTCAAAATAATGGACAAACTACTGTGTTTATTTAGTCAAGTTTAAATTAAATCAGAGCTTGATGCTAATAATCGATTTAAGTTAATAATCGATTCAAATTTAACCAAACAAGTATTTTTGTAGCTGATACCTATTCACCACATTTTTTTTGGTGGTGTGATTGGTTGTGTGTATGTACTTGTTAAAAAAGGTTTTGTAAAATGTTACAAAAAAAAAGTTCAAATTATTATGGACACTTATTTTATTTTTTTTATTTACCCATGCACTAGATATACCTACATTTTAATTAAAACTTTTTGTAGCAAAAACAGTGCATCGCGGTGTACACAGGTGCTATTCACATTTGTTTGATGTATTTTATAAGATAAAACCAAACGTTGGTGATACCTGGGAAAGAACATCCTCAAATCATTATAAGGATGTAAACGCACACATTTATATTTTAAGCTTGTGTGCTTTAGAATTTCAACAGGCCATTGCCACGCCGTCCCTTCGACGCCATATTAGTTTGTATTCTATCTCCCTCGCTCTAAACTGATCTTCCATTGGTCAGATGAGACAGGTGATTCTTCCTATCTCTTTTCCGTTACGAGCTGATCACAGCGTGACTTCTGTCCATTTGAGGGGATAGGAAAAAAAGAATGGTGATGCCGGTTCCTGGGGCAATCAAGCGGACATTATTGGAATACCTACGACGACGGCTGGTACGTATTATGATAATGGCGGAGACATAATGACATACCCAAAGCTTGGGTGTGGTTTAAAACCGGATTCGGATTGGCTCTACTTACGTACCTACTCAACTCTACAACTCTACCAAAATTTTTGTTAATCGGAATTAAGTGCTATACTTTGGTTATTCATTCTCGACTTATCAATTATTGTTTATTAAGTTTACCGTCCGGAAAATATAAGAAAAATATTTTTTGAAAAAAATTGTGCTGTGGTAATATTTTTTTTTTTTTATTGACATAATTTTAGTGAGAAACGAAATAACAATCAAAGTAGTGAAAAAATACGTAGGTATTTATATGGCGAGACTCAGAAATTAATAAATTTATAGTCATATAGGAATAATAAATAAATACTTACCTACTTATTTGTTTTCCCGCATCGACATAATATACTGTGTAGATGGTGTCAGATTATTCTATAAAAAATACGTTTTTTTTCTCAGGGTCGGTACAAAATTTTAGAGTTGTGTCTTACCTTTATAGGCGACGTCTTGAACGATC
The DNA here is from genome assembly GCA_963675405.1 of Cosmorhoe ocellata. Lineage (NCBI taxonomy): Eukaryota > Metazoa > Arthropoda > Insecta > Lepidoptera > Geometridae > Cosmorhoe > Cosmorhoe ocellata. The sequence goes on along the minus strand of OY776253.1, from coordinate 6,622,345 downwards.
AAAAGACTTTCCTTTTTTCATACCATCTTGATGAGATCTGAAATAATAAAAAATAGTACTTAGCAGAGAGTTGGTAGGTACTTCATTTTAATAAGTTCTTATAGGTAGGTACTACGAATATTATTCGTAGGCTTTGTAAGAGCTTTAGGTGTAGGTAAGACTAAATTGGATTAGGTATCTATTCTAGGTAATGTACCTACCTACATTTGTATTGTTAAATAATATCCAAACTGCTAAGCTGCTTTAGCTAATGCTTTGAACCCTTTTAAGTTGGTTAAGTCGATATATCATCCATGGTAGGTAGGTAAGACTCTTTCAAGTTGCTTTTAGCCACCCCCTTTTTGCTATAAAATTAAGTTACCTACCTACCAACTTGTTTCTAAGTAGGTAATACGTAAGTTACAATAAAAATGCACGAATGTCATGAGAAAGAAGCATTTAATTCGAAATAAAGTAGGTAATGCGTGTGTATAAACTGTATTGTGAGCAAAGTCACAAATTATGATGTTCGAGAAATGGATATCACTCACGGAACGTAACCTACTTCTGAACTTACCAAATTAGGGAGAGCTGGGTGGAAACGGGGCCGACCCCAAAATTAATGTTATTGCATGTCTTTTCTCTTTGCAACTACCGTAAATCCGCGAAACTACTAACTGGAGCCAGACGATATCATGGTGAGTTTTGACGTGGAGTCACTTTTCACAAACGTGCCGCTGCGTGAATGCCTTGGGGTCGTGAAGGAAAAGCTAAAGGATAACGAGCTACCTGACCAGTATGTTGTTGTACTTGAAAACTGTTTGGACGGTAACTTCTTTTTATACCGAGGGCAACACTACCTCCAGATTGATGGAGTGGCTATGGGCAGCCCAGTGGCGCCAGTTTTAGCCAACATCTGGATGGAGCATTTTGAGAGCCAATTAAACCTATCAGCCAGCGGTGTAAAAATGTGGAAACGGTATGTTGACGATGTTTTCTGCATTATGAAGGGTGGTCAACGGGAAGTACAACAACTTACACATACATTGAACTCCATACACCCAAAGATCAGGTTCACACATGAAATGGAGCAAAATAGGACTTTAGCTTTTCTAGACGTGAAAGTTTTAGTGAAGTCGGATGGCTCACTTTTGCACACTGTCTACAGGAAACCAACACACACGGACAGATACTTGAATGCCGCATCCCACCACCATCCGCGCCACTTACAATCTGTGGTGTCTTCTCTCATCAACAGAGCACATGATCTATGTGACCCTGAACACTTAGAGGGCGAACTCGAACATGTTCAGGAGGTACTCAAATCCAATGGATATATATGTAGAAGACAACGAAGACGGATGAGCCGTAAGAAGCCGGAGGCGAGCAGACAACCTATCTTTCTGCCCTATGTGAGAGGGGTAACGAATAAAATTGGAAACTTAATGAAAAGATTTTCAATAAAGTCAGTTTTTACACCCCTCTCAAAAGTGGCACAGCAATTAAGAACCCCGAAAGATACAATACCTCTGCAAATGCCAGGCGTTTACAAGATTGACTGCAGCTGTGGCCGTTCTTACATCGGGCAAACAAAAAGAACAATAGCCGAACGAGTCAAGGAGCATATTGCAGCAGTCAAAAATAGGCAAATCAACAAGTCAGCGATAGCAGAACACCTGCTGGACTCAGGAACGAACCATTGGATTGAGCTCCATGATCCTAAGGTTCTCTCCAGTGAACGCCATTATTATAAAAGGATAGACCGAGAAGCGATTGAGATCAGGAAACACCCGAAAAACTTTAATCGTGAGGATGGTTTCCGGCTCTCGGCCTCGTGGAATCCAGTTATTAATAAATATGTGCGTCGTGACCCGTGCTTGCCGCAAGTTGATACAATAAGTATAGTGTGTCGTAGTGTGAACCTGGCCTTATCTGAATCTGACGACGAATTGAGGGTAGATACAGATTCTACTCTCAATAATAAAAACTAGCTCGCTGCACATCAGTCTGCCCGCGACCACGAACGCTGTAATGTGTTCGAAACGTCGGGAATAAAAACAAAATAGGTACGTGATAAATACCCGTTATTCAGTTATAATTATATTTGTATCTAATTTAACCTTTACGCCCACTGGTGCAACTTAAAAAGCTTATCTAAGTACCATACATAACAGCCTCTATAGAATGGTTTGACAGGATAGATACCTACTTTATGTGTAGGTACTTGATTGTGTACGATATGAGTAGCGGTAGGTAAGTTTGTATATTCGTAGGTAAGTTTAATACACGCTCATAAAAGTTTAGGAAAGGGCCACTCCTTTTATTCCTCTCAGTGAGATTATGTCACTTCAACCTTCTTTCTAAAAGGTGCTTGGAAGTAGAAACAAACCATTTTCTTGTTATAGATCTATTATCATACTCGTACTTCCACCTCAATGAAATTTATTTTCCCATAATCCTTATAAAAAGTAAACCTTATAAATTTCATTCTAAACAATAAGTACCTATCAGAAAAAAACCATTTAAGATGTTGAAGTTTAATTTTTAATTATTGTATAGGCATTTTAATTTTAAGGCTAAGGATGTCGCTGAAGTTTTGATATAGTTTAAACTAGTGTTTTTTATTAAGTGAATTTGTAATGCTTCTGACACATAAAAAATATTAAATTACATGCAGCCTTAAGGGCCTTAGCCTTAGTGTACGTACGCACTAGCGCAGTAACGTAGAAAATTTATAGCCAGTCATGAGATAATCTTTACTTAGGACATGCCGGCCCGAAAGACCGAGACTCCTTTATAGCGACTTAAGCAAATTATGGCATTAATGGCGATGAATTTATGGCGGTGAGATATCGCCACAGGTTGTGGTGAAACGGTGTTCAGGAAAAAAGACAAAGTCAACGGAATAAGTTCTATTTGTATCTAGTTTTTTAAATTATACTTACCTACGTATGACTCTAAACTTGTGATACGAGAATATCTTTTCAAGTTTAGGGTTATATCGAAATCCGGAACATTAGGTATTTGTGTTTATCTTAATCTAAAGTTTTACATAAATATCATCGCACAGGATTTGGGAGGTTTTTTTAACGTAGGTACCTACCTACGAGTATTATTTTGACGGCTCAGTAACATCGCCACCAGAATTGGCCATCACTCACGACCTTACCCTTAAAATTTATATACTTACAATACCTAGTAAAAAACACGCAAAGAACAAAGTTATTCCATTGTACTAAAACTCTCAGCGTAAACGTCACCGCGTAAACTTACGAGTATAACCTACAAGCGAAGTGAAAATTGCAGCATTAAAAATATTTACAGCGCTATCAAAGGTCGAGAAGTGTACGCGACTCGAACTCGACTCCGTTTTGAGTGGCTCTAGCCTCACACTTGAGGCAAGCCGGAGACATTAAGCATACATAATAACCTCATCCTTTTTAACCGACTTCAAAAAAGAGGAGGTTCTTATTCCACTGTATGTTTTTTTTCTATATTTGCTACGCAATTATTCCGTTGATTATGGAAGGACATTGATATTTTTTTTGTTTGTTGTCTTGCTTCAGAGGTAGGTACAACCATTCAATTTGATTATTTAGGGATTGATTGATAGTTTTTCAGTAAAACTTCAAAAACCTAAGTCTCGCTTGTAATTTTCTACGTAGTGCAACAATGAAGTATTTCTTTTAGTTTTAGAAGCGAAGTTTTTACTTGAAGTGAATTTAGTTTGTAAGAAAATATCGAATTGTGAAGCATCGTAGTACCTACCTACATATTATGTGTCGCTCGAATACTGTACCTATTCTGGTATTTAGGTACGGACTAGTAGATATTTATTATAAACTAGCTGATCCGGTGAACTTCGTATCACTTACTATTCTTCGCAATTTTTTTTATTTTCTCACCATTTAAACCTTCCTTGAACTCGAACGAATATTTCAAAACCGAAATTACCCAAATCAGTCCAGCCGTTCTCGAGATTTAGCGAGACTAACGAACAGCAATTCATTTTTATATATAAGAAGAAGAAGAAAGAAGATTATAATACAGTATTATAGTGAAATCATGTTCAGAAACCAAAAGTTATGTCTACGCAAGTGTTTACTAGCGCGCTTGTCGCAATCACAAGTGACTCGGCGTGAGTGCGTAGCCTTCATGTGATTGATACGCAATAAACGGAATTTATTACAAGACCGCTATAAACTGAACCCAAACGTCTAATCATCTATTAATCGCAATTTAACGCATCAACACTGTCAAATAATACTTGAAAGAACAAGCGATAAAGATTTATTGTGAAAACGTTACAAGACATGTACCTAAACTTGCTTTTAGACGTAGGTACCTATAAGAGAAAATTAATAGAGTGAAAGTGCATTGTTATAGTACCTACTTGTGAAACTCCTCGCTACTACGTTTTCCAAGATAATATTTTTTTCAATCGGAATTGACTTTTCTAGTGCCATTTTAAACTCTGCCAGGAACATTATCCCCTAAATGACAGCTCTCTACCTTAAAAATAGTTTTTGTGTTTACCATTTGGTGAAAAAAACGCACGTGATATTTTAAATTATTCGCAAGTGTTTGGCATTATCAACCGTATTGCTTAATTTATAAATCAAGCGGTTTCAGAATTATTCCTTCATAGTAACCTATTCAAAGCGAGACCAAACAAAAAATAATAAACTTACGGAAGGAGGTACAACGCATAACCTACCGCAAAAATTGTGTTCAACGTTTCTTTGTGTATCGCATTGTAGCATAGTGGATCATAAAGCAATGGGCGTTGAACTTTAAATCGGTTGATTACGGTTTTTTAATGGTTCAATGCGAATATTAGTCAATTCATTGTTGGCTTAGCCATTGTTTCTGGAGGCTGCATGCTATAATGTGAGGCGTGCTGCTACGGTAAATTCTTAATGATTTCCTATACTCTCAATCGTGCCCACCAAGTAGGTATAAACAGGTATGAGTCAATACCACACCATTTACTAAGGCTTTGTGTGGGCATTGGCAACCGATCATATTGCTCCAACCAACAACACTATGACACACTAGGTACATAGACCCACTGCATTATAAACGTCATTTCTAGGTGACTAAAATGTAAAATTATTGCATGATTTTGATCTAGCTGTTGGCATTTTAAGTGGATACATTTTAAGAAATAAACTTAAGATCCTAGCACTGAGTAATAAAACTGTATTGTAAAGTAATACGATCATATCCCAGCTAATAATTCAAATCAAGTCGGTACGTAGAGTCGTAAATATCGAACAGTAAGATGGATGGCCGTAAGATACGTAATGTACCATTCAAAGGCTATTCGTATCGAGATCGCCCAAACACCGGTTGTTTGGTGATGTTGTAAATCAAATCATCAATTATCGACAATCGTTTACACTTGTGACGCCGCCGTGTAAACAATTCGAACATTAAAACTAGCTACCTACGTTTTACGGTTATTCAATTTGGGGGAAAATCGATTTTATTCGCTCGGATTTCAATTGAATCGCGTACAAAGTCGCGCGAGAGTTTACGCTATATTTTTCTATGCGGAAGTGGTCAGCGGATACGGCTTGGACTAGGAAGAGAGCTGAATAAACAAAGAAATCTTCAGACAGTTACTAACCTTAGGTTGATTGTTTAGACAGACAATTTCTACTTGGTTATATCGATAGGCAAGTGTTTAATTGACAGTTGCGAAAGCATTACCTAAACCAATAGTCATCAAACTGTTGGAGCAAGAATTAACCTAATCTGCTGTTGGTAGATAAAAGGTAACAAGATAATTATGTATAAAATAAAATAAAATAAAATAAAAGGACTAAACTTACAAAATGTAATTTATGGACAGAACTTTACCACTTTTAGAGTTTATTATACAAACACCGGTAGGTATGGATATGAATTGTAATAATAATAATTTACACAACTCACCTACAATCAAATCGCCATTATTCTGAATAAAATACGACTCAGCAATCAGAGATTGTTAAAACTTAAACAGAATACACATAAAATCACTCTTAATCCATTCTCGAGTGTGACCATTGGAGTCATCAAGACAACTGAGCTTCGTCCTACAAATTGTGCCACATACGAGTACATTCATTCCACTAACAAAACACTAACAAATTGATATGTTTATCTACAGAGGACTATAAACTCATTCAAGGCCCACCCTTTATTGAAGGGATCCACCCTTCTGATTCAAAAAATTGCAAAATATTACATAAATAATAAAAAGTCCGCTCCCTTGTCTGTCCCCTATCTCGGATATAATTTTGGCTAACTCATGGTTCCGGGGAAATGTTCCGTAAAGATACTTTGAAATTTAAATTCTTGGCATACATAATTCATAAAGGTTTTCCCCTAAAACTGCTCTTACATGAGAACTAAAATCTTGGCAATGTTATGAATATAATATTCAACCAAGCGTAGTTTTGTATCCTTTGTAGTTTTTCAAAACCTTGAAAACTAAGAAAGTTCGCTAAATGACTGAGAGTAGCACCATCGATAGCGCTGACTTTCAAAACGTATTGGTCTAGATCTAAAATATAGGTCTTTGTAAGGTTTTATAATATATACCTAGGTATATGTATTTATAACAGTAGGCGCATGTTTCATTTTGTAAAGATGATTCTGTACACCAAAACTATGGCCCATCAATAAATAATTGTAGGTTCCCAATAAATTATTTGAAGCTATTAAACCTTGAACATGGTTTTTCACACTCCCACAAGCGCCACCCTTTCCCATTTGGGGCAACCCTAAAATAATCGACATGGTTATTAAAAAAAACTAAGTGGCATAGGGGTGTTCTGTCTTCTAATTTTTGATGATGGGAAAACTTTAGATTTGCCATGTAATTTAGAATGATCCTAAAGGAATAAAAATTAAAGAGAGTATGGTATACAAGACAATAAAATACTATACATGCCGATATGAGGAGAAATTTATATCTATCATCAGTTGAGAGATGGCCTTAAATCTCCATAATTCTTAAAATATAACATTTTAATTTTCAATTGTAGTTTTTTCTAGAGGCTACTAAAAACCAGACCTAGCACGTACCTTTTCTGTCTTGTTGGTTGTATTATGGTCATAATAAATTAAACATATCACTTTGCCCTTTGACTTTTCCGCTTTGATTTAAATGATGACGTTAAGGTGCAATACTGTGCAATCACATCCAAATGCAATTTCCACCTTCACTTCATGGATTTCTCTAGAAAAACCGTAGCTTATTGTTAAACCTTCTTGGATATAGTGGAAAAAAAAGATCGGTATTCTAAAACAGCGACAGAAGTTTTGAATTTTCTCCAAAAAAAAGCTTTTAATAGTGCACTTTTTTTGATTATAATTTGTACATCAACGCCTAAGAGGTTATTTTTTTACACATAAAATAACACCTCACTCCTCCAACACCTCACACAAACTAAGCTTTATAATCAATTTAGTTCGTAATATAAAATAGCTTAAAATTTAAATAATTATCATGGGCACTCGCGTGTGACAAACTCATGAAAATAGAGCCTTGAGGCCGTCACATGAATTTATTTCTCGTTGTAATTAAAACGACACAAAACTGTAAACCCGTTCATAAATTAAAAAAATGTTGTTAGTAATTATGAAATTTGAGGTTTTGTTTTGTTACGGACAGAATTTATAACTTCCTCAAAGCTAGAAAAAAGCTGTTCTTATATTTTGTTTGTTTCTTTGGTTTTCGGTTTTTAGAAAAAAAATCAAGATCTTGGTAAAATCAAAATCAATCAAGATATTGGTAATAAATGATTAGTTTAATAATTAGGTAATATAAAAGTTTGAAAAATGATAAATTCAGATTTACTTATTGATCGGTCAAATCTTAAGCCAAACGCAATAATTGCAAGTAATGACGGAAAATTCTAATTGCAAACAACGATCGCTTTTTTTTAATTTTCTATTCAAAATCATTATCTTACGGCATTCATTATACCACAATTTTCAAAGCACGAAAGGATGCTGAGAGGATACCAGGTCTATATTTAAACAGTGTTTTTGTTTCCCCGGTTAGTAGTTGGAGCACTAATTCCGTAGTTTACGACTGCGCCTGCAAGATCAGGCGGGCACAGATGCCGCTCCCACGCCCTAGGGCCATTCCACACTTACTAAGAAATACGAATAAATTATTTTACTATTAAAATGAAAATATGTAGGTAGGTAGGTAGGTAGGTCATTTCTCTTGACTAGCCTTATAGCTCAGTTGATAGGTAGATCTACCTCCCTCGCTGTAAGTTGCGAGTTATATTGCCACCCAAAACAATAATTTCTGTAATGAGCATGATGTTTCATATCATTACAACAACAAAAGTGTTTATTTATTATATCAATTATTTGGTTTCCATAGTTTTTTTAGCTTTGTTTGGGACTAAATCGCGCTTTATGAAGGGACCACCGATATTTACTGTAAGTATTTTCAAAATGGTATATAATTCAAAATTCTTTTATACATATTGATTATAAAAATTATAATATTCTCATGCTTTATTAAGAACTGGCATCAAACCAAAACTTTAGAAGTAACTAATTCGGTTCTGCTGATTCACCAGAACTTAACCGATTTTCGTAAAGAATAATTAATTCATTTTCAGTTTTTAAAGTGCTAGCGTGTTCAAGGCTTTACTTTCTTGATGCCTGTCCGTTCAGCCAGCGATGGTTGGAATATCGAAAGCCGACTCGAATAATTTATCGTTATGAATATCTGGAGAAAATGTTTGGACTTTCCGATGGAGTTTCTTATAGGTACTTTACTTATCTCTGTCATGAAGATAAGTGAGAGAGGTTGTTGAGATTGGTTAATTTTAAAAAAGTTATAAAAATCGTAAAGTATTAATCCACGTTTATTTATTATAATTTAAGTCTTTATCTTCAGACGTATCATTTGTATATACAAACAAATTTACGGGCAAATTAAGTTTCTGAAACAGTCAATATAATTGGTATAATGTTGTTTTTATAACTACTTAATGTTTTGCTTTATACAAATATTTTAGTTGAAACATTTACGCAATTTTCACTAAAATTTAACTTTAAGTTCTTACATTCATAACGAATTACATGTTTACATCTAAAGCCAGTGAGTTTTATACAAATATTGAACTCGTAAGTATGACTTTCCTTGGAAAGGTTTATTTACTAGAACAGAAAACCCTTTCCCATAAAATAATAAGCCAATTATTCATAATTACATTTACAACCATATTCGGTTTGAATAATTATGACGAAAGGCAATGAAACTTGGAATTTAATACTTCTTAAAGTAGGCACGAGTCAAGAAATAATGCAAGGCTAGCTATCTGTTATAAATCTTAGTTTTTTATGTACCATTAAAGCATTTTTATTAGTTATTAACACGTTTTAAGCGGCTAAACACTAAAACATTTGTAGAAAACTACGAGCATTAACGTACGTGTGATACCCTATTGAATTGGTGCTGTAAAAGCAGATTATGTTGTAAGAAATATCTACTACCGGAAGGTTCACAAACTACGAGAGTTAAAAAAAACTACATAAACTGAAACTAACAACAATATGACCTACCGTTAGCAATGCCAGCGACTGGAGGCGCTTCCCTCTATTAGTAATATAGATTAGTTAAGCTGTCTATAGATCGTTTGTAACTGACCTTAGACAGCTCAACTGTTTCACATGCATCTTATAAACCTACAGTGTGTATATTAATATAGTATTATCGGTATATATCTGTAAATATATAAATATTTACATACTGATGTAGTTTCAGTTAGCTTTTGCTATCTCGTTGTATGTATTGTTTAGTTGTATTGAATGAAATGACCTCGATGCAAAGCCTTGTGTATTTTATCTCAATGCAAACTGGACATGTCAAACAAGTAATCACATCAGAACAGAATAATTTATGTTTTATGTCTGCTTATAAACTAAGTAGATAGTTATTGATGGGTTATAATAATTTATTATTGAGCCTGTAATAGAGTAATGGTTACATAATATTTTGAGTTAAAATAAGTTCTTTAAGAACAACTTTTAAATCTGATAAGCTTCAGTAAAATCCACACTGTCTTTCTGACTTACATGACTAACTCGACTCGCTGGTAAGTAAGGCTCACTTACGAACCAACCGCTTTGAGTAAGTGTAAAGGCCCATTTTTCCTGAGTTGTTCAAACAATTAGTAGCAAATTAGCGCTAATAACCCGAAGCATAAATCAATTATTCATTTCAAACACTCATCGACTTAAATCGTAATAAAATGCATAAACGGCAGTCAATTTATTTATTGCCTTTAAGTTGTAAAACGATATTACACGCCATAATGACGTGTGTTATTGGCATTTATTTCACCCATTTTACCATCAATGACCACATAATCAAAAGTTTTATGTTCATTGTTTATTATACAAATTAACTATTCAAATGTGTATTTTTGTTTTAGTTGTTACATTTGCGAAGTTTAACGAGATATATGGATAATTCTCACGGTTTTAAAACACGGTTCGTACTTTGCAGCACGTTTAACACGTTATATACTGCCCATTACCTATATACATAAAATGAACGAGTTTCGCAAGAAACGGCCGGCAACATTGTTGTCCGATGCCACATGCGCCAGACCGTATAAATTTGCGCTTGATTTATTTATTACGCACAGAATGTCAACAATACGATCTTTTTATAAGTGAAAAGGATTGTTCGCTAAAGGGTGCTCTGGACTCCGGTGCATTGTATACGCACCCTTATGCAAATGAGTACGCTGAAACCGAAAGTGTAGACGCTAACAAAAGCGGAGTCTTGCGTAACCTTTTCATAAATTATCGACACGCATTATACAAATTAGAAGCGCCTTTGCAAAGATTTTCCAAAACCAGAAAAAAAACCAGTTCGAACTGAACAAAAACACCATTATCGCCCGCATTGTCTCGGCCTTTTGGTCGTTATAAGCACTGTTTCCATCAAAGGGTATGATTTGCATAATTTTGTTATCACTCTCTTTGGTTAAATATTTTGTGTTTTGCGGTAAAGTACTTTCGTTTTTGGCTTTTACGTCTTTTATAGTAGCTATTTGGAGTTCGTACAAAGCGGTTCAGTGCGTGATTTGTGATAATTTAGCGAAGTTATAACTTGGAGAGCGAACGTGGAAATGGCGGCGTGTCGTACATATTTCGATAAGTACGTTACCAGTTGTTGTGATTTATATTCAGGTGTGTTCGTGTTACCGGATAGTTAAGTTTTTACTGTCACGATAGAGAGGGTCGCTTGTACCGGTTGCTCGATATAAGCCGAGGCGTCGACAGGCGACGACGCGGTATCAGCTTATATCTATCCACAGGTTATCTTGTATATGTAAGTGTCACGTTTAGAACCCATTTATTGCTTTTTGGTTGCGTACAGGTATAAAACTACTATTCGAATATATAGAGGGATTTCAACACTCGTGAGAATGCTTGAAAGGTTTTGATAAGTCGGCGATAAACTATGTCGAAACACTCCAAGGAGTATTTTTGAACTTATTGGTTTTATTTAAGAAAATCATGAATTGTAGAACAGTTAAAATGTACCTTATAATAATGCAGAACAAAAAATATTAATGTATTGCTTCACTTTTTTTAATCGATCAACAATATTTTTGCAAAGCAAAAAAAGTCAACAACAAAAAATCTGTGACCGTCACCCGAATTCCGTCTTATAAATTAAAACCGCGCCATTAAGCCCGAAAGTTTCAGCTACGATTTACGATATAGAAAACCGACCTATAATAAATTCTACCTACCCGCACAAACGAAATTTTGATTTATCGTCTCAGTTATAGAGATATGTCTATGTAGTGCAATTAGTAAGGCGCGGGGTGCGGGTTAGATTGATTTATGTTGATTTAGAATAATCATGCCGAGACAGCCTGTGATCCGCTCGAGTAATTCTATTTTATGACATCCCCTGATGAATAACCGCTTGCGGTTTCGTCGCCATCTTGAATTGAGTCGCTGTTGCGGTCGAAAGATTTCGCTGAATTGAGACATTCGCTTAGACAAAGATGTATAGTAAAAAGATACGCTTAGATAACCTTTATAATTGCATAGGTTACCCAAGTTTTCGGTTATTAAATAAAAAAAATGTTTGAGATTGAATATTAGAAAACATTGATTAGTTACTTCTACAGTTTTACAATCATGAATGGTACTTAATTGTTCGATCATAATTAGTAATTGTTGAAACGTAATTAGTAATTGTTTAATCATAATAAGCAATTAGTCTGCATGTTTTCTTTGTACAATCTTTATCAAATCAAGTATTACACAGAATTTTCACCGTTTTCTTACGCAGTTTGATAAACCTAGAGATTTTAATTTAACGCTTGATTACATTTCATTAACGGACATTATTGTGTTGTAACACGTATTTCTATTGCTATCAAACCAATTTATATCGCTATCAAACCAATTTCTCTGTTTAATTACTGTAACCATTCTATAAACAAACCATATAGCCAATTATAACTGCATTATGAAGTTTTTCGGATGAATTATAAGATATAATGAAATTGAATTTTCAATAGTAATCGGAAAAATAAATTGAAATTTGAATTTTGTACGCTAGGTATAATTAAATTAAATCTACGTCTTTGTATTACTTTATCATAATTCATGAGTTTCAAATTAATAGAAATCCATACCCAATCAACTAAACAATCTAGAAACATACATTTAACCCTAATCACTGGAACAAGTTTTCTAATAACTTTTTCGTATCTGATGAAATCGGCTCCGGATAATAATGATAGTATTACCAACAATATAATATCTACAATCCAATAATTCAAATTCATAATTTATAGTTGGTGTCTTTCAATAAAAATGCCGGATGAAAAAAGATGGTCATCAAGAAACCATGGGGACGGTTAATCCAAAGTAATTGACTCAAGCCGAGAAAGCTATAAATGCTTATTGACTGTACCCATAAACACAATTAATCCAGCGTTTTATGTATAAATCTCTATAGTATGTACTATGTAATGAACACTGTGGTTTCCGCAACCATTCTCTCCTAAGTATGGTATCAAGATAGGTATTTTATCCGGTACTTTCAATTTTATATAATCTTTGGTAATAAATAAAATGTGCATCTGACTTTAACTGAAAACAAATTTATTAAAAAAAAATACGAATACATTTTTTTTTCACAGTTTTAATTGTACCTACTGATGCATTTTTTTACAAAAATATTTCTAATGTGCTATAAGTTCTTTGTTCAGTTGGGCTAGAATTTTCAAAACCGGTGCCTTTTATTTCAGGGGTGCATTACCGGCGAGCACCGGCGAAGCTCTCAAACCATAAATAAGTCTGGCATTTTGAGAACCTCGCCTAGAATTTTACGTGCATTGGCAAATACTTAGGTACAATGCGACAATAAACTGTACTAAAAGCCAAATGCTTTAAATAAAGGTCGCTGCTATTGTAAATTAAACTTTACGGCTTATAAGGAACGATTTGATTTCGTTTAAAACGAGCTCGCAATGTGGTCTTGTTGCAAAAGCGGCTTGCGATTTGAAAACAGATTTATGATCGGCAACGATAACGGGCTTGCGATAAAAATTTTACCATTCCAAGGTAGGTATGCACTGAACGGGAAAATGTCTCATACTCCACTCAGGTAAGTATATAAGTTCTATACTTGAAATAATAATAATTATAACGTTATGCTTTGCTATTAAAATGGGGCGCAACGTTGGGTCAATGGGAACTTTTCATAATTTCAATGTAGCTCGGTATACCTCTCTCTACATCTAAAATATATCATAATTAAATTACTGAACCCCAAAATATATTGATAATCGAGTAGTAAGTACCAATTAAGTAAGTAATTTTTACCGTGTCACTGGGTCTGTTGAGTCAGTGTGGTGAGAGGATTAAAGTATGTCTCAAAGGCTCGTTTCGTGCAGAATAGTAGGTATATTCTGAAAAGCGTGTAACACGAAGCGAAGCGTCGAGATCACGAACTTCAGTCGTGATGATAGAGCTAGATAACAGTCGATATACTTCGATCACGATTATTTTATAGGTTGAAACAGTGGTCGCTATACAACATAATATAATAAATCAATGTGAGTATAATTATTTAAAAAGATGCATAACAATTTAATTTCTTTATTTTATTCAAGAGATTGGTCTAGACAAAGTGAAATTCTAAGAGCGATTTCGCTAATGGAAAAGAGTAGGTAACAAAATGTAAGGAAATGACTTTGCAATTGATAAGTCACGTGTTCATTTCCATTTTTAGTCTGGGTTTTGGAAGTTTTTGAGAGCATAAATTATAAATACCTAGCAACTGAGTTCCAAACATGATATTATAGGAAAACAATTTGGTTAATAGGTAATTACATATTTTCAAAATTCAATCGGTGTTTTTTTTTGTAGTGACCGATCTCTTCCAGATAACCTTATGGAACTAGTAAGGCCTAAGTATTAATTATTTTCTAAAGAAAAATCTAGCAAATAAAATATAAGTAATATTGTTTCAAATTCAAGTCACATTCACGTCAGGCGTACTGGTTTAGTTTATAGATCTTCGATGGTGCTTCATACCTAAATTCCATCTTGTTGGGCCATTACTATAAATAAAACAGATGAAAGGCCACCAACGAGGTCGTGCCCGCTTATAGCAAAGCAATGTTGTGGGTATTAGTCATACAATACACAAAGAAAATGATTCAAACAATTCGTATATCTAGATGTATTGGGGGGCTGGTCAAATTGACATTCGAACATCGCTTTGGAATAGAAAACTTCGAAATGTATGGAGTGAACACACGTAAATTATTTATTACAAATGTAATTTCGATTTTTTCTTTTTTCCGCCAGCAATTTTGCTAGAAGAATGTCACTGTCTCTCCAGTATCATTAGATTTTCCTGTACGGAAAATCAATATATTATGTTATATTCAAAGATAGCGGTATATCGATGAATATTTGTGATACTTACCAAATCAATAGTAAGTAATTAAAAAACTTGAGAAACTGCAAAGGCTTGGTACAATGTGTACCTATAAGTACTTTAAGAAAATAACCAGAAAGTTTGACGCTGAAAAATGTTGCAACAAAATTATATGCCGTATAGCCGCCGGCGCACAGGTCCGAGAATAAAAAATATTGGATGTGAAATGTTACTAACATTTCCTTTCCACCTTAATATACCTAGTATAAAATGCTATAGGAACCAGGAACCAGTAATTGTACGTTTACGATCGCGCTTTTAGATTGTAATACAGGATAAAGTTGCAATACATCCTTAAGTGAGGGCGAGGTACTGGTACTGGCTAAAATGCAAGAGATGCAGGTTCATCTCGAACTACCATGATAAAAACTTAGTGTAATCGTTTTAATATAAAATGAATGACGGTGTAAACGTTAAACAACCGCATAAAAGCTAAATGTTAGTTAATAAAAACATTAAACTATGAAATTCAATTCACAAGCCTGTAAATAATTTAAAAGGCTGTAAAAATTACTCACTGCCAATCCATAAATCTCCTAATTCTTCTGGCACAATAACTAAGTCATAATTTTATATGAAGTTATAAACATAACATGAGGCACTTATGAATTCAACGTTCAAGACCGCCGATAAGGGGTTGATGACGTCTACGTTGAGCGTGTCTAAACCGCGAGAGTGATTTCAAATTTTATATTTATATGTTCGATTATTCGAAAGAAAAGAGTGTCGAATCGGATGCCGCCATATTGGCCGAGCGTGCGTAAGCGCCTACACACCGCGAACACTGCGAAATTACAGGCCGCTCGCTCACGATCGCTGGCGCGTTTAAAAATAAAATAAACTTAAAACAACGTCATATTGTGCACGTGTGTGCGAGCGGGCCAGTATTTATTTATAGGCTAGTAGCTATGTAAATATAACGAACGACCGGCTCCAGCTCAGTAATATTGTGGTTTTTGAAACGTCTCTATTTGGCTGGCTCAGACTTCAATCTAGACGAAAGAACTTCGAATTATACAATCTAAGAGCACCTACGCTAAGCTGCGGACGAATGAATATCCAAAACTAGAAGGTATCTTTAACATTATGCTGATTGTAGACCTGAAATAGTAAAATCCGAGTTTATGGTGAGCTCAGGTTGAAAGTTAACTTGTCGTCACATATTATGTAAGTGATAAAAGCAATGAGCAGAGCTTAATTATCATTCAGTGGTTTCAATAAACCATCTCATGTAATAACAGGGTTTGAGTTGAAATGACATAGTTCGAGATTATAATACCGGGTAATAATTGTACCTACATAAACTTAATTCTCTATGTAATATCCCGCATGATGATGTATTAAAAACGATGGTTCAGTACAGATAATTTGCGACAGTAATTTCAAGAATGTAGATTAAATTCATATATACATAAATATTTATATTATAGGTATGCATATAACTGGTGATTCAAATCTAAATAATTACTAAGATATATTGTTCTATAGTTTTATTGCAGTCTCACCCAAACCTATGAAATATCATAAAGCAATATCTAGCAATAACATTATATTACAAAACCAGTAATAATTTATATATTACCCTTACTTAGCTTACCGCGAAAACAAAATTCCACACGATAATATAACGTCAATTATACTTATCAGGTGAATTTAATGCAAAAGAAAACTATCTGGCACAATTTTCTTTCCTCACAAGAATTCTAAGCCAATTTAATTGTTCCGCTTACATTCACACAGTCTCATTAGTTTAAATTAAAGTAATA
The DNA here is from genome assembly GCA_963675405.1 of Cosmorhoe ocellata. Classification (NCBI taxonomy): domain Eukaryota; kingdom Metazoa; phylum Arthropoda; class Insecta; order Lepidoptera; family Geometridae; genus Cosmorhoe; species Cosmorhoe ocellata. The sequence continues at coordinate 6,605,590 of OY776253.1, read as the reverse complement.
GATACGGTTTTCAGTTCATAAAACTTATCATTCAACTGTAATTTAAATGTAAAATACTTGCGACAGGACATAATTTAGACTATTGGAAACCAGTTGCGATAGTTTAAATAGGTAATGGCAAAAGTTGTTAGGTAAATTCAAACTATTTCATATTATTTCAGTTTACCTAAAATTAAAGAAAACTTTAAACGTTTTAACTAGTTGCAATCCCGTGGTTTTACCCAGGTGCAGCCGACTTAGTCATCATCACACTTAAAGATACTATGCCACTAAAACGTAGGTAGTATAGTCACTAGCATTTGGGGATAACTTACCTATTTACCAGTGAAATATTTTTAGAATCCGCCACCTCTACAAAATGTAGCTGATTATAATACTAGGGTCTGCCTGCTGGTACCTTGAAAAACAAAAACAAATGTATCCCAAGGAATCGTACATGTTTCGAATGTAAGCCTATATGCTATTTCAGACTATAATCTATCTCTGTGCCCAAATTCATCCAGATCGGTTCAGCCGTTTCAGCGTGAAAGAGCAACACACATCCATACATCCACACATCCTCACAAACTTCCACGTTTAAATATTAGTACCCGGGTGACCGAGCATTGCTCGGTACTTTTTGTAAACGACCGACGTTTCTAAACTCCCTGCATACTAAACTTCATGAAAATCGTTGGAGCCGTTTCCGAGATTCAGATTATCTAGACACGCGGCAGCGTGTCCAGCCAAGTTCAAGCGAACGGGCGAGGCGCGCAATACATTTACAAGAATTGCTAGTTTTTAAAGATATAAGATAAGATTAGGAAGTACGTTCAATATAATATAGGTAGATTATCAAGATACCTACGTTAAAAATAAATTGCAATACTGGGTTTTCTTACACTGAGCACCAAAGTCATTCCTTTAATAAGGTTTATAAAGCTTAGTCCAGACATGGTATAATCCGAACCAGATATTGCAAGGCGTATTTCAAGCGCGGGCGGCGGTCATCGACCCCGGCTCCCCACGCTACATCCAGGGTTGCCGGATTGTACGTTGAATGTACACATTTACTTAATCTTATAATGGCAACATCGAATGCTTCATTTTTATTTTTAGTTGGTTGCTTTTTATTTAAGTCTAAAATCCGTAGCATATTCGTAGAGGGTCTGCAAAAATATAGTACTTACTTGATATAACTATGTTTTTAGGTTTTTTACTATTATTAATTTATACTAATTTATCTAGCCACAACGAATACAAAACAAGCAATAATATTTGGCAAAGAGAAATAAAAATATACAGACCTCTTTTCAAGCATTTTATTTATGTTAAAGTAATAAACACTCGACCAAAATTTTATATAATTGTATGAAAATTAATTGAGGCATTTTGAAACCACCAACCCTAGAAGATCTCCGCGTCCGCTTTTTTAATTTTACTCCTCCGTCCTGTATAAACTCACCCTTAAATGTACAGTTACCATCATACATACCATACTTATCTTAACAGTAATTTCGGTACGAATCGCTCGTAAAACGGCTTGCGATATGAATAATCTCATGTGAAGTCCTTAACTTCGAACATTATTCGAATTGGGATTAATTGGATTGAGTTTCAGTATTTACCTGTTCTACATAACATTAAAATTATGATGGTTAGGTACTGATAAGTACCTAACCAAGTACCTAACTAAATGGATAGAGGCTTGCTATGTGAAACGTTTGGTATTGGCCCGGAAAATATTATTTTTACCAATAAATGAATAAACCACTTTTTTTCTGCGAACAAAATATGAATGCAGTATTTCCCAAGCTTTTTATTCAAATTAAAAAAAGCCATCCAAAGCCTATTGTGTTATCTATTTTCTGAGAATAAAAAGATTTAATCTTTCAAAAAACATAAGAAACTGAACAACTCAATACAAAACGATCCTATCTGTTGCTATAACGACATTCCGTTTGCAATTTTTACTGCGCTCACCAATCCAATTCCTTGAAACATTTTGTAAAATGAAGATTTTGCTCAAAGATTTTATCTCTTGGTATTTTGTACCCACTGTATTCGTCGACGTAGACAATGTTTCTTCAGGGGAGTGAGACCACCCCCTCCCCTCGAAAACAATAAATATGTCAGGAGATGCTAAGACGTGACTCCGTCTTTATCTAGGGATGCTCTGGAGTCGGTTTTCGATTTTTAATATTTTTTAGTTTTTCATAAAAGATCTGTATAATATTCGTATTATTTGGATCAGACGGAATTTGAGTTTTTAAACCGTACGTGTACGGTGGTTTTAATAATAAATAACCATAAAATTCAATGTCAAAATACTAAATCCCTACACAAATCAATACATAGGTAGGTACAAAAAAAATGGGTACACAAATCGATAGGTGCCGGATAAACACTATGCAAATTTATCTAACCTATTAAATATCCGGATCTATGAAACCAGAAACCGACCTATATTCAATTGACTATTGAATATACAAACATATTAATTCGAGTAGGTATTGTTTTGTTTTTCAAATTGTTATTTTTTCCGGATAAATAAATAAAATCTCGACATTCCCAACACTAGTCCCAACTTCTAAGTAAATTATTACACTGCAACTTTCCCGATGAGTCTGCTCTTAATAACTTTTAACTTTTTATTGCCGTGTAGGATTAAACGGAGGTTGGTTTATTTTGTTTACGTTTGGGATGGGATGAGTTTTATAAAAATAATCTGACTTTTTTGTGAGCGTTATTAACTACGAGTATAAGCAGGTAGAATAGCTTTCTAAATTGGTAAAAAGTTCTTCTCTATTTGACTTATATTTTAATGAGTTAAACTCATTAAAAACTATACTGCCATAAACTGGTACCTTACCCATTTGTTTTCTTAAGAGCTCAACAGAAAATGTTTCAATCCACTCAAATAGCCGTTTAGTCTTCGCATATAAACTGAAGCGCTAAACTTAGCCCGTTCTATTCAAGTATTTGGCCCAAAGGAAAACACTTAAACAAACATTGTATCTCAAAGCAAACAAAACAAAGCAAAAAATCAGGAAAAAGCGAAAAAGAAAAACGGCGTCGCCATAAAAGAAAGAGCAGAGTTGGCGAGTGTTTTGCGGGCGCTCGCTCAGCGGTACGCGATTGGGCCTTAGTTTCCCCCCTCCTACCTCCCCTGCTCATTCCCCCCGGGCCGTAACTCACTGTTCGCTTGTTTTACGGCCACCATTTTGTGACGTTAGCTCGCTCGGCAGCCCGCGCTAATCCATACTAGTGAAGACGCGCGTGTGTGCGTGACCCGGCCCGTCTGTAGTTGTGCCGTGACGTAATTCTGCTGCAGATAGTAATGGACTAAGACTGATTATCTTTCCCAGTAGCCATTTATGATGATAATTATGACATTTGGAAAAAAAAATACTGTTTTTTGGTTTGTAGCAGTAGAAAAGAAACTTCAGTGTTTATAAAGAAAAGTCGTACGCAATAAAGTTTGATTCAGCTCAATTTTTCATTTCATGGTCTAATAGTAGTTACGTACAAGGAATGAATGATGTGTGATACAGATAATTCAGTCACTGTTTATTGCTACACCCTCAAAAATTCCATTTTGTCGTTGCCATAACAACACAAAAGTTATATCTAGTTATGGGCTGTAGGTGATGGTATACCATCCATTAGGCCGGCATCATTAACTCCCGCTGCGATCCCATCCATAGATGCATGAGCCGTAATGACGTATCAGCGGATCTTTACGTCTTAATCCGTATCATTACGCCCCCTCCCTAACGAGGGTAGATGGAAGATTTAATTAAAATTCTGGGATGAGCCTTGGAAATGAGAATTTTGAAATTGGAGGAGAATTTTGTTGGAATTGTAACAAAAAGACTATTACGGACTCGGAGTCATAAAAAACTGATAATATTAGCCTTGGGTTTATGTTGATATTTTATTTTTGCTAAAAAGAATGTATATCTTTAAAAATCAAGAATTTTTAAACTGTGTTTAATTAAAGACAGTGATTTATAAGAACTCCCAGTATGTTTGATAATGTAGGTAATAATAAAATAAAATAAATACCTTTGTATCAAATTCGTAGCTGATTATTCCACTTAAAATTCTATGATATTCCAGCCAGTATTTGTCTTCACTCGATATATTTTAGAATAAAATATATCAAGTGGTTTAGTTTATTAAGTAGGTATTATTTTGTTCTTGTTTTAAGAATGTACATTTGAATTCATTTTCTACTTTTTGCGCGTGACTGGAAAGTATCCAGTAGGTCCATCAAAGTCTGAAATTAACTTCCGGACCTGACAATTGCCACTATGTAGAACCATCGTTTCGCTTTTACTGCAGAATTCTGTCACAATAAAACCCCGTTCGAATGATGCACTATCAGTGACTTTTAGGAACCTTTAAGACTCACTTGCACGTAGTTATCTTAATTGAAATATTCAACTATTTATGTGCGGAAACCCTATTTATTCCGTGGAATAACTAATAGTTAAACATAAAAAACATTATTTTTTATTCATATCTTAGCTGATATACTCGGTTTTCAGATCTGATAACTACTAGGTAGGTACCGTTGTAGTACTCAGCATCGATTACACGGTTACCGAGCGTGTGAAAAAGGGTTATAGATAGGTACGAGAATTAATGATGGTTTTGATTGACTGCTGAGAGATAAAAACGTAAATGTATTTTTCAAAAATTTTCAGCGCCATTTAGAGCAAAATAAGTTAACTAATATTTAAAAGATACAGGGGAAGTTAAAGTTTATATGAGAATAACATTTTGCAAACTATGTTTTGGGAAGTTCCATTATTTGAAATATTTCATAGCGCTAAAATAACCTTTCACAATGTTGTATTACCTATTTATATCCAAACTTCTCTACGTAAATCATGCATAAATAATAGTCTTTCTGTCCTTTTCTGTCCCATATCTTGTACAATCTTTGATTACAACCACAAGGAGCAAGCCATTATGTTTCACAGCCTACCCATTAGTGGAGCTCGTAACGAGATCCGGGTGCCAACCTAATGAGGTTCAATAATGGCACGTCGCACTTCTACTATCTACGTACTGAGAGGGTGTAAGAGGGTAAGAGGTGCCACTTCACCTTCTGAGTACCTAGACATAGAAGTTGAAGTGGGGACTAGATTAGGTATGAGATTGTGGTGGCTTATTCTATTATTTATCAGATTTATTTATCGGATGTTTGCTTGACGATTTTTGAATATTTAAAATTAAAACTTTTCTTTTTCAGAACTACGAGTAAATTGACCTTTGCTTGGGTTTTATCGATCTTACATTTAAAATGAATTTTTTGTTACAAAACAAAAACTTTTGCTATGCTATTAAAAATTTAGAATTACTATTAGAATGGTATTTAAATTTATAATAACAAAGCTTTTGTTTATTCAAAGCAGTCAATGGTTATGTTAATAACATTGTTCGTTTTATTGGGCCTAATATTTGTTTACGGGTTTGAGGCCGTAATTGTGTATAGAAAAAAACTTTAAATTATGGAAATTATCGAAGAAGTGAAAAGTTTCCATAACGTTTTGTAACAAGTTAACTGGTTATAACTTAACATATTTTGGTAATATTGGTGATAATATTTGAGTATTATTTTGTTGAAAAATAAAATATTTTAACCTTAAAGATTTACGTTTCATAATTCAAAGTTTTACTATTGCCGTCACCTGAAAGATTTATGGCTTTCAGAGAACCTATCTTAAAATATCAGTTCACGGGTGAAGCTTACAGAGAGGGGAAAATGGTACCATATGTTTTCAATGGATTTAGTCTTCGCTATGTATTAAATTTAAACGATATTGAACCTTACTGTCTACGAAACGTGGAAATGTAATGTTTCAGCTGCGTTTCCACATTGGTCCACCTCTGAGGTGTCATCCGAAGTGTCGATACATTTCACAATTGTCGTAAAGTCTGTAGACGGAAGGGGAGTGCCGTAAAATTATCATTTTATGCCGTTCGACGACTGAAATGACACGGGAATGCTGTAAAACTGATTTATTGGCTACATCCCACGAGTCACATGCTGAATTTTTGATGAGATCTTTGTTTTGAGATAACGGTGCAAGTTGAAGGCAAAAAATTGGGATACTTACCTACATTTTTTTAGATCAAAATGACCTATAAAATAGCATGAGATTGTTTGGATTTATTTATTTGTTTCTTCATTTAAACTTCTTTGTTCTAATAATTAAAATATTTTTTAAATAACCCTGATGCTTTAGGGGACACGCGAGTATGATAATGAAATACTAGATATACTTCTTTAACCCAGGAAAAGAACAATACAAAAAGTCTAATTTATTAGTTCTGTGAACAAAACTCAACACAGAACTATAAAAATATAATTTATATTCATCCTGAAAGTTCATTCTAGACATTTGTGCAACAATTTTTGAAATAGGAAGGCTAGTTTCGAAGATTACCTCCTACGTACAAACAAGCAAACAAACTACCTCTATAATATTTAAAGATAAGCAGATTCTAATTACCTGGCTGCATGTAAGTCACATTAAATAGTCCTTCCACTAGTAATTTGAGCAATTTGATTAGTTCGGTCCGCCACCGTATTTTATGGCCCTATATTTCCTGATTAGGACCTCTGGGTCCTACGCCTTGTCACGACCCTCTAATAAACGGATCATTGGGAATCTACGAGAAAGGTATAATACCTATAAAGAGCGTTCGATTAAAGCTGTGGATATAAGTTTAATACGATCACTTTATGAATAAAACGTATTTATAATCTAAAATAAGTATATTGATTCATTCTAGAATATTAAAAAAAATATAATATAATATTCAAATTTACAAAAAAATACTCAATAACCGGTAGGTAGGTATAAGTACCTAATATTTTTATAGCAGTCTAATATTCAAACGGCTACAAGTAGTAGCAGTAGGTAGGTGTCGTAAACTTCATCTGATTATTACAGCATGCCCACTAAACATAATCTGTACGAACTTAACTCCTATTTTACAAGCCATAAAACAGACTGTGAATAGTACCTACTCATTCACATCAAAATGACCTATAAAAATCGCATAATCAATTTGTTAGTTCATAATAGCGTGCAAATGGTGCATATTAAAGGCTGCTTCTCACTATACCACTGATATTGATGGTTTTTCAGCACGAAATTAAACCATATTCAAAGCCAAGCTATTCACTTACTACGTACAGATTATTTAACCAAATAAAAATCTGATTCCCATACTAAAAGCTTTGCCAGGCTAAGGGTCTAGATAGTGCTATGTGAAATGTGCAGCCTTAGTGCAAGACTTAGTCATAAAGTTGCTAAACAAGTGCACAAAACTATTATTATAAATATAAAAAATATACACTCATTTTATTAATTCACCACCTTAATAATTAATAACCTTAACGCAATGAAGCTGCGTGTACCACCCACTTGCTGCAAATATAAAGCTATGCAAAGCTCTAAACCTATAACAGTATCACAATGTTTTTCATTACTTTGCCCATGTACGTTGTATTGGTATGGTGTGTTTACACCTTTACCATATGAATGTATGAGAAAAGCAATTGAGCCGACCTCTTGACGCGAAAAACGTACTAAAACAAACGGAGCTGTAAAAATAAATCTAACTACCTATAAAACTGCCATAACTATCACTTAAACACCATTGTACTGCGACGGCGTTTATTTATCATAATAGTGCAAGTGCTAAACGCAATCGCATCATTGTGTGTGCATTTTGCTAATATTTTTGCACAAATAAAAAAATACTATTTTTTTTTTGAGTTCTACTTCAAAACTTGTATAAAAGCATAATCAGAATTAAATACTATTCCACTATGTAACTCCTAACTTCAATATGTAAGTTGAATTTACAAAATGTCATTCCCACACTATGCCCAATGTTTTCAATTAGCTTTAAAGGCACTTATTCTATTTCTATTCATTTAATTTGGTACTTTCATCAAAAACATTAAACCTTGGTTTTATAACTTTTATTTCAGCATATTATATGCAAGTTTGCGTCTGTATTTTAAGTATATTTTTAATCTAACAAAACAAAATAGTGTTTTTTGTCGAATTAATACAGCTTATGGAAATTTTTGTCTATGCCCACTAGATTTATCGATGATCAGCTCATTTTATACAGCGTGATCATGTCCCTTTTTATCTAAAACTTGTCAGGCGTAAGCTTAAGTAATAATCCCTGAGATTGAAAATAATATTGCGGATGAAGCTTAAAAACAAAATAAAAAGTGTAGGTAATTTAAGCATGGTTACTGAAACCCAATAAAATGAGTCAAGTTGTATAGATACGAGGTTTATCTCGTTCCGTGCCGACCTAACGCAACAATAATAAAGACAGTTTATTAGACATCTCGCCTCGAGGTGTTATCGACTTCAATTAAATATCATTTTTATTAGGAATCGCTCGAAACGCCCCGCGGCCACTTTATTTTCATTTAGCATATTTTATATACCCTCAGGGTTTTACGATCGACCGGACAATGTATAAAAACATAAAATATTTACCAATTTTAATCCATTATCACTGTGACTGCCAATCCATTAATCTGAAAATAAGAAAACAAAATTGTTATAACAATAAACTACGAAAGTATTTGTGACAAATTTTACGATCTAAAAAATCTAAACGAAAAGAGCTTCTCAATAGAAGAGTTTAGAAAAAAGTGTTGATACCATTATTTATTTAAACGCTAAGAAAGCATCACGATCCATAAAAGGGATTGTGAGCCGCGGCCTTCGCAACAATGAATACGAAAAAAAATACGCGGAGCAAAACGTAGATCGCTTTTCTTCAATGGTTACTTTATATGCAAATTCTTGGTAATAAAACTGGGAACCCTTCTCTCCTAGCTTTACATAAAGAGCGCAAGTCTCGAATCCTACGTTTTATGTATTCGCGAATCGAAGCTGTTTTATTGGTATCGACTATCGATTCGATTCGCCCGCATTCGAGAATTCGGAAGTAATGCGGGCTATTTCCAGTTTTCGTCTGCTAAAGTCGTGCCTATTCGATCGCAATCAAAATTTCATTGCCTTGGATAAAGCTTTTATTTATAATGCAGTTGCTAGAGCAATTGACTTGAGTCATAATAATGAATTCAGATCAATGACGAATTACCTACATTTAAGAAAGAAATTGGTAACTACATAATAAACCGTAACTTATTGCCAACTATAATACCATGATTTCTTTGGTGTATACCCAAAGTTAGTTGTTTAATAAAAGATTTACATCAGCCTTGATTTTTCATCTCAAACAAAACTTATAAAGAAAACAATATTTTGTAAATGCTGCGTAAGTAGAAGAGCTAAGCACTCTGCTTATCTATGTACAAAGTACTCTTACCTAAGGTCGTATATTCTTAGCTAAGAGATTACATTCTCCAGAGACGGTAAGGGCGAAGCACGCTTACCTCTGACAAGGATCTTATATTTCCATAAAACGTACATTTTACGACACACCCACGGCAGAGTCGCTATACCCGACACGCTTCCTGCAGTGACCAAAATTTTGAAACTATTTTAGGGGGCTGGTTCATCATGGTTCAGTTGGTTCACTTATTCTTGAAATAAAGATATTCTTTTACTAATATTAGTTTTATTATAAATTTGTATCGATTTACGTTTCATCAGTAGGTACTGTTAGTATTTATTCATAGTTAGTAGATGCATTTGGTAATCGACTTATTATGTATCTCTGCATAAGAATTGGAAAAATTGTATAGGTATTACCAAAATAAAAACTAATATATTTATTTGGCAAGTGACGTAAGAGGTTTTAGTTTTTTTATAGTTTTTGACGTAATTAAACTGTTGAAAACCCTTTTAAAAACCATGTCTCCAATTTATGAAAACGTGTTTTTGAATATTTGATGTTTCAGTATTTCACCACACGCCTACCTACTTTCATTTTTATGTGTAATATTTTTTGGACTCTGAGCAAGACGTTGTAAAATTACATTTAGTACGCACTAAAATTTGACATGTCGAATCGAACTAATTAATATAGAGCATAAACTTAAAATACTACAAAAATAAACAAGAAAACTAAGAAAAGCACATTAACTCTTTCACCACATCACAAATTAAAATTATGTCACAGAAAAGCTAAAAGCCAAAGCGGTTCCCGTATGATCTAGTTTACGACTCTAGCTCTAATAAAAATATCTAATAACATTCCGACATCATGTTCCACATTACCTATTCCATTTACAACAAACGTACAACTTATATGTACATAACCATAAACATCGTAAAGCTGTAGATATATCTGACTATCAAATTACCCGCGCGCTTCAAAATATGAGCTTTTTTCTATCATTGTCTTTTTTTTTCCTATTAAAATATTACAAATAATATGAAAGATCGCTGCTTTTTTTCTCAATAAGCATGTAACTAGAACCGTGTTGGCTCTACTATAAACTTCATAACAAACTGCCACACAAGCCCATATCTTGTGTATATTATGAGCTTTTTCGTTTAAGCCGGATCACTGATATTGCGGCTAAGAAACGTTGTGTGAGGCATTAACAGCTACTGAAGAATGAACTCTGACCCTACAGTTTTAGAACACTAGTTTGTACGTTAGTGAACTTAGTCGTTTTATGTTTCGTAAGGAGAAAAGGTACCGCCTTTTGGATGTTTTACTTAACTGTTAATAACACAGAGGTGTAGAGATAAAATGCCGACTCACTCTTCTTTAAATGTATTATTTTAAAAAATCCTCGTAGTATTTTATAAGCAGCATTTTCATCTCCAAAGAAGGAATGATTAAATTCAGGAACTTGATAAAAAAATGTTCGTTATCAAATTATTTACATATTATTTTAAGTGTTTTTTTAATTAAATTTAAATCCAAATGAGTCTTCGTTGGACGGGTTTAAAATCAGTATTTTTTTTTTGTTTTTTGCGTTGTATTTATCTTTATTTATTTTTTCAAAGCATAAAAATGTAGATAAGTCGTAATTTGGTTATGTCATAGCACAATTTGGTAAAAAACACGCAATCGTAAAATCTTTAAATCTCATTTCCCAAAAATCATGTTTTCTTAATTGAGTCACTTCTATTCTCACGGTGCGATATGTATGTAGTTGTACGGTTACAAAATATGTGTTTCACTTCTGAAACATTTGACAACTTAAGCTTGCACTTTACACTAGTTTTATCATCAAGTAAGTTTTTATGAAGGCAACTAATAAACCTTGCTCTCCACTTCACCTACTGAGTGCATCACTCACCAGCCATGAACTCTATATTCAATCAGTGTGTCACTTCAAATTGACTTGCACGGAAAAGTCTTCTTAATCCCGCACTATTTATATTCATAATGGTAGTGGCACGCCTTTAGACCTCTATCAATATTGTGATATCACTTCTATATTGGGCTTCAAAATTAATTCGCCTATAATTGTTTTGATTGTTCCAAAACTATGTTTTTACAACCTATTTGTAATTTTTTAAGCTTCTTTGCATTGCCATTTGATCCAAGTTAATATTTGTTCTATGTTTCTTTTAGTAACTATAACAGATCACTGGTTTCTACCCCCAAGTTTTCATTACGACAATGTTGCCAGAACATCTAAATTACCTATTGAAACAGCTGTCCAACTGAGTTATAGTAACATAAATTCATCAGATACGCCCTCGAGAAAAGTATCTGTCTGTCAGGTCTTCAATAGCCACTACGATAATTAGATTTTGTATTACCTACTCAATGATTTGATTGAGGAAGAAACTGATTACTTAAAAATAATAGGTGGATATCATTTTATGGTTTCATTATAATCATTAGATGTTTCAGACTTATCATAAAATATTTGGTCCGTATCAGAAGGATAATCTAGCAAAACGCCCTTCTTTGGTTAAAGAATACCAGTGAAGAGTTTAAAAAATATATTTTACTATCTTAGTTTACAAAATAAGTTCCAAACAATGCGTTCAAGCATCGTTTTGGCCTAGAAAAGCACGTGTTATTTCCAATCGGCAAAGTCACACAATCACATTTTGAAAAAACCTATTGAATTTTTAATTTCACTTAAGTCTTGTTTTTTTTCTGAGGAATACGTTACGTCATGTATGACAAAGATATTTTGGAGTCCAAATATGGTAAATTACTTTAAATTTATATAAATGAATTACATAAACACATAAAACTTATATGTATAAAAAGTAAATCACCATCTTTTTTCTATCGTCGGTTATAAAGGTAGTATCTAGTTATCTATTTTTAAGTAGGGAGGTATCCACTCCTACGCGTGTTTGTAGCATGTCTCAAGAACCTTAAAAGGTAAACAAAAAAGCATTTCAGAATAAAAAGTATCAGATTATGGTAATGTGCAGGCAGTTTCATTACCGGTTTCGATGCGATTGCGCTGTGACAGGCAATTTTGTCTTCGATTTTATTGGTAAGCTTTATATTCCGTGCTTATATCCCAACCATGTACCGTACAAAATGTATTCATGTTTGTGATCACGATACTGCGTCGCCAGAATAATCATGATTAATATTTTAGGATTAATGGATTCTGTCGGCAAATAACTCATTCATTTCTATTGGCAACAAACATGTTTACGTATAACAATGAGCTAGATAGCAGTAAGAGGTATAGGTAGGTATAGTAATGCCAAGACATTTGGCTCGTAGGGTCGGCCGGGGCTGCGTCACGTTCGCATCGACGTTAGCATTTCTTTTGTGAACGCCCCGAATTGCCGACATAAAACTCCAAGACCTGCTTTTCTACGTGATATTTTACTGCTTATATTTCTCGATATATTCTTATCAGGCCCGGCCGCGCTAGACCCGTCCCTTTTCATTTCAGCAAAGGAAAATCGTAAAAATGTACCCAGATTCGTGTAAAAACTTTCCGAGTTTCGTAATTAATGTTGCAAGTAGATATCGCCGGGAAAAGTTTTTTCATCGCGTTTGTCGGAGGCGTATGCCGTAATGAGTGCTCCCGCGGCGTTATATCGTAAAAACACCGTACAACTTAATAAATAAAACTTGGTATTCGTGAAGATTTATCACAAGGTCCAAATTGCAATTCGTGACTTCCAGCCTGAGGCGTGTTTTTGCTCTACAAGGATGAGGCAGTAAAAATAGAGATATATCAATAGGATGGTTTGCGGTCCGCCTCTCATATTTAAAAAAGCCAGTGTTTGAAATATTTTGACATTTCTTAGTAGGCGCGCCGCGCGCGCGGGTGTTCCTTCGTGGAAACAAGAACTGTTATTTATCGTCTTGTTTTCGGTGTGTGAACTGATCTCGATTGATTAACTTGTGCGATAAGTACAACATTTTTTGGCAACCATTTTCTCCTATATATGATCAAGTTAAAGAAAGCACTCTCATTTGAAGCTTCATTATGTTGCTATAATCATAAATCGTGATACAATAAAGTTCAAATACTTTTGTAGTTTGTCATTGCAAAAAATTACAAAATAAAAATATCACTGTAGCAATCCTTGCTCAGAGTTCTTTTCGGCTTGGCCATGTGCGCGATCACCCTAAAGCGATGTTACCTAACCTGCCGTGGTAGGTAGAGAGTTTAAAATTCCACGCCTCGTGTACATTCAACCCACGTGCGGGTCTCAGGTGGTATCAGTAGAAACACGACGGTCCAGGTTTTATTGTTATTCCCACTCTGCGAATTGAATTTGAAATAAGCGAGTGCTGCGATCGATACTAGTCGGTACCTACTCCAGGTACTTACCTACTTCTTTAGAAAGACAACCTGTTACCGTTTTAAATGAATTCGTAACATCAAAAAATAAAAATAAATGAAAGATCTAAACAATAAATGAAATAGTCACCTCAAAACTTTTAGTTACATAATTCGTTGAATGGAAGTAACAGACCCAATTATGATCATACTAATTAGGATGACTGCTACGTTATATCTGTCTAATATTCTGAAAGTACTCAAATTGAAGTCAGAGTGAAACAAATTGTATTTAATAAAATCACTGTGGTTTTTTCAGAGACTTCGTTTTGATCTGGCGTCACGTCTTCATTTTCCTCTTTTTCATTATTCGTTGTTTTATTTCGTTTAATTTTAATTTTGTTATCGTTCCTCTGCTTTAGCTCCGCGGGTATTATCTACGGCATTTTATCTCCAATGTAATCTTGTTAAGAGGCCCCTTCCCTCTGGCGAGAAGCAATATAACGCTGAAATCCCCGCTTTTGGAGCTTCCAACTAAGCCACGTATTACAGAGGAATTTTTAGCTAAATTAGTTTACCTTACCTTAGTTGTAGGTAAATACTTATTCACAAAAGATAAGCTCCTAAGTACATAAACTTTATTGACTTCGATATTGTAAACACTTATAAAAACTTTTTGGAAGATATTTATTCTTTTTTAATAAAGCTCTTACCATAGATTTTTGATTTTTGATATTTCTTACTGCTCTATCATCTCTGTCTATGTCATAGTGACAGTGTGCAGGAAATGTTATTCTTACTTAGTTTATTTTTTGTCATATTTCTGAATGATATTATTTTTTAATACCCAAAGTGTCTGATCACGATGCCGTTACCATGTCTACCCAAAGTTGAGAAATGTTGTGGATGTGTAACTGAATTGAAAACTGCTGTCGCTATTATTGCTGTACTCGGTATAGTTAGTATCACAAGTAAAGTAAACAGTCCCCACACTTTGTTAGCAAAATGGATACAAACTTTAGCCTTCCACTGCACGCTCTTGAGTTGAATCTTAAGAATGTATTTTTCAGTGTACTTGTACACCTTTAAAATAAGGTATCCTGATAATTTCAGCGCTGGTTAGGGCTGTGCGTTGATTATCAGTCAGACAACAATATTTTTGTTCTTCATAATTACAACCTACTCGTACTTAGATAAAATATTGGTCACTTTTAGAGTGCTTTTAAAGTTGTTTTAATTAGGTTACTTAGCCGTTCAATACAATGAAACTCAGCAACTTCCTGCTAGTTTTAGGAACATAGATAAATTAGTACTTTCTAGATTCAAAACATGGAAGTCCTCCTCCCACATTCAGTCATAAAGATTGACAGTAGCTTTGGTAACTACGGAATACCTACATCATAGCATCTCTACGGTCTTATTTATGCTCTTTCTGGTATATTTTGTAAGCAAGTTTGCTTATTGCAAAAGAAGCAAAGAGAAGTTAGTGAGTTTTATTTTTATGTAAGGTTTTTATACATTTTTTTTTTTCATTTCAGGTGTCTAGTCCTTCTCTGTCATGGGCCGTGGTACGACACTCGTATGTAATACGGGTGTCATGTTTCGTTACCACTGCAGCAGACCGACCAGACGTTATAGATATAAATCTGAATAATATTGTGAGTGTCTATTGAGTTAGTAAGCTACGGGTTTTAAAGTTTAATGCCCTTTTTATAATCATCTTAGTATTTATCAAGCGAATGTATGTTTCTAATCTATTACCATCTCTATGATATCCATCCCTATGAGACACAACAAAAGTAAAGCACAGAGACTTAACATTTCAAATCAAAAATTTTCATAAAGCAATTTGAAAAACTCTGTACTGTGTATTTCTCTAAACTAAGATTTTATTCGAAATTGTCTGTATAAAATAGTTGACGGTCACTTAATTTAATTAATTGTTGCAGTTGAGTTTCGGATTCGGCGCGAACGCAGGTCTTGGCCCTTCTTGCCTCGGTCCCAGTAAAAATAAAACAGAAGACACGATATTCCGCGCCAAAGAGGACGCAGAAACATCATCTTTCGTGAGAATGGTCAAATATATCGGCTGGATTGTACTAGCTGCGGATGCCGTATTTTTAGTCAGCAGCGGATACTTATTATTTAAGCTTTTTCGTGTAAGCTATTCTGCCGCAACTATATGTAACTATACAGATGTTTAAAACTACAGGATGTATGGAAGTAAAATAATAATACTGGATATAGACAATGTGACATTGATTTATCTACATTTAATAGCTAAACAGTTTTTCAGATAATAGGTAACTAATACTATAAATTCCAGATGATGGAACCTGTGACTGACAGTCAGCCTCCCTAACATTAATGCCTATTTCAGCTTCTAGAAATACAATATAATAATTAAATATTTCAAATACAAAATTATTTTTTCAGGAACCGGTAAATAAAGCTGTAAAAATATTTATATGGTCTTGCATTGTTTCAATTACTCTATCTTTCATATATGGGATGCTTTTCATATATGCGTGCATATCGGTTGGTGGCTCATTCCCTATCTTCGAATTCGCATTTTCGTTAATTGATCTTGGACGTAAGTATTTTATAATACCTAAGTCACATGCCTTCTTGATTTAAATATACCATCGACAATAACGATAACAATTTCATTTCAGTTTGGATAATGTGGATTTATTTGGCATATGTCTTGCATTGTTTTACTCAGCGTCGAGAAAATAGTACACATAATAATTTAAACAGTGATACTACATGCGAGAAAATTTTAAAAACTTTAACTGCATTCATACAAAGCCTTCCATCGCTTTCTTTTTGGTATGATATGAAATAATTGTATTATCTTTAATTTCAGTGTGGATCTACTTTCTAATAGTAGTTACTTCCTTCAGCAGCAAGTGAATGGTCAAAGTGAAGAAATTAAAATAAGCTAAGCAGGAGATTATGAAGCGGAGGATGGTGTAAAACCTATCTACAATTAGCGACATCAAGTGTTTGTGTTTACTGCATGAATAAACTTAATTTTACTCGAAATGACGTTTGAATTCATTAATTTACATGTTGCTATTAAGTTTACCTCAATGGTTGCTATACCTACTATCACATCTGTTCTCAAAACAATGATGTTCATCAGACAATGTGATTCTAACGAATAAATAAATAAATAAATAACTAGGGAACTAATCTCAAATAATTTACAGATGTTTGATGACCAAAGTTTTGATGTAGGCTTAAAAAAAATTATCTTAATAAATTACTATGGTATCATAAAAACTTGACACTGGCAAAAATGATTTCAATAGAGACACTGATGTCATAAATAATTGAAGACGAAGAAGAAAAAGCCATCTGAGAAATAGGGGAAATAACTATTTTCAAATTGTCATACTTTGTTGTCATATTAGTGATTATATTCTCTTTGATATAGACAGGAAAGATTGAAGCATGATTTAGAGAAATACTTGTAAGCAAAACCGAACAGGCTGAAACCACTAAAAGAAAGAATAATCTAAAAATATAAAACAATGTCTGCTAATGTGTTCCATTGATATAACTGGAATTACGAAATGGGAGGAATATTCGACTTTCTGCCTAAAGTTGACCGATGTTGCTTTTGCACCAGAAACATGAAAGTGGCTTGTCTGCTCATTGATATTTGGAGTATGGTGAGATCTTTTTGAATGTAGAGAAAAATGAAAACACGTAGAGATCCGTGGTCTCTGCCTACACCAACGGGAAACTGGCATAATTTTATGTATGTATGAAGACACGATGCTGGAGCAGGATATTTTTTTTATTCGATAGCTGGTATTTGATTTAAGATGAGCAGTAGCCGTCCCAAAATCATGGTTTCAAATTCATCCAACTTTGACATATAGCTTAAGCTACTTCCGCCCGCAGCTTCGCCCGTGTGAAAAACATAAACAAATCTATCCCCCGAAGACCTTAAATTTTTCCGGGATAAAGAGTAGCCTGTATGCCTATAGTATCCAGACTATAATCTATATCTGTGCCAAATTTCATCCAGATCCGTTCAGCCGTTTCCACGTGAAAGAGTAACAAATATATATCCACACATTCTTACAAACTTTCGCGTTTATAATATTAGTAGGATTAGTGTGATAAGTGTAATTTCTTGTCCAGTTTGCCACATGCCAAGAGTTCAGAATGTTACTCTGGCCAGCGTGCGAATCACAGTACGAACCTTCAGCAGGCAAAATGCATGGTTCACTGACTGTCGTCAAGTGGATATTGTTTGCAGTGAACCTTTTTCTGATCTCCAGCAGCTTTGCGTACCTCCTAGGTATTTTTATGGTAAGTAAATTCAACAGAAATTTATCTCAAAACACGTAGTTACCAAGAGAAGTGATTGCATTCCTAGTTCTAGTTTGGACAACTTCGATGGCTGAGACGCGAAAGGCAGGATGACTCCCGCGGCGGGATAAATGTTTGCATGTTCTGCAAATATTTCTTTCGTGTCTGTGATGTTGTGGTACCATGCTACTCGTTGTTTCTTATACCCGCGATACGGGGAACCCTGTTTGGGCTCTGAACTATTTAACTGTTGGAGTGTTATTATTATTTCTAGTACTAAATTCAGCGTTGCATTAAATAATTTATTTTTTCTTTTTTGCAGTCTTTTCCCATAACAGCAGACGTGTTCATATGTTTTGGGATCTTATCTTCCGTAATATCAATGATTTTCGCAGTAATGGTCGCAGTGCAAATGGTATTTGCAAAATGTACAAACCCTAGTGATGTCCTGTGCATATTCATTTTTATTTTACGTAAGTTTCATCAAAAATATCTTATACCTTTAAACGAGCAATTCGACGTCGTTTACCAATAAAAAAATCCAGGTACTATTTATTAAAAGCGCAACTCTACTAAACAATACTTTTTGAGGATGTTTAGACTTTTGTGACAAAACCGTATCACGACTGAACCAATTTGTGTGTAAGCAACTAATTTTAGAAGGTATGGTTTACTTTTAATTCGTTCTGAACATGTAGGCTACTTTTGTCCGAGTACCGGCAAGTGAAATCGCTGACGGATGCTAGTTTTCACTTGTGCAATTTATTTTGTTTCAGTGTGGAGCTACTTCATCATAATAGTGAACTCGTACCGAGACAACATGTAGCTTTATCATAATAGTTAATTGAAAGTAAATAAAAATAGATTATTAAAAATATTATTATTTTCAATTTATGCCTAAATAATAGATTAAAATAGGATCGTAAATAAATTACTTTGTTATGTAGTACAACAGCAGCCAAATAATTTTAATATTTTCAGCATTTTTTAAAGATAATAAATATAGCTGAATTTATAACTAGCTCTCAGCCACTCGTGGTAAAACTAAGACCATCAATAATTCTAACACGTGAAAACTCTTTAGTTATTGTGAAAACCGCAAAGGGCTGCAAACGAGGTGTGACATTCTATCTACTGACGGAAATGCTGCGCTACCTCACACCGCTCTCGGCATCGAACAACTCACCATCACTATTCACTAGTCACCATCAAACATCGGTAGATCTGTGGCAATTACAGCCACAGAAACCATAACCATAAGAAGGTTATATTTGTTCTCAACAGTTCTTCTGGTTTTCTGTGGTTTTCTTTGATAATAATTTACAGAGCGTCAATATTTTGTTTGCTTGGTTTTCTGAATAACTTATCTTTGGTTTTAGTAGGTACGTAGGTACTACTCATTTTCCATGCATCATGGTAAACGTAGTGGTTATATTCTCTTTGCATCATGGATGTGCCTTTACTGTTTTACAAAATATTTTTATAATTAAAGTTGTATTTTTAAGAAATGTCTATTATAGATAATCTTCCAACGGTTGATAAGTGCTGCATATGTTTCAATCTCAAATGGGGCACCATTTTTATTGCTATAATAGGCATTGTAAGTATTTTTCATATCAATTTCATCAATTTGTTTACCTTATTGATTCTCATGGTAAAAATACATGGGTTACTATATTCCTGGTAAAATTAAATGGATAAAACGCAACGCAAATAGCAATCCACATAGCTTTTTTAAACCCTCTAAATTTCGTATTTCTTTCAGCTTTCACTGGGAATTGGAGCTTACTCGTCCTACAGTAGACCGTGTTACGACAAAAATGCCTTGCAGGATTTCATTAACTATTTTTCATTCGTTGTTCTTGCCATTCAAATTATGGTTTTCGTCACTAGCATCATATTAATATACGGAGTAATAGCGGTGAGGCTGCACGTTTTATGTTAGCTTCTGCATTGATCAACTCACGGTTTTACGTGAATTATTATTTAGTATTGTTCACCTCAGGCAATGTGAGCGATACAAACAAATAAAGTGAGATGTCCTTGTAATTACTTCCCTAGTAGATTGTTACTTTCATGGAGAATTTGTTTAATTTTTAAGACGTTAGGTAGTATTTTTGCATTAAATTACGATAATAAATTTCTAAAATTATTATTATTTTATTTTCAGAAAAAGCCAAAAACTGCAACATGGTTTATTTACGCGGTTCTGATCTCAATCGCCGTATTTTTAGTGTTTTTTGTCATTTCACTAATAGCTGGTTTTACAAGCAGCAAATGTTCGTTTCCTCTCATCGACGTTGTTTCAGCTGTCATACGTACTCTTGGTAAGAAACAGGCAAAATACATAAAACATAAATATCGGTGGGCCATTTCATACAACGCCATCTAGCTTCAATCTAAGCACGTTTGTGTTATGGGAACCAGATAGGTGACAGATTATTTTTTGTAAATACATATGTACATAGAATACACAATAACACCCAAACATTATGTGTACTTATCACAAATTTTTGTCCTGGGTAGAAATTGAACCAAGAACTCGGGCAATTAAATTACCGGTCGAGGCCAGTCAATTATAATACAGACTGTAATATTTTAATAGAGCAAAGGCAGGCAACTACCTATAGAACTACATATTTCAGTTACAAACAAATAGTCGAGTCCTATCATATGAAGATAATTTAGCGTATTCTCATGTCAAAAAGTTTTTTTTTATGAGTAAGTAGGTATTTTTAGTTTAACATGTTAACTGATGTTTCTTTGCTACAGTTTGGATCTACTTTGCAATGGTAGTGAAAAGTTATCAAGAAGAAATGTAACCACTCAATCAGTTTATAGAAATATTTTGAAGAAAGTGTTCAATTATTTACCATAATAAAGTATTATACTTCAGTTCAGTCTTTTTTTTTATCATCATTACCGCGATAACATACTTAATAAGTGTATACATACCTAGGTAAATCATAATGTATCCGTAGATAGGGAGAAACGTTTTATTTTATATAGGGGACTTCACAAAATAATAATCTAAAACCATAACTCAGCCTTGGTTTTATTATAGGATTCCTTAGATTTTGTCAAAGCGGCCGCTTCTCATTAAGTCTGGATCCTGGCATCATCATTAATGTCACTCCATCTGAGGATTTAATTATGGAGAACCTCCGGCGAGCGAAAAGGGTTACAACGCTACAGTGGAACGAACTGTGAGACTCTTGGAAAGTAATAAAAGCATTGCTGTGTTCAGTCTTGAAAAGGAGAATACTATAAGTATATTATACTATTCCAAGCTCAAAACTATTTAAGTATAAGCTATATCTAATTTTATACTAAAAACATCTTGCGACCTTTCATATTTTTATATACGTGTAAATGTAGGTAGTAAAAACACTCAGCCAGCAACTCACGTACCTACCTAAATAAACACTTATGACAATGTGTGCTCATGGTAAAGCTTAATTATACAAAACAAAAACACAAACATTACACTTGCATGCCAAAAAATCGGTCAACTACGGAATCTCAGATTTGGTACGTTATAAATCTAAAACGATATTAATGGTACAAAGAAACATGTTTCGAATTTTATAAGATAGATGGAAAAATAAGGTTTTATAAAATGCATTGATTGTGTATTTAGCGAAGGTTTCCTACATAACAGGCATACAAAGAAAAGCAGTTTTAATGTTTGTGTTCATGTTATTGTGTTCGGAAATGGAACGTACAGGGTGGGTCGATTTTTCGCACGCAAGTGTATGTATATAACTGCAAACGAAACTTTTTTATGAGGTTTTGGGTAAGAAAAAAGATTTGGTAAAGAATAAGTAATCTACACTCGTAAGAACAACGCCAAGAAAAAGTGAAACCCTGTGTCTGATAAAAGAAAGGGCGTGAGTAGAGTAATAACACAAATCAGCGTATTATAGGATAATTATCAATTCACCCATATTATCTCCGAAGCTACTGAACGGTTTTTAATGTTGTTTTCACAGGTGTACAGAGAATAATAGATGGAAGCAGAATATGGGTTTTGTATATGGCATTAAAATCGGATGTAAAAATTAAGTTATAGTCATGCGAACGAAGTCGCTAGCAACAACTTGTAACTTTATAAGACAGCAGATAATTAAACAAGAGTAAAGTCCAATTCTAAAACGATTCTCTCAGTTTTATTGCACTTGAAGTGAACACGTGACATGAACATTGATCCCTGCCTTTTGAATTCTGGTTACTGAGATAAGCCTTCAATTTAGCTTTGAGAAGACATGATTAGAGCCTTATTTTTACAATAGCTTCTTTAGTTTTGTTCAAAGTGTTGAAAACAACGTGGATTTTATAGTACAGCTAAATAGCCACCAGCAACAATTTTCATCTAGTAGGTAGGGGTAGATCAGTCTAAAAATGCACGCCCCTCCAATGTATTTCCAATGTATTTACCTGTACATGAGGTACAAGTACAAGTGGAGAGGCGTGCATTTTTAGACTGAATCATCTCTACGAGTATTTGCTGGATTTTATCATTGAATCATCGTGCATTTTCATAAGGTCACCTTGCCATGGTAAAAGTAGATATGAGTCATGTATTATTTCAAGCCAAAATAAAACCCTGACTCCCAATCGGCATCCTTTTTGTAACTAACATAAATGGTAATTTTAAAATTGGCCTTACTAAAAGACAAACCTATTACTCTGAAGGACGGTAAAGGTCCCTGCCGTCCCTCAGGAGTTATTCATAACGGACATAAAACAGCCCTTACTGTGATATAAGAAAATATTTTACTTGTAAAGGAAATTCAGGGTCTCAACAAACATTTATGATAGGTAAGTACCTACTACATTCATTGGTAACCATAAAACGCCGCATTTTCCGAGTTCTTGACCCAAGTTTCCAAGTAATCCAATTCAATTGACCAATTGTAAATTTCTAGCCTGAGTATTAGAAAAAAACTAATCCTTGGAGACTACATAGTTTTTTTCGGAAACCGACAGCGGTTGAATGCCGTCGGACAAACGCCATCGGATTGTAAGAAGCGCCAAGTACCTAAGTATTAAAATTATTATTGGATACAAATCTATCGCCAGATTAAAGTAGCACAAAATAGAATATCAAATCTAACAATTGGATTTGTTTACTGGATAAGAGTGGGGCAGGGCATGTTAAAAAATAACAGTTTATTTAGGTATACCTTTCCCAAGAACCAATGTATAAATGTATTTTAAGAATAAATGCCTCTACCCAGAATATTAAATGTAATATAACACGCTTGTAATATTGCATGATACATACTTTTTGATGTTATATTACTTTACTTATCCATTTAGAATAATAATAAACTTAGTACATACTGATAAATAAATATCTGGGTTTAGTAACTTACTTTGTAAAAAAACTACATTAAGCCTTTATCTAGATAATAAAATTTATCTTTTAAATTTGTTTCATCAAAACTCACTAATGTTGCTTAAAATAAATCGAAATAAAGACCTTTCTATGTAGGTCTATATCTGGGATCTACACTTTTACATGTAGGTATTTACCTAGCCATTCGTTTATTCTGTCTAGAGCTCAACATGTTCCAAAAAAGTGATAGCAAAGAATAATATAGGTATTTATACCAGAGAGTAGATTAGGTAGAAGTTTCCAATTCGCTACTTTGGTCTACCGAGATAAATCTTTACCTATCTTATTAGACCAATGGAGCAGCAACGCCATCTATTCGCTAATCGAGTTAAAAACCCAAACCGAACAGCGCATGCTCAAACAAAAATGGCCGCCGCGATCAATAGGATGCCACCCTATCTCACCCCACTCTCATCATATTATCATCGGTCGAAGGAAAAGACTCCTTGATTTCATAGAAATAAGATCTAAAGGAAACAATAGATAAATCTTGACTGTATCTTTTGTTTGCATAGGTACCTATTTATGGTGGATCTTTTGGTAGTGAGGCAGGAAAATACCTATTACTGGCATTGCGGGTAAAGCTGAAAACGTGGATTGCTTACTTCGTGTATACAATGCAAAATATAAACTCACAGATATATGTAGTAGGTGTATGTGTAGTAGGTAGAATAGGTATATGTAGTACCCACCTACCTTCTTGCCTTTATAATACTCACTATTATGTTCAAATATGCTAAAACAGTATTTGGACAATTTTTTTACTAAGTAGGTACCTCCTAAGTAATTCTCAAGGGTGTTGATTGACATCAATAAATTTTTTTTGTGTCTGAGATTGAGCCTGATGTAGTGTATTTTTTCTTTAGATCATACAAATTATACAAAATATAAATACACACCAGGAACAAATAAAACTTGTTATAGATAAAATAAAAATTACTTACTACTGTAAACACCACATAAAAGTAAGAACTGAATACAAAGATGGCCTTGTGTAAAAAGTTCAACAATATTAATTAATTTATTTATATATAAATAGTTTGAAATAAGTTTGTTCTAAGGTCTGTGAGGTACTAAATAACTTCCTAGAAAGATTTTATAAAATAATGGGTAATTTTTTATTGTAACCTAAATTTTAGAAACAGTATAAAATTGCATAAACTTAAAAATAAAAAATCCATAAGAAACACATTTTTAATTATAAATAAAATATTAAAAAGGTTGCTAGGTAGTTACTATAATTATGACATAACATTCTGAATACGGATTATGACTCCGTAGCGAATGCTACGCATGCCGTAGCGACTCGTAGCGGTCTAACAGCGCCATCTCTTAGGAGATAGTGGCATTCTTTTCTTCTACACTTTTTAGTAGCAGTACTAGCGACATCTCTTTCAAAGATTGGATACTATTTTGTTGAGTATCATACAAAAAGCACTCTCCTTAATATTTAAGCTTCCACTCGTCAACGCACTGAGTGTGTAGTTACACCGATAAAAAATAGGTGTCAGCAATTCTAACATCTATTATGTCAAAATGCCATAAAACCAAAAATTGGGTTTGCTTGGGTCCAAATAATATGTATACCTACTTATAAGTAAATAATCATATTAATTATTATGTATTAAATTTAGTAACTTGTATAATTAATAATACTTACCTACCTACCTATTTTCTAGTAAGTAAGTAAATACCTATGGTAAATAGTGAAATATTAGCTATTTTAATTAGGTTGATTTTTTATTATTTTATTTTTTTAGTCAGATTATATCAATATAGTACCTACGTATAAGCATACCTATAGGTACATACTATACTAGGTTAAGTGTCTACAGGTAGGTAGGCAGGTAGGTAGGTAGGTAGGTACGTAGGTACAAAAAATTAAACAACCTGAAACACGAAACATATAACTACTAAGAATAGTTGTAGGTACCATAAGTAAATAGGTTCATTATATTTTGAAAAATAGAATACCTACCATACCAATACTAGAATGAGTAGGTACCTACCTACCTGACTCCACATGGTTGCCCAGGCAACTTACGAGAAATCAAAAATGGAATATCACCGCCAAATCTTATTGGTTGAATTAGGCGCCATTTGCGAAGGGCCGGTATCTCCAAACCACGCCCACACTCGCAGCCGAAATGTGCCCGCCTCTGTTCCACTGCCATGTTGGCTACTGTCACATTTTGACATTTAGGGCGGAGCGTAGGCTGTAACCCGACCAAATTGAGTGAGCGCAGTTTTCTTCGTATGTTTGAAGAATATGAGTGTCTTTTGATTTAGTCGTATAATATAAAGATGCGATTTACGCTACATTCAAGAGCTACCATTTTTGTAGGTGGTTGGTTTCGGCGTGTGATTGGAATAAGAACCCAAATGGTACTAATATTTATTCTGTGCCAAGACGGATGTATCGTGAGGGTCGGGTGTGGTCCATGCTTTATTTTTAATAATTTGAGCTGCCTATTGAATAAGTTCAAGTATTCAAGTTCAAGTAAGGTATCTACCTACTTCTTATACCTACCTATAGTGGGTAGAATGTAGATACAATCTTAATACCTACCTACCTACTAAGCTACCTACATTTTAGATAGATAGGTACATCTCATTTAATTTTCTATGTGGTAGGCAAGTTTACCATACTACTTTTAACATTGGCCCATTTAATAAATATAAATAAGCTACCTTTACCTAAATAGGTAACAAAGCCGACTGTAAAACAAACAGATATAGGGTAAAGTTATTATGCCAATTCATGAAAACCGGTGAATTATTATATTTTGCATTTTATATAAAAACTAACGACCAAAGCCTTTGCACGGGTAGTATTTCTATATTTTTTAATAAAAGCCTATGTTACTCGCTGATAATGTATGTAGATTCCATAGATAAAAAAAACGGTTTAGTCGGCACCTACCTACGTAATGTGTTTATCCATTACAAAAATGTCTTTTTAGCAGCAGTTTTCATGCGATACCGAGGTAGAAAAATAAACAATTGTTATAATATGTATATGTATAATGTATATGTACTAACTTTAGTTAGTTATCATGAACCAACTGAGACGTTATTTAGGGTGTAATTTTTTTCCAGGCTGTTTTTTTTTTAATTTTTTATTAGTCTATTCGCTGAGCGAATAGACGTAAAGACTAATTTGCTATAGGTAATCATTTTTCAGGCTATGTTGTTCAAGAGAATATTTTTACCGAGGGTTGTGAGTGAAGCTGTAAATTTTCATACAAAAAGCGATAACGTTTTGCTCCCCTTTAACTTAGTCCAATATTTATATTTTTTGAAAATGTTGTAGTTACAACGAAAAACTAGGCTTGTACGTTTTTATTTTAAAGAAATATTGTTTAACATAAAAGTTATTAACATATTATATTATCCATATTTTTTATAAAATAAATAATATCTATATTAGGGTATTTAGATCCATAACTTTTTTGATAAGCAATATTTCTTTAAAATGAAAACGTACAAGCCTAGTTTTTCGATATTTCTACAACATTTCAAAATATTGGTCTAAGTGAAAGGGGAGCAAAAGGTTGGCTTTTTGTATGAAAATTTACAACTTCACAATCCTCTTAACGTAATAAGTAGGTAGGTATCTAAGTATTTCTTTACCAGGTATTCAACAATATTGTAGAGTAGGTACCTAAGTGTCGTATGATGAAACACCCAATTACCTACATACAAAATTACCTAGGTAGAGGTAGATCAGTCTAAAAATGCACGCCCCTCCAATGTACTTATTTGCTACTCTATTTCCTCTACATACGGTACAAGTACAAGTGGAGGGACGTGCATTTTTAGATTGAAACATCTTCTACCTACATTTTTTTATAGTCATACGATCATAGCTTTGGGTCTGATGGGAGTACCTACCTAAGGCTACCAAAGTTAACTTAATCTTTTACCATATTTACCACCATTATACTTAAAACATAATATATTTTATATCCTACCTTGGTACTAGTATATTTAACAAGTAAAACTTGTAGTAGGTAGTTACTACTTAAGTACCTTTTCAAAAGGATTGTCCAAGGGTAACCTCCACCAAATTTTATCGAAGCACCACCTTCATTTACAAAAATTAGGTATCAACTAATAAAATACCCTACAATTTCTACTATCAGAGACTCGTAGCCATTAAAATAGCATACCAACATACCACGGAGTATCTACAGCACACAACAACTCCCGGCGATTACGTACGCAGACAGTAGCTCGACTCGGTCGTCCAACTTAATTTCTCGCTTAGTTAACTTTACTGCCCAACGCTGATTGGATATTGATTAGATTCCACCGTTTCACTCTTCAAATCGTGAATCGTTTTTTTTAAAACACCATGTACTTTACACTCGCTACATTAACGTAATTACCTAGCTATTTTACTACGGCTATTGATTAAATAAAACAACCATTAACGTTTTTAAATCGAATCGTTGAACGGTTTAGCTGTAAAGTTGGTTTTATTTTTTGGTGCAACATGACAATTGCATCGACTTTTTTATTTAGAATTCATTACCTACATCTCTTTCTGTTGTGGATCTTTTCTGTAATCTATTTTTTTTATAAATCAATGCAAGAGACGTACTTTTTTAAGAACCCCTCTGGATACTAGTAATTAGAAGTACCTACTTACTGAGTTTTAGATTCAGGGCCATATGACTTTACCTATCTTATAAAGAACTGTTCCAACAGTTGTTTAAACAACATCAATGGTCGATCGAATGAAATGAAATATAAATAAAGTAGACTTTGTATTCATAATCCAAACGAGCAAAGCATTCGAATATAAAACAGTAACAATAACAACAAATCGTAAACGCTACTCAAGTGGACGTTTAAGAATTGACCTCCCGCCTTCAAAATGAGTTTACTGCCTGAGTTGCGCAACTCGCTGGGATTTCTCGTTCTAATCTACTACTTGGGTGTCTAGTTTTATGTCGAGGAGTAATAAACTACATGTCTCTGAATCGCGTTCTATCATACAAATATTAGAACCTTATGAACCTTATCTCTATTGGAACAAAGTTGAATTTTAAATTGAGATAACGTTGAGTAGCGAACACGTGGGTGAATCAAGATGCTTGGCTATTATTAGTTTACAGCCACTGTCATTCATTTAGCGAACCCTGTTTGATAGATGGAATAAATACAAGGTAACGTAGCTCATCATAGTTACTCCATTACTTGTGTATGAAAATATTCAATTTATATTCTGATTAATGCGACGAGAAAAACTTTGCACCCGGCGTTTTTAAGGTATAAAATGAAAATCTTAAGAAGTTTCATCAGGTCATGTGTCTGTTTGTCCGTTAGACCCTTATTACAGCCGTTATTCTACTTTAGAGCCGAAGAGTAAACTGCCGTTTGTACCTCCCTGAAAAGTTGTAAAATCTAAATAGTTTTATCATACCTGTATGATGTTAGATTTATTGTGTTAAACTTTTAAAAAAAAAACCTCATGAGGGGAAAAGTATCAGATTCATTATTTAGTAAGTCTGACTAAATAATGATAAAACAGACCGGTTTGTAAACCTTATAGAAATAGGAAAACTCCACCCTAAAATATTTTCGTTTAGTTCAACTGTTTTGGTACCACCACTAATCTAATTCTAAAACTAGTTCTACTCCTAACAGATTTCTGAAGCTTATTTCCATATGCTCTTTGATCGAAATTAATAATATAAGATATTATTTTATATCTGGAATATCAATTTTTTAACTGACAGAAAAATATTCATGGCCATCTAAAGTTTTGGAGCAATATCAAGGAGCGCGTTGAACTCTTTTCTATGTAGGTAGGTAATACTTAGGTAATGTTTTAATGTCTTTATTCTATCAAAACAAATTTGTTATTACGTAGTAGCTCTTTCCCGCGGCATTACATACGTTCTTCCGTGATACTTATATAAAAATAAGCTTGGAAAATAATTGTATTTTTCACCGATGAATTCCGACGGCTTTGTTTTTCAAACCTATTCATTTTGACTGAACTGTTTGAACTGGTTTCTTGAAGAAATGAAGTGAGGTAGGTTTTATAAATGATTTTTTCGGTAGGTACTCAATATAAATAATCAAGTCTAGTTTTTAAATAGGGTTGAGTATCGCCTAAGCTCATACTGAAATCAGGATTTATTCAAAATCGAATGAAAAGGGTTTAAAATAAAATATTTAAGGTGACGTCATGAACTTAAATCAAATTTGCAAGAAATTACACTAGTTTACAGCATTAATTCAAGTTGAGAAATGAACTGAATCATAAATTATCATTATTAGGTTACCATTAGGTATTGTAAAATATCCTATAAGATTTTTTCATTTTCAGATTATATTCATAAATAAAACCTTACGTTATTTTAAATACCTATTAATTTTAACTAGATGTAGCTATGGTATTGACAATTATATATTAAACAATTCCGAAGGTCCTAGTTACGGAAGTGAGTCAACAATGCTATCGCTAAGCACAACTGTTCCCACAGTAACTCACGGCTAAGGTCAAACACAATCACAACAAAACAAAAGAAACGCAAGTCCTTAACTAAACCGCATTTGAACCTTCGAATTCACAGACCAACACAAAAGGGCTCACAACTTCACAACTTTTCTGTTTGTCCACAAACAAGCGGCATTCAAAAGCAATTACCACTTACCTGCGACACGCGATCACAGATTTATAGTCGATAAACTGGTATCATCACTTTTACAGTGTTGTAAATTAATTATGTGCACTATTTTAGGTACGGTACGGTAGGCCATGCGGCCTCACGCGGCGGTGTCGGCGAACGGTATGGCGGCTGGGCGGGCGGAGCTACGGCTGGCTCCGCACGCTGCGCTGACTCACTTGCTGGCTGCCGGCCGCTGCGCCGCGCATCTCCACCGACACCCGGCCAACATCGACCCCTTATTTCTTCAAGTTTTTTATTATTTACGCGTCGTTTGCAGGTAATGACGCTTTGTGCTTTCAGTTATTGACTATTATCGACGATTGTTCTGGTTTGATGAGTAATTTTGTGTTGATGTATCGATTTTAAATTCGTTAATCATTTTACCGAAACTTTTTGATCAGGGAGCAACAGCTGAGAAATTATTATTATTATATATTATAATTATTATTCTTAGAAAATTTTTGAGATATTTTAAAGGTAGTTGAAATAGCTTAGTTCAAAAGATAAACACACCTTCGAATACTTAACGATAGGATACATATATAGGTAATAGTTAAACTCGAAACAAAGTTTTCGAATACGAAGCAATCCAAAATACAACAGTTCTTTCGTTCCCGTTATATAAAAGTAAAGTATACACAATTAAACCATATTTATATAAATGATCTGATAAGGAATATTTAAAGGTAGGCTTCGTATTCACCTAAGAGTTACAATATTATGCAGTGCCATAAAGAACTGCTCAGTATATCGTAAGGATTATAATATTATACCACGTAAGTACCTAACTCAGAACACTCACTGCACGATTATGGAGGCACAGGGGGAGATATTAGTATAATGTATACACTTAAATAGGTATCTTAAAGTCTAAGGTATTGCATAGGTAAATGTCCACACCTCTCTGATTGCTCTTTGATTTAATAATCTAAGCCATGGAAGTATTCGATAACAAATTCTTATTTAACCGCGTAAAACCCAAATAGAAAAGAGTAGGAATAATTATATTCCACCAATATATAATATTTATTTTTTATTTATTTTTGCGTACATATGAACAGACTGTTCATGCTGTTCATACCAATGCATAGTACATATATTCAAAGGAATGCAGGATGCTTGTTCACACTCTTAGCTCCAATAGAATGCTCTCTGCGTAATGACCACACGCAGAATCGTCAGACTTTTATGGTACACACGTTGTTTAATTTAAATTGTATATTTAATGTGAATGCAATACGCGTTTGTTTAATTAATGGAATAAAATAAAAAAATCTAAAGGGGTTGTATTTATTATTCTTATAATCTAGCTACCTATATTGTAATACTTAGTAGATTAGTAATATTTAATATTTTTGGACAGTTTTGAGTGTTACTTAGTATCATGTTATGAATAGGAACACACAAGAGTTGAAACAAATGCCTTGTTACATATGAATATGAATGGATATAGAGTTAGAGTAGGCCAAAGAAGGTATGTGTGGGATAAGTTGAAAATGATAAAATATGAGTAAAGTAAAGAGTGATTATTGAGATGAAAGATGATAGATACATGCTGTGCTCACACATACTTCCCACATACAAAAGGGCAAAACGATGATGATTAGCCGTTTTCATTTTTGCTCTGAAGATTCTAGTTTAATCAAGGGTTGATGGTAATTAGTGATATTATTATTACCAGGCCAACCATGCAGCATATACAGCAGCGAAAGAGTAAATTGGAACATAATTATCTAATACTAGACATAATTATTACACGTTGCCAACTATTACCAGATTAGGTAAGTATGTATTTTTGTCTTTTTGTCCTGTAATTTAATTTACTTCAGTACCCTAGAAACTTAAAATCAGTAATGCTTGGAGACAATATATCTAAACGTACTGACTCGCAATATCATGTGCTGTGATATTGTCAAAATAATCCGCAGATACTTTTAGTATGGTTATGGTGTAATAGTTTTGGTGTTTGATCTCGCGAAGGATATTTGGTATATTAAACTACATTTTTTGTATATACCTATATAAAATATGAAAAAAACGATAGCTGGCACTTATAAAAATGTATTGTGTAATAAAATGTACTTTTTTGTTCACTGCTGTATAAAGTGCGTTGGTTTAACTAAAATTTTAATTGTGCTACAATTATGATTATTCGGCCCAGTGCTACTTGGTTTAATGTAATGTAATGATATTGAGGCTTTGAAACGGAAAAGATGTTATCTTTTACGCGGCAGAACCTCTTAGATGGTGTTTATTCACTTTTAATAGCGAGCTTTTGTTATAATGGTCTAATGATGGAGCCACAGTTCACTTAATTATTTTATAGATGTGTTGTAAGCCAACAAAATTATTTTAGTGTAGGTACCATTATTTTGCCACGTCTTTGTAGGCATATAATATACATAATATTAGTTTTTAAAAACGTTAGATTATAAACTCGAATAATGCTCGTACATTACAACTCTCGGTTATTGCAGTGGCACATTGAAATAATGACTGAACATGATTTGGATTCGGTTCTGTTCTTTTTTGAATTTCTTTTGTGTAATTTGATTGTAAGCTTGCCTGCGTAATATAAATTAATATATAAAAATACGGTGCTATGTAGGTAAGACCAACGAAGGACGTTACTATAGCATAAAGCTGAAAGACTTATTTATTTTAGGATTTATTCTTTGTATATGTGACTTAAACTAAACTTAGATCTACTTATTTATAACGATGCACCAACTCGAAAAATTAAATGATCATGAGATCATATTGTGACACGTTCAAATGTACAATATATTTTTTAAACATCTTTTAGCAAATGTCTTATATCACGTTTGACTTTAACTCTTGGGCACTAACTAGGTTTACAGAGTCCATGCAAACAGCCTCTGAGCACCTTAATTCTTTCATCACACTAATTTGAAATGAAAAATAATGAAGAAAAGAAGAAAGCTATTACACTGTGTAGTAAGAAGGTACAATGTACAGCAACCGACAACAACGACGGAAGTTCTAACTCCGTATTTCTTATATTATATACTTATATATAGATATTATACCTACCTAGTTTGCACAGTCAGCAAGCGAGACAAGCGCGTGCTACATTCCTTTGCTGTTGACTTGGTGAGCCGACACAGAGTTACTTGCAAACCTACCAGGCATACGGACAGAAAAAACAATGTATTCTCTGATCCGCTTCGAAAGCCTTTGATCATTTACTCTTAGATAACTATTCCATCAAAGTTGTATTAACGCAAAAGGTCCAAGAAAAAATACCTACAATACAACACATTCTGACATTCTCATTCATGAGCTTTCTTGATTTTGTTTTTGTATTTTTTTTTTGTTTTTTATTTTAATGTTTGTGATAAAACTTTTATGTAGTAGTAGCTTTTTAAAAAAACAAAAACATGATCACGACTGTAATCTCCAGGGCTCGGTAGATCTGTCCATACCTCAAGTGACTTAGATCTTTGAGGATATAATTATAATTGAATAACGGGTATTTATCACGTACCTATTTTGTTTTTATTCCCGACGTTTCGAACACATTACAGCGTTCGTGGTCGCGGGCAGACTGGAGCATATTGCAGCAGTCAAAAATAGGCAAATCAACAAGTCAGCGATAGCAGAACACCTGCTGGACTCAGGAACGAACCATTGGATTGAGCTCCATGATCCTAAGGTTCTCTCCAGTGAACGCCATTATTATAAAAGGATAGTCCGAGAAGCGATTGAGATCAGGAAACACCCGAAAAACTTTAATCGTGAGGATGGTTTCCGGCTCTCGGCCTCGTGGAATCTAGTTATTAATAAATGTGTGCGTCGTGACCAAATAGGTACGTGATAAATACCCGTTATTCAATTATAATTATGTCATCAAATCACGGAAGTTTAAAAACTTTGAGGATATGTAAAGAAGATTGTCAGAGGTATGTCCTACATGACAATTGTTACATTCCCACATTTTGCACAGTAGTTAGTATTCTGTACGTGACAGGTTGCAAGCCCATCGCCGCTTATAAGATTACTAACGTATGACACACACCTTAGATTTTTTGTTTTAGGGTATGCCGGTTTCGTCACGATGTTTTCCTTCACCGTTTAAGAGCACTGGCATTGCGCACATAATTTTTTCGAATAGAAAAACTCATCGGTGCGCGACTACGACCTTTGGATTGTGAGGCAGAGGTGCTACCACTACACCACCAGCGCTTGCTAAAGGTTGTAGCTTGTATTGTAATTTTAAGTTATTCTTATTAGCTGGTTTTACCAGCTGTACTCCACTTGTGAGGCGATAGCCCGGCTGTTTGCAAAGTGCACCGCTAATTGCAGGCCGACGTCGCACCTCCATCGGCCGGTAATGGTTACATTATAAGCAGGAGTCAATACCTACCTGTTAGGTAGGTTACAACACTGTAGGAAGTGTATTTTCTGCGGATTTCTTAAAACCTTTGCTACAGGATTTTATATATTACCACCATAACTTAGGCCTTCGTTTTATTTTTACTATAAAAGATTACATTTTTAAGCTTCGGCTGTTTCGGCTTGGCGATGAATCAATCCTGAGTCAGTCAAGTTAATAAATTGTTGGGTAGGTACAGATTATTCGTTCAGCGAATATTAATCTTATTTAATCTCTTTATTACTATTAATTTGATTTATCAAACACTTTCGTTTCAAATTGCATAGTATTACTGAGAACTTTGTGAAATTTCTATTTGCAGTTTATTAAAAACCAGTTCTCCAGAACTGAAAGGCACAGTTTTTTCTACCTTAGTTTTAAGTCAAGATAAAGATTTCCGTTTTGGTTTTTCAATAACTCTTACAGTATGTGTTACATAAATAGATAACTATTTCTCTCTTTTCTGGTGCTATTTTAATGAAAACCTCGCTTTAGTTTATGTACAATTTAGTATTATTTTAATTACAATTTACAAAAACATATCTTGTGTACAATCAAGAACGAGTTCTTCACTCACTAGTTCATAATTTAGATAAGTACTTGTTTTAGAGTAATAGACGTTTCCAACTCGTGTCTCAATCCTATGCAAAAACGAGAAGGTTGCAGTTGGCGAAGCTCCCACTCATCCGTAATTCAGAGATTCGTCTCACCCGTTCCCAATCGCAAGTAATTTTGTACGAAGTGGATTGTTTTTCCTCGGTTCCCGATTGGATTTATCTCAAGTTTTACGGCGTCTCGCATCCCTGTCGTAAACTTTTATTCCGGCCGGCTACCGCTCTAGCTGTAGATACAGTTCGGTGACATTCTTGGAATCTTTGGAATATTTTAATCTAAAAATGTCGTGTCAATAAAGTTTAGGATAAGGTTTTACTACTAACAGCATATTTTAACGTAACATTGATACATATACAAAAATGAATCATCGTTAGCTTATTGATTATCATCATCATCATGCATTATGTACATATATAGTTTTCTGGTAAGAAACTTTGTACGTGATTGACGACTAGAGTTGGCAAGAAGAGTATCTATCTTTTAGATAAAAAAGATTCAAAAAAATATGTATTCAATTAACCTACGATCAAACCCACACTATAAGCAAAAGCTCATAATTCTATAATTAAGGTCATATTGCACTCTCGCTCTCACAACTCTGAAACAACCACTTTCGGTTTTCAATGTATCCAATTCCTCCAATATCGGTAGAATATTTGTTTATAACACCCGTCACAGCAGTCTTATCAACAAAAACTCAAAGACACCGAAAACTGCGAAAAGGGTTCTTTTCAAAACAAAGCATTCGGTAGCGCTTGTAAAAACATCTTTTGCATCTCGTGACGTAAATATTTGTTCCGACAATACAAGAAAAAAACTGTTTTAAGGAAGCGTGAACATCCACAATATGTCCCCAGTTGGCTTTCACTTTCAATTTGCATTTTATTTATTTTCGGAAACCCTTTTATAAACATGCTACTGGCTGTTTTGCATAACACTAGAGGAAACAATCACTTTGTTTTGACGCCAAAAGTGAAAATAAAGTTGAAAGATTTGAAGGTGACTTGGTACGGCCAGTTGTAGATTTGGTTTCTATTGCTGTGCACGTCGTTAACATAAGTGATAAAAACATACTCCACATACAAAATAGAAGAAATATTATAACAAAGTACCAGCGAGAAGGCGATTATGGCAAACGCAGATGGCCTGTGCCAAATAAATTCCATACAGGTTGGTGAAATACAACTCAAGATCGGGCAGTCTAGAAGAATGGGTGTTGCTCAGCAGTTTGACACTAATAGATGCTGATATAATTGAAAACAAGAAGAAATCGACAAATGTGAACAGCATGAGACTGAGTTCGATTCGAAAATCTGTTTTGAAGCAACTAAGTATTCTTTCTAAGCATATAAAGTAAACATATGAAACAAGGTAAGGATACTACCCTTTATTAATAATAACCCACATAAATAATACCTGCAATCTATATGCGCGGATTAGCTGAATGGTGAGCTAATTCAATGCATCTATTTTAACCTATAAGGCCATCAATAAGGTGTGATTGAAAACAAAATTTCACTTTTACAATATAAAAAAGATCAGAAACTTATTTTGATACTGTTACTTTCGTAATCGAATAAAAACGATCAGCTGATCAGTAATATCGGTGGTTTATGATGCGTCCATAACTTCACAAATTAGTCAAACGTTAACTCCAGCTGAATTGCCTTCGGGTGCAATAAACGCTGACCGAATGATCTGAATGCAATTTAAAATATTATTCTATTTTAAAATAGATCTTATATTTATGCATCATAAAGTTCAATGTAAAAACTGTGAATTTTTGTTAGAAAAGCTCTTTTGAGTTTTAAAACAAGCTGAGGATCTGTTAATAAGTCGGATACACACGGTATGTTTGCATGTGTTGTTACATCACTTGGCTCGGCTTAGCGTGTCCAAGTTCCAATATTGAGTGTATTCATGCCTTAGCCTGGTATTTGCTCTCAAATATTAGGATATTGTTCACATTTTCGAGCGACTTGTCGGCGACTATTGAGGCACTTCGCGGTTGCTTGGAGGTGTCAATAATGCGACGGTAATTGTTTGCTAAGAATCAACAAGTTCAAAATCTTTATCAATATTTTATACATCAAATTTATCTCTACTACCAAATAAGGTTTAAAGTAACTAACTAACTATGTATTTAAAAACTTAACAATAAGCTTCTTTGTATCTAAATATCCTCTCATTTTTCTTTTTAAAACATCTGACATAAAATTAAAGCTGAACAAATAGAGCTCTGATTTGGTACACAGGGCGAACTAAAATATACTAAGTAGGTACATTACGCCTTTCGCCTATTAACAAATTCAATTAAAAAAACAGATAAGCTATTATTATTTATAAACTCATCTCCCATCCTGCCTTATCCTTGCCCAAGCGCCGTAACATCAGAATTCCAAGATTACACCAATTAAAAATTAACGTTTTTAGAATATAAAATTGTGGACTGTGGAACTGTGGAACCAGGTCAGGGGTTCCAGAGGCCATAAAGCCTGTTTTAAATTCCAAGTCAGCTGTGCCACGACTCGAATAGATGCGGTTTCGTTTATTGAGGCTCATATAACTGCGGCCAGTTCTCTACCATGCCCAGTTAGTTCGATTTCAAACACAACGGAGATAAGTCAGTTTTCAAAGTGCAAAATTGTGTGTGGTGTTCTATCAATATTAGTATGAAGGACTTTACTTGAAAATGTATTATGAACCCTACCAGGCTCGTTGGTAAAGTTTATTGGGTACCATATCTGCTCTAAAAACAGGTTGTGACAGATGAGTTCATAGATTATTATTCTGCGTTCAATTTTGAATTCCAGGGCTAAGAATCAAGTGCGTCGGTTGCCGGCTACACATAATTAAAGTACGCTGCTTCAAAAAGTAAAGTTTGTACTTGTGTATTGTAAGCTTACGTACATCGCGCTAATGGGGTATTTGAAAGACTATTGGTTTCAGTTTAATACCCAAAAACGAGTCTTTGAGAGGCAAATGTTTTACCGTCAACCAACTACCGTATTTTTACACCGGATGAGGACGGCTACTAAGACTAACTCATAATATACGACGTTACCATTTACAAAGTGGCTGTTTACTATATACCATACCGTAATTTCTCTTGATCATGAGATAGATTCTTCTTATTTTTAAAATGTATGTCTATTACTAAAGGTTGGCAGTCATCTTAT
The DNA here is from genome assembly GCA_963675405.1 of Cosmorhoe ocellata. Classification (NCBI taxonomy): domain Eukaryota; kingdom Metazoa; phylum Arthropoda; class Insecta; order Lepidoptera; family Geometridae; genus Cosmorhoe; species Cosmorhoe ocellata. The sequence goes on along the minus strand of OY776253.1, from coordinate 6,567,303 downwards.
TTTAATTTCATCTATGTCTAAACAGTTCCAAATTTTGAAATAGATCGCTATTACCACAGATTAAAAAATGGTATTACTTGAAGCAGAGTAGTTAAAATGGTTATAATTATTATCACAGGCATTACATACCTGCATTGTAAACTAGTTTCGGCCCACGGTTTTTTCAGCCTATAGGTAGATTATTCCAGATCACAGACTACTATATTCCAATATTCTTCATCCAAACCGCTTTATCATGACTGATCGACAAAAAAACATTGAACCAATCGCATTTATAATATTTTTATCTTGTACCTAAGGCTTAAAATCGTGATCTCTTGTATAATATCAGCTTTTATATAACCGGCAGCTATCCGCTTAAAATCAGGGTTTAACTAAAAGTGAAACGATCCTGATCTCAAGTGCTCGGCGCCGGCAACGTAACATGTGCTACCAATGGCACCACCTTTCCACTTGAGTGCATTTTCATGTAGGTACCTACTTATTCAAGATTGTTTTGTGCCTCTTACTTCTTTCGAGCTTATGAAACCGTTTTTAAAGCTTTTTTTTATAGAATTTCCTAAGTAGATGCTAGTTTTTGGATGAAAATGTTTGTTGGTCACCGAACTAGTTGTGTAGTAGAGTAATAAAATCATTATCATAGTGGCTGTTGACTTGGTGCCTGAATTCTCCATGTGATCTTATACCTTTAAACGATTTATATGTATATATATATATATATATATTATTGATATCTCGGAAACGGCTCCAGTGATTTTCATGAAATTTAATATGCAGAGGGTTTCGGGGGCGATAAATCGATCTAGCTAGGTTTTATTTTTAGAAAACGTCGTTTACCAATAAAAAAAACCGAGCAAAGCTCGGTCACCCAGGTACTTACAATTAAATGAGCCGCTGACTTCAATCCTTTCACCACATGGCTTGAAAGAACTAGTGTCACGCACGGTAGGATGTAAGGACAGATAAAAATGTGTCAAGGTTGTAGTAAATAAATAAATAAATAAATAATGCTGGACAATCCACACAGCATCATCTAGCCCCAAAGTAAGCTACTCAAAGCTTGTGTTATGGGTACTAGATAACTGATATATTTAATACATTATATACATAGATATATATTTTTTATTATACATAGAAAACACCCAGACCAACGGAACAAATTTCTGCAGATCATACACAAATTTGTTCCGAGGCGGGAATTGAACCCGCAACCTCTTGCGTCGCAGGTGGACTCTCGCCCGCTGCGCCACTGAGGTCGTCAAAGTAAGTAGTAATTCGAATTAATTTTCATTAAGGATGCAATAACATTTTAACATTTTAGTTTAGACGCTCTCGCATTAAGTTATCCGCGTTAGCACACTACAGCAAAGTGCCCATGCAGACATAATAATACCTACAAAATACGCCCTTAAGAATGAAAAAATCCATGCCTTAAATGTTAGATTGATTATTTATTTATCACATTTTTTATTTATTTGCAGAAACCGCTACATCACGGTAGGCAATGTTTTAGAACGATTGCTTGTTGTTTTAATTTTCAACATTTACTTGAGAACTTGTATTTTGCTATAGGTGACATTTTTCACAGTGTCTTAGAGAAAAACGTGTGTTACTGTGTTTATATTATAACAGTGCTATAATAAACAGAAGCACGAATGTAGCATTTCAATTTTTAAATTCAAATAATCTAAATATCTATCCACCTAATCGTTCCTACATAAAACAGAACACAACATTCATAATTAAAAAAACTACTTGATGAACAAACGCACTACAGAAACCAGTCCGGTTATCAAGTAGGTACTTGCTCATCAAGTAGAAGGTAGAGGGAGAAGTATATTATCAACACAAGTAGGGACAGAAGAATATGACCACTGAGAGTTGGACCTCAGATAAAATTATATTTCTTCTGAAATTCTTTCGAAATACACAAATTCGGTCTGAAAATCCCCTCAAGCATAATTTACCAAAAATGGTTAGTTAGTTCGTGGATATTTAATTTGAAGCAAAACAAAAACACCGAGTGAAACCAAATTAGTCTCCCTACAACAATCGAGATTACGATAGTAACTATACTATATCGATGCATGCAGTCAATTTGAAATCAATAGTTGATTTTTTAACATTTTTATTTAATCTTAGAGAACTTTCAAATTTTTCTAAAATAATAAAACTAAAGCTTCGGGTGGGGTATTTCATATACTTACTGGGTAAACCGACGTATCTCATTTTAATCTGGGTGGATATTTTTAAGTCGATAAATTTGGCTGTCAGGGCACATGTGTGTAGGTACGGGAGATAAGGCTTCCCGCCTCTCGGCTCGGCATAAGCCATCGTAAAATATTATCCCGGCCAAGACATTTATAGCCGGTTTGAGATAGGTACCGTGGAATCATTTTTTTAGGTGCACATTTTACATGGCTCTCAAAAATAGGCCTCTTATATTACTGTTCGAGATAATAGATATGTAAATTATGGAGTATGGTAGAGTCGGTTGATTATATTTTAATTTATTTATTTGGTTTCTTTAACTTAACTATTAAGTTTTAAAGTTAATTAATGATGAAAGCTTTATATACAGAAATATACAGACCTATTTCAATAATTGCACCCTATACTAATAGGAATGTATATAAAAAACACGTAAAACTGTTGAGCTATCTAAGGATCGTTAATTCATTTCTACAGAGAGTAATATTAAAGCTTCGTAGGTTTTTTACGGCTCTATTTATTTTGTCAGCTCTATTTTCCTTTTCAGGCATTTCAACACAAAGCACAGAACACACGGAGCGTCACATTAGTTTGATAAATCGCACCAAATAATGTCATCATCTTTTTCCTGCGGGTGCATTCACACTGGGCATCATTGGGGTCATAAACTGACGCTAATGTCCCGTAATACATCGCTCTATATCTTTATTAACAATTCTGTCGATAGATTCCATTGAAAAAGCTTTATGCTCAAAGTTACGACGTCCTCATACTTTCCTTTCATCCGAAACTATTTTTCTGGAAACAGTGTTTTCTTTGTGATTTTATACGCCATATTTTTATTGACTCCTATATTATGTGACGCTACAAAGTTGCGAAAATATGGAATAAAAAATGTTTGAGCACATAACTTCTTGAGGCGGTAGATATAAATCAATTTCATTGCAAAGATCTTGCTTTTTGTTCGGCTTAAAAAGGTTTACTTCGCATATTTTACGGCCGTATATTTTATAAATATAAGTATGAAATAAAGTGTGTACGATTTAGCTACAATGTTTAACAAAGTCAGCTTCTCAATAAATGCGTCAGTTACCTGATTTATTTGTTAAAACGATTCTTAAAGATTTACCAAAGTTATACGTTCGTAGAACACAGGATAACCTACTTGCTTGCTGTCCTGCCCTACTAGCTTGGGTTTAATATTTTGTAAGAGCATATTTTTCCGTTGAGCATAGCACAAAATAAATAAATTAATTTACATAACTTAAGTGCTAGAAAACATTGAAACGTCAAAGCTACCACCTACTTATGATTCGTACTTAATTCTGTCCACACATAGTTTTATTTTAAAACAGACCTTTATGTACAGTTGCGCACAAAAAACATAAAGCTAATGGATCGATAGCGGGTGGGGTGGGGTAAGATTTATATTTTTCAATATTGTGTGAGAACACGAACGAGGGTCTGGATCATTCTCCGAGACAGACGCTCAAGTGGACCTTATTTATGAAGATGCGGTTTAATTTGTGTTCTTTCATTTCAAGTGTGGGGAAAATCTTTTGAATGCTGCAGTTAAAAGGAATTTCAAAGTTTTTAGTTAAACTAGCGAAGATGATTTGCTATTTTATAAAAAAAACATCAATTGAAAGAAAATATTTGCATTTAGCATTTGTTTTATATTGTCCTTTTATAAATAAATTGTCGTAAAATGAAATACTTACGCACTTTACTATTTCAATGACCTTTAAACCCCAAATCGTTCAATCCTACGACGGTTATCGTACTCATTGCCTCATAAACTCATTAAGCCACATAACTGACCAATCGAGCTTTCCAATCATGAAATTAAAATAACGTCCTCTTTATAGCCAGCCGTTACGAGCTGCGAAAAAAGGGGGCATAAATAAAAAAGGGGGTATAAATAACACACCTTCGTTGCACGCTATCGGTCGAGTATACAGTCATAGACACAAGTGAATCAGTAAACCTTCCATTAATAATATATTTTTCTTCTTTGGTGTTGAGTATTATAACTAATTTTACGCACCTTATTTAGTTAAAGCAACTTCTTCTATTATTTGGTCACAACCACAGCACTATCTATAAAAACAGTTTATAAAATATTTATACTTCGTAATCGACTTGGACTGACATGTTTCATAAACGAAAGTAACGCAGATGCAGCCTCTGTGATTTTGACAAACTGAAATCGGTAAACATTATTTAAAAAGATTATTTAACACTATGTTTGTAACTGTACATTGTACAATCGTAAATTACTCGCTTATGGCCGCGTGCGATCAATACCATTCATTAGGGAAAAATGTATCGATACGTACATTTTGACGATCGTTTGCGGTTTCAAAAAGCTTTTTGGCGTGTCGGGCATAAATAACAAGGAACGAGCTGTCCTCTTCCAGGTATTTTGGTTTTCTTAACCTTTGTTAGAGTAAAAAAAGGTTTAAAGCTATATTCAGAAAACAGTTCAAGTAAAGAATGAAAGACAAAATTAATCATCAACATTTTTTTATTTAATGACTTCGTAATGCAAATACGATGTATATTTCTTTTATGTTACCAATTTTATTAAACAAATATTAGTAGACAATTGGCATAACCAAATAAACTGCGTAAACAATCATAGTGATCCCAAAGTAAACTAAACTAATTAACTAAACAGCTACGTTCCGGCCATGTTCGTATCGAAGGGAAGGGCTATGCCGCCCCCTCGCCCGGGCGGATCGATAGGTTTACCTCGGTGACTCTACCAAAGTCAACCCTCAACACTACATAAAAACATCTACACAAAATATCTTATGTAGAATTGGATGTTAAGTACACATTCTCTCAGCTAAATCTAAATCCTTGATTTCTCACGTTTTTCCCAGTCTTAGCTATAAAAAGGCATTGTGCCATAACTGAATATTTTCACAAAACTGGCCACTGACTTTTACTAACTACTTAAATACTTACTTTACAATCGGACAACAAACGTTATGTACTTTTTCTTGCTTCATGCTGATGGAAGCTTGAAAATAACGTAATCTACTTAGCTTTTAATGTCTTTGAAAAGGGGAGAGCCCACATAAAGTAGTTAGGTTAAACTTAGGGGATATAAAAGGGTTCCTTAGGAGAGGGACCTATTATGAGACACATTACGTTTAAGCTGTAGGTACCTACACCTCGGAGGGCTAGCAATAAAATGTATAGGCACGTATAGGTAAGTTCTTAGAATAATGAAGGGCCAACCTGTCATTTCATATTTTAGAAAATCTAATTGTTACAGAATAATAAACAATTTCATAAGTGTTAGCTGTACCCGCTATACCTTAAATTAATTTCTAGTTTTTCGGCCTCTTTCATTTTTATAATTGCATATTTTATAATACTCTTATAGCGCGTTCCAAATAAATTAGAATTCCTCTGCAACAAAGACCTCATTTGCATATAATATAATACAAAAAGACTGCAAGAAACGAAATAGGGTCGTTGGCATTTCAGTCCTCGCTTCAATTGTATCTACCAATTAACTTGAACAGAAAGTGAAACTCGGGCTGACTGACGTTTTTTTCCTGTAGGTTTACATATTTATTGGGGCACATTTTATGGAGGCAGAAAAAAAGCAGAGCTCGTTTAATGGACAAAAAGGGTGGCTCGGTTTATTTATTTTGTCGCATCGCATCCTTTTTTACGTGCCGGAGGAACGTGGCTTTTTTTGGCACCAACCGTGGAACATTTGGCTCGGTACCTACTTTGCATAAAAATATTGGATCGTAAAGTCTATACGGGACGCATGTGTCGCAAGAAAAATATTGAAATCGCTGAAAATAAGGTTTTATTTGCGCGTTAGATCCAGATTGAGATATGAATGATGGATTTGATTTCGCTACCACCTGTCGCATAGGAAAACTGTGAATAGGTATTTCAAGTGTTAAATCAACTGCCGTAAAATTATTTAATTTAGTGCAGAAGTTTATGGTACAGGGGTATTGACACGTCGACGTTTCAAAGTCCTTTTGATTCGACGTGTCCGTAGTAGGTACCCTTGGTTTTACTTGCTAATTTCAGTTTATGTGCTTGTAGAAACCTACATAAAACAAAATCTTATCTGAAAGGCACTGTTGCGTTGAAAATAACTTAATCTAAGGCTAACAAACCAATAAATACATACAGGGATCATTATTTACTTATCGGGAAGATAACCCATCGTACATAAAACTACTGAGACTAAATTAGTATTGCAAATTATAAAATTATTCAAATCGAAATCAGCATTCAAGTACAAACGGGCTGAAGGAAACACTTAAAGCAAGGATTAAGGATTACTTACGAATCCTGCGTATAATGTCTTCATAAATTACAGCCAGACATTAAGAACACAGCCTTGTACACAGTCAAAATAAGAACAGCCAGTAATGTATAGTATTAAAAACCCCTACGGTGGCGTAGAGCACTTTCGTTTACTTAAAAAATGTTTTCCAATCAATTGAATAAACAATATGAAAATAGTTGAATAGTTAATTTAAATAAATGCTTATATATTGATACTTAAAATTCATAAAAAAACACTTCAATTTCTTTATATTTTCCAATTTTCCGGGTAACTTTTCAATGTTTTATTTCTTTCTCCTGTATTATCGTGTGGCCAGTTCTTTCAAATGAGGGTGGTGTAAAAGAACCTTATTTGGACCATCACAAGTATATTTTCTTAGAATGGTATGACCGTATTAGTGGTACTGCATTCTCGCAATAAATATAATAAAATTTATGAATCAGCTATGCGCGCGCAACGCGCCGGATTTTGACGTGTTATAATGCGCCTGCACTGATGAATTGGCTGATTCAGCTTAGAGATACACGCTGTGGTACTACCGTTCGAATTTTTAAATATATATAAGTCCTTACTTGTAATAATGTAAATATAATTTATGATACGTTTAGTAATACCTATGGGTTAGTTTCAATGCTAAATCAGTGAATCTGATTATACAAGTTAATATTACAAGTTTTATTAAAATTTCAGTATCCAGTTCCGGAGTAATGCCAATAATTCTCGAACCCAGTTTGTAATATTCACAATAATTTGCCATAACACCTTATCTAGCTCCTTGATCATTGATTCTTGAACCCAATCGTAATTTTGAATTTGCTCTTACTTTGTGGTCTGATTAAAAAAACGCAACCATCGCATCAATACCTATAGTTACCTATATCACAACGATATATGTATTTATGAATCAGTATTATTATTGATTTTTTCACGAAACACATAACGTAACGATGCTCAACATGCTGTGTTTACAAACAGATATCAAAATTCGAATCTAAAACAAAACTCCTGAGTAGGCCCTCATTCTGATACTCACTTATTTCAGCTCCTTCATTTCAAATAGGTACGCAATTTTTGAACATTCAATAAGGCAAACCACTTTCTCCAACATTTGCGTACAAAATTAGTAATAGCAGTAGGCTTTTAAGGTGGCCTAGAGAGTAGAGTCCTTCTTCAAGTAGCATGTTATCCTCTACCGTTAATCTAAACATTTACACCGGCAATATACCCGGAGGTGGGCACTCAAGAAATGCATCTAGTAAATCATCAGAGAGTAGTAAACCGACTGTTTAGTGCATCGTATGTAGTAGGGTTGTCGCGCATAAATAGCCAACTGAGCTCAAACGTCACATTTAGTGCAGTGAAATAAAAACATGATTACTATACTCTCCCTTCCAATACCTACTAAGTTAGTTTCCTCACATTCCCTTAAAACTATCAGGACCCTATTAAATAAACATAACAAGTCTACAACTTTGTAAAAAAGTCGAATTATATGAAAGTGCTGTATAATAAAACCTACAAATATGTAGAATTGCAGCTAAAATTTTACAATTTTGTAAATTTTACACCATTACGTAAATCGTATTTTTTTATTAAACAGAAACTTGTAGAATTGTAGCCGGGTACAACTAATTGTATTATTTATTAAATAGGGGCCTGAGTATTTAAAATCAGAGTCACGTCCAAATATTATTAGTATATGCACACGTTTACAATAGTTGATACTCGTATATCGTACGAAATTTGTAAGCCATTGCCACTTTTTAGAAGCACAAAAGATACGAACAATTAATCTGGTTTTAACAATATTTCGACGACCTCAGTGGCGCAGCGGGCGAGAGTCCGCCTGCGACGCAAGAGGTTGCGGGTTCGATTCCCGCCTGGGAACAAATTTGTGTACGGTCTGCAGAAATTTGTTCCGTTGATCTGGGTGTTTTCTATGTATAGTAAAAAAAATATCTATCTATGTATATAATGTATTAAATATACCAGTTATCTAGTACCCATAACACAAGCTTTGAGTAGCTTACTTTGGGGCTAGATGATGCTGTGTGGATTGTCCAGCATTATTTATTTATTATTTATTTATTTATTAAGGGCGATTAGGTTTATTTAGTGCGATCTTCATTAACAAAGATGCTGATGTTGTTACTACTAAAAAAACTCGTAGATACAATTAAAGCGACTTCAATTATATAATTATATATTATGTAACGCGTATTTAATCAAATAAATGCCTACATTTATTATCGAATGAATGACACGATAGGAAAATTGAACTATTATTTTATTTTTGTGTTAATAAGTGACAACCCTAGCATCTCTAGTGTAGCAGTAAGCCAAGTATTAGCCGTAAACTTGTAATTTTGTTGTAACTGAATCCAGAGGCCTATCCAACACACCGTTTTATCTAAAATGCTTTTAAAGTGCTAAGATGTCTCCGATGTTTTTTATTATTCTTACTCTTTTAAGATTATGTAAATGAACAGAATAGAGAGCTTATATATTTTTCCTGATAATTATTAGATTTCTATGTTTTCCAAATATGTATGGATTATTCTTGTAAATACTAGATAGTTTTTTTAACGATAAACATGGAGAGCCCAACCAAATAACATTTCGGTTGCTACGTTCCAGCAAAATAATTTTCTTAAAATTCCTGTAAAGTATCCTGTATTTTTTTAATGTAGTAAAAAATACAGGATACGATCTACGGCGATCTACGGCGTAGATAGTTAGACATTTTTCGAGGAACTCCAAAAAATTGGTAGGTATATTATCTATCGTTGGCATAGCGCTCCAAGCATGCGCTCTATGAAGTAAGTAAGCTTAGGGTTGTCCAAACAGATATTGTATGATTTGTTAACATTATGTCGTAAAACTGTCTGGTCCGATGTCTGTCCAATTTATTGCTGCTATGGACATGCTAGTTATCTTGCTTTACTAACTTAATGCTATGGTACTCAAAACCCTGTTAAAATACCTTCTCGTAACAGTAAATGTAGGAATGTACAAAATGTACTATCAAGGAGACAATATGTAATTAAGTAAAAATTTTCGTATAATTTGGAAAAACTCATATATTCTAGTTTTTTTTTCATTTTATTCGGAAAACAAACAGTAGGTACTTACTTAATTATAAACTAAACAAAATACAAACTTAAACATACTATTTACCAACTAAATGTTTTCGCATAAGTATATGAAACTAAAAAGAAATAATTGACGGACACAATAATAAACGAAAAAAAAAACAAAATAACAAAACAAAAACAAAATGAAAAACTTTGAAAAACCTTATTCATAGAAAAACTGCAGATTATTCTACACTGTAGGTGGGACATACCAATTTACAAAATTAAATTCAAGTTACATTCCTAAATGTTCATTAATCAGTGGATTAGATTCCGATTATTTACGAGCAAGTCCAAAACGTACGGAATTTAATTTCATTAGAGGACTTTAGTGGCTCCATGTTGTCACCCGCTGCGCGAAGGCAGGCCAACCGGCGTATTTCAACCAGCTGTCATCCGCCCACCAATCAGACGCGCGGAACGAACGCGTTCCAACTTTAAAAATGTTGAAGATAATTTCATTGTATATTATTTTGTGACAGGTCGTTATTTTGAGATTTTATCGGTTCTAATATTTCTTGGGATATCTTTCGATATTTTTGTGTAGGCAGGTCGGGTTTGAAGCCTTTTATTATTTAACTGATATCTGCCTACGTTTTTTAACCGATCTTACAAAGGCAAGCAATGTGAAATCTGTATAATATATTATTTTCATTGTGTTCACTATAACAACGTACGAACCAGCATCTAATAGGAAGTGTAGCTAACTGAAAACGGCTAAATAAAAACTCAGAAATCTTCTACTGCAAAGCGAAAATAGGTCAGACAAAGAACTTTATGGTTTAAATTTTCCTCGTCTATGTAATAAAACAGGATTGCCACTGTACATACTTATACTCCATCCAAAGTTAACTACTAAAAACTTCCATAAAAACAACAATTTCAAACGGGCCATTTGACGCGGGAAAAACAGCATCCCGGCAATAGGGGGGATTCAGCCCCCACTCGGGAGGGGGCCCAAAGTGAGGCCTGCTTTATGTCCCTGAATTACGACTTAGACGTTTCAAACAATAACTGGGACTATAAATACGGCCCGATTCCTTTACGCGTCACGGGGCGCAGATTGTTTTCTTTCTTTTGTCCTGAATTTTCTTCAAATCTACAAAACAGTGCCTTACTATCTAGACACGCGGCAGCGTGTCAAGCCAAGTTCAAGCGAACGGGCGAGGCGCGCACCGTGTGTAATATTACACGAACCATTTGGAGCCATTTTCAGCCCCTCGTAACTCAAAAACTATTACACATAAACAAGTCAAGTTTGGCTCATCTATTGCCACTTGCGAGTAAAATATATACTCCGAATTTCATAAACACACCTCAAACGGTTATTTAGATATCAACGTCCAAAAATGGTTTTTTATGAAAAATTTTATCACTGACTGACCTATAGACGTTAATTATAACCCAGTTTCAGATGACCTAGAACGTTCAAATTTGGCATCCAGGTAGGTAGTGGGGTGGATACAAAGGAAAAAATCTGAAACTTGCAAATTTTTATATTTTTAATGTACTTTTTCAATTAATTGATTCTCCTAGGAACCCTTACTAGCGCCTGTAATATAAGAATAGCAATCTAAATAGATGACAGTCGGTCATTATGTGGATTTTAATAGGGTCTTGATGTGAATATAATAACGAGTGGAAGTAGTGTCTTGGATTAGTAAGTAGTACACTCTTACCTAGGTATACAATGTGCCAATAGTTGAGCCGTCTATGCAGATAGGTAAGTATGACTATAGGTATGGCTAAATAACTATTCAGGCCTAGATTAGTGTGTCTCGGCTTGTCGGATAGGTAGTAGGTAGGTATACTTATTCAGTAAGTACTCAAGTACCTACCTACCTGCTTAGTATGTATACCTACAATGTGCCAATAGTTTGAGCCGTTTATGCAGGTAGATCATATAAGTGTAATAATATAAGAATAAGTACTTACTTACTAATAAGTTCTGTACAAAAAGTAATGATATCCCATCAAAAACATAAATGTGAAATGAGAGCCAAGTTCAATAAGTATGTTTTAGTCGTTGACTTCAGCGACAAAAGAATTGAGATATAAACGGGTGCCAAGTACAATGGTCAGTCCTGAAACTTATTTATAACAATATGAAATATTTTTAACAACTTTAAAATATCATTTCATCTCATAATTTAGGATATTATATTGAAGCCTAAGGTCTGACTTGGCTAGTTTTCTTAAGAGTACGAATTATATTAGGTATAGCCTTTGCAAGTTCTTATTTTATTCTTCTAAAAATTTGGCTTGCTGGTAGAAACTAGCGATCGGACATAGTAGGTAAGTAGTTAATAATAGGTAGGTAATTCGTATAATGAGAACTAGCCAAGTTAGACCTTAGGCTTCAATATAATATCCTAAGTTATGAGATGAAATGATATTTTAAAGTCGTTAAAAATATTTCATATTGTTATTAATAAGTTTCAGGACTGACCATTGTACTTGGCACCCGTTTATATCTCAATTCTTTTGTCGCTGAAGTCAACGACTAAAACATACTTATTGAACTTGGCTCTCATTTCACATTTATGTTTTTGATGGGATATTAGTTCTCTATTACTGAGATCCTCAGTCTCCACACAGGCGGTTTTTCCTGAAAACTAACGATGTGAAACGGTTGTTTTAAAACTAATACGGAGAATCATGTTTTTGGATGTTATCAGCTGAAATTGGATCTTGCATTAAAATTAGTAATTACCTACACGATATAAAACTGAATAAATATACTTAAACCTGTTTTTTGAGCACCTGTGATTTACATGTGATTTTTTTAGCAACAAAATTTTATTGAGCAAAAATTATATATTCTCAGTTTTTTTCAATATCTGTTAGTTTTTCTACGAGTAAAAATATTTCATAATAAACACAATAAAGATTTGTTTCGGTTAACGGCTACCTAAATTCACTATTTGATTTTTCCATTTTGTCGTGACCTCAACTCACCTATTTTCTAATCTAGAAAACCTAATAAAATCCATTTTCACGTTCATCGTAAAAATATGATAACGCTTACGTGTTCACTTCACTACGGTGGTGTTACGGTGTGAACCGTGAACCGAGCTTTGTTTTTATACTGGGTGATTCATTTAACGTGGGCCAAGAGAAGCAAAGTGTAGAGTAGGCCATAGATAAATAATTTAAATACCTACTTATTGTAAATAATATTTTTTGAAAAAAAAATAACCTGTCTATATAACAGTTGCTTTTGATTAAAAAAAATACGTTCACTTTTAAATGTAACTATGTTGGCTTTCTTCAAAAAGCTTTGGTTATTATAATGTACCTATATAATAGATAGCTTTATAAAGCTGTAGAGGTGAATGGTATACATTGAAAATATTTTTATGAAAAAAGTTAAGTAATACTTAAAAATATAATCAATTTGAATATGATTCTAGCATTTTTAGAAATGTCTGTTTTGAATTCTATGTGTCTGCCTTTGCAGGTATTATTGTGTATCACGCAAAAAAAATCTAGAGCAATTTTTATGCCTTTCAATGAACGTAAGCTCTATGGAAAAGTTCAATATAAGGGCGAATACTAATAATGTTTATATTTTTGTACTTCATTAAGTTCATTAAAGAGCGCTGGTGGTGTAGTGGTAGCACCCCGGCCTCACGATCCGAAGTTCGTGGGTTCAAACCTGGTCGTGCACCAATGAGTTTTTCCATTCGAAAATTTATGTGCGCAATGCCAGTGCTCTTAAACGGTGAAAGAAAACATCGTGAGGAAACCGGCATACCCTAGAACCAAAAATTCGAAGGTATGTGTCATGGGTTAGTATTCTTATAAGCGGCGATGGGCTTGCAACCCGTCACGTACGGAATACTATCTACTGTGCAAAATGTGGGCCCATGTACCAAATGTCATGTTTGGACTTGCCTCTGACTACCCCCTTTAGATATCCTCAAAGATCTAAGTAACTTAAAGATCTGAGGAGATATCTACCGAGCCCGGCGATTACAGTCGTGATCATATTTTTTATTTTTTTTTTATTTTATTAAGTCTTTTCTATAGATTCTGATTATGGTGGTAAAAAAGTTGAACTCCACGGCTTAGTTTCCGTATTCAATGAATCACCCGGTATATTTACGGTAACTACGAAATTCCGAGATAAAGCCGCCTAATTAGGTGAGTTTTTAAAACAAAGAATTTTTATGTTGTTATAAAATTATATTATAATAGCGGACCTCCCACTCAGTTAGCATACCTACTGACCTGCCTTCATTTGCAGGTAACCATTAACTGTAGAAAAACTATTTTCAACTAGTGATATACATACACAAACGTACTCAGATAACTAATATTTTATATACATTGCAGGTATTTTTAAATTCAAAATATATAAGAAGTAAAATTCAATGAACGATGATTACTGTCGGCTCTTACGATAGTGAATAAGTACTTACTGAACTATTAAACTTCCACGAAACCCTGTTGAGTATCTGTTTGAAGTGCTAGGTAATTTTCACATGCGCCCCTTGTCAGCAGGCGCCTAGGCACCCCTCTATAAAGGTGGATTAATACAGCCAAAAGCCCAACTTACTTAATAAATATAAAAGCCTTCTCCGCCCGCGCTCGTAAACTCCCCAATGTGCTTCTCCAAGATTACTTATATCGCGGCCAAGGGATCCGGACCCCCCGTTTTCATTATACGCCCTGAAAGATCCCAGTTGAAGGGACGATGGAGGTTCTGCTAACGCTGGTTCTGCCATTATCAGCTCTATGTAGATTGCAGGCCCGCGCTGCTTTCTCGAGATAAGGTTTTATGGATGCCTCGAAGAAAGGATAATGTTCTCTTTTAATGTACAGAGGAACTTCGACGTTCCGGTTTCGCTGTAAAGATAGATAGCGTGGTTTTATTTATTTTGCCAGTTATCCTTTGTTGTTTGTGCGTAAAATGAAATGATGACGAAATACATACTTTATGAGTACAAACCTCTTATGAAACCGAATTACTGGCTGACTGTTCAACACACTGATCGTTCCTAGAGAACTGAATTTAGGGTAAGCCTTTTTCAGGATCTAGAAATACACGAAAAAAATATTCTAGAAATTAAACTCGTTCATCCCGTCTTATTTTTGTACCACCATAACGGTTCTGATCTATTTCTTCCTACTATTGTTAATCCTGTTTTTTTCTCCGTTAACAAGCCTTTTTTACTTATTTAAATGCTGTAAAACATAATCTATAGCAGATGACCGATGTTTTTATTTGAGAATTAGTTACTGTTTAATAAAGTATATATATTGTAAATACTAACCTAATTTTAAACAATAATTTTATCACAATATGAAATAGAACCAAAAGGTACTTTGCCACGTGCTCGATAAATCTGTAGAATTAATAGAACGCTGTAAAATTAGTCAAATTAACGCCACAGTGTGATCGATTAGCGTGAATGGTTTAATTGTCCAACTCTAATTGTCTAACTCATTTGTCCTACTCGTTATAATATCACGGACACGTCAACAAAACTCGTGTGGGTGGATATTGTGAACAAATAATAGAACAACCAATCAAACTTGATAATAATGCTACCTACAAAGTTTTCTAAACTAATATCATAAAGAGGTAAATTTTGTTTGTTTGTATGTAATGTCATCTCCGAAACAGCCCATCCGATTTGAAAAATTCTTTCACTGGTGTGTAGAATGAACTTTCAGGATGAACATAGGGTATATTTTATGTAAGTACCTTGCGGGCAAAGCCGCGGTAGAATTTAGTAATAAGGTAAAGTGCCTAAAAGTATAATCGCGCCCTGAGGCTTTCTTATCATTATTTAGGCTTATTTTTGAATTTCTGTTTTTTTTATTCTATCTATACTTATATTTAATGTATAATAATATAATAAAGAGGAAAGATTTGATTGTTTGTTTGTTTGTTTGCATTGAATAGGCTCCGAAACTACTGGACCGATTTGAAGAATTCTTTCACCAATGTGTAGTATAAACTTTCAGGATGAACATAGGCTATATTTTATGTAGGTACCTACTGCGCGGGCGACGCCGCGTGCAGAAGCTAGTAAATTATAATTCTAAGTAAGGTAAGTAGGTACTACTTGCTAGAGTACGATTCAGATCTTAGCACTCTTTTTACCATCTGAATTCAAAGACAATGATCACTGGCATTTATGTCCTCCTTCTGCTATAAATAACATACAAATATACCTTGTCTATTCAATTTTGTAAGGTGTTGGGCTAATAAATAATTTCTTACATTTCAGCGCATTGATGGCGGTAAGGCGCAGCACACACTACACACAAAGTTGCGTGTAATTTATGAGCACGTTTACAGCCATGGACCAAGTTCGCACATGCGCACCGGACTCGAGACTGTATAGGAGCCATTAATATTTCCTAACCCCTTACAAGAGTCAGGTATAGATGTTTTTAACCGGCGTAAATTTAAAATTTATTGGGATGAAGGAATACATGTTGAAGAAGAAAACATGTTGTGCCGACCCCACTTAGCGTGGGATAAGGGCAAGAGAATGATGATGATGCTGATGAAGGAATACGAAAAACTCTTATTAGTTAGTTATAACTCTGGTAAGTATATTATATACCCAACACTTCAGTGGCTATATTTTATTATATTCACTAAGTTATTATTATTATAAATTATTTTTTTTACGCCATAATGAATGAAAAAATAATTTAAACAAAAATTCTAGTGCTACCCACTACGTATGACGTATATTGACGTACAATAGGTACCTAATACCAAAGACATTCTATCTACTGACGTACCTAATACTAACTAATATCCGGTTTCTATATTCTATCTATCTGCGGTTTTTGGATTTTGGACAGGTATTTGACATTAATCTTGTTGTCATTAAAGAAATGTCAAATAACTATCCAAAAACCACAGATAGATAGAATTATAGAAACCGACCGTAAGACTGTGCGTTTATCTGTCAGTCAGTTTGTCTGACAATCACATTGATGTATCAATGGACAGTAACTTTTATATATTTAGATTATACGCTCTGCAAAAACTATGATTACTAACAACATTACATGCAACGATTATTTCAATTAATCTTAGTAGTAGTAGAGTAATCACCATAAAAATAACACTTAATTTCAGCGCACCATTAAGATGCTATTAAAGGGTGACTGCCTAGTCTCGGCATTGGGAGTACTTCACCTCTACACTTACCGTGCTAAGCCTGTGTTCACACTTACACTACAACCTCAGGTCCAGATAATAATGAATCTTTAAAAACTTTTTCATAAATTATTTTCAGTTGTGTTTTTCTTTTAATGTTTATATATTTGCTATAAGTCTAAGTTATTCGATATAAAGATATTTTATTTTTATTAAATAGACTAGGTATTATTGTTTACTGCACTGGTAGCTTAGTAGTAGTAACCCCGCCTTCCGAGCCTAAGGTCACGAGATCAAATCCAGTCATGCATCAATGAATTTTTCTGTTTAAAAAAAAATAAACTAAGTGCATTATACCTACCTCAAACGTTGAAGGAAAATATCGTGAGGAAAACGGCATGTCGTTGAATTTAAAAAGTTCGAAGACTTGTTAAGTCCAAACCTTAATCATTTTTTTATCATTCGTTGTATATTTTAAATATAAGAAAAGACTTACTTCTAAGTTATATAAAGATACACTTCAAAGCTTTAGTTATAAATAAATAAATAAATAATTGATGAAAATCTTACACACGCAAATTAAAATATTTTGTTGTTTGAAGTATGTATCAATGAATGCTAAAATAGTGGTTTCCACTCGACACGGACATCGATGACTGTATATCAGGCCTAGTTTGAAAAAACCACTTATGAAGTATAATTTTGGTGTAGCAGTTTGCGGCTAACACTATACATAGTATATGTACAGCTTTATGACGGCTGCCGCTTCTTAAGAAACCTAGACTTAACACTAACTAGCCTATACGTTCTACTCTTAGAAGCCGACGCGTCGTAAAAATAAGAATTAAGGTTCAACAGTAAAGAGAAAAAATAAAAGTTACTTTGCGGCGTTGAATGCGAGGTTTGGTTTCAGTGAAAGCCTGGAAGCGGATCAAAGAAGCTACAGACTAACGAGGAAGTGGATATAGTAACTGGTAACGAAACAGACTAGACCAGATGGTAAGCTCAGCATACCGTACATAAATCTACCTAACGGACCTAGTGGGACATGGGCACACACCCTGTGACAGCAGAGAGCCTTCAGAGTAGCTAGGCAAAGTAACATGTGAACATCGCTATAGCATCTTCAAAAATGTATGGGAATAAGTCACTATCGTTCCAATATATTCCACAGTAAAATACGAAAGTCATTATAGGTATTAGTCCTCAGTTGTACCCGCTACATCCCCAATGCAGTTGAGCAATAGGTCATAGTTTGTATTGCCGAACAATTTATGCTCCATAGCTCAACTTAGTTGATAAGTAAGTCAGCTTGTTATAATTAATACTTGCTGGCTTACAACTAGCAATAGGCACCGCATCAGCTAACATGAATCTGCTTCTCGGCTCTGACTTGTTCGCACAAGTACCTCGTGTGAAATTAAAAACCATCATTTAGAACAGTGCTATACGAAAGTAATGCTTCACATTTCTTTGTTCTAGGTAAGTGTTCCACAGAATTTTGAAGAATATAAAATTGGAAACAAGCCGGAACTTCGATACAACTCATTTTATTAGATTTGGAGTTATGTCTTCAATCAACCTACATACAAAAGAACTTAGCTGTTTAGACCATTTGCTTACCAGTTCGTACCCATACACGCATGTTCCACAGTGATCATGGTATTCCTCTGAGGTTGGCCGTCGACTGCTCATCTAAAGATTCGATTTGTACGTTAATAGAATTTCTTTTGTAATGCATAGACCTAATTATATTTTGTGGTTGTAGTATAGAGGCTCATGTTACAGATTTGTTTTACAAATTATGGCAGTATAAAGTTGTGGTAATGCATTGTGTAGTTTCCACATCGTAATTTATAATGCTGCCTATGCTCTACATGTAAAATGCAAATCGTTCTAGTGTATTTAATATTTTTATGCTTATAATTCAAAGATGATGTTCCTTGAGAAATGCAGTAAATAAATTAAATAAACTCATATAGATAATTTAGTTATTTTAAGAAATTAAGTAAATAAATTAAATAAACTCAGTTACCTAGTATATTATTATAGACTGAATAATAGATGTTTTTTTTTAAATAATCATAAATGTATTTATCAACAACAATCAAAATAATGTTAAACAATTAAAAAACTAAATGATTAAAACTTTATATAATCAGAATAAACTAGTCACAGCATTAAATTATTGATCAATATATTTTAATAAAATAGCAACCAACATAAAACAATGTTGCCTTAAAAAAATTCTTTGCATGTTGTTGTTGTTTTTAACCTGAGCTGTACCACTGCTGGGCAATGGCCTCCCCTCGAGTTTTCCAGTCTTCTCGGTCTAACTTTCTATGCATAACTTGCAATATGTTTTCTATCACTACAAGCCCGCATGATTTAATAAAAAAAATACTTACGTAATCAAGAACCTACTATTTCTCCCCACGTAAACATAATCTAAAGAAGTAATTAATGCACACGTGTCACTTTAATGAACTCATTCACCCATTGAGATTAATTTAATGTCACAGTTATACCTATAGGGGCTTTAATTTCCATATTTACTTAGGTAGATACATATATAAAATATTGATGGACTTATGGATAGGTACATATGTCGTCATACTCTGCCCCGTTAGTAAGAATACTGTAGTGGCGTTTTTTCTACGGAAGAGGAAATAAGTTTGTTTTGTGACGCCAAAAGTGTAATTTTTGACTGGTACACATAAGTTGATGTTAAATACTTTATCTTCTCCGCCATAGAGAAAAATGCTCCATATTATAAACACTATAGACGGTATTTATCTTTACGTTTTCTATAAGTTAGGTATCAAATGGCAGGTATAAAATAAAAGTTAGTTTTGTTTGACCAAGTTCCTATAATAATAAGAATCCTTAGGTACTATCTGTAGGTTGATTAACAAATACAATATTTTTTTGTATTTGTTGCTAACATAGGGACGTTGACATTGATAACACCAGACAATATCTTTTTTTAAATTGAATTCACCAATGCTTTCTTTTCAGTTGCAATGATGACAAGATCAAATACATGGTTCCCGACCAAAAGAAAGCAATCGATATTTTTACCAAAAGAAAGCAATCGATATTCTACTCAAATTAATTAATTTAAAACATGCTTAAGCATTCTAATAAAGATAAATGCACGTAGGGTGCAATGTCCCCTCTTATTTTGTAAATAAACGGCTACGTACCTACCTAAGTATTAAGATTTTCATAACACACACAGACACTCCAATTTAATCGTTGAATAAAACAATTAAATTCTAAAGTGTTTTACGATTAGGTACTTTTATAAACTGCCTGAGCAAATTATGATTATTTTTTTATTTACTGCCTATGATCGATTTAATATTTAACAGCTATACTAATATTATTAGAAAAAGGTCCATTAAATTCCGTGAAAAATGTATAAGAAAAATATTGTTACGAGAAGCATTTTCCCTACATACTAGCTCAAAGTATTTTCTGCTTTGATTTTATTTTTCTGAATCTACCCTCTAGCTAATGCGATCAAATGGCAAGAAATAACGGTCTCGATAACGAGAGCTATAACTTTGGCAGGAAACACTTGAGTGCTTTTTCCAAAGGGTGGTATGGTACTGCCATGGAGGGGTTGGTGAACAAAATCTTGACACACAGTGTACTTATAGAATGTAATTATACAAAATTCAATTTTAAATGTCTGTGATTTGAATTGATAAAGATATAATGAATTTAACAGCGTTTGTGTGCATTCATTAAGATTAGGTCTCAAATAGGTCAAATACCTAATTATGAATTTACTTTTCAGTAAGAGAGGTACCTGCAAAAACAGATTGCCAGCCAACAGAAGTAGAATATCTGCTTGCTAGGAAATACAACCGTATCTAAACATTTATGAACTCTTTGATTAGAGTTTTTTTTTCTCTTTGAATAGAACAACAACAGTATAGTCCAGTAATGCACATAAAAAGTATTTTGTGTACTTTTTATGTGCATTACTGGACTATTTGTAAAAACTAGTTTGTTCTATAATTGAAATATAATTTCAAACACTTTTAAAATACCTACTGTCATCCATAATCTTTGTCCTTGCTAAACATTCAGCAGAGCACATGTCTAATCCCTTTCTTTGGCACCCCTGTCTCACCCATCCTCTTCTAACCTGACAACTCAACTGCATCCTTCTCAGTCGCACATCCTCATAAAACATGGCGGATGCTGTATTCAACGGGTGTCGGGAGGGGTTGTTTTCAGAGGGTGAGTTCGGGTAGGAATTTTGAGTAAAATCACGTGAGCTCGATCGGATATTACGGATGGAATGAAGCCATAACCCATATTTTCCTGCAAACACAATAATATTACTTTATTCTTTATATTATTTACATATAACAATAAATAAGTGGGTACATAATACAATATTCAGTTATTAGAAGGCACATTCACAATTCTTATATTACTAAAGAGATATTAGAACACGTGCCGTATCATTGCACCAACCTACCAAACAAAGAATCCTTTTATTTTGAATGGCCACCCGGTATTCCCAATGTGACTTGTTGTATTAAAAATATGCGCAGCTAAACCTAGTAGGTTTTCCAACAAGATTTCATTTAGCATGAACTTATACTGATTTATCCATAGCTCAGTTGATCAGATTCCCGCTGAGGATAAGACTTTGTGTCTTGAAAACTGATTTTTATTTGATGCATGTGCCATGAGAAATATCCCTTAAGTAAAATCCCATGAAGTCCTGAACGATGACATTTATGACAATGTAATAAGATTAAAAATCAACCAATGAATCAACCTTCTCATACATTATAATGACCTATCTAGACCTATTCATACCTCGGTACAAGTTACCTCAACAATTATTACTTTGATAGGGTGCGCTAAGTACATTGCAG
Source organism: Cosmorhoe ocellata (assembly GCA_963675405.1). NCBI lineage: Eukaryota > Metazoa > Arthropoda > Insecta > Lepidoptera > Geometridae > Cosmorhoe > Cosmorhoe ocellata. The sequence goes on along the minus strand of OY776253.1, from coordinate 6,545,589 downwards.
GTAGTAAACAGCTAGTGAACTCCCAAGTTCCATTACCGTCCATTCCCCCGGCCGTAACCCGCACAGCAGCCGTGTAATTACTCCGTTGAAACTAATCGTAAAATTCCTGGTACTAATCATGAGTTTTACAGTTCCCCCAGAAAGTTTAGCTCAGAGAAAGTTATGTGTGCTGTACCTACGCATGCTAACGATTATGAAAAGCCACCTCAAAATTACTTTTCAACGAACGAAATAAACGGAGGAGGTACTCAAGTCGACGCATGTATTTTTTTTAATGTATGATCATCACGCATTACTTTTTGCTTTACATTTTTTCTGAGTACCTACCTACTAATAGCAAGTAGGTAGGTAGTATCTTCCCTTTAATTTCACTCTTATGTAGGCAGTCAAAGAAAGTAGGTCCCTAAAGTGTAGGTACAGGTACTATACGTTTGTAAGGTTGTTTGTTATAAAAAACCATAAGTATGGGTAGACCTAAATAGGCACCTATTTTCACTTATAAAGTAAAGTAGCTTGGTAAATGATTGTTGTAGTTACCATGTGAGTAACCACATGCCTGTGTGTATCAAAGTTTAAATTGTGTATTGTAGAGTTGGCATCACCCATACCTACTCAAAAATCGTGTCTAATCCATTAGGTTGGTAAGCTCTACTAGAATCATTTTATCTATTTTAGTATGATTACCACAACCAGCTGACCCAAGAAATTTCTTATTTAAACGAGGTAAGTTTACCTAAATTAATGATGAACATCCCTCACCCTCGGACCACGTGAGGGTCTGATGTAATTATACAGGGGATGATGTAAGTACCGAGAGGTCACCAAGCATTATTATCTAATGCGGGCTACCCTAAAATCACGGTTTTTGGTTAATTAGGTTGGTGCCTATCTACATAGATACTAGGTAAATTATGATGTCAAAATTAATTACTTACCTATATAAAAGTAAGTAAATAAACCTTGGCATTTTTTGTTAGGCACATAGAGGCTAAGTAGTACGGGGTTTGATAGTAATTTCAGTTCGTTTTCATCCTATACCTGCAGCGCCTCAAGTGGCAACTTATAAAAACTAAAATGGCTAGAACGGCAGTTTAGATAAATGTATGGAAGGAAACGAAACGAAACGAAAAAAAAAGCCCCACGTTTCAAGGGGCAGCCCCTGCCCCTGCCCGGCTTGCCCACCCAAGGTGGTTTATTTTGATAATTTTATCTAAAATACATATAACTTGAATACAGCGCTATCTACAAACTTATATTTGAACTATGTTTTGTAAGTACCATGCTACGCTTTTGTTCATTTAGCGACATCTAGCGAATAAGCAAGTAACTTTTTGGTTCAGTGAGCTTACAAAGCTCATTCGTGCTTACGCACTTTTACTTCTATATTTAAGAGGGCGCTTTTTTTAAATCATAAAATGAAAGTAGAATTAAGTAGAGAGAGATGTGAGTGTGTAAGATAGAGACAGATAGAGTCCTTTAAATTTATTTTCTTCTGCTTTCTTTGTGAGACTGAAGGAGCTAGAAGGGACTGTCGCAATCTCTACTCTAACAAAGTGAGGCTAAGGTACCTAGTAAAACATGCAAACCTTCATTATGTACAGTACTGGATTTAAATTTCGCCTAAAATATAAAAGTACCTATAATTAGGAACTATACTTATGTAGGTACTTCACCAAAGTAGTACCTAACCTACTAGGGCACACTACCATGCAAAATGCAATAAGATCTAACTAAGTACCTAAGTACCGACATGATTTTTGGGGAGCTGGCTGGGCCATTTTTTGTCATGTTTTATTTTATTATTATCGTAAAACTTTTCAACAATGATCGTGATTATCGTACGTCGTAAAACCTTCGAAGGGTTGAATGATCATTTGTTGCTAAGAAAGAATAGGTACAATAAATATGGTAATCAGGGCCGCAGTCAAAACAAATTCATGTTTTTAGATTGGATTTTTCTACTAATGACACGACCACTTAGGTATATGAGTAGGTACCTATCCACCCTACTACCTAGGTACATATAATAATCTAAGTAAGTACCTAATATAAGAAGATTTACCTACCTAAATTAGTTAGCTACCTAAAAGGAACAATAACAGTTACGATATCACAAAATAAATGTATTTAATAACAAATAGCCACTAATTAGTACAAAAGACTTCAACGCGCTCAACAAACTTTTTTGCTTGTAAGCTAGCTTCCGTCCATGTCTTCGCACGGGTGGTATCAACATTTTTTCCATTATTCCTAGATCCGTCCCTGCCAATAATGCAGCTTGCATGTAGTTCCAGGTTCCAATTAAACAGGAAGATGCCAAAACCGTGACCCACACAACTTACCATCAGTCTTTTAGACCACATCGTTCGTTTAGCATCGTAAATTCGTAAGGCAGTCAGTTCAATATTCAATACCACATAAATACCTTCCTAGATAGGTATCAAGTTTTGATACCTAGATAACTGAAATTGAGTTTCAATATTGTGTATGTAAAATACAGTGTAATACAGTAATGTACAACTATGTAATACAGTGATGCCTAGATTTACATGCTTTTGTATTATAACGACTGTTCATGTGTGGTTAGCTCAAGTGTCCTGCTTAGTAGGTACCTACGAGTATAAGTAGGTAAGTACCTACCTTGCAGTCTCAAATTAAAAGTCGCATATAAGTTCATTAAGTTAGAAGTGGAGTGGAAGTGAAGGGAAGTGAAAGTGGTAGAGTCGGGTGGTCTAGTGATAGTGTACCTAGGTAAGGTACCTAGTATCCTTCCGGTCTATTTCTTTTTCTTTCACCACGATAAGAAAAAAAAAAAGTACCTACTTAGATAGGTAATTTTTAGCATTTCCGAACTAAAAACCACACCCAACTTCGCTATTTTTCAATTTGCCGTTTTTTGCCATTGGTTTCTTTATTTTTGATCAATAAAAATACATTATTATGTATCAAAAAACATTGATAAAAATCATCTCTACATATATCGAAAATTGTCGAAGAAGCAAACGGGCAAGCATGATTCTACGAGGTTAATCTAGATATTGAGATTACCAAACGTTCTACATTAGATACTATGAAAAGTTGACCTTACCTTTTTAAGCTTTTCACACATCGGTAAATTAAAAAAAAATAATGCACTATCACAATATAGGTAATTTGCATAACTTTTTCAAAAAAAAATTACTGGCGAGAGTTGGCAGCCATATTGTGCGATACACGCATGATAATACTGAACAAAATAAATCATTTGAAAGCGCATGCGCGCTCTTCCAAAAAGAAAGCTCAGGAATATCGACGAATAGGAATCGTTCTTTTGAGCCGCCATTGCGATAAAGGCGGGTACGATTGTCAAGCGAGTGAAAGAAATAAAATTAATGGATGATAGCGTCCACACTAGAGACCCTGAATCGAAACGCACGTCGCGCCGCCCGCCCGTTACAGAAATGATATTTCAACGCGCCGCGACGCCAAAAAGTGCTCAAAAGAAGCCTCTGAGGCGCACTTTAATCCTTTCAACACACTAGTTCAAAATAACTCGATATGAACGAACGAAGTATCGATAATCCTCGATGCTCTTCAATTCAGTAATTCTTGGTTAGGTAGGTACCTACCTACATCATGAACTTCATAAAACCTAGGCACTTAGTTACCAACTAAAATTTATAAAAAATAGATATTACTAATATTTGTTTATTACATATAAATAGGTACCTACTTGGATAGAAACGAGTATTGCAAGGTAATCTTAATTGTCAAAAACGATCGGTAGTAGGTACCTTAATTTTATCCCAGAATGGCATAGGCACTTACCCAAAAATAATGACTTGGAACTATTTCTACAATAACTTCTTACTAATTACTTATTTATCTCTGTCATGAAATTTCATAAAAGGCCTGGACATTTTTCTATGATTATTATTATGACATTGTTTATTCCGCCTGGTATGGGTGTTTAGTTTCTGTCACAACACAAAGCAACGATTATATCGCCACAATAATCGTGCAAAGTTTACTCTATAATTTACATCATTTTGACTGTAGTTTAAACGATGGAACGGCCAATACTGTAAGTAATCTTTGTTAATCGATATTGAAAACCTACTACAACTTATACCTTATCGACAGTTTTAAAAATATTAACGAAATAACTGTAAATTGGACTGAATTCGTCGATCATCGCAATAGACGAGGACTATCATGATTATTTAGGTATCTACCGATGTATTATATCTCGGATATTGTAGTAGGTAGGTCTTTTTGTAGTATAATATACAGTACCTGGTTGACCGAGCTTTGCTCGGTTTTTCTGGTAAATCTTGATTTTTGAAAATGAAACCTAGTTAGATCGATTTATCGCCCCTGAAACCCCCTGCATACTAAATTTCATGAAAATCGCTGGTGCCGTTTCCGAGATTCCAATTATATATATATATATATATTATATATATACAAGAATTGCTCGTTTAAAGGTATAAGATAAATATTTTATGCGCTAACTTCAATATAAATTAGGTAGGTACCTACTTACGGATCAATAATGTAGGTAGAGGCCCTTGTAACGTACAATACACCAGTCTTGGAAAAGTACCTACATAAATAAATACCGATACCTACCGACCGATTGAAAACGGCAAAACTTTCACAGAATGATTCAATGCAATGTTTTTTTTTGCGTTTTATTATTTTGAATGAAAAATGGAAGATAAACATATAAAAAATCGGACGCTGGTCTGATCTGAAGGTCTGAGTGAAGAAACATTCCTACGAGGAGTCGCTAAAAAATGTCTTCCGCGGATTTCTCTAACTCAACAACTCAAGTCCTGGAAAATATTTTAAAACCTTGACCAGTCCAGTGCTAACCCCGTTAAATTTCAGATACCTTCTGTAATACTATAAAGCATAACTAATCCTGGAACCAATATCGTGAACAAAGCCTGGTGAGGCCCTGAGGACGAAGCTTGGAAAGCTTGAGGAACGAACCACAGTAAATTGGGTTAGTTTCTACCAGCGCGACCAATAGTCATACAGAATCTTAAGGGACTCTCGCGAGTGAAATTATCTACCCAGAGGTTCTTCTGGAGACAGATAAAGTCCACTCTGCTCATATTCTGTGGTCCAGAGACGTGAGACCTTGAAGCAACAGCTATCCTAGATGCTCCTGCTAGACATTCCTGGACTCTGAATAACATTTAAAACAGAAGACTACCTCTAAATATTGTCCTCAATAATTTATCTGTATTGTATATCTAAACTCTTTAATTTCTATTGGCCTCAGTTTTATTTTTATTAATTAACTGTAAATAGTATAGGTAGGGACTAATTTGTACCTAATATACGAGTACATACATAATATATCTTTATACTCAACATTTTCTTTTCTTTGTTAGATAAATAGCAGTAGGGACATAGTTTTCCTTTCTTAGGTAGGAAAAACAAATATTTGTTTGTGATTAGGTTACGTGGCATAGTACCTACATAAAGTGAATCCAAAAACTTAGGGCATGAATACAAATAAGGATTGTAGACATCGCGCGCGAGATCTCAGTTCGGGGCGAACTACTAGTATGTATAGGTAGTAGGTATTTTGTTTTAGTAACTACTGTCGTGCTAAGTTGTAAGTACATAGTGTTAGTAAATATGGTAACGCGTATCGCAGTCATTGCTGCGCTGCTGCTCTAAGGCACCATTTAAAATCAGCACTGCATCAGCTACCATGCATGCGTGCGTGTGCTGCTGCAGCTCTTGCTGACCGACTATCTATTTTACTGTCACCATAGCAACGCTTTATTAAACCTCAAATATCTGTAGCGTGACGTAAAATAAATGATTTCTATTCTATTAATTTAGCGGTTTGGGCTAAATATAGGTACTATGTTTTAGATACTTTTCCTATTGTTCCATTAGTTCTCCGTGCGCTCTTATTCATGGAAAAATAAATCACATTAGTTCCCATGAAGTCCTGTCTATAATTTATAAAAAAAAACATGCTGCCATTGCATCAGCCATTTATTTTAATACCACCATGTGCCGTATTGTCACAACACGACCGAGCAAACGTGATTTACGATATCGTAAATCTTAAATTAGCTCTGTGCATTACAGCCTAGTTTACGACATTATCCTAAGCAAAGCTAATCAGTGCCCCGATTCATGACCACATGATTCGATTCGATTCCACTGTGACTTACCTTAAACAAATACCTACTTGCCTAAAGTTATTTTTATTATACAATGATTTGTTGATGGGTTTTCATATATTCATATCCTTTGCTCGTTTGACTAAACGTCTACATTCTTTGGTGAAACCTCTATGACTCCAAAAAATTATATAAGTACCTACCTACTTCAAGGAGAAGATAAATAAGAATTGTTTCTTCAAAGCCAAGCGTTTTGCTCGGTGAGTTAGCCGAATCGGTCTTGAATCGGAGACCTAAAACTGAATCGATACATTTTCCCATCTCGATATCCCCTCGCAACTTTTATATATTTTTATATAGAGTCATAATTTTATGTAATTTACAACATGAAACCGAGGGGAGATGTAATGGGAAAGCCACCATAAATATAGCGAAATTGGATTGTCGAATTTGCAAAATACAAAATGGAATATTGCTATGGTGAGAGGGCTGGATTTGACCAACTTCTGGTAGAAGTTCTATTCTCAGAATAATGTAGATAATGTCAAATGCAAGTAAAATATCAGTTTATATTCTTCAACCAAAGAATTTTATCTTCAACAACTACGGTTTATTTTGGGGGTGTACCTACCTAGTTCGCGGGATTCGTATCCGCACCTTTTCGGTGGCATAATTAGTAATGCGTTTACCGCCTCAAGACAAGAGACGTTCGAATTTCGCCTGTTCGAAAATTTTGAATCCTATTTTCATAATTTGATGTGCTTACAATACAGCATTGAAGTGACTCTCTACATGACTCACTCCACTTCAATCTGCAAGCTGTAGGGCATTTTATTTGGTAAGTATACCAGCTCTAGCTCAGTTTTAGATAAAATATCATGATTTTATTTAGATACCTTGTTTGGTATAGACATTCAGGGGACTGAACATTCTAAGCTAGGCCGACCGTTGTCAAAAAAGCCAGAAAAGTTTAAGTTATTCATTGGAACAGGCGATTTAAGGTTTCTTTTGACGAAAGCCAGCTAGATCCGGCTGTCCACATAATATCCCTACTGGTAGGAAAGAATCTTATTTTTTTCCACCTATTAGATATTAGTAGAGGTGAAATCTGGTAAAACAATCCAGGTAAGCTACTCATCATGGTTCATAAACTGTCAAACAAAACTCAGAACCTCAACCCTCTAGTTGTGTAGAGACAACGTTGTGTAGAGGCAGCATCCTCTTTTTCCCAATGGATTTTTCCTCACTAAAATTAATGTGCTCAATGCAAGTGATCTCGAACAATGAAAGAAAACTTCGTGAGGAAAAGCGAGTCATGTCCATGAACTAAAATTCGAAACACTTCACCATCCACTGATTCGCAATGAGTCTTTCTATTCTAAAGTCCGAGCAAGCAGTGGAATCTCTTCCGAAGGTAGGTAAATTTGCAATTGCGATAATATATAAATTTATAGTTTAGGTATGTTGGTATGGAGTAATTTCTGGAACTACTTACTGAATCGATTCAAACAAATATAACACTAAATACTTAGATTGCTAGATTATCCCCAAGTCCTCAGACAGTTAGATAGGTACCTACACATGTATGATCTAAGGCTTACCTAGATATATTTGTTTTCTTCATAAGCACTCGGATGATTTACATTTGCAAGCTGGGTATGTATTACCTACTGCTGCTTAGGGTGGATTCAACCAAAGTAATATAAGCACTAACCCCAGAAATCCTAGTTATCGAAGAGGAAACAGACATTTCACTTGCTTGACATTACATTGTTCTGAGGATGGTGTATTTGACCAAACTAGTAAAAGCACTAAACACAGAATTAATAAATACTAGTTATACTCCTAGAAGAGTAAACTAATATTTTGCTTACCTATTTGACATTAGGTAGGGGAAGCCAGCTTAAAGCGGGTACCCCGCCCAAATCGGGTAAGCTATTTAAATTTCGCGCCACTTGCGCTAGACTGAATGTGTCTATGCAGAAAGGTTGTCCAGGCGACGGCCAATCGTAGGCAGTCAAACCACATCGACGGATGAAGCGGTTGCAAAATAATTTTAAAACAAATTATTTTGCGGATTCCTTTAAAATAATTAGTGTTTTTGACTACTGATTAGTCGATTTTGGTCCGTGATATGGGCTTACTACTTTAGTAATAATTATTTACCTATAATTGACCTTTCTTATCGATATGTTGGTTTTCCGCCTGTTATTAAACTTTCGGGATTATGAGAGTGCAAATACAAAGTAAGTCTTTGGGCAAATCGGGTAGGGGCAAATCGGGTTTTTACCCGATTTGCCCGTTGCCATTATACCGAATTTTATTGTATTAATTTGCCAAGAGGTGCTGCAATAAACATTTTTCTTCGATGTCAATATTTTTTTTTAATTAAGTACCTACAACGGTTACACGTCCATGATGGGTTTTTAATTTTTTATATAAATGAGAAAAGGGCCAAACGGAATAAAAATGACTGTAATAACTATGACTATAATAAGCGTGTTGCAAAGTTTAAGTAAACTGAAGACTAGATTAAATGTGATGATTGTGAGATGTGGGTCCATGAAACATGCACGCAATAGGATCATACTATTGTGGCGTGTGATGAGAATTGAAAAAAATAAATTAAATTTTACAAATAGGTGAATTTTTCAAATATTACATTTAAAAGACTGTTAACAAGGTTTTGACAGCAGAGCATTAAACCAAAACTATAGATTTTACGATAAATTACTTGTTTAAGTTGATTGATATCACTATTTTAATCACTACCCGTTTTGCCCAAAAGGCCTACCCGTTTTAGGCACCCCCTCCGGGCAAAACGGGTTTTTCGAGGACTTTAGTTTTTAGTAGTTTTAATACTTTAAATGAAGATTTATTTTAAGTTTCAATTTGTTTTATAGAAATTAGATAGACAACGAATCGTTATAGTTTGACTAAAAGTTTAACAAATATAGAAAACCTGGATATTTTTACTTCCAACCTTAGCTTACCCGTTTTGGGCTGGTCTCCCTACATTGTTCAGTCAGAGAAAGGTTACCAGTTTGTCAAATCCAACCTTAGTAAGTAGATTTACATAATAGGTACCTAAGTAGGTACGTATATCTACAAGTCCTGTACATACGAGTAGGTATATCCAGAAGATGCAGCTTTTATTAGATCGTATAAATAATTGAGGTAGACGGTAGCACGTCCGCAATAAATATAAAAAAGCCATATCGTTGGCCACGATAAAAAGTGGGCGCACATAAACTGAGTAAGCACTTTCTCGTATCCAAGAATCTACTGACTTATTCGTCAACCGGCGAGCGTGAATCTCGCGAGTGCGCGCGAGTTGGCACCTTCCGATTTTACCTACTGTTTCTGTCGTCAACTCGCGCGCACACATTTTTAAGTACAGTCATGCTAAAAAACTGATTGAAACCAGTTAAGTACCGACTATCTAGTAAGAAAGAAAGAACAAAATATGTTTCTCTCATTCTCTCTCTATTAACCGAGGCTTCGGTCGCCCGTGCGGGTACAGGAGCGGGGATTGACGACGAAGGGGATCGGGTGGGTATCGGAATATTATGTTTATTTGACATGACATGTTTGACTTATACAAAATAATATATGACTGTCAAATATATAAAACATTTTATTTTCCAGATAATTAAATTTTCCTACTAATTAACAAAAATATCATACAGACTAAATGAGTGAAACGAAATCGCTCATTATCATCTAAATATAATAAAAATAGTAATCAACAAATATAAATTATAGCATTTGACGAATTATTACTTACTTATAAATGTTTGATAGATAATATATTATGATGCAAAACAAAATGTCAAAAATATAGAACTGCTGATTTTCCTACTAACTAACTTTTCTTAATAATTACATCAACAATATCACAATGACTCAAGAATTTGGTTTATTACCTATATGTAAGTTGTCTTAAACTAAGAAAAAAAAATCAACAATGTTGTCAATTCAGTTGTCGCAAAAACTAAACTAAACTAATTTGACACCACTAAAATGGATGGTATCCTTCTTGTTTTGATCGTTATGAAAGGGACGGTAACAATTAATGCTGTTAAATTAGTTTAGTTTAGTTTTTGCGATAACTGAATTGACATCATTGTTGTTTTTTTTTATTTTAAGACGGATTTATTTTATATATAAAGTAATAATTATTAGCCAAATACTTGTTGATTGCTATTTTCATTATATTAAGATGATAATGAGCGATTTCGCTTCACTCACCTAGTATGATATTGTTGATAATTATTAGGAAAATATAATTAGCAGGAATGTAAACAGTTAGATATATTTGACATATTTTGTAATTTTATTTTGTATATGTGAAGCTGTCATGTCAATTATATCCCAATATCCGATAACCGCCCGATCTTTTCGTCGTCATACCCCGCTCCTGTGCCCCACATGGGCGACCGAAGACCGAGTTAATAGAGAGAGAATGAGAGATAAACATATTTTCTTCTTTCTTTCGTCGGTAGGTACTTACCCTGTTTCAATCCGTTTTATACATGACTGTACTTTAGAACTTAAAGAAGAGTGCATGCTACTGAGATGTGGATGTTAAGATGGATGTGTGGGGTGACACGGTTGGACAGGATTAGGAATGAGTATGTCAGGGGAAGTCTGAAAGTAGCGCCTATTACTGAAAAGATGAGGAGTGCTAGGTTAGCATGGTATGGACACGTGATGAGGAGGGATGAAAACCATGTCACCAGAAGAGTTATGAGTATGAGTGTGGATGGGTGCGCAAGTAGAGGAAGACCGAAGAAGAAATGGTTTGATTGTGTGAAAGATGATATGAATGTAAGAGGAGTTGATTCAGAGTTGACGAATGATAGGGGTGAATGGAAGAAGAAAACATGTTGTGCCGACCCCACTTAGCGTGGGATAAGGGCAGGAGAATGATGAATGATGATGACTTTATACGTGCGCGCGAGTTGGCGACAGAAAAAATAGGTAAAATCGGAAGGTGCCAACTCGCGCGCACTCGCGAGATCCACGCTCGCCAGTTGACGAATAAGTCAATCTACTTATATTTCTATGTAGGTATTTACCAACCTACATTATTTTTATATAATCAGGTAAGGTATCTACTTACTTAGGTGCTAAAAACCTCTAATTAAGGACGTAACCACATTTTTTATAATGGGAATAATTGTACCTAGACTGGTCATCATTATCAGACCCTGAAGTCTGCGACAGTCAGTAAACAGAATTACTTCATAGATTGGTTTAACGGCGACATTTAAACAGGCAACCTGGTAGATTATATTCTCCTCTGGTCATAATATGCGTAAAAATGTTAATTTTAGCAAATACTCGATGAGTGCATAATTTTGCAGCCGGATCTCGTACTACAACACCTTATTTGTCAAAATCCGTCAAACCTTTTGGGTTACAGCGAAAGCCAAAAGAACTCGCATACATACATACCTACATAATAGGTATACGTACCTACATCCCAAAAACACATTACCCTCCTTCTACGCTTCGCATTCGGGTAAAAATACTCACTGAAACGGTTTTGGTAAGCCGTAGGTAGGTATGTCTTTTCTAGATACACTCGACTACAATATAATCACTTTTGTTTTAGGTACACCATTAGATTTGACATGTAGGTACCTACAGCTTTTAAAAAAAACGCGGAGAAAATTCATCAGGTGGCTACATTGGCGGCTAGGATGAATGAGCCCAAAAGACTATCTCATTGTAATGTTCCTTTGATTTTTACCATCAAAATTGCCATTGCTGTGTTCTGGCACAGCAATGTGTTTGATTGGTCTACTCATTCAATGGATCCTCTTGTTACCTATCATGGTACAAAGTGGCTTGCTTATTGACTCAATTTATTTTTATTTTAGAGAATTTATTATTCAATCTATTTACAGAAGTATACCCCTAATATTGGTCCGATAAAAACGATCTATTTAGCCGGTTTCGATAATGCGTAACTTACATTTATATTGTGTTCCTTTTGGGGTCGAGAGTCGAGATTCTAGAGCCGCTGGGGAACTGTGGCCCATCGTATTCAAAATTATGTCAGAGTGCCTGATCGATGTGACGCGAGATCCTGGATATGGCTCAGATTTGGCTCATCGCATCGGCATTAATTAGGTAGACCCGCCAGCGCATCGTCTTGGGATCTCTTCCCGTGGCACTGATCTGGATCCGTTGAGCTTTTTTCAAAAAACAACATTAGTATACTTAACTAAGTAGGTAAATACATTCACTTCTCATTTTCTCCGCTTACATTTGTTGTGATTTACGAATAAGTTTTTTGGAAGAGACTGTAGGTACCTACCTAGTCCCTTTACAAGCATTATCATAATAACATTGTTGTGTAGATAAGTATTTTTGTAAATGGAATGATAGAATCTGTTGTTCTGGCCATAAATAATTCACGCCAAACAATCTCCAAATCCAATTTTGTCCCGTATTTTACGATCAAGGCCTGCTACGCGTATTATGCAAGCTGTGCTATTTTCTTCCCAAACTTTATTCTCTTTTTATGGGCGTCTACTTGAGTAATGAAAAACTATTAAAGTACCCGTGTGGGGATAAAGCGAGGGTCGTTTGGACCTTCCAGTTTTATTGTAACCCGACGAATGGTGTAGCTCTATTTTTACAACCCCGCCAATTTTAGAGCTGCTCTAAAAGATGGCAGCCCACGTTTATGCGTGAGTCGGTCGGTAGGTAGGTAGATTTCTACCTACATGTACCTACTAGTAACTTATCTAGACATTCTGTGTTCTGGACTTTGACCTTTGAATTTTTGGCTCTGGGGTAATATAGGTACCGGATCCTCCCGACCCGATGCGATGTTACCTAAAAAAATTCATTAGTGCACGAACCCAGGTTCTTACCCGCTTCCCTTAGAATGGCAGAGGTGCTTGAAAAAAGTCGAGTTAGAGCTGACGACTTACCTCGATTCACAAATTAATTTAATAAGTAGGTAATACCTACCTAGGCCTGGTATGTAGGTAGGTAGGTAATAACTAAGAGTAGAAAACCTTATGCTAAATTAAGACAGATCAAAAGATTTTCAGAACAAAATTGATCCAAAGAAGTCATGCCAAAATAGTACCTATAGGTATTAAGTATGCAACTAGTGAATAACGGACGGATTTAAAGCGAGGGCCATGAGTCACGAGTAAGTGAAGGATTCTAACGACTGAATCACGACCGCAGAGAGTGATTCATGACGATTGAATCCTGAGCAAAGCGAGTGATTCATGGCCCTCGCTATAAATCCGTTTTATTCACGAGTTTCATAAGATACTTTATACCATGACTCCGAGAAGAAGAAAGATATAAGCGTAATTTTTATGGTAGCAAGTTTTCTACTATATCGGTCGCCCTTTCTTTCATAACCTCAGGTGTTAACACATCTTCTTTATCACTTGAATGCATTTTCAATCGATTATTGTGTAACACTAAACGTTGTCTTCGTACAACATACAGTAGTAGGTACCTACAAAAAAAATAGCGCGCCATTCTAATGACAACAAAGAACATTTAAAACAGTTTTTATTCAAATCCTGAACTCCTTGTCGAAAATATCAACCAATCAAAGCTCGAGGAGTTATTTGAAAAAAGAGTTTGTATGGGGAATATAGAGTTTGTATCGATTTTTTTTTGCGCAAGGAGGTTGTATAGCATTGAGATGGAGTTCGAATATATTGATTTAAGGTAATACGTGTAAGAGGTTAGGTTAGATTCTAAGTTAGATTTAAAAAAAACGTAAGAAATTAATTTACGTAAGACTAGGCGGTACGTACGATCTATAGACTATACCTAATAGCCTGCTCAAATGAGCGGATAATGTAACAAAACAAATACCTACTTATTGATTTAAAAAAAAAACAGTGAGTAAAAGTACTGCATTTTATTCACTGTTTGCGGTGAATAAAATAAGCTTTTTAGAGGGGGAATGGTAGGTATAAATATAATTTAAAATAAATTTAAAACCTACTAAGTAAATCTAAATAATATAGGCACCTACCTACCTTCCTAAACTAAACGTCAAACAAGTGAGCCTTTTTACTTATTTAGGTACGATGCTGGATACTAAGATTACCTACTTACTTTGGTTACTTACCTAAACCAAACCAAACCTAGACCAAAAACTCACCTTGTATATAAATCAAGCCTAGATACCTATAATCTAAGGCTTTGAAGTGCCGGGTCTTAGATGAAGTAGGTAGGTAGGTACCTACTTACCTTATAGAGTTGCACCAGCACCAGTACAGGTACTGGTGCTGGTGCAACTCTATACCTACGTGTAGGTAGGTCTACCTACACGTAGGTATGTAAGTAAGTAGGTAATATGTAAAATCACGTGCAAAAAGCACCTAGGCGCGGTAGGTACCTAGACCTAACCAACATTTACTTACCTACATATTTTATTTTGGAAAAAAACGATATTGAACCTCCGCTCCATTTTGTTTGTCAGTACGGTGTGATAGCTTTTGGTTCTGAGTCAGAACTTTTGACACAAAATCCCTATAGTAATGTTTTGAAAACAGCGCCATCTATCCATGCAAAATAAAAACAGGTTAGAGAACTGCGCTATTAAATGGTTTGATAGTTTTCCTAGAGATGTCGCTTTCTGCAAAATATGTTTTGTTATAATTTCTTTATTAGGTTATGCGGTGCCCACAATGCATGTAACTAAATATATTAAGGAAGTCGTATCCTATTAGGATAATATATGGAAGCCTTTGTAATTACAGGAAGAATATTTGCTCAAAAAACAAATAGGTAGGTAGGTAAGTAGCTACTACCCTCTGAGACGCTACTGTGGTGTGTCTGAACTCAAAATATAAATCGATCTGAACTCGGATTTGTTGTGTGATGCTATCCAGCAGAGCCACCACTTTAGAATCCGATCATTTATATCTTAAAATAATGTACGTTAAACATACATAATGTACGTCTGTCGTTTATTGCTGTACGTGCTTCACGTCTTGAGAAAATAGACTTTGAAAGTGGCGCTGCTGGGTAGCATGCTATCCAGCAGAGCCACCACCATTAAGGTATTCAGGAATGATAACCGCTACTGTTTTTTTGTAAAAACTGCTGTACGTATCGTGTTTATAATGTACGTGTTGAAAAATATCATTAATATACAGCGGTTTTATTTATTTTAACTATACTAACTTTTTCTAAGAAAGCGCCTGATTAATTTATGTCAGCAATTTTTTACTTACTTAGAAAATATATTTAATTAAACACACTGCTATGCTGGTAGTTTTTATTAAATACTAAATACCTGTAATCTCTAAATCTAATGAAAGTCGTTTAGCGACACCTAGTGGTTGGGTTTAGACCAGTGAAATTGATTGGATTGTTCGAAAGGTACAGTTACTATCACAAAAAATATTTGTACCTACCTACCAGGAACAGGCAGGCGTGATTTTAAGTATTGTTTTCCTAAAGCTGCGTACGGATAGCGTGTTCCTGTGTTACGCGTAGTGGGGAAACACTGTCCACGCGTACATTTGATACGCGTACAGCTACTGTACGGACCGCCGCGAATCTGTACGCGAGGTCAATCGATCCAAAGCGCTCCGCGAGCCCCAGTCAATCGCCATGAAACTCGAAGAACACGCGTGTCTATTCATCTTGCCGTCCAAATATAGCGTACACGGTCGTGTGCGGCCTCATTGACGCGCGACCAAAAACCGACCGCCCGAGCGGATTCCCGCCAAGGAGAAAATGGTGGTTAGGTTAGATTAGATTAAGTTAGATTATAGAAAACGGAAGAAATTAATTTACGCAAGACTAGGCAGTAAGGTCTATGACTATAAGCCTGCTCAAATGAGCGAATAATTTAACAAAAACGACCGCCCGAGCTAGCTGGCGTGGTACGCGTTCCCCAAGAATGTACGCGTAGATACTACACGTATGGACATGGGGCGTTCTGTAGGTCTACCATGAGTTTTCACAATCTACACACGCTAGTGACTGTAGTTAAAAAAATGTATGAAAACTTGCCTACAGCGCCTCTAGCGGATAGTTGGGTACTAAAACCTCACGTAGCTAACTATCCTACGTCACAGCGTACTACAGCGACTGTAGTTTGCGCTCATAATTTGCTTACAATTTGGTACCATGAGTAACAGTTTTGACAAATGTCATAGTAACGTACTATTACTACTGTAGTAACGTCAGCTAATCTAAATGTGACAACTCATGGTAGACCTACTGGACACGCGTAACTTAAACTGTCTACGCGTACCAGTGTACGCGCTATCCGTACGCACTTCATAGCCCTTTTACATGTTGGCGATGATTGGTCAGTGTGACAAGGACAAAAAATTTAGACAAGGATGGCGATAACACCGGGCGAGGCCCGGCGTGCCATTCACACGTTGGCCCTCGCCTCAGTGCGCTCCGATCAGGCAGGCAAGGTGCACGTCGATTTCGACTCGGCGCGCCGGCGAATTACGATCGATATTTTTAAAAAAAAAAATGAGGTCATGGATGGAATGAAATATGCAGCCTATATACCTATTCCTGAATGCATTACATAGAATAAAATAAGTCTAGGTACTTATTTTATTACCATAATATCACATACTTACAGTAGGTACTTACATACCTAGTAGGTAGATAGGTATAAATGACTACCTACTTTTTCTACCTATTCCTGAATGCATTATTTATGTATAAAATAAGTCTAAGTGCTTATTTTATTACCATCTTATATCACACATTTACAGGTACACTTAGGTAGGTACATACCTAACAGTAGGTAAAGTAGGTAGATTGGTTAAAATGACTACCACCTACATTATGCGATACATAAAATAAAATAAGTCTAGGTACTTATTTTATTACCATAATATCACATACTTACAGTAGGTACTTACATACCTAGTAGGTAATGTAGGTAGATTAGGTAAAAATGACTACCTACCTTTTCTACCTATTCCTGAATGCATTATTTATGTATAAAATAAGTCTAAGTACTTATTTTATACTTATTATATTTTATGACTACCACCTACATTATGCGATGTTATGGAAACCAGCGCTGTACCTATGAAACCTACCTAGTTACTTACATTTATTGATCATACCTAAATAAATAAATAAAAAAGTAGCTCAATAAACATCAAATACGTTCATTGGACCTGTCGCTCATTTTGCGACACGTATCTTAGTGCATTCGGCGAGTAGACACGCACGTCCGTCCCGTGCGCTAGTTTGCAAGAGACTGAATAGCAAGCCAACGTGTAAACGGCAGGCGGGCCGCGCGGCCAACTCTCTTTGATCTTGGCCCAAAAACCGACACTCGACGGGATCGGCGGCCAGCCTGTACAGGCCTGTACAGGCCTGTACAGGCGTCGGCGACCCTACGCCAACCACCTCATTACACGCTGGGCGTTGGCCATGATTGGGCCTCGCCCGGCAGGCCAGGGCCAACGTGTGTTCCCTCCATCACGATTACTTCCGCAGAGAGCGCTGTGTATGACTCTGTCTCCGTCTGTCTGTACCACAGCCACAGAGGTCTGTACTGCACATAATTCGGGTTTTGAATTGAATAATAGACATTTTTTTTGTCTATGGTTCGTTACGCATCTCGTTTTCTCTGTTTCGATTGGCTGTTGAAGTTAATTTAGCAAACCAAACCAATATGGCGTCTTTTGTGTTATGAGATGACAACATCGCAGTTTGTGTCCTATTTGTCAATAAGTTATGATAAATTTATTATAAAACTATCTACCTCGCAAATTCAAAGAGTTTTGTTACTAAAATGCGTGTCGTTATTACGTGACTGGCCACCCGTTCATGGAAATTACGTCGTTTAGTCTGTTGGGAAAAGTACTTGGCTCGCGTAAAAATGGCGGGCGTGTTATCTCCATGGGTAGTGTTTTCGTTTCATTCATTGATTGAAGCAATGTTTTGAAATGTGTTATAAATAAGTTCCCAAGTATTTCATAAATAATTCGTGCAAGGACAACATGTGCATTTATACCTGACACTTGGAAAGGATTTTTTGGAGTTGGTGCAGGTGTCACCGTCTGATGAAAATAACAGAATGTCGCGTTGGGGCAGAGGCCGTAGCGGCAGCGTGGCCGTGCCGCTTGACAGTGCCCTTTTCAGGGAGAACAGTAATTGCCCTACAGCTGCACGGTCCGCAGGAACCGTGGGCAAATGGGGAATAACTAGCTTTACGTCGATCAGAAGCGCGCCTTACGGTAAGAACATTTCCTTTTACCTAACTGCTATCTGTTGCAGTTTGCAGTTAAGCATAAAAGTAACCATAAGGTCATACGTGTGATAGCCGCCCTATCTCAAGTTCAAGACCATTATGATCAATAAATGATGACAACTCTGAAGTTGCCTACAAAAAAGTGAAAGTTATTTGAGCTTGATTTAATTATATAGTACAAATTGCATTTACACACACATTTCCTACAGTAAACCAGTAAAATACTGTAACTGTTACATTTTCCTCAGCTTTCACTACTTTCAGATAATTTAGAAGTTAAATGATTTTCTTATTTTTCAGCATATGCAAATAATGTTATAAAAAAGCCAGTGCAAGACCAAAACAGTCCTCTCACAGTACCAGCTGTGGAAACAGAACAACCTCCCCCTAAACCCAAGAAGTTTTTTAAATCACGGAATGCTGAAGCTTACCCACCCGTTCCACAAATCACTTATGCACCACCAGTACCTGCCGCACCACTTTCCCCTGAGCATTCTAGTAGAGAAAAGAAAAATAGCAAGCGGGGTAGAATTTACAATAGAGATTCTTCATCACCAGAAATTCCTTGGCGTGGTTCCTCTGAAAAATATAAAACAAAAAAAAGTGTTGCAACCAAGGCTGCCAAAAAAGAAGTTGCCCTAGATCCTAATCTTCAACCCCCTAACAAAAGATATCTAGTGAGAAATCGAGATAAAGTTATCAATTATGCTGAAGATGGCAGCAATAGCCCTATACCTGATTTTAGCCGTTATGAACCTCTTGCTCCACCTAAATTAGCAACTCAAATATACTCCCCAAAAATACCATCTCCTAAAGTTCCATCACCAAAAGCAAGTCCTATTATTTCAAGTCCAATATCTACTAAAATGGATGCTGCAAGTCCATCTACAAGTAAAGACTCAAATGAAGAACGTAAACCACCACCCATAGTCCTACGAATATCTAAAGGAACTTCAAGAATTGTGAGCACAGATTCTAATGAAGGATTTACCTCACCTGGATCTGACAGGCATTCTTCTTTAGATTTACACTCTGATATTGTACCCGAACCAATCAAGAAAAGTCCAGCAATTGAACCAGTATGTTCACCAAAGCATGAGGGTCTTAAGATCACTATCAAATGTCCCGGATTAACTGAGAGCAAGAAAGAAAGGAAAAAGGAGAAAAAAGAGCACAAAGCTCATAAAAGACATCACAAAAATAGTGACGATGAACCTCTCAAAAAACCATCTTCACCAGCACCAGGGTCTGATGTCTATGACCTATACAAAACATTAGCTTCCCCTGGTTATGAATCTGAAAAAGAAAGTAAGATCAAACCAGTCACAGATGATATTGAGTCTCAGCTGGCAAAGTTGGATTCAACTGGTCCATTACATAAATCTCCCAGGTTAGAAGCGAATGAGCCTCAACCTGAGCCTAAACCACCAGAGACATCAGGAAGGTCTAGAAGAAACAGACCCAACATAAATTACAGTGAAACTGATGATTATTTGGATGCTCTAACCAAATTGAAAGGAGCTCCACCCAAACTTGTTATAAAAACTGTAAGTGATCTCAAAAGAGAAACAAGAAAAGGAAAAAAGAGGCATGAACCTCCTGCAGCTGAGACTCCAATGATCACTTCACCTAAACATGTTCCAATCAATAAACAAGAAACTCAGTTAGAAAATAATGATTTGATAGATATCCTATCTGGCAGTGATAGCAGCAAAAAAGAAGAACCTTACAGAAAACCTCATAAAAAACAGAAACATAGGCACATCAAACATTCAAGTCCTGAACATGAGAGTCAAGAAGAAGTGAATAATGTGCCTAGTGCGCTTTCTGAGAGTGAAAACATGGAACCACAAATTGATATCAATGACGAAATGAGCCAAGATGATGGTGTGGAGCCAGAACCAAACACAAATGAAACTCAAACCTACTTACAAGCAAACACACAATCATCCGATTCTGCCTACAATAGCTGTCCCAATGAAAATTATGAGGAAGAGTCTCAAAAAAATTCACAAGACGATGTGTTCAAACCGCCTTTATTAAATACTGATAGTCACCTAGAAGATAAACCAAGTGTAAAACTGGTGATCACAAAGAAGAAGGGTTCAATATTTAAAAGTAAATCATTAGTTAATGATAATCCATCACCTTTGCCAGCGAGAAAGAGACGTCATCTCTACAAACATGAATGGGCCAATGATGTAAGTTCTATTCCATCATTGCTTGATACATTACAAATCATGCGTTATTGTGTTAACAAAAAGATATTTTTTTTACTTTGGCTGTTTTAAATGATTGTATTTGCCAGATATTATTTGAAATCTATTATGTCTAACCACAGGTCTAACTAAATGAGACCTACATGCCGCCGGTGGAATAGGCACAGGTTAAGTTTAAAGTGTAAATTAGTCATACACTCCAAACTTAACTTCCAGAAATAATAGATTAACATACACCATGCATACATTTATCAAACATACAAGTGTCCTTCAACACCCTTCATTATTTTATTCATAAAGCATAACCACAACAAAACTATATTTATGGTTCTGTTGGCTGTATATTGATTTGACACAAGTATGTAGGTCTAACAAAATATAAAATACTAGCTTCCGCTCGCGGCTTTGCTCGCGAGGTACCTACATAAAATTTATCCTATGTTACTCAGGGATAATATAGCATTCTAATGGTAAAAGAATTTTTTGAAGTTGGACCAAGTAGTTTTTGAGTTTATTTGTTACAAAAAAAAAATACAAAACTTTCCTCTTTATAATATTCGTATAGATTAATACAATTCTTGCCATTAATTTTAAACGTACTTCATATTTACAGAAAGGAAATGAGACTCCCAGACCAGAACCTCAGGAGACTCCTGAAGCATCACCAAATCCAGTAGCTGAGGTTTCAGAGCAGTTGACCAAGGTGACTCGGTACCGAGCACCAGACCCCATAGTGGATGACCCAGCTGAAGCAATCAAACCATATACCAGTGTCAAGTGTACTAAAGAAGCTAAAGAGGTATGTCATCATTATAACCAAGCATCTACATGGTAGATAAAATAGGTGTCAATAAGATTAAATTGGATTAGCTATGAATGAAAATAGACTTCATAATTTATTTTTATAATTATTAATTACTGTATTTTCTAGTTATAATTATAAATTTTTTTGTTTTCAGTACTACACAGTTGTAAGAAATGTAAAGAAAGCCCATCAGATACAAGAAATTGGAGAGTTCCAAGAGTTTAATGATGATGTGGAATACCTCCTCGATACATTACAGGTAAACAATTTTCATCTATTTGCTTTCATTCCGTTGAATTGGTTCACCAGTTTTAACTGATTTTATACTATAGAAATTATTACTTAACTATGTGTACACAGTATGTACCACAGCACACCTTAAGGATTGGCTGGTAATTTGTTTTTAATAGGCTAGTATCTAAAGACATCTTAAACTAAACCTATAGAAAGATTAAACAAGGCTAAAGATAAATAACAAACCGCGAACGACCTTGCGAAGTTCCACTGTAAGTATAGTTTTACAGGTTCTTGTAATGTTTCAGGATAACAACCCTATATCGACGCGTTGCCTTTCCGCGATCACGTTGGCGAGCAAGTGTACTGCGCCTGCGTTCCGCATGCATTTGCGAGCGCACGGCACTGTGCAGAAGTTCTTCAGCGCGCTTCACGACGCCACCGACGACCAGGTAATTATTACGACTTTTTTCACTGTAGTGACTGTTTTCACTGTAACACTAATTTGACTGTTTTGTAATACCAGCAATCCTAATAAATCTATGGATAGAGCCGGCCAGACACGTGATTATTCTCAAGTATTACAAAATTAAAAAAACAAAACTGATTTCAGAGCCTGGGACTTTGTACGGCGACGGTGATGTTTGTGCTGTCACAAGACCGCCTCAATATGGATTTAGACCGAGAATCGCTAGAGCTTATGCTGAACTTACTGGAATCGGATGCTTCACATAAGTGAGTTGTATACATATAAACGTTTTTTTATGGTGGCAATCTTATAGCAATGATTTAGTAAATTCTTCTTAATAAATTACCTATAATTAATCTATCTTATTATATTTAATAATATCTTTTTATCGGATTTGGATTAAAGTGCGTCTAAAAGGCACCTCTCGTGCACTCGTCGTGTACGACATGCGAAAGGCGTGGCCAATATGACTATTATTTAAAGGTCACTAAACCACCAGTGCTAATATTAAATAATATCAAGTGACGTACTCGTAAGTTGTAAAAAAAGGAATTGAACAATTATTTCGTATTTCTTTTTAGAAATGCTCTTGACGACTGTGGTTTGACTTCGGTGCAGCTAACCAAGACTCAAGACAGGGTTCGCGAGCTCTGCGCCGAAATCAAGAGCCAAGGAAAAGCTCAGCATTTAGACCTTGATAACATCACGGTGAGTGGACTTCAATGGAGTAGAGTGAGAATCACGTTTTCTGATGTCCCGCTGCTACGAGACTGGCCTACGCTCGCCCGAGTGTGATCATATGATAATCTGATCATGACTTTATGCTGATTGGTGCAGCACCATGTGTCTTTCATCCATCTCTGTCATCTGACTAATAAAATATTTACATGAGAGGCTGTTAATTCTATGTAACTCAACATAATATGGCATTATAATAGTTTAATTACCTTGCAGGTCGGCCATCTGGCTATGGAAACCCTGCTATCTCTCACATCAAAGCGCGCCGGCGAGTGGTTCAAGGAAGAGCTTCGGAACCTGGGCGGCGTGGACCATATCGTGCGCACCATCCACGACTGCGCTGGACGGCTGGAGACGCCGGCTGCCAGCTGGACGGAGCCCGATATTGATGTGCTGAGGAAAGCCGATCGATGCATGCGGGTCCTTGAGAATGTGAGTACCTTAAAATGTACTGTTTCGGGTATAATATTGAGGTTTAAAAACCACACAATGCGACGACTTTCATGAGTTTCAGGACAAAACAAATTACGTGCAAAAAGTGTAAAGACCAGATTGATAGTGTTTTTATTTTATTGATAAATTAAACGAAATGTTTAGATAGCAGGGCATATGAATTAATTAAGTTTATAACTATTATTTTCTAATAGTTCAACCTTTGCAAAATGTTATAGCATTCAACTTATACTCCGCAGGTGACACAGCAAAACGAAGACAACCAGTTATATCTAGTGAACGGACCGTTAGGTTGTGCACGCACTGTGGTCGGCCTGCTTCGGCGGTGTGCGGGCGAAGCATGCCTAAACAGCACTCTTCGCACTGCACTATTGGATGCAGCGTTACCGGCTATCAAAGTGCTCGTCAATCTTTCGCATTCGTTTAGAACCAATGAAGGTAAATTTCCGGAAATGTTTGGGTAATGCGTCACATTTTACTGCAAAATGTATGATCTAACCATTTTTTGCAGCCTTTAATTATACCTGTTCTTAGCAGTTCTATAAGTTTTCTTTCATTTTCCAGTGTCAATCGGCGCTCAAGTCGTTGGCGATCAACCGTCGCTAATGGAGATATGCCTCATCATTTTGAACAACCAAGGAAACTTTATACCTGACAACAGAAACTTTGAATTTAGTGTTTGTGTAAGTAATACCTTTTGTAATGATTTGTAGATGTTTATTTCGTTTTATCGTTCGACGTCCCATCATTCAAAAGGTTGTTTTTCACAATATAATTTAAGAAGCTGTAGGTAATGTTCACTGGTTACACAATATATTGACATTAATTTATTCATTGTCTTATGCTGGTATAACTTGCTTATTGGTTGCTGTATGTATTACATGTAAAATGTTTTCAGGTGCTCCTACTTCTAATAAACCTAGTACAAAACAGCGATGTGAATACGCAAAGACTACTAAGCGTGCGTATTCGAGTAGACCATGAAGAAGATATCATTTCCCGGAGCCTACCTTCTTTAGACCTCATTGTCGACCTGTTCTACAAGCGGGAAGACCTTGCCAGGTATGCCTTTAGAAGTCTTTTTCAGGTAACTTGATAGCAGTCAGTGTCAATCTAGTGACGATAGTTTTCAGGAAACTTGGAAACTTTCATGATTCATGGCTCAACGATTTCATAGCTGGGTCCACAGTTTAGCATGCCCCCCAAAACACGGAAGCGTTTAGATATAATGTCACTGGCACGGCGGTCACACATCCAAATGATGACTACACATAATGATCTACTAGATATCTGATATTTGAAGAACACTTGTAATGAAATGGATTCACTCAGTTAATAGCCTCGAACTACAACTAATGAGTTCATCGCTATTAATAGCGCGTATTTTACGACCTGTAGTACAGGTCAATCCCCTCTTACGGCTTGAGAAAGTACCATTACCTAATTAAATGAATACTGATGAAGTTGGTCTCACATTCTAATTGCGCTGGATTTGTGCTACTACAATAATGTCATGGTTCCTAACGAGTACATGAAAATGTCAATGTTTACAGGCGGGCTGAAGAAAACACTGACGCGCTGCTGGACGGCGAAAAGGAAAGCGATGATGGTGATAAAAAGAAGCAATCTCAAGACGATATCGATGAGACGGTTGCAAAGTGTGAGTATTTTAAAATCTTGTAATCATAATGCAGTAGATCCAGAACTTTACAAAAATAAGTACTTAACCCCAAATTCTGTGAACTACATGGCCTAACAGTAGACGTAATGATTTCACGTTTATTAAGAAAGCCTTGGCGTGTCAAATCTTATTGCTTCCATTTGACGCTATGTGAATTATTTATTGCTGATACTAGTTCTGTTATATTTTACAGTGTTGGCTCGAGCCGGTACCCATATGGAGCACACGATGGTTGGCGCATACATTGCGCTGCTATTAGGCCACATGGCGGTGGTATCACCGACACATGCAGCAACGGTTAGGACGCGTGTCCCGTCCTACTCACCGCTCTTACCTACGTTAAAGAAATACTACACGTTCCTATCGCTTACTGCTAGCGTAAGTACCATTCAAATTTATCCACTATCATCTAGTATGTCGCTCGCATATAAGTGCTAGGAATATGCAATTCATACATCAACTTGTATGGCTTATATCCGCCGCATTGAAGGCCCATGTATAGGATTTTGTTTAATGATTACCTAAAGAGGACTGAAAAGGGGCCATAGGTGACAGTTAGCTAGTTTCTGTATCGATTTCTGTTGCCTTTCATGCACATTATTGTCTTTGAATTTTATGAAATTGGCACATTGTTACTTGCTTGTATATGTTGTATGCTTCGCGCTCATTTGTGTTGTGCTACAACTGCAATTTAAAAAAAGTAGAAAGAGTGGCACAGGTGATCATGATATAATTAACGAGCACAACATTGCTTGATGCTTCAATAAAATCACGTAAGTATATTTTGTGTCAAGAAACTAGTTATTATTGCTGAAATAAAATCACGTTTTTTTTATAACCATCAAAATATAATAATATTTTATTTTTTTATTAGATCTGATTAATGTTGATGTTTTATTTAGCTACAATCATAGTAGACTACGCAAAACAAAAAGTGTTCAATAAGTACAGATTATTTTATCTTTACTCACTACCAAAAATATACTGTAGTCCACTAATTATAGTACATCAGGAATGTCATGTTTTTCAATCTAGTAAGACATTGGCAATACGCCAAATGAATGTTCATTGAACTTGTATAAATTGTTTCATGAATTTGTAACTACTCAGGAATATACAGACAATCGTTTTTAATAACATCTAATTGAAAGTGTAATCCCATCAAAAACATAAATGTGAAATGAGAGCCAAGTTCAATAAGTATGTTTTAGTCGTTGACTTCAGCGACAAAAGAAGTGAGATCTAAACGGGTGCCAAGTACAATGGTCAGTCCTGAAACTTATTTATAACAATATGAAATATTTTTAACAACTTTAAAATATCATTTCATCTCATAATTTAGGATATTATATTGAAGCCTAAGGTCTAACTTGGCTAGTTATCATTATACGAATTACCTTCCTATTATTAACTACTTACCTACTATGTCCGATCGCTAGTTTCTACCAGCAAGCCAAATTTTTAGAAAAATAAAATAAGAACGTGCAAGCTATACCTAATATAATTCGTACTCTTAAGAAAACTAGCCAAGTTAGACCTAAGGCTTCAATATAATATCCTAAATTATGAGATGAAATGATATTTTAAAGTTGTTAAAAATATTTCATATTGTTATAAATAAGTTTCAGGACTGACCATTGTACTTGGCACCCGTTTAGATCTCACTTCTTTTGTCGCTGAAGTCAACGACTAAAACATACTTATTGAACTTGACTCTCATTTCACATTTATGTTTTTGATGGGATATCATTACTTTTTGTACAGAACTTATTAGTAAGTAAGTACTTGTTCTTATATTATTACACTTATATAATCCTGCATAAACAGCTCAAACTATTGGCACATTGTAGGTATACATACTAAGCAGGTAGGTAGGTACTTGAGTACTTACTGAATAAGTATACCTACCTACTACCTATCCGGCATTCCGAGACACACTATTATCTAGGGCTGAATAGTTATCTAGCCATATCTATCTACCTGCATAGACTGCTCAAACTATTGGCACATTGTAGGTATAGGTACATACTAAGCAGGTAGGTAGGTACTTGAGTACTTACTGAATAAGTATACCTACCTACTACCTATCCGACAAGCCGAGACACACTATAATCTAGGCCTGAATAGTTATCTAGCCATATCTATCTACCTGCATAGACTGCTCAAACTATTGGCACATTGTAGGTATACATACCTATAGTCATACTTACCTATCTGCATAGACGGCTCAACTATTGGCACATTGTATACCTAGGTAAGAGTGTACTACTTACCAATCCAAGACACTACTTCCACTCGTTATTATATTCACGTCAAGACCCTATTAAAATCCACATAATGACCGACTGTCATCTATTTAGATTGCTATTCTTATATTACAGGCGCTAGTAAGGGTCCCTAGGAGAATCAATTAATTGAAAAAGTACGTTAAAAATATAAAAATTTGCAAGTTTCAGATTTTTTCCTTTGTATCAACCCCACTACCTACCTGGATGCCAAATTTGAACGTTCTAGGTCATCTGGAACTGGGTTATAATTAACGTCTATAGGTCAGTCAGTGATAAAATTTTCCATAACCAGGCATTTTTGGACGTTAATATCTAAATAACCGTTTGAGGTGTGTTTATGAAATTCGGTGCCCATATTTTACTCGCAAGTGGCAATAGATGA
This sequence comes from Cosmorhoe ocellata, assembly GCA_963675405.1. Lineage (NCBI taxonomy): Eukaryota > Metazoa > Arthropoda > Insecta > Lepidoptera > Geometridae > Cosmorhoe > Cosmorhoe ocellata. The sequence goes on along the minus strand of OY776253.1, from coordinate 6,517,939 downwards.
GCCAAATTTGACTTGTTTATGTGAAATAGTTTTTGAGTTACGAGGGGGTGAAAAATCACCCAAATGGTTCCTGTAATATTACACTAGGCGCGCATCGCCCGTTCGCTTCGCTTGAACTTAGCTTGACACGCTGCCGCGTGTCTAGATCGCGTCAATGAGACGCGTCGTGTGTTATGAAAAAGAGGAGTTTTGCAATTAAAAACAAACAGTATTAATTAAAATTACATATTATATTAAAGTAATCTTCTCTGACTTCCAGGCCGAAGCTCCCATAGTAGCGCACGTGAAAGCAACGCATCGGATAATTCAGTTTATGGAGACTAGCGACAAAGAGCTAGAGGCGCCATCCCAGCCGACTACGCCATACACTGCCACACCATACCAAGCGCAATATTACCAAACTTCCCCCTCTGATATGCCTCAGGATATGTCTTTGAACAGTTTAAACCAGTACCATAATTATAGTACCTCCAGCTCTGATAGAATGTCATCGTCAATGGAGGCGGATGGTTATCGCTGAATGATCGCCCATTGCTTTATATATCTCCGTAAAAGAGCCGGTGTATGCCAAAGCGGAGGGAAGATGCATGAAATTAGTAACAGTGTTAAGTCACACATAATTGTCTCCCGCCTTGGCGATACGTATCGACAATCTAAAATTTATTATGAGTTGTACGATAATAATGAAATAACTTAGCAATAATTTTGTTGGTCTATCATGAAATTCCATTTAATTTTCTCTGTCCGGATATATTAAACTTATCACAAATTGTGTTAGCACGTTGAAACCGACGAAATATAAATTAACAATTTATGTAGTTCTACTTGATGACTGAAGTGTTTGTTTATTTTATCAATAAAATTCATTTCTCGTATTAAGATTGTATATACGCGATCCCCTTTTATCCTTGTATAATAAAAACACCATATAGCATTAGATTTATGAATGCCATTTGAAATATTGTAACTTAAATATAGGTGGTGGTTGGTTGAGTGCACAGCTGTTTGTAGTTATCTCTATCTCTTCTCTTTGTAATATTATCTCTTCCTTCTAATAATCAGTGTAAATATATAACTGTTATTTGTGTTGTCGCGGTATGGGTTATGAAGTCTTAATTAAATTGAGATATTCCGAGTTTAAGCCAATGAACTGGCAATATAAAAGTGCAAAAATAGGAGTATGTAAGTGTAAAATAGATGTTGTATTCTTTTTATGTGAATATTGTCTTGCACTTTTTGTATTATATGTCTCCGAGAGGGTTACAAATTATATTTAGAGTATTGTTCTATTGAGGCACAATTCTTTATTGTAAATATATTTTAGCTAGAGACATTAGTTTGTTCTTTGTTGGTTAAATTTAGTGTAATTATGGTAAATTTGGCCGTTTATATGAGATTTGTTTACGCATAGTGCTGAGCTAGTCTCGCTGCTAACATAAAATTATGATCAAACTATATTTTGTACTACTAGTAGGAAAACGCTGTCTGCGGCAGCGTGTAGAATTCTAAAATCAGAACTGTTTTTTGTCAAGTTTGATGGAGATTATAGTATCATTTATAAAAGTCTTGAAAACAAACGTGTAATTTCATTTCGTGGTGTCTCAGATACAGAGTAAGCGAACTTTCAATTAATTTAAGTTATGCATAATGTTGACAAAATTTGAGTTATACGCATATATAATGCGTTTATGAACGATTTTTATTTTTAGATTCAGTTCCTAGTTCCGGTAGAAATATCTCCAAATAGCTTGTCAGAAAACGTTCATGCGAAGTCGCACTAAAGTTGCAATTCAATTTTTATCTATACATACATAAAATAGTATTCATATTATAATCAGTGGTGTAATGCGGGAACAGTTGATTTTAATATTTAAGTTATAAGCCATTTTCCACTTTTCAAATTTATTTCACAAAGTTTTACAGATAAATTACAAAGATAAGTGATTTAAAACACCGTGAATGTAAAAGCCGTGAGGCGAAACAAGTGTTGTGCCTTGCAAAAACAATAGGTATTTTGAACTTGCAACTTTTAGTTCCACTGTTAGTTAACCACAAATGAGAGAAAATCATCTATAATTAGATTAGTTAAAACGTAATATAATAACAGTTCGAGATTGAGATCGTTATTAGTAAGTAAACCTTCAGATTTGCAAGGTTTTTTATCAATAATAACAAATAATAGACAACCAACGAACCCCACGAACATAATTATACAACTAGATTTATAGAATCTTGATGGTAGTAATGTTGTATCTCAGGAAGTCCTGTGCGATGCCATTATTGACTGATAAAAGATTTTAAATCGATTAATTCATCGGACTTCGTGGAATATAATAATAATAAATTGTTTTTGCATTAGCATTGGTTTCGGACGATCTTAATCGATTGAATCCATCATCGGTATAAATAGTAAAAAGTCCATACTATAATAAACTAGTAAACTAAACATAAATTATATACGACTGTTACGATCAACTCCATGTTTACACCAAGGTATAAAACAGGTTTTCTACTAATTGTAAACAATAAATGAATACAGCATTCGTCGTTTACACCTGAAACAAGTTGTGCTAATGAATCTACAAAACTTGTAGAAAATGTGTCAAAGACTGTCACAAATGTTTACTTGGTTTAAACAAAGCTTTTATTCTGTATCAAACATGTTTGTAGATGTAAACGCGGTGTAATACATACATAACAATACCTCGCTAGACTTTAGTTCCCGTGTGATATAAAAATTAGCAAATCTGTAGGCTCCTTATTTTAACCGAAGAAATAACTATGTACACCGACTGATTGTTTGATAGAAAACGTAATTAAAATCGTTATGGCATATTACTTACGTTTAATTAACTTCACTTTAGAATTATATTGTTTTAAAATGAATTTTTATATTTATTCTGTTTTGGTATTGGCGAATTAGTTTTCATAGGTTTAGTTATTATAATGAATTATTTTACAGAATGCGAAACGGTTGCGTGTGCTTACAAATGGTAACATAAGGATGATGCGATGTATTAGCAGGCGTTAAGGCTGTGTTTGCACGATCGATATAAATTCACCGCGAACACCCCAAAAGAAGAAGTAATTAGAATAAGGCAGCATACAAAGGCGTAAAGTTTTCAGTCTCGCTTTTTTTGGTGTGTTTTCTGTGGTCAATACATTTGTCGTGCGTATCACACAGCCTACAGTAGATAGTATAATCAGATTATATTTTTACCTAGTTTATATGATTAGTTAACTTGAGCACGTCGATTCAACGGGGCTTTACTGCAAAGAGAGTACACAAAGTTTGTTACCGTATAACATTTTCTTTCAGCTTTACTAATTTGTAAGTCCTTTACGTTGAAAATAGTACTGATTAGTTAAATTTTAAACGTAGCAACTTATTGAAAATCACTGTTTAAAATGTCTTTGATTTTATTGAAATGGTCGTGGTGAAAGGCGTTAGATGAGCTATATTGCTAGCTTATTGCTGAGCTATCGCTAAGCAGCCTTAGCACATGCAAATGTTATGACGGTGCGGTGTTGGGCGTACGCGCCGTGCTATGCGTCCTCGTCAACATCCACGTATCACGATCTTGGTGATTCATTGTTTATTGTACAGCTATAATTATATTATATTGCCTATAAATTTTATATTTACGTAATTTATTGACTCGTTTTTTTGTAAAAACTAAGCGTAGTAGCTCTTGCATTTCGTTCTTGGTTTTGACTTAGGTATATCACAATGTGTTTGATAAAATTGTTGATTTAGATCACGAGAGTTTGATATCTTGGGAAATTATTATTGTATGTAACGTGTAATTATGTTATAAAGTATTACGTGTAATTATTAAAAGACGACAATTTATTGAATATGTTTTATTTATTCGCCTTTAGAATGTAAAGCTCTAAAAATAAGTGATAAGCGTAGGTAACAATTTGGGAAATTTCAAAAAACAATAGGATAGGATAAGTAAAAAAACTACATTAATTAATAGATTTTAAGGACAACGTTATAAATAGTTTAGCCAATATAAAAACTAGGTAACCTATGATTAAGTTTGTATTGTATAGATACACGGACATAATTCAAATAAGTAGTGCAAATTTGTGATATAATTTGCTTCATAATAATAATTAAATAAGTACATATTTATGAAAAATCAAAAACATGATTCAATATGCTAACAAGAACATTAATCTAAAACTAGCTTTCAGAATGTGAAAACACACTAGTTTCGTTTGACTAAAGTTTGCCGGTGCCTTACTAAGATGCCAGTTAAGCTTCTTATAAATATAATCATTTAACTTCACAATCGTTTTTATAGTAAAAAAAGTCTTCATATTCTGTCCACAGCCTCAACGCGGGCGATAGCTGGCGCTCGGATCCCTTGCCAGTCACCTACCTCCGTGAACCTCTTGTTTACAGTCATCAACTGCTCGAAATTAGCCTTCGCCAACTTGTGCTTATTAAGAACCTTCTGAACCAATTCCTCGTCATAAACCTCTTCAGGCCTTTCGAGCTTCAGATGAGCTTTCATCTCTTGAACTGTTACTAAGAAACAATTCCATGGAGACCAGTCTTCGTTGACTCGCCAACGGCATAATCGCAGTTCCGTGACGTCATTGCATTCGCTGATCGCCGAGTGAGTGTGCCACAGCTTTTCCACAATGAAGAACACGTCTTTCTCCTGTAGTACAAAAGCCAAAGATCCCCAACACTTGCGGCGGCGTTCATCTCTTTGCACTGCACGAAGAATAAACTTGTAAGGTGTCATATCTATCCACTTGCGCTCCGTCACATCTTTCCAAGAACATGACTTGCAAATCAAGAATCCGCTCATCTTTGCGTTTAGCGGGAAATCTTTGTACGGTTTCACCTGGTGGCACAACTCGCACAGATGAAGACGGCTGTTCTCCATCCGCCTGTACTCTCGCCACTCATTGCATTTAGTTACGCCAGAATTGAGCTCCGAAGTTTTGATCAGTTGAAATACACTCGCAGCTGTTCTGCGCCTCAGGAATTCAAGTTGATAGTCATTGCACCTTCTCACTAGGAGATCGCATTCCCGATCGAGGAGTCTTATAACTTCTTCGGCGAGCGGATGCCGAAATTCTTGCAACGCAAACTTCATGTCGACCAAAAGCTCCAAACGCTCTTTCACAACCATATCGTCTCGAAGAAAGGCATTGTAAAGCTCTTTTAGTTTTCTCGCCTTTTGTATTTCAATGGTTTCCATTGTAATGAGCTTGCCATCCCGACCGTACCAGGCAACAGGCTTAGAAATTTCTTCTAAAAATTGTTTTTCCTTGATTTTCTTGCTATCTTCTTTCACTTTAACTCTGTAATCTTCAATGCATCTGAGAAGTTCAACTTCCTTGTCGAGTAGCAATGTAAATTCTGCTATTTTCGGACCTTTCGCGTGTAACCTTGAAATCCGAGCTATTTCAGCATGTTTCCAGCGATCAACCTGAAATTAATGGATTAAAATGTGCTTAAAGTAGGTACCTTAGTATGATATATCCGTCAGAACAGTATCAATCGACCGCAGTTATTTTCATAATCTCCACTAATGGAATTGGGTAGTTGTTAATGAGATATAATTTACTTTATTCTAAAGTTACCTACCATTGCGTAAAGTTGATCGAAGTCCTCTCGCGTTTTAGGATATGTTTTGGTCACCAGGTCCCTGCGCAATCGTCTTTCCATTGCCTCCCGTTCAAGTCTATCTTCTTCGTTCATTCTTGCTATTCTTTCCCTGTAAAGCAAACAGTCTTATTTCTGATTTTTAGGTGATTCGCATATATTATATCCTCACAAAAAAAAACAAATTCGGAATCATTTAAGGTAGTCGCGGTACCTTTTCGCGTAAAGAATTTTAGTTTGTGGAATTATCTTACATGCATTCTTTCAGCCATCTTTCTATTTTCTGCCGAAACTGATGATGTCTGAAGGCTCTCTGGATGACCGTAGCGTAGTGGTTGTGGTTTAGCCGAATTATCATTTGCTCGTAGGTCTCATAAGGCTTTGGGACCACTATTCGGTCGGTGACATTAGGAATGAATACTTGAACGCTGCTCATTTGCGTCCCACGGTTGTAGGTTGTCTCCTGGAAAATAGGTATCACTTGTTCCGCTTTTGTATTTTTATTTGAATAACAACTTTGCGTAGTTTTCTCATTGGAAAAAAGCTCTCGTGACGTAGCTTGCTATGAGTATTGTAATCTTTTTACCACACTGACTGGTTTGAAAGAATAGAACTACTTAGTAGTTTCTCAGAGATCAACATTTTAAGCACGCTCAGTGCAGTCTTTATTTCAAAAGATTTTTTATAATTTATCGATACCTACGATGAAATACGACTACTTGACCATTGACTGGTTGCTACTTAACAATACCTAGATTTATAATTATGGATATATTATAATAACATTATGGCATGTAGGTACTCACGTATATTTTTTCTCGTTCCTCAGCGGTTTGTGTGTCTCTGCACGTTTTCTTTTCTGGAGGTAATTTTTCAGGTTTCTGCGGTGTTTGCGTGTAAGCATGGTGGTAGATAGCACCTAAAAATAAGAAAAACAGCATTAGAAGGTATAATATATAAAAAAAATATCCGGCCACACAGTTCCATAAGACCTACTTCAATAAGTGTAATTCTTAGTTTTTACTTTCGGATTTGTAGGTATGTTCGATTCAAGTTTGTTGTTTTTAATCAAACAATAAAAAAAACTATTTTAATTGCCGGTTCGACCGGGTGAATTTTTGGGACGGTCGATTCCCGCGTAAATTTTATGACTAGATATGTAAGGATCCCTAAATTACCTGTTTTAACATTTCTATATCCCCCCAAATATGGCTTTTCAATTAGTTTAGAAAATATTTCAACGTTTATTTGTTTGAGAGTGCCTCCAAACGGCACCATCACACTCAACACATCATTCACCGCTATTTCTTTGTAAAGTTTATCTAAATTTAGTTTCGCGTTGTTCTTCGTCAATAGTTCTACCTCCACTATTCCGTACTTGTCGTAATCCAAGTCCATCAAAGCCATTCTATCTTTAAGAGGATGCTCTCCGCGCAATAACACTAAGTTATCGTGGTCAGTTTCGAACAACTCTGCTAGATTCTTCTTTATTTCATGTATCTTCATAATAGAATGGTACGATCGCGTAAATATTCCATTCTGGTTCCGTACCCTGAATTTGATCGCTATAAACGGCATCGTTTTCTTTTTAGGAATAACAGCGTGCAGTAGTTCGTGAACGTACGATTCTATAGGTATCGAAGATAGTGCGAAATCCTCAGAATCCTTAGTGAAAACGTCGATGATCATATTGCCGAGAGGATCCGCCTTCAGCTCCGACAGTAAACTGGTCTCCTTCAACACAGTTCGATTCTTCGTTAGTAATAAATTATTATTTGACACAGAAAGTAATTTCGCAAGTTTACGCTTGACGAATTTAACTGGGGTATTCGCAGGGAAGACTTTATTGAACACTTGGTTGGGGTGCAATGGGGATTTGAAGGTTATTAGTATGTGGCTGATGGGGCATTTGAATTGCTCGAGTTCTCTAGCGCAAGGGGCGGTCTGGTAGCGTGATTTGCTCTCGTCTCCTTCAGGCGAGGACATGCGTTTGTAAGGCGGTGCTGTGAGCAACTTCTCTCGACCCAGTTCACATTGGCATGCTACCACTTCCTTCAAGCAGTCAGGATTTGGGGCAATTCCTATAGTTCTCTTTAGATCCATTGTGACCAATAAAATATATCAATGGATAAGAAATAAAATCACTGCTCTAAATAAAAGTTGTTTGAAAATAAATACAAAATAGATTTCCCGCACTGATTGACTGACTTATTTTGCTTGGAAACGGTTGCTAAGTGACGTTTGCGTTGTCATCAAACATTTCCAAAAATGTTTGATGACAACGCAGTTTTGTTTACAAAACTCTTCAAAGAAACTCGACGTTCTTCTAATAAGGTTTACATACTATGTACAGTCGTGGTCAACTAATTAGGGACATGCAAGATAGTGAAGAACAATAACCGGTTATGTACATACAAATATAAAACCCTATTGATTTCTCAGTAACTATTATTTGCATAATTTGGTCCGATTATTATGCTTTAAATGGCTGTAAATAAAAGAATAAATAAATAGAAAAAAGTATTTAATATCAAAGGTTGAACATGTATTCAATTTTAAGGTATAATTCTGTAGCTGGACATTTAATTAAGGACAGTAAACTATAATGAAAAATAGAGTTAAACAAAACTAATAATCTGCAGTATTATAATATCTTTAACAGCTCCATTTTATTACGTGTAAAATCAGTACCCAGTAGCAAAACCTTTGTTAGTAATTACCGCTTGACACCGATGTGGCATAGACATTATCAGTTTCTGGCATGTTTCGACAGGAATGTTTGCCCATGCCTCACAAAAAGCTTCATTAAGTTCATCTAAAGTTGTGGTACGATAAGTGGCTACTTTTTTCTTGATTTCGTGCCAAAGGTGCTCGATTGGGTTAAGGTCCGGGCTATTTGCTGGCCAATCTAGCACCGATACTGACTGACTGGTAAGAAACGACTTGACTGAACGGGCGGTATGTTTTGGGTCGTTATCATGCTGAAACGTCCATATAATAGGGAGATGCTCCTCAGCATAGGGAAGCATCGTTTCCTCCAATATTGCCTTGTATTGATGTTGGTCTAAGTTACCCTGAACTTTCCTCACAGGTCCCACTCCACGTCCAGAAAATGAACCCCACATTTTAATGTTTCCACCGCCATGTTTCACCTGCTTTTTTGTGAATCTTGGATTCATTTCCGCTTTTACTGGACGCCGTACGTATTGCCTTCCATCTGAAGAAATCAAATTAACCTTGGTCTCGTCAGAGAATAATACATGTTGCCATTGGGCGTAGGTCCAATGTCCATATTTACGTGCAAACGCCAAACGAGCATTTCTATGTTCTTTCTTCAACAACGGTACTTTGCGAGCCACTCTTCCGAACAACCCTGCTTCTACCAGACGTCGTCGAACGGTCCTAGCTGAGACACCAGCTCTTTCGTCTGTCCCAAACACTTCGTGTTTAATTAAAATAGAGCCTAGAAACGGATCTTTCTTAGCTAACCTGGCTATCATTCTATCTTCTTGCGGAGTTGTTTTTCTCGATCTTTTTGTTCTGGGCACATTTAAATCTGTGTTATTGCGTCTGACATGTTGCACTGCATTGTATACCATAGTTTTTGAACAATTTAAATGTTCTGCTATCCTTCGGTATGGCCAACCATGCTCGACAACAAACTTCATGATAATTTTTCGTAGTGTTGGATCGCAACTTTTATTTTTACCCATTTTTCTTCAAAATATTTTTCAAAACTTAAAATAAATATCGGGATTGCCGCCAAAACTACCACGAAACAATAAGAGAAGAAGTAAAAAAGTATTGAGATTCAAATTTTGAAAATAGAACGCAATATCTCAGTGTCCCTAATTAAATGGCCAGCCAGCATTATTTGAACAAATAGCACTACGATAATCTATCAGCTATACTGTAAAGAGGTTTAATGTTTAAGAAGTTGTTATTGTTTGTATAATCGGGCACATAAATGACTAATTATACTTACATGTAAGAGATATGGAATATGGTTTAGACTCGTTGGAAAATAAAAAATAAATTCACAATTCGGTTTAACCAAAGAGTGTCCCTAATTAGTTGACCACGACTGTATACCTACTTTAAAAAATTAAAACGCCTACGAGACTACGACAGTCTACGCACGGCGGCGTAGCTATTCTACGAGATTACATGCTACGATGACTAATAATCTCAGGCAACTAACGGTCTAGCACCCAACAATGTACTCTTATAATATTATAGACCTTTAAACTATGTTAAACATTTCTTTAGGGTAAACTTGTTTTCTTGTTAAGGTCGATGAAAATGTTTCCTAGAACATTGTTTAGTTAGCCGCGGAATAAAGAAGCACGGCTTTGTTTTATTTGCACAAGAGTGAATTAACCGCTAAGCTTTAAAAACTATGCTCCTTTGAACAATTTTATAAAAGATACTTCAGCCTTGTGTATTCAACATTTTAATAGGTAATTTTCTGTATGAAACTGTTTCCTTTGTAACTTCAAATATAAAAGTATTAATTATTTTTTCTCTAGTCTGAGGTGCCCGGTGCTCTAAATAAACCTACTTATTTAATTTCCATATGTAACTTCTCATATCACGTAAGATTATGAAGTAAAACATTATCGATCGTAATAACGGAAACCTAAGTAGGTGGTTGATAGTTAATAAAAATTGAGAAAACAATAAAATTACAGCGCAATAAAAGAGCGAATGCGCTAGCGAAGCTGGCGTGATATTAAATTCCTCCGAAAACATAAAAATGATTTTCGATCGTAAAACTATAATTTACAGACGTAAAAATGCGCTGAGTTATATGTTACGCTGTTTCTGAGACGCGGGCTAAGGATATTGCTTCCCATTCGTGTATGGCACTTATTGGTTATTCGTTTCAGGTCATAATAACCTGCTTACTTACTCAAAATCGGTGATAAAAGGCTTTATAGACTAAGCCATACCTATGTGTCCCACTCACATTTGGTAGGTAGGTAGGTACTCACGGCAACAAAACATAATTTGAGTGTTGAAAAAAATTCTTAGCGGAACTCTTCCCTCGATAAGATGTCAGTGCAATTCCTACTACCTAGATTTGATGTAATATTATTTTTTGATAAAGTTATTGTTTGTAAATGAGCGGAGCCTATTAGTTGTAAGTTATATTGCACGTATTACACTGATATTAGAAACAAAATTGTTCGTTTTCCCGAAAGTGGCAGTCGTACCTACTAAGTCTCGCAAATGACCCCGCAAAAATAGAGAATTTTCAAATTTACAGTATTTATGGTACACGCAGGAAACATTGAGTTCGGGTTAATTTGACCAAGTTCGTTCAAACACAATCCTAAGAAAAAGTCTCACATCTCAGTTGGTTGGGTAATCTTAGTAAGATTCTTTCAACGCTTAAGTTGTAGGTTACATTCCCTCTCACGACAAAATTAGAGTGATGAACAAGTTTGTTCTGTGTCCGAGTGTTTTTATTTATTATTCAATCAACTATCTGGTTCTCATTCTACAAGCTTTGCTTATTTAGAGGCTAGATGGTGTCATTTTTAATGTTAACCAATATTTACAATTTATTTACATTTGTTTTTGTCACTTACTGAGCCGTCTCAGTCTCAGCCGTCGTTAGTGGAATGATTTATGCCATATTCGTCCCTAGAAAGTTCGGCCCACATGAAAAAATCTTCGTTTGTCCCACATTGTATGCCTTACTCGGCCCATAATATATTTTATATCATAAAATCTTATTTCGTCCCACTTTTCTGCTCCACATTCGGCCCACGTTTTTTGTATAGGCAAATTATCATTGATTTAGTACAGTTGAAGCAATAAGTCTTTACTTGACTTTTATATTGTAAGTATGATATGAACAATGCTCAGAAAGGTAAACTCTATGGGTAAACTCAATTTAAAGCACACGTTTTGGGGTAGTCGATGCAAAAGAAAGCTGCGGCTAAGATTAAATTAATATTTTTTAGAAATTATGACTTTGGCTGATTAGTGTTTACGGATTCATACTGAATAGGTATATAATTAAACGTTAAATTTTTAACCTACATATTTAATCATCACCTCGGAAGTTCTTTTTTCTATAATACTTTATTAAACGAAATGTAAACGGATGAATATTAATAAAAGTGTTTTATAAGTCTTACCTATAATATGTATTAAGGCCCAGCATTTTGAAAATTGGAAGTATTGCAACCCTAATCATTCTATTACCGCTTAATAGATTACATTGAAACTGAACTACACGATACTCAAGGATATAAGTGATAAATTAACCGGAGCCAAAACACGAATTAGTTAGAAAACCTAGGTTAAAAATCATGTCAAAAACACTTCTGAAAATTCAGAAATTCCCTAATTTATCCAGAACAGTAAGGTATTTTGAATTTCTATTTCACATAAATATAAATCAGTTAATTTGAAACAAATCAACCCAGCCCTTTTTTTGAAATAAGCTATTTACTTGAACATATTTATGTTTTTCTTCACCCACCGGTGGGTGTAGGGATAATTCCTGTTTACCCGTGTACCCACTACGATATGGTTGGAATTAATTATCGATGAAAAAAATACAATAATAATACGATAAGTTAATTTGTTGAAAAAAAATGCATTAACTTCAGGAAACATGTAGAAGTCCAAGTACCAGGAATGCATAAACCATGAAGAGGTTTTCGCTACCCGTGATCTTTTGGCTCTTTGTGATTCTACAGTGAAATACCTCTCTATCGTTTCTGCTATCCTGGTATCTGGTATGTATTAGTTCATTAGTTCGGTATATGGTTGGAATTAATTATCGATTAAAAAAATAAAATAATAATACGATAAGTCAATTTGTTTATTAAAACTACGAAACTAAAGGAGACTGGATTACATTTAACATTAAGTATACTAAAATAGCAGTAAGGAATAGTGGAAATTTTCTGTGCGCCTATCCCTACCGGTAGAAATAGATCTACACAAAGGTGCACTTATCCCTACCAGTAGGGATAGCTTGGTAGGGATAAGTGTACCAGCCGTTTTGGTCGTGGTGATTACACTTATGACGTTCACTGTAGTTTCAATAATTTTGGTATGAGGGACGAATGTGGACAAATATTATCATGAGGGACAAACAAAGACTTTTTAATGGAGAGGGCCGAACATTAGGGACGAATATGGCATAAATCAGTGGAATACTCGTAGTACTAGAGCTCTTTTTCATGAAGTCTTGAATTTCGATATTGAATCATATCAATGTCTTAAATATCATCGCACAGACTTGGTGAGATACACCAACTCTATTAGAGTGCAGGTCAAATCTAGTCCAATATTAGTGAGCCCGCTCTAACTGTCTGGTAATATTGCTTCAGTGTGCGTTCTGTAAACACGTGTTTTAATCAACCCTGTTGCTTCGTTTCCGTTTGCTGCGGCTACTGGCCGTTGCGCAAAGAAAAACTTTGCATGTGTTTTATTACGACGGATACGGACCAGCCGCAGGGCTTAATTTCGACGCCGACCTGTCTCGCTTTAATTGTTTTATTCGGTAAACAGATAACTGAGCGACGACAATATTTGTTCAAATGGATTCATGCAGTGCTTTCATGTTGAACATGAGCGTTGCAGGGTACAATCTACATTTTGTAGCTATTGCTTTTGATATGCCGTTTATTTTTCATAGACTCTCGCAAATTGTCGGTTGGGTTAGCCGATTCTTCTGCCCTTAGGACACAATATGTTCGTGAATTTACATTTTGTCATTGGCGTGTTCTCGGACATCCCGTGTTAGATTATTGCAAGGAGATATAATGTTCAAGTCATGACGTAAAAAAAGTATTTTCTAAAAATAAGATTATAGTTATAAAATTGTCATCCAATAACAAACCTATAAATAACCAGTGCACATATATGAATCAGGCCATTCATAACAACTCGCGTTGCCGTGTCAGTTCCAAAACGAACAATCTTCCCGTCACTCACGATAATCGAGACACATTTTATTGTGATCGCGGGCTCGAGGGGTGGCCGAGGGAGCGGGAGGAGCACTGATTCATTCGATTAAAGCCCGTTGTACACGGAAATTATCAAACGAACGCACCGGCACAACTCATCCGCCCGTGAGAGCTTCTAATAGTTTTTGTTTCCCCATAACTCCCACGTTTCGTCGCAGAAAAGTAGTTTGTCACGCTTCTTTTTTAACCAGACGCTTGTTCTGAAACACCTCTCATTTCGGACTGCGAATTTAATATTGTCCTTGTTTCACACAAATAACACGTATACCTTTGTGTTACTCGTCCTTTGCATTGGGGTTTCAAGAGTCAAAATTGTATCATGCGATTATTCGTTAAATCTACATACCCACTTACGAGTAGGTATATTCCTCAAAGTTGACCACTATAAACAAAGTAGTTTTTTTTATTTTGGTTCACACGGTGTAAATAGGGAAATCACCATCGTACGAATAAAATTGCCTTGAATTGACAGATGATCGGTAAAAATCAGACTTTCGTCAGCCACTACCGGAATATAAAACGTTTTCACCTAACACTTAATTCAATATAACGGTACACACGTGCACAAACTGTGTCAAAATTCAAATTCAGTTTGTTTTCAATGTTTGTTCAGATTTTCCAATCGCACTTCGCGTTAATTTGTTTGTACAAATTTTACTGCACCCGCAAACGATTTGATTAAAATTTAGTTCTATGTTTCATTCAATCTTAATAATGGGAAGATCGTTAACTTTAGAATTTTTAATATAAAGCCCTTGTGGCTAGCTAATAGTCATTCGACAGGTCATGACAACTTCATTAAATCCTCAAGTAGCCTACAATAAGTCCGTGCCCACAGATGGTTATTAATTACTTTACGTATTTGCAATTTTTTTGAGTACCTAGTAATGTTTTGGACGTTTACATTAATTCTTGGTTTGGTTTAGCTTTAACAAGTTTTGAGAGTGAGACACGACTTCGGTCAAGGCTAACTTCACGTAAGTTGTCTATGATGTAGGTAGAGGTAGATCAGTCTAAAAATGCACGCCCCTCCAATGTATTTCCAATGTATTTACCTCTACTTGCGGTACAAGTACAAGTGGAGGGGCGTGCATTTTTAAACTGAATCATCTCTACCTATAATGTATGATATCATAACAAAGAGTAGGTATGATATTAATTGTAATATCGAATCTGAAACGGCAATAATGTTAATGAAGTTGATTAGCGCGCAGCGGAACGGACTGTTACACACATGTAGCTATTTGCTAGCACATAGGCAGTACTTACCTTCATCAAACGTGTTAGCACATCTATTTATTCAGTACTTCAGTCGTTGATTACAGTTCGCATTGCGACCTATGAGATTGACAACATTAAATGAATCAAATGCATTCAGCGTTGTAAGTCTCACTGATTGATAAGTGGCGATAAGCTGACAACCCATCAAAGGTAGGCATGCTGACTCCCAGTAATTGAATAAAATGAGATCTGAATAGATCGTAAATCGTAACAGTTCGTTTCATGTTAGTAACTCTATGAAATCGTACCAATGTTTAAAATACATACTGAGCAGCTTTGATGTATGTATATAGTAGGAATACTTCGATCTAAACAAGTGATCTTTTAATATAGATACACAACATGTCACGTTATAAAAACATGAAATGTAATATGGATCATTTCATTATAATAAACAGCAACATCATTATACATTTACAAGTACGTAATTATATTAAAATCAACGCGAGCTTAATTCCGACATGTAAACGTTAACCGACACATTTAAGCTAGAATAAAGCGGCGAAATATTAATTTGCGTGACAATTTAATTCAACTATTATTTTTCGACAAGTGCTACGCAACTCGAAGGGTCTACGCCGTAGTCTTCGCGGAATAGTTTGAATGGCCAGTGTTTCAGAACACTAAGACACTGGTTTACGTACAAAGCAGGAAAGATCTTTGCACGTTTTCCGGTTAAATTAGATTATCTTTGAGAGTAGGCACCTACTTAATTTTGAATGTATTGGTTAAATATAAAGTCAGGGTAATCAAGTCGCTTATTTACAAAGGTCAGGGTTTTTTTATAGAAATGAGTGGAAAGTTTGAGTGGTGCAGTACTGTTGTGAGTTGAAAGCATCAATCGGACTATCATTAGCCTGTATTTAGCCTTTCCCCAACTGCGGTTATCACTATCAATTTGTCGAGTGCATTCCGTGAGCACTCACCAATCCAAATGGGCTCTATTTATTATTTATGAAATTAATACCATTCGCAAAAACACATTCGATCTATCAACAGAGTGAGATTTACCTGTTTACGCACTAAAGTCTCATACCACTTTTGTTTATTTAGCGGTTTAGCATTATACTCGTACTACGGAAACAATTTAGCTACAGGTAATAATTACGTTAACCCTGGCTAACACAGGTCTGTGTTTGGCCTCCGCGGTTCGATTGCGAGCATTCAGCAAGCTCCAGCTTTTTCATTTGACAAAGCCTCATAAATCCCGACCTATTCTCGTTTTTTATCGAGATTTATTTATATAAGTCGCCGGTCCTTAATAAATTGCTTTTCAAAACTTTTCAGCTCTCTCTACCTTCACTTATAACTTTGCACTTTCGGTTTTGCTTGATAAAGCTTATTTTACATTGCAAGCTGATTTAAAGTGACACGTTTGTTGTGGATGCTGAGTGCACGCCGGCCCATCTTTAATTCGATTATCGAATGGATACTGATGGCCGACGCCGCGTAATATATTCTAAGCGGTTTGGGCTTTGCGTCGCTTCAATTCACCCTTTTATTACTTGTACGAGCCCGTGATTGCATCCACTCAAAAATATATATATGTATAAAATAGCTTTCGTCAAAATTCACATGAGTCAATCAATTTATATTCGCATTTATCAGTTCCCAAAATCAATGGATAGAAATACCTAAATGTCAAAATCTCAAACTATTCCTTCAAATAAATAAATAAATCTTCAATAGTTACATAAGTGTGGTTTACCTATTTCGTTTATCGAGCTTGTGGGCATACTCGTAATTCTGTCTCATGATATTCGGTATTCTTCGGTATTACAAGTTTTGATATTCTGTAAAACGAGTATAGTCGAGAAACTGACCGAAAAACCCCCAAAAACATGGGTTTCATTTGTAAGAAAAATACATTGCGCGAACGAAGTTGAGGGGAGTTTCACTAGTGATATTTTTTGATAGGAAGATTACCTAATAAAGTTCTCAAGGTAATAGCCTCTATAGATAAGTTAGAGTGTGTGCGTGATTCAGCTCACTTTAGAACCGTCATATCCGAGTTCATCACATATGCATATTACGGCATAACTAGGGGAGTTTTATTGCGCCACGGACAGACGTGGCCAAGGATTGGGATTGCTCAGAGGGAAAACATTAAACAGCGCTTGTTCCTATCTGCGTAACTGGTCCAACTACGAACCGTCTAGCTAAGATACCGTTTTAAACGGCGAACAAAGATCATACCATTTTAATGAAAAGACAATACTATTTTCAACGACATTTAATTTTTTTGCTTTGTTGGATGCGTTAGGCTCAAGGCCATATTTAGCTGTTCGCTGAGTAGTTGGCTAACGTTAGATATGTTTGAAAGTTGCTTTCACATGTTAGTCGTTTTCAATCTATGGTATAATTTTACTCTGTCCAAGTTCTATGCGATATTATTATATGCCTAAGCGAGTACTTTAATATACTACCTTTATGACACACCCGTTGGATGTTAATTTCGTTTGAGGATATGTGAATATTTTTCGCCAAGTTTTATTTTTTGGCTAGGTGTTGTGAATGTGAATTGAAATAGGAGCTATTTTTTAAAGCAAAGAATATTTATGTATACATAGATAATAAATGATACAATAATTCTGGTGCCCATGATCTGTAGATATTTCGTAATCGGTCCGTTACCTACTGTGAATGGTTTAAAAAGTTAGAGGTGCAGCACAAGTAGCATTTTCAATCGCGTAAACTTTTTTAATTTTGCATTCTCCAAAGAAAATTCAACAAAGGAATACGATTAAAATTTTTGACACAATAAAGTTGGTTCAGAAACAAGAAATTAGCTGCCAATTGCATCGAACACACTATTATAAGTTAGCCTATTGTTTTACCGTTTTTAGAAACTCGTACAAAGCTACTGAAACGACGGTGACCGCAGTTTTTGCTACACAATTACTGTGGGTAGCATGTTGCATGTGCTTTGTATACGGCTATATCTAAGTTGGCACTAATTAAAAACGAGGAGTGAATTCCGAGACCCAGTGGTGATTTGTTTGGTAAACAAATATTATACCCTTAGCATATGTCAGCTTCAAATTGACGTGTTTATTTCGCCCAACCGAACTTGAGCTTGTTTTATACGAGTAGGTACCTTCATCCTTTGTATCGTGTTGTTGGCGTACCTACGCATTGTGCACGAGATAATATAATAAAGAAAGCTTTTTCTGCGAAACAAGTACAATGTTTACAAAGGGTGGATAAGTATCCTTCAGGTGATAATACACCAACAATACGTGCATTGTAGATATTTATAGTAAACTGTTCTGTATTCTTCGAGCATTCTACACGTATTGACGTCACTGGTAGAGATCACGGATATCATGATATCACAACGTTTAACTCGAGATTTTGAAGGTAGATCTTCTCTTCTATATATACTTCTATATTATATACTTCTAAATATTTTCTAAATATACAAAGCTTTTGCGTTACTGACTGACTGTCATTCAATGCATGACCTAAATCATATATCTACAATTTTGTTTATTAGTGAGCTTATCTTTTAACACATTCAGGTCTAATAAAACCACGAAATAAAAATCAGATTATCCTCGATGATATTATAGTTCCGGCTACGTAGACAAGATCACTTTAATTTGGATAGCAGCGGCCTAAAGTCTATTGACAAAGGCAAATAATGCAGCTACAAACAATTTAGCATATGCGAGTAATGCCTGCTCAAACGGTCGAAGGGCCGCACGTGACCGGAACGCCTCTGCTGGGATCTGTATTGCACCTACCAGCATCACGGACATAACAACTGGAATTATGATAGTACATAAAAACTACTGGCTCTTTTGAGGTGACGCATCGAGAGAAATAACGTTACCAGAACAGAAATTGTTCTTACATTATTCTTAGATACCTAGATCTCTTGTTCTTAATATATAAAACTCTTGCTATACTGACTGCCTGACAGACCAATGCACAATCTAAGCCAGGCTTTGGAGGGTAGACTTTTTTCTTTCTCTAAGAAAGGAATTACTAAAATTTAACAGCTAAGAGATGCAAGGGAAAGTTGAAGTTTATATAAAGCAAACTTTACACAAACGAAGTCACGGGTCTAAAATAAAATATTTATTTGTATAAGAATATATTATGAACAATACCAAGCTTGAGTAACTTCAGATTTACCAAAGTTTTCTTAGTTCTTTGTTACACAAGTGGCAGCAACTTTATTGAAATTGGGATTCGACTGACGCGACAATCAATCTGTGTGTGATTTCACGATTCTTGTGAGCGGGGCCTTATGTTCAGGAAAGTGATATAAATTTAACGGTATATTATAATTCAGATGACGCCAAACCTGTATCAAATCTTGGTGCAAACCGAGATTTGATACAGTGTGACGGAAAACCAGCGTTATAACATAGATTTGACGTCATTTTTTCCAGTGACATGTATTTCACTTTCTCAAGCTTATAGATTAATTAATTTATTATTATTTATTTACTTTATTTATTAGATTTTGTCTTTACTGCTACTTTTCAGAAAATACACTAGTTTTCTAACTTTTAAAGTAAATTAGTAGGCTTACTTACAATTTTAGTGGGTACTCACATTGTAACTATTTTTACTCTAAAATCATTACATTAGACGTTATCCGAATACTGTCGGCGGAATTGAATCCTTGGTAAGCAAACAATCAAACAACCATTAATGAATACGAGCAGGAGAACACCTTTGCACAACTATTTTAGACTCCTGGCAATGGTTGAGATGAGATGCTGAGGACCTACAAAGGGAATGAAAATGGAAAATACGGGTGTGTAATATAAGATATTAAGTATTTTGTTTAGGGTTGTCGCAAAACTAGGGTACATAATACACATAGTTGGATTGTGTTTTTTTTAATTCACTGGCATTTAAAAATTCACCAACACACTAATCGTCACACAATGCCTCTATCTACACAAAACCTTATTGCTTTATAAATGTTCCATTATACGGAAATAGTAGCGAGAGTCAGCACAACATTTCACAAAAGTGAATAAAACGAGGCAGCCCTAAGCTTGAGCTTGAAGAGGAACCGATCACCGAAGCGGAAAACGCTGCATTACACGCCTTTCGAAACGCACCTTTTCACTCCAAAGCCGGAGAAATACCCAGTAATCTGCAAAAGTATTGTACAAATCCATGAATTGCGGTAACTACAAGCGAACATAAAAATGCACGTGTTTACGGACCCCGCAGGCCAATATCCTACAGACTGATTGCTTCTTTACTGTTACACGATAAATGTTTTATTAGATGCTCATAAAGTGTACTCGTACGACTTGCGAGACCCAGTAGCCAATAAGGTAAGACGACAGATATTAGCAGCCAGAAAACGTCTTTTAAAAAATACAATATGATTATGGAAAACCAGTAACTAACATACGTGTAGGAAAAAATCGTACCTATGGTTATGCTCGAAAAGTAAAATAAACGTCGTCGAGAAATATGGCGTGAAATCTCGTGGGAAACATAATGTCTTCTAACCTTGGGCGTAGATTTAACTTCATCTTTCCCAATAACAATCATTTCACTTTTTCGAGCATGGACTCCCCTGTGATTCATCATAATAATAAAAGAAATGCATCCTAATAAGATGTAAAAAAATCATAACTTGTAGTATTTATCTACCAATTGCTTCGATTTTGAAATACAACTGCATAATAAGTTTTAAGGTAGGACATAGTAGAGAATCTCCGCATCTAAATAGGTACTAAGCAATAAGTATACAAACCACAGATCATATATAACCCCAAAAGTACTTTGTTTCCAACTACCCTGTAACTAACAAATAATAGCTGCTTTTAGATCCACTCTACCTCTAACAAAGTGGTTCCACGGTGGTTTATGTTACTTCTGAGATATCCTATTTTATAAAACGAATTTAAACGGGTACATATAAAACTCATTACTTTGAACGTGTGTGCTGGTAGTGTTTCCTGTTCACTCGTTTCTTATTGTTTATCGAATTCATAAAATCGACGCAAAAAATTCACGCGGCTGGTTGGCCAAACCGTCGAACTGTTCAAATCGTTTAGTAAACAACGAATAGGTCGTGTACAACTGAGGTACAACGGTTTTAATCGAATGGAAACGGAACAAAGTGAAAATGTACACCTCAATTATTCCAACAGTCGCTTGTGGACAAATAACCAAACGCCGGTGAGACCGCTTGCAATATTTCGAACGGGCCGTTCGAAGTTTTTGGTAGGTAGGTAAGTATCATTGTTACCTAAAAAGGTAGGATTTAATAGTTTTGGGTTTAGATTGAATCTAAAAGAAATTATGTCTGTTATAAACATCTAGAATTCTATAACAACATTCATTTTATCTTAAAAAAATAGTTACATAATTTCATTTGAATAAATCTGATTTGCAGTTAAGTCTATGTGGTACAAGTACAGACTGTATTGTAAGTTACAACTTGGAATTGCTTGCAAATTGCAATTAAATTAGCGCCAGTGTTGAAATTGGAAAAGTTAAAGGACTCTTAATAGAATTACTAATGTATTAGTACCTTGGCAAGAACGTGCTATAATTCTAATAAAAATACAACACGCTAGAAGAGACTTCCGAATTGAAACAACATTTTTGGTTTATCACATTTGAGTCCTACTAGGAACAACATTATTTTTAACTAGCTTCCGCCCGCGGCTTCGCCCACGTGATACCTTAAATAACAAAAACATCGCTATCCCACGGGAACCGTACATTTTTCGGGATAAAATGTAGCCTATGTGTTATTCTAGACTATAATCTATATCTGTGCCAAATTTCATTCAGATCTGTTGAGCCGTTTTAGCGTGAAAGAGTAACAAACATACATCCATCCATCCATCCATACATTCTTACAAACTTTCGCGTTTATAATATTAGTAGGATAGTTTATATTTAAATTATTGTCACTGAGAATTCAGAAAGTTCAATTAAAATCTGCCTTCAATACACAAGGCATAGAATAGAGCTCATAAAATGAACTCAATAAAACATAGAGCCGTGACTGGGGCCGCGACCGTCGTCCCAATAAAATACAAATACATCCGATTGAAATGCAGGACGATCGCCGCTGTTTACTTGGAGCCGTGCCGGCCCCCGATGTCGATAACTAAGATTGCTTTTTTCTCCGATCACTTGTAAACTGGTAGCGTTCATTAAAAAATGTTTATAACTTTGGTCGGCGGGTCATAACAGCTTGGAATATTAACTACTTGTTACGTTTGATAAATCTGAGAATTCTATAATAATATCTACATAGTTAGAGAACCTTAACGTTACTCTTTTCAAGTTAAAAGATTCTGCGTGTTTTGATTTTCATTAGAAATTGCCAAATATTCCTATTTTACTCACGGAATGGTAGAGGTTGGCTCACAGGCGGGCTCGAGAAGGGGTTTTAAATTAACGGATCACAAAAACAATCAAATATCTTAATCAACGATAGAAAATCGATAATATGACATTTGGTTTCAATAGAAAAGACAAGTAGATTTACAGAAGTATTTACTTTAATTACGTATACGTCAAGTGTAAAGCGTAAACATCCATGGCGAATCAATAATACCCATTCAAGACCACGTAGGGAATGCGATAACAGTTAATTAAACGATCATACATAACGTGCCTACAATGGTTCGTACCTACTCCGTTTAGTATAATTCAGACCGACTACGAACATGAAGCTAATTTTAAGTAAGTACCTGCACATAATTTGAAATTGTTATTAGTATTAGACGGGTATTTATCGCGTTCAAATTACCTTTTATTTTCCCGACGTTTCGACAGGTTTGCACGCTGTCGTGGTCACGGGTAGACTTAGAGACTTACTGTCGAAACGTCGGGAAAATAAAAGGTAATTTGAACGCGATAAATACCCGTCTAATACTAATAATGATGTGTTCAGATCGCGTAAGTTTAAAAGTACAATTTGAAATTGCATAATAACTTTTACACGGTTTTGGCTCTTATTATATTCATCACAAGAGTTAGCCAGACGTTCGAAGTATTACTAATAATAATAATAATTACGTAATAATATTTATTTTTTCCAGTTTTCATCATCACAATAAAGACATCATACCAACAAGACAGCTCAGAAACTCTAAACGAGACTCTGGACAAGTTTATCGAACAAACAGATTTAGTAAATCATGTTAGAAATAACGACACGGATATAAATTTTCCAAAAAACAATTCCAGAATATTGTATTTTAATCAAGTGACTAAAAAACAACCGGAAAAAGAAGTACTTAACTTCAAAACTGATAATGATACTAAAGTAAGCATCGCAGATGTTTTAAAAGCATTAGGCTTGAGAAACTCTAATGATGACGCTGCTAATGAACACGAAGTAACTCTCACTATAGAAAAAGAGACGCAGCCCCAGACTATAAACACTAAATCAACTGAAGTAAAAAAAAGTTCTCTAGAACTGTTGACTTTTAAATCGGGCAGGCCTGCTGAATTAGATAGTTCTGAAGATACCATACGGACCTTCATAGATGAAACTGAAAATCATTTATATCACCAAAACCCTGAGATCATTATTGATAAAATCACTTATCACAATAATGAGAATAAGCATGAAGAAGAAACTGAAAAAGAATCAGCTAATAATATTAACAAAAATGATTATCCCATTATTACACAAGAGTTGAAATCAATAATGAATGAACTTCAAAAGATGAATGAACCAGAAACTGCAAGTGAAAATAATGTACTTACTCGTAGAAGTGATTTAACTTCTTACGTGCAACCAGTTTTAGTCAATCAAGTTGCTGCAAATCAACCATGTTCCAATGTGCTGGTGCCATATTCATCTTTATGTAACCGTGTGTTGGTAAACAAGTTACGAGGGTCCCAGAGCTTACATAGTGGATCCGGAGACCTGGATGCGCGTTTCAAATTAAACTGGGGAGCACGCAATGGAAGACCAGACGCCTTTATGAGAACTTCAAGAATGCATAAACTAAAACACATGCATTTCATAAAGCCATTGATCAGTAACATGAGGCCTAGATTTGTTTATAAACCAGTTTATGGTTATAAATAATGATAATATGCCTAAAAATATTTATATTTTTTATAATTATAGTGAAGAATTTATATATTTTCATGTACATAAAGAAATTAATCGCAGGTCAGTGCTTTGAACTGTTAAAGTGGTCGTGACATTATAAAGGACAATTTTTAGTTATTGGCAGTTATACATATTCCTAGACCACAGTTAAATGTTTCCGAAAGGTCGCAACGCAAAGTACCTAAATTTCGGTTGTTCATAATCAGTCAAATACAGCTAGTTAGCGAAGTTGTGACTCCGGAACACAAAGAAGCTATCCGCAATTCGCAGTCTAACTAGTGAGCAGTGAGCAAACACGATCAACCGAAGTCCAAACTGCGCTCAAAGATCTAGTTAGCTGCGGGATGACTGTGCAGGCATGTTTGCCGACGTTTTGTGCTTGCAATGAGCAACAACGAGGTGTAATACTTGTTTAATATGTGGTTGATGTTTTGAATTAATTAAGCAATCGGCGTATTCGCGGAAAATTGGGTGTTCGCTACAGATGTTGTGGAGGGTAGATGTGCGCAGCGCAGCCGTCACTCAACTACGATATTGCGCTCCCGACTTACAGAGCTGCCAGTGTTCTTTATTTCCTTATTTTGTATTCAGTTATGTAGTGGTGTGAACACATTTTCGTGAGTCTTGTTAATAAGTTTGCTCTTTGCAAGGTTGTCGGATTGGCACATGTTTCTTCCGGATGCGGTAGGTATGAGCATGATGTCGTTTTAAATGTTTAACGTTATTATAGTCGTAAGTATTTTAAATAAAATAAAATAAAATCAAAAAATCTTATTCAGTACATAGGTAAGTACATATTTCTAGGTAGGTATTTAATTGTTAAATCACTATATGAAAATATCAAAAATATTTAACAATATTGTTCCAGAATATGCAAGGGTCAAGCTACATATCCAACATCACTGCAGTCTCAGCGGGGGTTATCTTGATAAGGTTCATATTTTTACGCCCAAACACGACCACAAATTCGATCGTGTGGTTTATCGTTTAAAAATGTCCAGTACATCGCCTCGAATGCTGTAGTATGCGTGTGTTGTACGAGTATAATAGTTAGGTCTACCCTTCTGCATTAATATAGCAAGCAATAAGCACAGCGTCCATTATAACAAGACAACTTTGTTCTCAGTCCGAGGTAATCCTTGAGCGCATATTTTCACCTCGTGTGATAATCTCTGAAAGCTTTCAATAGCGTTTCGCGTATAGAAAAGTTACGGTGAAATGTTTGAAACTTCTCACGGGCAGGCGAGAAGTTGCTATGTTAATGTATTTCCTCTTTGTATCAGGTCTGTCTGCTTGTTAAATACATACGCTTATGCGCTTAAAAGTTCATCATGTTGTGTATTGTGTTATTATTTTCTTCAAGTGTCAGATCAAGGGTGTTTTTAGTTTTATTTTTATCTACGACAGTAGTTCTTTGTTTATAGTGGCTTATGACTGTAGCGTAAAAAAATCTGTTCGTATGTCCCTTGGCAAATATTTATATCTCAACTTAGCAGATACACAGATAGCGTCTAGATAATGCTTTATGATCCATGATCATATATCCTTACATGCAAACTATGACCCTGTGTAAATAAATAAAAAATGTAACTCTATTTAACTTTCATAGTAAGTAGTTATCCACACCTATTAATTAACCCTGAGATCTGAAAATGAAATAGAAGAAAGAGAAATCGGTATTAATTAGGTTCCTCGAAGTAATCTGTTTATTTTAAAGAAATCCACTTTACTCGACGATGCACTAAAGATTGTATCATGGAGCATCCGACTTATGTAGATATTTAATTTAAATAAAAGAATATGTGGTACTGAGCTTCCGGCTTCGTTGCGATACTAGAATAGTAATGAGCTCAATAATCCTAGCAGGAAACAAAATAGGTAAATATTTATTTAGCTACGAAGTATCCATGTGCGTGAGTTTAGGCCTCGTCACACGGTTTTTGCGAGCCAGTTGCGACTGCGGCGCGCTGAAAATGTCTATACTTGCCTCAATTATAATGTACTAGCTGTCCCGCCCGCGACTTCGTTCACTTAAAGTAGGTATCTAAACTGAGTTTCAAACAAATTACACTTATAAAAAAATCCCATAAATAACTTTGACACCCAATTTTACCCATTTTAGAGGGCTATTTTGAAATATCCAGGAATACGTTTCCATTTACTTTGCATTTAAAGTATCCAAACCAAAACTAAGACCAATCACACCACCCTTTAAAAAGTAATTACCCACAAAAACATTGACCCCACATTTGACCCCTTTTTGAAGGTCATATTGAAAAATCCTGAAACACTTGTTCATTCATTTTGTATTTACAGTACACAAAGTTTCAGACCAATCGCACCACCCGTCAAAAAAAATCCCATACAAACATTGACCCCTTTTTTAGAGTTATATTGAAAAATCCTGAAACAGAAAACAAAGTTTCAGGCCAATCGCACCACCCGTTAAAAAAATCCCATACAAACATTGACCCCCTTTTTTAGAGTTATATTGAAAAATCCTTTAACACGAAATTAAGTTTCAGACCAATCGCACCACCCGTTGAAAAGTTCCCATACAAACATTGACCCCCCCCCCATTTGACCCCCTTTTTTAAGGTTTTATTGAAAAATCCTGAAACACGAAACAAAGTTTCCGACCAATCGCACCAGGTTAAAAAGATCCCATACAAACATTGACCCCACATTTGACCCCTTTTTGAAGGTCATATTTAAATATCCTAAAACACGTGTCCGTTCATTTTGTATTTACAGTACATAAACAAAGTTTCAGACCAATCGCACCACCCGTTAAAAAGTTCACATACAAACATTGACCCCACATTTGACCCATTTTTGAAAGTTATTTTGAAAAATCCTGAAACACGTGTCCATTCATTTTGCATTTACAGTACACAAACAAAGTTTCAAGCCAATCGCACCACCCGTTAAAAAGTTCCCATACAAACATTGACCCCACATTTGACCCCTTTTTGAAGGTTATATTGAAAAATCCTGAAACACGTCTTCATTTATTTTGCATTTACAGTACACAAACAAAGTTTCAGGCTAATCGCATTACCCGTTAAAAAGTTCCCATACAAAAATTGACCCCACATTTGACCCCTTCTTGATGGTTATATTGAAAAATCCTGAAACACGTGTCCATTCATTTTGCATTTACAGTGCACAAACAAAGTTTCATGAAAATCGCTCCACGCGTTAAAAAGTTTCATACTAACGTTTTCACCCTTTTTCACCCCCTTAGAGGTGGAATTTCAAAAAATCCCGTCTTAGTGGGTGGTTTTGTTATAAAAGGAACCCACCTTTCAAATTTCAGCTTTCTAGCTTCAGCGGTTTCGGCTGGGCGATGATAAATCAGTCAGTCAGTCAGTCAGTCAGTCAGTCAGTCAGGTTAAGCTCTTATATAGATATAGATAGAGAAGTCACACCAAGTACTACGGCGCATGGCGTTCGGCGATGCGGCGTGGCACGTCATTGCAACGTTTGCAAAAAGAAGGTGAGATATCGCTCCGGAATACGCACCGCAACGCAACCTGCCCGCACTCAATCTACTGAAGCCTTTAAGAAACTTAAACAAATCCAATTTATTTTCCATTTCCTCACTTCATGAAAACTTAAATATGCTCACAAGGTAAACCACTTTGAAAGCAATCCTTTGATCGCGCTTATCTTTATGCAAATCCGAATCAAATTTTGATAGCACACCTCATGCCCCATGTTTGAAAAATGTTCAACGATATTGCCTATTAGGTATGAAACTGAGCATTTCCTCAGGACAGAATAAATCCACTGCATTTATGCATGTACAGAAATCATTTATATTTTTAAATTATAAATTATTTTGGTTCCTTCAAGACTTAAGGTCTTAAATTATGATCGCGACCATACATAATAATGGATTCAACATTATAAATTTCAGAATCAATTTTTCATAGGTGCAAATATAATACGCCCTCATATTTGAAAATAGAAATAGGTTTGAGATAAAGCTAAATGTCTTCTTATCTTATTCATAAGAAACGTTGAGTTCGCAAGGAGTTTAATAAGAATTCAAACGGAACAGGGTTACACAGGCGAAGCTAATCCGGATAAGCGAACAGAATCGGGAAGGCATCATTTCATTACCCACTATCGCATCTGTTTAGACAAAGAGCATACCCAGTTGTGTCCTGTACCTAGGGGTATTATGAAAATGAATACACGAGTTAGGTATATTATATTTATTTTAGATACAGTATCTTTTGTAGTGTCCATGTAGAAGTTTCAATAGCAAATGTATGTACAAGTCACTCAACACTGTTTAAATAAGAAATGTACCTAGATATTATTAAATCTTACTTAGGAAAGAATGAAAGAAACAAATAAAAATAAGTACCGACCAAATACGTGCCATGCGTAGTGGTAGGGTACCAATAGTCAATAGTCAAATAAATTTATTTCATTAAAATCACAGGGATCATTTTGAAACGTCTTACCCCATCGTTATACCGTTGATTATCTTCACGCAGTAATATTACACCGAATGAAAAGCCTAAACTCATAACCAGTCACCGCAAGAGTGCTCTTGAAATCTAATAACTCTACTTTTTATGTACTCGTATGCAGATTGACTGGCCATTTCGGACACGTCTAATTAAAGAAATGAGTACGAGCTGGCTTGTGTGACCCTATATTTTTTTTGACAATTAATGTGTGTGGAGGACCAAATGGGTGCTACGGTTATCAGTTAGGCAAGTCACTGAAGTTTAAACTTTTTGGTTCACTTTCTACGTCAGTAGGTAAGGGTACCTAATCGGTACGTTAGCAAAAACATAGCAACTAAAATTCGCCTGCGAGATTTAATGTTTCGTACAATTCCGATGAGCGTGTATTTTTCATTCACAACAGTCGTCTGAGCCACTTGAAGTTGGAATTGTGTGAGACTCAAATTAACTTCGAAAAGTAGTTCGACGTTCCGTCATACACTCCTCGCTGAGCGGAATCACAAAGAGCAAAACATTAACACGAGCTAGTTACTTATTTGAAAAGCTATCGCGAAGTTTTCTACAGCTTTGTGTGCCGACAATTTTAACTTCACATATGAAGTTTGAATGCAAGAGGCTCTTAGATGAATGACGTATCTTATTTTATTACTTTGAAGAATCGATAATTTCATAAAAAAATAAGTGTTAATCTAAATGTAACTTAGCTGTAAAATTCAAGGTCATACGTAAACAAAGAAACCTTTATGAAACTGTAACCTTGGTTTTAGGTATAATTGCCGATTTGACGCTGTGTTAATTGCATTTCTGCAGCTCGCACATGTCCGAGCTTGCGTCGTCTAGTCTTTTCCCTTTTTCGAGCCGATACCAGCCGCAAAGAAAAGCCACCTCTCCGCTTATCTTTGGTGGATACTGTTATCCATGTTCCATTACAAACAAACCTCATAAAACAGGTATAATACACGCCATCTATCCAGATACATCGATTGAATTATTTTCTAAAAGTTCAAGAGTCCGGAAAGATAGCGCGAAATTCGTGAAGTTTTATGAGAGGAAATCTCACTTTTTCAGCTCTGTGAGGAAATAGAGCAGTACGGGCAGACTTTTATTTTTTAAAGAGGGCATATTCTTAGTCTTAGGTACCTACCTTGTTCGAAGGTGAGCGCAGGTTACGTTTGTTTTACAACACTTTTATACAAGGCACTAACGTCTTGTAGTGCGGTTGCAAGGAAAAGAACGCATGGGTACCGGTTTATGTCTGCTGCGGACTCTCTGACTACACTAGTACCTATAGCTACTTGCGGTGGGTAATAGGGGTGTTCGGTGAAATAATTAAAAGATTTTACGATCGCCTCCGAGTATGGTGTAAAAGGAACCAACCAACGCTACGTACTGCGACTGTGAATGTGAATTTGGATATCCCGAAGTTAGCTGATACTAAATTAAAAATGCATTGGATGGAAATACGATTAAATATTTTTGTTTTCCTGTGTCTGGGATGATGATCAAAAAGTTTATGTACCTACCTACCTACTTCAAATCAAAAAACAACTTGTTTGTGAAAGATAAAAAATACTTAATAAGTAGGTAAATACATACCTATACTTAGATTAGATTTTAAGAAAAGAGTTGCTAGTTTTTCTGTACATTGTGAGAAAGTTGAAATTGGTGTTGCGTTGGACGCGTCCATCCCCTTCCAGTGGATAAGGTACCCGTATTTCTAGCTGAGTACTAAAGTGTCGCATAATGATTTTATAATATAACACTTTGGCTTGCATTTGTGTCATCCCATTATTTTGTATCTTGATAATTGCGATGAAGTCACTTAGTTTTACACTTCGCTAATACTAGTGCTAAGGGTACTATGGTTTTAAATATACAGCTACATATTGTAGGTATATGTAGGTACTGCGGTCCGATGCCAATGCGCATCGATCAATTTTTAATAGTTCGCGTAAATATGCATAGAGAACCAATTTACGTTTGGGAACATGAGTTGATATCAATTTCGGCGATGGTTTTTGCAAAAGACCCGGCCCAAACTACGTTAATAGCGGATTATTCCATGCGGTGGTGGTACCAAAGTACAGCCTGTGGTTTTAAACTTTGCCATTTCCCTGTGAAAACTTTAATATACTTCATAGAATTATTTTACATCACGTCGTAAAAGCTGATTGTAAAATAGTTCTCAAAAATATTATTGCATTGCCTAGGTGTTTATTCACCAAAAGGGAAATTGCAGTTTTACGATGTGAAGTATCGCAGGAGGCAAGCATACTTCAGTGGATACTCCAAGGATATCCATGTGTCCACGATATCGAATCATGTAGAAGTATGTAGGTGTTCAAAGGTCACTCAAAATAAAATAGCCTTTCTCGTTCTCACTTTACTTTTTAAATATTTTTTTTAATTTATGATAAAGAACTCATCTTATTCTATTTTAAAAGCACGAACGATTTGCATACCACGTTTTGGTTTTACAACAGTATAATAAAATTTCCAACTCCAACTGAAATTAAAAATACACTACCGGCAAAACTAGAAAAATATATAATTTAAAAGTAAATTTTAAACCGAAACTTTAAGCTTAAATTATGCGGACATACAAGTCATAAGTCATAATATGAGCATTAATACCAAGACAGGTACCACATGTTGGTGATGTACGTACCGAATGGTGACCGTGGAAATAAGGGCATAAGCACACGATATACTCGTACTAATATAGACATAGTGATGAAAATTGACAAGGGTATGTTAAGATGGTTTGGGCATGTAGAAAGGATGTATGAAAAGAGATTGACGAAACAGGTGCATAAGGAGAGTGTGAATGGGACAGTTGGAAGGGGAACACCTCGGCGTACGTACCTTGATCAAATTAGGAAGGTAGGATAAAGGCCAGGTCATGAGTACCCTAAACCGACGCGCATATATGAAGAATGTAATGAGAGTGAATGAAGCAAAAGAGGTATGTCCGGATCGTAACAAGTGGCAAGTGGAGATCCGTGGTCTCTGCCTACCCCGTCGGGAAACAGGCGTGATTTTATATTTAAGTTTTATACTCGTACTTACATATATTTTTTTTATATATGAAAAAAAACTTAGATTAGATAGCTAGATTTATATAAACCATTGAAAATAGACGTTTGAAACTTTGAGATGTTTTTTTCTTTATTGAGATTGTAGGATGACATTGGGTAGTTAATAAATAGAGGTTAAATGGTCCTCGCAGTGGCAAAACGTTGGCCGTGCGTGACGATCAAAACACATAGACACGACACGGTAACGCATCGTGTCGTGAGTTTTTACGATGGACCGCAAAATACACCGTAGATTTCCACGACATGAAATCGTATTGTTCCATGGCGTCGCATTGACACACGTTACAATGACGTGTCATATGTTTAAGCCCTGACCCGCGTCACTTTGGCAAATCGTTCAATCACACATCGACAGGAAATCGACATAACGGTTTTATCGGTGAGATATCAATCACCACGTGATAGAAACCTTCAACTAGATTACATCGACATAGTTAACAGAATATCACAATATTTTCATCACTACGATAACTAAATCATTTTATGTGCTGTCCAACCGATTGCAGACGACATTTCCTTCTCATTTTTACTGTGGTTATCTTTAAAAATCTTTGTTTTATTTTTTGTTTCAAGGTTGTTTCAAAATGTTTTTTTAGAATTCAAAAAGTGAGTACTTTGCCAAAACTCGTTTGTCCCGTCCTTACACGGATGCTTCCCATCGTTTACGACATTAGTGACGTGCTCGCGTTTTCCATATAATTTTCCTTGCCACTTTACAGCGTCGTTCTCGCCCATCGTAAAGACTTTTAATTATATCTGACTAGGCGAAATTTGACCTGAGCGTTTTATCTTGGAGTAATGCTTTTTTATTTTTTATAACTTGCTTTTATAATAACACTTTTGTCATTAAAAGTTTAGAAAGTCTAAGAAAAAAACTAAGAATTTAAAAATAATAACGAAATTTTGTTATTATTTCTTGTAACAAGAATTATCTTTCATTTAAAAAAATAGAGTTTGACTGAATAGTTCAAACAAAAAGCAAATCAAAACAAATATGTAATCTACATCTACATTATTATTTTAGAGAGGTAAAGTTATTTTTTTGTTTATTTGTATGTAGAAGGTAATCTCCGAAACTTCATTCGACCAAAAATTCATTCACCAGTGTTTAGAATGAACTATCAGGATAAACATAGGTTATATTTATGAAGGCTACGTGTGGTAGCTAGTAATATTATGTACTGCGTTTACAGCTAAATTGAGGGTGCTGCAACCCTTTTCCCGTTAAGCTTGGGTAAAGGTTCATACCAAAGGTGATCTATAGGTAGCCTAATGTACTCTCCTGCTAAAACCTTATGCATTCTTCGCGCGTTGTTTTAAGGAGACCGTTCAGCTTAATGCTCTTTGTTTAAAGGTACTGTAAACTATACGTTTTAAATGAGGAACGTTTTATGTATCTGATTTAAAGACGCGATTTGTTCTGGAGTTGTTTTGGTGTTTTAAGTTTCCGTATAAGGCGAAAATAAGAAAGCTTTTTGTATTAGTTAAAGAGAGTAATTGGTTTCATACTCTAAGTGAATTGGTTTGTACAATTCGTTTCATATTATAATTATGTATAAATATACTTATGAGCACTAGCTGTGCCCTTCGGCTTCGTCCGCCTTGGAATTGATGTGTCGCAAACGGAGAACCGAATCAGATTCAGATGTGTTTGCCTAAGTTTCACATTTACTGACATGTCCACACTATCATGCAGTAATATTTATTATGTGACCATGTGTTATACGGTAGCCGTAGAATGATCATTAGCACAGGGTAATAAACAGTCCGTCATAGCACATACCTAATTTGTTATGGGTGCAAAAGCCGATTAAAAAGTTGAATTTGAAATCAAAATGAGAGCAAAAAGCTAATTGTCGAGTTTGCGCTTTGAAGTTGTCGCACAATAACTCCCTGCTTCAGGTATTTTGTAGAATGTCACCCCGCCGACTATACTCGTAAAACCGTATCTGCCATCTCGACCATGTGAGGAATTAAACGTTTTTTAGTGAAGATAGCTCAACTTTTTCACATGTATTTTCGATACAATAGATTTGTATATTTATTCAAAAAATAATTATAAAAACTATATTAGTTCCAATGTTATAAATGCGAAAGTTTGTATGTTTGTAGTTTAGATGTTCCCGCTTGACGGCTTGAGGGATTTGTAAGACATTATTAATATCAAATCACATACTCATGATGAATATTCTGAAATAAATAATGTATTATAGAATACAATAACGATATGTTTTTAAATTGCACATATTTTTTCAGAGTATTAAGAATTAAAATTGATTCAACATTTTCAAACGAGTGGGACTCGAATCCGTCTTTACTAACGCATAACCAACTATGCCACCGTCCGACTTCTAGCCCGTGATGAAAATCTTGAATCGTAGTGTAATGTTTATCCGATCGGAGTAATAAGAACTCAGACATGGTATATTTTAATGAAGGCTATCTTTTCAAAATTCTGTAAGAAATACGCTTGCCTTATAAATAAACTAGAACACACCTGGTTGATCCAATTAGAAGCGTGTTTACATAAACGATTCGTTTACAGATCCGCTCTACCGATCACTCCATAGCATCGCGTCTGCGTACAGTATAAACTTTTAATTGCAGGCTACGAGTGCTACGCAGCCATAAAACCTAATGCTACACAGAACTGATACTCCAAAAAACAAGGCAATTTCTGAACTAGTACTTTTTACAAAAAATAAAAAACCCGCCTGAAAGTAGGTTCTTACAGCCGCCGTGTTAGAATTTTTTGACATTTTGTATAACTTGTGTTATTTTTGTAATCCAGAAAAATCCAACGACACAATCTGCATAGTCTTGTGCTCCAGCGACAGCCAAAGAAACTCACATACATACAAATAC
The DNA here is from genome assembly GCA_963675405.1 of Cosmorhoe ocellata. Classification (NCBI taxonomy): domain Eukaryota; kingdom Metazoa; phylum Arthropoda; class Insecta; order Lepidoptera; family Geometridae; genus Cosmorhoe; species Cosmorhoe ocellata. Next base: position 6,483,509 of record OY776253.1, on the reverse strand, counting down.
ATACATCCCAATCACACACCCTACTTGTCAGACGGATATAATAAGATGGTTAAGTTCAGTATTATTTAAATTAGATTTTTATGTAGAGAGACAATTTTTCAATATAAGTTGGAGTAGCGTTTCTATACGTTCGCATAGTTTTGTTGCCAGGCTACGGGCATCTACGCTGTAGCTCATAGCTACGCCGTAGCATCACCTACGAAGAATAAAATCTATTGAAGAATGGGAATTTTCAATTCATGTTACTTTAAGTACAAATCGTTTTTGTTAAAGAAATAGTTTTCGTTCTTAGACTTTTTAAATTTGGTTTTAGTTTTTGTTTACACAAGCGTAATATAATGCAGCAGGTGCGCTCCACAATAAGATCCAGCTTGCATCTAATAACTTTGAAATTAGTAATCTCATAGCAAATGCTGAATATCGCAAAAAGCTAAGTCTAATAAAGCAAATTGACGTGTAAGTGGCTCGCGTTTCACGTTAATATGAAGTACAGTAGGCGTCGGAACAGAGATTCCAACATGAAGCCAATGTTGCCAACTATAGTAGAAATGGCTGAATTTAGCGCAGCAAAGTGTAACCTAGCACATTCTTGTAGCTTTCAAATTGAAACAATTTAAATTATTTTTATCTTGGATATTTCCAACGACTTCGTTTGCGTCATGTTTTTTCATATAAACTATATAACTTCCCGCACCACCCCTTGAGAGTTGAATTTTGGGAATACGAGTACACTATCTAAATTTCAGCTTTCTAGGACTGACTGACAATCACAGACAGTCAGACAACCACGAAACGATTTATTTATTAAGAATACGTCTCAGAATCTTCATTTTTTAAATTTATTATGGTCAGTTTTTAGTATACCTACACTTTCTATATGATTTTTTGTATATATAGTTTTAGATACAAGTTATGATAGATATGAGTAAAATTTGTCTACATTGTAATCAAACGGTTTTTTTTTAATCCAGCCAGTATTGCTCGCTGAGCTGGCAATAGTCGCAACTCATTACTAACTTCTCGGCGGGCGGTAAACAATCCAATTTTATGGTCTAATTTGAACTAGAATTTTAAATGTCGCTCAAATCTAATAAAGTCAATTTAGAATCCAATGTAGTGCTCGAGTGGCCATGAAGTGCACTCTGGTTAGTAACCTTATTCCAGTTAATTATGAATACGTTGGTGGACGTGAATTTTGGCAGTTATATTAGAAAATCTTTGTTAATTCGTCAGTTATATTCTAGTTCTTTGAAATGCCGCAGCCGTCTTAACGGCCGTCATGAAGTTAGTTCGGATGATTAACCCGTTTACAGTCATGTCAAAACAATTCCATATGAAAGCGCTTGCACTAGTAAGTACCTTAGGTATTCTTATAAGTGGCCATGGGCTTGCAACTTGTCACGAACGGAATACTAACTGCCGTGGCAATGACTGCCCTGTTTTTGATATTTTCAAAAAGATCTAAGTAACTTGAGATCTGAAGAGAAATACCAATCCGAGCCAATGAGGACTACAGTCGTGATCATTTTTTTTTGACCCTGCTTAACGTCGTTACAAATCGTCCAATACAAAACACAGGCCATGCAAATGTGTTTTACATTTACAAAGCTTATTTCCGCAGTCCCGTCTGGTTCCATCCGATTCACTTCTGCGCAAAGTTTCGTTTAGCGCCGGGGTCGCGACTCTATTAATTGGAAAATTAAAATCCTTTTACAGCCAATGCAGGAAGACTTGCCAGGAAGATGTTCTGATTGCAATGCTATTACGTATGACTTCAGAAAGAGAGCGAAAACTAACTTTCGAATAGAGAACGGATTTTTTAAAACACGGTATCCACGAGCTCCACAAGATAGTGTATTGGAGAGTTCTTTTCACACAAGCTTCAACCTCCCCCTTAGAAATTGAATTTTGGCAATTCTTAGTACCCACACCTCTAGATCCAGAAATGAACCAAATTCCAGCTGTTTGTGACCTAATATTTTGACACTCAGTCAATAATGCAAGAGCTTTATATAGATACTAGCTTCTGCCCGCAGCGTCACCCGTGTGTTACCTTATAAAATTATACGCCTATATGCTGTTTTGTGCCGACCCCACCTAGTGGGATAAGGGCAGGAAGATGATGATGATGCTGCTTTAGACTAAAATCTATCTCTTAGCTAAACATATAGATCCATTTAGCTGTTTTAGCGCGATTGAGTAACAAACATCCATCCATCCATATAAACTTTCGGATTTATGATATTATAGTAGGATATTACCTATCCGGTATATCCTATAGTATTATCTGGATCAGTTGCGCTATCTTTATAACCTTTGTAACGGTCCATAGATAGCTCAATTGTTTCATATTATGTATTTAATGTACAATGTGTACAATATTATCTGTATATTTCTGTAAATAAAGTCCATTCATAATAGCGGCACGACTCCCTAGGGGGTACATGTAACTACGTGAGTTCCCACGAATGGTTTTCCGATGTTATTATCTATCTGATAACTGCGGTCATTCATTATTGTACTATGTGCAATGTCACTTTTAACATCGGTTTTTTTTTAGATAATTGAGGTAGAAATACAAAAGGAATGCCAGAATTGGAACAAAATAGAATATCGGAAAAATTTCAAAGAACCAAAAAAAAAAACCTATTGAATACCAATTGTCGTTGAATAATTTAGGAAGGCTCAACGTGTTAAATTGACTTTATTTTGACTATATACTCGTAACTAGTTTCCGCGAGATACCTACACAAAATATAGCCTGATAATGGTTTATCCTGAAAGTTCTTTCTAAACATTAATGAAAGAGTTTTTGAAATCGGATTAGGTTATGAATTAATTCCTACATACAAACGAACGAACAAACAAACTTTACCTTTTTATTTATGGTGTATAAATAGTTTACAATAGTAAAATAATATTTTTTGTTCTAACTAGATTTTTGAGCAATGGTTCTCAGCCAGTCTATTATTAGGTAGCAATTTGGATGGCTTCGAATACTTTTTAGTGTCAAAATAAACCTTTTACAAAAACTAACACCGAGTAACAAATTCGGAAGGCAAACTATTCGAAGTGTGAATACCTTTCGATCATCATTACATAAATCGATACCCAATACTCGATTACAGAACAGCGTTGTTGGCCAAAAACAATACATCTCATCAACAGCGCAAACAAGGCATTAGGGCTGTTGTCCATCTAAGCGCAGCGAAAAACAATAAATGCCTCAAAATCAATAAATGAAAAACTTAGAATTTTCGTTAATTGTATTTGATTTTTGGAAGATAAGGGCAAATGCATTTTCAAACAATATATTCACACATACCCATTAGTATTTGAAACGTTTGCAAGCCCATCACCACTTAATAGGACTAACGAATCACACAAATATGAAGACATTCAATTTATTTTTTGATTGCCCTGTGAACTCTGTGGCTGATCTGACGCATTAACTGATTGTACCGGCTAGGCTCCGCATTCCTCATTTCTAATTTGCCTTATTTGAATACACGCACTTACTTTCACAGCTCTCTCTGCACTTTAGCTACAGTGGAAACGCTCCTTTACACTGAGGCGCGAGGTAACGTTATCGAATCGAGGTGCGTAATCACCGAAATAGGATTGTCGTTTTCCAATTAGTGACGCGTCGATCGAAACTCTCTCAGTGACGACCAACAACCCCTTGTTGGATCATTTAAATCCAATAGGATGAAAGATTTACACAGCGACCTACGGCCTACCTAAAACAGTCAATTTGAGCTATTACTCCGAACGCTTTGTTTCCTAATACATACCCTTCTAAACTGATTTAATACAGAGGTAAAGTTAGTTTGTAGTATGAACTTTTAGGATGAACATAGGCCATATTGTCTAAGTATGATTATGGGTTACGTACCTAGTACGCGTAATTTTTTTCTCTCGTGTGTGTATGTGAAATAAAATATTCTTTTTTCTATATTACGAGGTACAGTCACCAACAAAAGTCGCTGAACACTTCAAAACTTCCATAACTCGTCGTAAACCTCAAAAGTAGCTATTCGGTACAAGCCACAAAATATGCTGAACATCCTAAAGTCATCAAAGATGTTCAGAAATGTTGTGGCTTGTGCCTTGCACCTACTGTTGAGGTTTATAGTGTATAGGAGTTATGGAACTTTGAAAGTGTTCAGTGACTTTTGTTGGTGACTGTACCTCGTGGGCAAAGCCACGGGCGGAAGCTAGTAGGATATACTCGTAGTTGTCACTAAATCTTATTGTTTTTTGTTCTATTCTTTTGCATATTCTGGGAAACTAGCATTATAAAAATAAGATTAGAACCATGACTAGTTAGGTTTCTCTATCATGAGCATATTTGGTCGTCATGTTCTACTGCTGCTACAGGCCGACATACCCTCCACTCGAGCGAGAGTGATTGAATCATAAGCCACCAAGCGGCATTCCGTTTGTCCAAGTAGAAAAAAATTAAAAGACAATGGTTTTTTTTTTATTCCTTGCTCACAATTTTTTTCAATTTACATGACCGGAAAATGTAAAAATATTTTAGGGAAAATAACTGAGATATTTTTAGCGTATGAATATAATATGTGCTTTTGACTACCCTTTTTATACAGGGTGTCCCAAAAAGTAGTGTCAAGCGAAAGTCCAGAGATAGAACACCCTTTGGGGTACCCGAATCACCCCCATGTATGTTCCGCGATTTTTTATAGTTTTCGAGTTATGATTTTTTTTCCGAATTTTTGAAAATTTACGACTTGAACAACTTAAAAAGTTCTTAAAAAGTAGAAAACTTTCTAGAGATTTTTTTTTTGCTTCTGAATTATTATGAGTTGTTCTTTTATGCATATAATAATCAGCTACGTGACTTTGATGAAAATTATGAAATTGTTGTTGTAAAGTCAAATAATTACATTCGGTGAATTATGACTTAAATTTAAAACTTTAAATTAAAAATCTTAACAAGTGATTTCATGTTTCCTAAATAAGTCTTAAAAATTCTCCAGACTCTCAGCTTTCACCATCATTAAAAAAAAGTAGTGCTTAATAGGCTACTTTGGCTAAAATCGGCCTTCAAATACGGTGAGGTGAAAAATTCTTAAAATTAGCTACCTGATTAAAAAATAGATTTTGGCCATTTTATCATTCCTAAGCTTGATTTTTTTGTTAACTAACCAAAAATGACTGCAGGAAAGTAAGATTTCATTAAAATTTGAAGGTTTTATTTATTTAGTTTAGCTAAATTTATGAAATAAAACAACAAGTAAAATTTATTAATTTTTTACAAAAAGTTTTCAAAATGTCAACCTTCTTGGTCGATACAAATCCTTAAAAGTTTTCCTTTAATCGTATGAAAGCTATTTTAAGTGCTTTAATTTTTTCTTCGGCCTGTCATAATTTTGTTCTTAATTCGGCCATATTGCTGATTTCTTTGGCATAAACTAATTTTTTGTAGTCATTTTTGAGTATTTAACAAACGAATTAAGCTTAGGAAAGATAAAATGGCCATAATCTATTTTTTAGTCAGGTAGCTAATTTTAAGAATTTTCCATCTCACCGTCTTTGAAGGCCGATTTTAGCCAAAGTAGCCTATTAAGTACTACTTTTTTTTAATGATTATGAAAGCTGAGAGTCTGTAGAATTCTTTAGACTTATTTAGGAACCATGAAATCACTTGTTAAGATTTTTAATTTAAAGTTTTAAATTTAAGTCATAATTCACCGAATGTAATTATTTGACTTTACAACAACAATTTCATAATTTTCATCAAAGTCACGTAGCTGATTATTTTATGCATGAAAGAACAACTCATTAAAATTCAATAGCAAAAAAAAAATCTCAAGATAGTTTTCTACTTTTTTAATAAGAATGTTTTAAGTTTTTCAAGTCGTAAATTTTCAAAAATTCGGAAAAAAAATAATAACTCGAAAACTGTAAAAAATCGCGGAACATACATGGGGGTGATTCGGGTACCCCAAGGGGTGTTCTATCTCTGGACTTTCGCTTGACACCCTGTATATCCATATATATATTTTGGGACACCCTGTATATCCTCAATGATTTAAGTAACTAGAGATTTGCGGAGATATATATCGAGGCTGGGGATTACAGTCGTGATCATGTCTGTTTTGTTTTTTGAATATACAGGTAGATAATGCAAAGAAAGGAGTAGTAGCATTATTAGCTCTTCATAAAATATGTTAACGATATATCTATTGTATAATAAAATAAACAATTTCCAACTGATACTCAAATTGAAAACCAGCACTTCGTTACTGAATTATCTTTAAGCTGCTTTGTCATAACTCTTCACAATTAACGGCTTTTAATATCGCACATTGCATATGAGGCAGTAGATCGGGTTTTTTAGGAAAACACCGCTAAAACACGCACGTACAAATGTTTTCTTTCTACCTATCATGATGAAATGCCATTATTTATGGAATAATGGATAATGAAATGTGGAGTAGTACCTATTGTTGGCAACGTTTATAACTGACCTGAGGGATTTCGATATTTTCACACTGAAATTGCATGCGAAAATGACTTTTGAATAGTTATAGAGACATGAAAATTGTTTTAGTTATTGACCCTAAAAATATTAAGTTTTTGGAATACAGGAATTAACACAATTGAATATTTCTTTTACCTACTAATGCTTTTCTATGAAAAGAAAATTTTTACAAAACAATGCATTTCATTAATTTTAGACATCATATTGTTTCATAGTAACATTTACTGTTTATGACCTACACAATTGATATCTAAATATAAATATTGTTAGTTTTATTTTTCGAAACGTCCGGGGTGCGATTCGCGAGCACGAGTTTTATTTTAAATGTATTAATGCAGTTTTCCTTGTTACTAAAATCGATGACATGGTTCCTAAGAACGTAATATCGTATGTCTTATAATTTCAGACTTTCCAATACTGACCGATCTAAATGTGACGCCCTGTATTGTATAGATATAGGAAGAGTAATATAACCAATACAGCATTATAATAATAAAATATGACTAAATTAAATAAATAAATACAAATACTTTTGAAGAAGAATACTTACCTATCTATCATTTCGTATGAACAATGTAAAGCAGTAAACCGTAGCGCATATAGTGTAGAGCGCTGACACTGTAGAGATCGGCGCGGCAGCGTAGGCCGCCGTGGGCGTTGATTAGAACCTAATTTGAGTCGGTAATAACCGCTCTCGTGTGGACATCACATCCAGAATCTTTGTGGGAACCGTGTGCGTGTGTTCCATCATCGTAGAGCCACCAGGGTTGTTACGTTAAACTAAACGAAAATAACGGCTTGGTAGATAAAATATCTCCTCAGATCTCTAGTAACTTAGATCTTTAAGGATCTAAAGAGGATAGTTAAAAGTACATCCGAACATGATATTTGGCACATGCCCATATTTTGTACAGTAGTTACTATTCCGTATCTATCTTCTATATACCTATTATTAAAAACTTAGCACCCGGTGTGCCTCCTGAAAAATAAAGAAGTAATAGAAAATTAATTCGCAATTTTGAGAATTCTTGTCTGTCTGTTTATTTGGTTGTTCGCGTACATCTCCACAAACTACTGAACGGATATTCATGTAGTTTTCACAGGTGAATAAAAGATAATTTGGAGCAGAATAAAGGCTTGGTTTTATTAAAGGTGGATGTCGGAAAAAAATTAATGTCCCTGGCATTACACAGCTAGTCCAATGTAAGTGTGTAAAGTATCCGTTCAGCATTCCATCTGAAACAAACATTCTTGCCTATGAAATTTAATAACCTAGGTTAAGTAACGGTCAATCAAGTCAGCTTAACTTTGGGAAACTAAAACAATTTATTTACAATATACAATAGATGAAATCCTAAAATGAAATACCTACCTGCCAATCTTAATTAAACTCTAGATTCTAATTGTAACGAGCTAATTAATTACAAAAGTAAATTAAGTGTTAATTATTATTTGAATTTGGGTTTTCAAAACTGTTTGAGAAACTGTAAGAACTGTAAACAGCAGAGATGAAAATCAAGTGCTGATCCTCAGTTTTTTTTACTACATATCTTTGGCAGCAACCCTAACGGGTTATGAATAGAAGGATGTTTGTTATTGTATTGCGAATCTAAAATCAATGACAATGTATCGACGTTGACGAGAGATTGGTAGTTGAAGTTCAATTTCGAGCTTTGGGTGCTTTGGGGCTAGACAAATACGTGGACAACAACGGTTTGCTGTACATTTTACTGTGCATAGTGGACATGCTCATGATTGAACTAGACAACAGAGTGAATGACGGTAAAATGTATGACGACCACTGGTGGTGTATTTGTAGCACACGTGCCTCACGATCCGAAGGTCGTGGATTCATAGTATGAATTTCATACCTGGTCGTGCACCAATTAGTTTTTATATGCGAAAAAATATGTGCGTAATGCCAGTGCTCTTAAACAGTGAAAGAAAACATCTTGAAGAAACCGTCATACCCTAGAATTTTCGAAGGTGTGTGTCATAGGTTAGTATTCTTAAATGGCGATGAGCTTACAACCTGTCACGTACGGAATACTAATTTTTGGTATTCTTATAAGCGGCGATGGGCTTGCAACCTGTCATGTACGGAATACTAACTACTTACTGTGCAAAATGTGGGCATGTTTCTAATACCATGTTTGGACGTGCCTCTGACTACCCTCTTTAGATACCTTTAGACCTAACCGAGCCTGGGGATTTCAGTCGTGATCATGTTTTTTTTCAGTGATGAAACATTAAACTTGCATTTCAAACTTTTGGTACTCCAGTTTTATTCCGTAAAGTATTTGCATATATCTGGAACATACTTTTTCAAGGACAATTGAGAAACTTAGGCACTCGTACCCTATACTTACTTATTTTTTTTCTTTCGAGAAAGAGCAACGAAGATGTAAATTTATACTTTACAATGAAGACACTGTTTTCTGTACGCCCCAGAATGTCCCATATTTGCTCATCTGGTTCACGCACCGTCAATTTACCTTATGGAAATCAAGGCTTACTCGACGTAAGAAGTATTAGGTACCAGGCATTCATACCAGCCACGGAGTAAGGAAAGCTTTAAGCCGACGCGATGGTAAAGGCGTTTTGTCAGATAATTTGTAGACAGAGTAGTGATCCATTTTGTGTTAATTAATACTAATTGGGCGCCGTCTCTCGTAGAGGTAATGATGTAGCTTTTGATGTAGCTACTCTGTGTCAGTGATTTACCAAGGTGAATCTGATAAAAAATATCTCTATATATAATCTACTCGTATATTCACGTCTAGACATAATTTATTATACATACCTATGTGTATATAGGTATGATTTAATTATTGGTACGTACTTAATCCAATACGCGCCGTTTATATAGGAGTGAGATCATTGTAGTAACTGCCAAATTACATGCAACTTTTGATTCAGGATTAGTTTTTTTTTCTATTTACTTACGAGAATTCTTCATATTTTATAAAACTAGCTTCCGCCGCGGCTTCGCCCGCGAGGTACCTGCATTGAAAATAGCCTATGTTCATCCTGAAAATTTTGGCAAAGAATTTTTGAAATCGGATGGGTAGTTTCGTATATTACCTCCTATATACAAACAAACTTAACCTCTTTATAATATTAGTGTAGATAAGCAAACAGATTACAATCCAATCAATTTGTCTATTCACCATGTATGTAGTTGTTAACTCAACGGGTGGAAAAAATATACAGGAAAGTTTCTCCTTTCGATGAATAACAATAATAGCAAAATTTGCTTGAGATAAGATTCCCGACTCCATAAAAGCATATAAATTTTTACTAAGTCGATGAACCTCGTGAATAAAAATTCTTGGGTTTCAATTTAGTTCAAAAGAGCAAATAGAAGTAACGTAAGTAGATGAATACTTATTTATATTTTAGTTCGAAAACTAATACTGTAAGTTCTTATTTAGAAAGTTGGAAGTCAACTGTCCTGATGTTAGGTAAAGTCTACCGCCTTGCGCTTGAGAAAAAGGTTTGTGACGAATTTACAACAACCAAAAATAATATAATAAAAGTGTGGCGAATTTACACATACTTTTTTTCGTAACGAATTTACTTTGTGTCAAATGTACAACAACCCGAAAAATGTATGCCTGGGTTTCAAAACTGACGGAACATTGGTTCTTTCAAGGTTTAAAACCTCAGCAGAACTAATAAACTCGAAATTTATTTTTCATTCATACAAGTTAGAAAAAAATAACACCGGTTCATCTATGACATAAACATATTTCCATATTTCTAGGTTTCCAGTACAGTAAGTCAATTTAATTAACACTACAATCAAATTAAAATGTGACGAGTGACAGAGGGAAATGGAAGAAGATCACATGTTGTGCCGACCCCACATAGCGTGGGATAAGGGCAGGAAGATGATGATGACTACAATCAAATTAAAACTAACGACTTTGGAAAAATCCAGCATTCAGCATGATGTAACAACCCAACACTATCGGTCACTGAAGCTTACCAAACATTTAACTAGCTGAAATTCGCAAAGCGTATACTGGCAAACTGAAAATAAATTCTATCCGTAGTACAAATTGGAAGATTTAAAGTATGAAGCTAGGTAGTGAATTTTGAGGGTTAATAATAGTTATCAAATTCATAGTCTACTAATCCTATGATACTTGAAAAAGAAAGTATACGTTTTTATATCTAAGTATCCGTTTATTTATTAAACCAGCAAACTGGCGTTGTATTGCACTGTAGCTTTTTTCTATACAAATTCGGATTTACAATTTTATTTTTACCAAGGCTTCATGTATGCGAATAGTATATTTTTTTGTAGAAAGTAAACTTTACCTAGATTTCCAAATTTGCAGTAGTGTAATAGCTTTTCTGATGAGGCTCTATTGATATGTCAGAGTTTATTAATGAACTTGTCTGATAGAAGAGAGAGACACGAGAAGCGCGTCGGCGGCGGCGGGCGGTCACCGTGGCGACCGCTCGTAGGCGGGCCCGCCCAGCAGCAGCCGAACCCGATAATCATATAAGAAGCCGATACAAAACAAAATTATCATAATCTATAGCTTTAGTTTGCGTCGCGCTTTACTTCGTTAACCACGTTCATTATTAATGGCAAACCTTGTACCTATAAAGGTTTTAATAGAAAGTTTTTTCTGTCGTTGTAACGATATAATTAAAAACTTTTAATTATAACATAATACGAGGTAGCTACATTGTAATTATTTTGTAACACGTTTTTCAACCAGTATCTCGAAATGAACTTTTAAATTATTTTTTAGGGCAATTTGTTTTGGATAGTTAGTAATTTGTTTCTAACTAAAGTTATCCCAGTAGATGTAAGTTTGTAAAGTTTTCAGGAACAATTAGGGCGGGAAAGTGAGGCACTCGGCGAATGGGCGGGCGCTGCAGTCTCGCTTGCACAGCATGCACCACCCCCAGCGGTATGCGATGCGATGCAGTCCGCGTTGTCGAGCCGTAGCCGCAACTCGCCCCATGCGCCCGCTCCGTTTCGCCGCGACATTACGCGTCCTGTAACGTTCTACCAGGCTAGCAGCACCGCTAAGGAGGTGAGCCCTTACAATTCATATCCTCCGTCGTTTCGCACTCCCGTGCGCTCTTTATACCCGTCCCTCTCGTTGAGCGGCTCAAAGTTGAAATGGTTTTCCCTTTTATCGTTGGAATGTGGGAAACCGGGTTTCGGTGCCCCGACTCTCTCTTTCAATTTGTAAGCGCTTCATGATTATTATTATAAGGTGACGCGTGAAGCTCGGTTGAAGCTGAATTATGAGGGTATGATTTGTTCTGTTAGGGAAACACTTGGTCATAGGTTTAGTATATTTTTTAGGAAACAATTTATAAAAATCACAATTAGGTAAACACAATTAAGAGATTTCGATGATCAGTTAAAAGTGTATGAAGGTGAGATATTTATAAAGAGTTTAAAACGTATCTACGGTTTTAAACTTAAACTCAAATACTGGACTAATAAAAACTAGTGACAATCAACAGTTTACAATGTTGAAGCAATCTCATATTGAAATGTAGACTTACTAAACATAATTTATACCTACAACAAACAATTGGATAGTTTAACTATTGTAACGTAAAATATTACAACACTTACATAAGTTATGTTCGCAACTGTATCTTTTATCTGTATCGGGTTGTAACGGCGGTGCCGGCGGCGGCGTTGCAAAAAGTTTTTGGACCCTTTACCACGCCACACATTTATCGACAATTTATGACAACTTCAATGTACTTACACGAGTTTGGTTTCTTGACTATTGCATAATGAGATTGCCGAGATTCCATTTCTCAGAATGATTTATTATGGTGGGACTAAAAAAATCGCTAATAATGTTCGACCGACCACTCTAGATTATTTTTTCATTCATTTCCTTTAGCGGACGGACGCAGAAAAAGAACATCGAAGTGCAATTGCGTTTGCAATAATGGAAATGAAAATTGTCCTGAAAATTGTGGGACGTCTCCCCTAAATCAATGCCAACTAGTACCAGGCGAGCAAAAGTAGCCAGGAGGTTCTGTTACAGAACTGTTGGAGGTGGAGGCGCCCCCTCACGCATCGCTGCCGCCGCCGGCGGCCCTCTGCGCCTACCCCTTACTACCCTGACCGCGATGAGAAACCCCAATGAAAATCAGTTTTTCTCTCACCCGTCGATAGTTTAAAATTAAACGTCATTCTGGTTGCGGTTAACACTTAATTTGTACAACGCATAATGTTATTACTTCACAATTTAATTTATTAAATCTCTGATGCGATTGTTGTGATAATAATCTGGGCTCTTAATGAAATTAATATCCGATGATGCCCCAAAAATGAGATACTTTTGGTTTGATGGATTTAATTCGAGTTCCGTTAATTTGAGTCATAATCACTTTGAATTATTGCTATTTTGGTAAAAAACTAGACTACTTTGATTTGCAATACCAAAAGAGATACAAAGAGTCAGATTTTAAACAAAAAGTGAACGTAAAAATGACGCGCTAAACGATATGAACCCGTGAGTCTAAGTATAACCCAATCTTCTTAAAACGGCTACTTGAGCAATTTCACCGAAAGTATTTGCTTCCCAAATGCTCAGTGTTTAGAATCAAGATGCTGATAAATCATCATCGGTTTGTGGAAAGCAGCGCAGACCTCATTATTGTAATTTAGGAAAACTCTTAGCTAATTTTCATATATGAAAACTTCAGTGAAAATTTAAACCTTTATTGAAATGCGAATTTCACATGATGGGTTTAGAAAAATCTTTTCATTGGCACAAAAAACACTACTCGTATTACGTTATCTAAGTTTTAAGATTTTTGAAGCGAACCGGTAGCTGTAATCAAACAGACAATGTGATAATATTATAGAAGTCTTATTAAAGATAACGATTACAAACACTGATATTTTTTTCTATTCTGGTATCCCTAAATTATATACTTAATCTAGAAAACATTTACGATCTCTCGTTATGCTTAAAACATTTTATGGGAAAATTTCTGCGAAACAATTTAGATAGAAGTAAAGCTCTTTTGTATATATTATTTAATTACCTAAATCAATACACATTTAAGCTATTTACGAAATTGCCTCTAGGTATAAAAGTAAGGTTGTCTGGAGTTTTATCTCAGTCTAAATAAGTTTTGATTACAGGTGAGTCCTATATTTTAGTAAATCCTGGATTTTCGAAAACATACTTAAATAATCTTACAGTGGTATCATACATTATTTTGTTATTACTTTAAAAAAATTGAAGCCTCCCATTTTTAAAAAAGCCATAAGTACTTACTTTTATTATTTTAGCCCGAGTTAAGTGTTTATATGCAATTACAATTCACTGTTTATAATTATGTACTTAGATGAAAACGAGGACGTATTTTATATCTACCGGAAATATGACTAATTAATAATTCATATTCCTTTCTTCATTGGATAGTTGTGCTTACAATAAAAGTAAGGAAAACAAAACCGAAGTTTATGTACATAGGACTCTATTCATTATTAGTAAGCAACCACTAAGCTGCACATAAGTTGAGTATTTATATATAAATGTTACTTTTGTAATCACATAATGCTCCACATGTTCTTTCCCAGGTGCTATAATGTACAATCTAGGCAGTGTTCCGTGAATAAAATATTAAATCCATTTACTAGTTGAAAACGTAGGTATATCAAACTTAAGTGAATTCAATTGGATCGATGAAACTTTATGACGTTTCAAAATCAATATATGTCGGTTAAATTTTATGATTAATCTTTTAGGAAAAGCTCAACACAGCTTGGAATTCCAGTTTACTTTTGGAGCAGTCTTTGTATGAGTTTGAGATTAAGTTTGGTTTACATAAAATTATTTAAACCGAACCAAATGTACCTAAGTATTTAAACGATCTTTAAAAAATGTTGGACAGTACCACATAAAGAGAACTGATAGTTTTACAACATGAATGCAAAACCTCATTGTTTAAGTGCTTGGTACTGTGATGCAGTATGGTACCCCCGAGGTACTGATGTATAACTACTGTCCTTACCTTGTGTAGTTACTAGTAATTCAACCGCAACTTGCGTCCTTACAAACTACAGCGTCTCCTGAATATAAAAGGTTGAATTTTTAAAATTATATTTCCTTAATGCACCTCCAACCATCATAGATTGTTAAGAGTGATTCGTGAAGAATCTTTCTAGTCAAAAAATTACTGCTTAGTAGGTTTAGTCATTAAGTAAATTTGTAGTTTCATTGTCATGCGGACCACAAATAATCAAAAATTGTTCACAAGGTTTTGATAAGTCATCTTTAGACTTTTGGTAATATTGAATGTGATTTTGCTGCCATAATTCCTGTGAACACATTCAGATAATTAATAGTAAAAGTAATATTAATATTGGAAAATCGACATAATTAATATTACTTCTCTTCTTTTGATAAACATTCGTTTTCCATTGATTTTTCAAAGCATTTGTTTCGTGTTGTCGTGGTTATTATAAATGGATGTTTGTGTCGCTTATTAGCTAATTAAATTGAAGCTTATATGTTAATCGGATCATGTTGGTAATTGGTATTTCTCTTAATTTTAAAATAGCATTGAGTAGGTAATCCGTTTAATTGGTAATATTTGTCAGGCTCTTGGTTTTGTTCTATTCATAAGTGTTATTTTTACAAATCGTAGACACACGACTTGAAGTTTTTTGTTTACTTATATCCTCCAGAATGGCAATAAAAGTGAAAAATGGTAAAGATTATTATGTTTGGCATTTTTTTACGATACGTGAACAGTTTGGAAGGCTATCCCCAGCTTTACTTTACGGAAAACTAAATTCTTATTGAAAGGCTATAAAACTGTATCATTGCGGGACTGTGCTGTGGCACTATTATAGAGTTTATCCAGATTTGCATATTAGATTGTTTCGTAAATTTTGTAAACGCGCCCCTTTGCGCCGCCCGTCCGACGCCGAGCCGCATAGGGCTGCCAAACCATCTGTCATATTATTTCATGGCAAGAAAATAGTAAAAAGTTATGCTAATTTTACCATGTAATGTCTATCCTGATCATATTCAACTCCGCAAACAACCAAATACATGAATTTAACATGCTACAAGAATAATTATGTAGTTCAAGTTTAAAAATGCGTGAAGAGCTGTATGTGAATCTCTTTATTCTCTCGGTGACCAGCTATCCGAGAGGAGTAAATTGAAAAACAGCGCTGCTTGCGTATCAATGCAAGCAGCAAAATGCTGAATTTACTCCATTTACCTTAAATTGTTTTTTTTTTTAAATAGGTAAGTACCTACTTAAGTCTAAATTTTTATTCTGTATTTTTTTTGGCAATAAACTATTTTCTATTCTATTCCATTCTATTCTGTACCACTAGGTTATTAGGTACTTTGTTTGTATCAATATACTCGTATTAGAGAATTATATTGTACAGGGTCCTAAGAAAGTTTTCAAAATTTAAGGCCACCAAAGGGCGGGGTGACAGAGTGCGAAATTTTGCAAATGAAGTTGCGGTACGCTTACATAACACAACTTACTTTGTTTTTTGTAATACGTTGTAACATTATTACTCTGTTACGCACCAACTTAATAAATAAATGAATGTCAACCCTAAATTAACCTCCCCGAGGTCGATATTTAGTCAACGTAAAAGGTTGGCACGTTAGACAGAACCCGGCCATTGGCAACCCTACGTCATCCTCAATCGGCCGGTGGTAGCATCACGTCACGACGACCACGGATCAAAGTTGCCATCGGGCAAAAGTGCCAGCCAAAAACTTTCCTTCGATAAAATCGATATACACAGGTTTCTAAAATTTCGCTCTATACTATTATCAATATGATGTAGGTATGTGTAGGACCTAGTATTTGCTGACAAGACGTGAAAGATTTTGAGGACGTTTTAAAAAAATACCAGGTAGGTAAATAAATAAATAATAAATAATAAATAAATAATGCTGGACACTATCACACAGCATCATCTAGCCCCAAACTAAGCAGAGCTTGTATTATGGGAACCACATGACTGATAAACTACATAGATATACTTTTTTTTTGTAAATACATACATATTATACATAGAAAACACCCAGACCTGAGACAAATATCTGCAAATAATGCAAACATTTGTCCCACGGCGGGAATCGAACCCGCAACCTTCTGCGTCTCAGGCGGACCTTCGCCCGCTGCGCCACAGAGGCCGTCGACCCTAAACCAACGCGCATTTATGAAGAATGTAATGAGAGTGAATGAATCAAGAGAAAGATGTCAAAATAGGGGTGTCCATTTAGAAAATACATCGATGTTTTTTTCGATGCAATACATCGCGAGTATGTATCGATGCTTTTCGATACATCGGTTCAAAACATCGATGTTTTCCTAACATCGAGTACATTTTCTAACATTAGGTATTTTTTAAAAATGAAAATATTCTTTATTTTTATAACAAAAAGTACAATCACGTCTAATAGATATTAATACATTATCCTTTTCATACATTTCTCAACATTAACTCAGTACATAATATCAACATAATTAGATTTTTATTCTATTCATTAACGAATTTACTTAATTCTAGTTTACATGAGAATAAAAAAGATGATAATGTAACCTAACCTTACTTTATTACATTACTTACTTGTCCAATCAATAGATAATGAGCATTTATTATACCTATCCAAAAATCCTCTTCTGATCTGCAAGGTATGCAAATTGCTAATTTACGACACAAATAGATACAAATATAATTAAATGTTTTCACATATATAATCAGATTGTCCAAACACAACACAAAACAACAATATCAACGGTCAACCAACAAACTTTTTTTTAAATTCAATGTCGGCTGTCACGCAGTGTTACCAATGTCAATTTCTCGATTCCGTCAACCGCTAACTAGCACCACCAATATGTTTTTTTGTCGTCTAAAATAAAGCAATTGAATCATTAAAATGCAAGTTAGCTAGTAGCTAGTTAGTTACGATTTATTCGATGTTTCATGAAATATATCGATACAGTTAGGTAGAGACAACTTTGAGAAGGAGGCTAAGAGGAGGATTCAGCTGGGTTGGGCAGCTTTTGGAAAGTTACGTCGAGTCTTCTCGTCACCCATACCACAATGTCTGAAAACGAAAGTTTTCAACCAGTGCGTCCTACCTGTCATGACATACGGAGCCGAAACGTGGACACTCACGGTACGGCTAGTTCACCAGTTTAAAGTCGCTCAGCGAGCTATGGAACGAGCTATGCTCGGAGTTTCTCTGAAGGATAGAATCCGTAATGAGACTATCCGACACAGAACTAAGGTTGTCGACATAGCTCAGAGAATTAGCAAGCTGAAGTGGCAGTGGGCTGGCCATATCTGTCGAAGAACCGATAACCGTTGGGGTAAACGAGTTCTCGAGTGGAGACCGCGGCTCGGCAAACGTAGTGTAGGACGCCCTCCGGCTAGGTGGAGTGACGATCTGCGAAAGGCTGCTGGTGGAGGCTGGATGCGTCGAGCTGAAGACAGGGCGCAATGGTGCTCATTAGGGGAGGCCTATGTCCAGCAGTGGACTGCTATAGGCTGATGATGATGATGATGATGATGATGATGATCGATACATCGAAGAAATCAACAGCTTTTCAAAACATCGGATCGATTCGATGTATCGTAATGTAAACATCGAGTGAATTCGATGCATCGATGTATATCGAATATCCCTATGTCAAAATCGTAGCAAGTAGAGATCCGTCGTCTCAGCCTACCGCGTTGGAAATCAGGCGTGATTTTATGTATAAAGAATTTACGAAGATTTATCAAAATCGAAATTCCGTCATATGCCGTGTGACTACTCGGCAGTCACACACTGACGCTTGAGTGAATTAATTAAAAGAACTATTATTGTGTTATCTACTAAATAGACTATAATGATCTCCAAAACAGAAATTAGAGTAAATGATAGGTACCTATCCATAATTTGAAATACAAGTGAATAAAGAGTGAAAGACTGCCTTGACCTATAAGACTAGCATCAATAATGTAGGTTCTGGTTTCTACGTAAACGATACTAGGCAATTCTCTATAAACGCCTGTAAATGTCTTTGGTATTGATTGTTCCATATAAAATATCACAAGGCGGAATGCTTTGAATATGACTAATACCGTTTGAGTAAATAAGTTCCAGCTTTAACATTTGTCGTTTAGAATTTTTAAATTTCAATAATAATATTCTCATATAATCTTTACGAATCTTATATAGAACCGCACCAACTGTTTCTTTTGTCAGAACTCGGCAGCTGGATAATTTGTTCGTTAAAAAAAACTATTGACACGGTCGGCTGGGCTCCATGCGTGTCCATCTTTAGACCCTCTTTTGCGCGACTCGCCATGCATTTTGCTGTTTTGCGTCAAACCGTGCGGTCAATCATCTTTTTCAGCAAGATGATTCATGCCTGCGATCTAAGCAACGTCAGTAGATTTGTCTTTGGATCTAAGTACCTACAATATTGTTTGAACTAAGAACTATCACCAAAAATTCCGCCATTCTAATTTTAAAACAAATCGTTCTTGGTTGTCTTTGGTATTTCGAGCTTCAATTACAATTATTCCAAATCTAAACCGATCGCAAATCAGACTAAACTTCTAAATAAATAGTTCACTATTTGTACAACTAGTAACATTATAGATAACTATAACATTTTTCCTCGGTTTTATCTGAACCATTTCGTCGTGAAGTTCTTAAAAACCTTTTAATATTTCCAACAATGTTACATAGGTTCTTATTACTATTTAGGGTTCATTGAATGAAGATCACACATGCAAAAGCGGTGAAACTCACAGCTGGTGTACCTGTTCAGAGCAAACGGAATATTTGCAATACCCAGTCAGGGTACTCTTGCAATAGGGAGAAAATACCCTGAGAGAGAAATTTCGTCCGTGTGTAATCGGCTTTACCTGTCTTTCACCTGCAGTGGTCACCTCTTAGATGCTTCTGTCTACGTTCTCTCCTTAGAAATAGTATACTTTTTTACTTCACGCTGTTATATATGTATAGTCTAGTATTTTATATATAAAAACGCGACCACCACGTCTCCGTACCGTAACAAACACGTGACAGATTTTCAAGGGACTTCGTGAAAAAGTGGCATGTTTTGGACATAGTCACGGCATAATATCACAAGTGTGGACGGATACTAATACAAGTGTACTTCTCGTATTGTCGACCCGTGAGACACTTTCTATTGCGCAGTGATGGGGAAATGACGTGGAAGTGTCAATCACGCGTAGAATAGTCACACACAGCGCTTCATTTGTGATTTTTACCATAAAGCCGCAGAAAGCGGCTTTCAATTCTGACTATTATATTTTTTTAAAACAGTAAAAAAATCTCTTATTATATCTTCTTGCTAGAAAGTGATTATAAACTTAGTCATAAACTGTCTTTTCTACAAATCATTTTCCTAGTCGAATAAATTCTAGAAATTACTTGAACACCTGAGGCGTGAAATCGAAACTAACTCATTTCCTCGTGTATAGAGTCACAGATCAAACAAATAGAAATAGAGCACTCTAAAGCAAAGTTCGTGTAATTAGTTTTTTCCTTGGAAACTCTTTCGATACCAGATTATCAAAAAAAAATGACTTTTGGTGAAACACTCAGAAATCGGGAGTGTTATTTAAGTATTTTTTATTTAAATATTTAAGTAAGTACGTTTGTGGGAATACCTCCTACCATACATACGTGCTTTTCGTGGCGCTTTTTTATTCCGGATCGCACAACTAAACCTTTTGAAGTAACTACTAATAAGTAAGCCTACTTCTGATATAAATACGAGAATAACCGAGTACCTACTTACCTAAGTAGTCTTAGGTTAGTAGATAGTTAGTCTTCTGCTTTACAACTTTTCTAAAAACAAACTAAAAAAATAGTGCAAAATACTGAAGTTCATTGGGTTAGCTAGATATAGTGTCATTATTTTCAGCTTGGAGTTAGTTTACAGGGGCTTACAGTAGGTCGATCGGGTACCAGGCGAGCATGAGAGACGGGGAGGTAGACGGGGTGGAAAGCGGGACGAGTGGCGACCCTGGCTTACACGCGCCGCTCTACACAGCTAGGCATCAGAGCGCATAATATAGTTACATTGCATCGGTGAAGGCTGAACTTTACACCAGCAATGTATATGCGCTTACTAGGTTTTTATTTCAGTGAGTAATTGGATTCAAAATTGAGTGATTTCAAACTCGGTTTATATCTAAGTATGTTATGAGCTTTTGGTTAAATTTGGCGGAACAAACGATAGCAAGTCATGCAAACATTTGTCTCTCAGCGGGAAGAAATCAAACCAGCAACCACTCGCACCTCCGGTGTTAGAAACGGTCAGTGGCACAAATAAATACAGAGCCAGAGGGAAAAACAATTCAGAGTATAGCTTTATAGGAAAGTAGAATCCATTATGTGACAAATCTATTTTAGGTAGGTTACCGTTAGCCTCAATTCAACAACCGCCCAGACATCATTAAGCATTCAAGAGCCAATCTAACAAAAAAACAAATTCATTAGCGCCGCATAATTCTTTGTTTGTACTCGTATATTTAGTTGGTTATAATTAAAACGGTTAGTGCTTGAGACAGCTGTCTTTGGAAATAACCGGCAAAATGTGGTGTTCTGTAGCATATTTTTAATTTTTAAAGTTATGACACTTTAGTAGGTAACTATAACAATTCACTGGTTATGACACTTTAACGCAGCTTACAATTTCAATCAGTCAGACTAAACTTGATAGTACCAAAAAGTATAAAAAACTAAGTATAAAACTTTATTTCGAAAGTCTTTAAAATAATATCGACGGACGAAACTGGCATTAATTTTCTTAGAAATACAATATTTCTGAAGCAAATTGATATAAACGTTTTGTGAAGCGAAGAGAAAACTTGGGAGTTTATGAAGTTACAGTTTAAACTTTGTTTGGTGTGCTACGGTGTGGTCCGTGGATACGCGCTTGTCGATCGATTATTTGTTTTCAGTTATTTACTTCAACCCAGCCTAGACAGATGGTTTTTGTACTTACCTACATATATTATATCATATGAAAAAAAACGGACAAGCGCGAATATGCATTACTTAAGAATATAAACATAAATTAACGATTATCAGATTTCTTCCTTTAATTGTGTTGCTTCTAGCCAAATTTTATGGTCTTGACAGCCAAACAAACGAACTGAAGTGATGCTTTATAAATTTCCATTTTGAGGAAGGTACAGAACTCTAAAAACCTGCAGACAAAATAATATTCGAATGATATGGTGTATTCTTGTAAAGAATAAAAATGGGGATTTACTATAAACCCCAAAAATAAGCAGTTGTTTGTAGAAACGATAAGAAATCACAGTAAATATAAACGAAGTGTGAGGGGCGAACACTTGTTGCTACATACCATTATTGCAAGAATATCAGCCATTATGTAGAGTGCGGGTGAAACATCTTGAAAGACTTCTTGCGACAAGAGAAATTTATTGAACGATGTTTTATTGTGTCGCATTGATACGCAGACTTGCTATCACCCCAGAAATTAGAAAGTACGACCTTTTGTTAAAAAAATATATTTTTAGCAAATTGAAAGATAAATGTTTTGGGTGTGCCTTTGACTATCCCTTAAAACAAGAGCAAACTAGAGAGGTCTGAATGTCTATCAGGGTTAGCAAATTACAAAAAAAAGGATCACGATTGTATCTCCAAAATAAATCCCCAGGCTTGGTAGATATCTCCTCAGATCTTTAATTACTTGGATCTTTTGATATCTAAAAGAAAGATAGCCAGAGGCACGTCCATAAGTTATATATGGCACATGCCCACATTTATACAGGGAACACAGTTGGAATAAGAAGATCTGTATTAATTTTTGCTTAATATTAGACAAAATTAATGCTTCTATGGATTCTAGAGCGTACTGCCAGCTTACCAACCGTATATTTCTAACGCACAAATAGGCTTCTAACCGCTACAGACAGGCTTCACTCCCCATCTGACAACAGAGCCCAGATATCTCTCGGCCGATGGCCAGCACCGTTACATGCGCTCCACTGACCCGTGCTTTGCTCACCATGTTAATGTTACGTCAACATAAAACAACATTCACAGTCAGCCAGTACTATACCTACGTCTTGTACAAATATTTAATCGAACTCTAGGCTTATCTGATCTCACAGCACAGTTGGTAGTAGCTCTGCCTTTTGCACAGTAGGTTGGTGTTCGATCCTCACCCAGGACAAATATTTATATGATGAACGCAGATGTTTGTTCTGTATCTGGGTGTTATTATTATGTATTCTATGTATGTATTTAGAAAAAAGCTATCCAGATTATAATCTATCCGTGTGCCATATTTTATTTTCGAATACATTAATGAACACTGAAATAATACAAATTTAGGACGCGCATACAAAAATGGACAGCATTTCGTAGTGGGTCTACGCGGGTCTACGCTAGTAGCCCAGTTTGATTAAAAATAAAAATAAAAATTACTGAAATAAAATTGGATTCACTGCAGTCATTTTTACGTTTTTCATTTAAATTATAAAATACATCGTACAGCTGAAACAGTATTGCACATACCTACTGTTAGTATGTTTGAGTACGTAGTGAATGATAAGACACCGTATTATAAAACAATATAAATTAACCTAGACTAAATGATAGGTATTTTGATTTTTTGTGAAAGTAAATACGAACAGTTACTTATACCTACTCGAAAGTTTTGGCCATTTCGCTTAAAGTTATAGGACAGCATATTGTCGTGACCTCATGTGATACACTAACCTCAACAATGTTCCGATATCGCAAACTTCGTGCTAAGTTCCTAAGAATGTGGCTGAGACGTTGTAGCATTTGACGATCGCTGCGTCCAATAGATACGCTAGTAAACTTGAGGTAGCCTACGTAAGAAATTACAAACTTGTGTGCAAGTAACTTGTTGTATAGTACGCCAGTCTTGTGGTGTGAAAATCCGCGCCTGACTTTCTTACGAAGTTATGAAGTATATGACATTGGCTACATCCTATAGCATTTATGAATAACAAAAGCTTCAAAATTTGTTTGTCTAAACTTTTAATTCTTGACGGCTTGATAATTGCATTTAAATGAGTATGACATAGAATATCTTTGATATATCTGCTAGTATTTTACTAACAGATAAGCTCATATTATTGAAACAAGCACATAGTTCTTTTATGAAAAAAATATTTATTTCACAATACAAATAAGTACTTAAAATAAACTAATACTTACACAAAGTTTAAATGCACTTAATTTGATGCTACTAGACTTTTACAAGGTTTGAACTTACAGCGGTATTCACACTAGGCAAGCCTGTAACGTAAAGACCTTACGAATTGTCAGTTCAGCTCTTTTCTCTTGTTTTTTTGTAAAACATCTTGCATTCCCACTTGTAAATACATTTACTGAACTCTTTAGTACATTCCTAAATTAAAATTGCATAAAGGTGATCGCGCATTTGACGAGCCGAACGAACTGAACGAAAATAATTTTAGCTATCTTTATATGAAATACTGTGAAACCTCGAAAATACTTTTGTTTCCCCTACTAGTTACGCCGTTGAAAAGGCTTTAAGTGAATTGTTTTTCACGTGGTCAGTCCATACGTGTTCGTTAGCCGACAGCACCTAATTGTCGGCCGACATTATCACGTAGCACCTTACTACCTCGCACAATAAATGGCAGCTTATTAAAGTTTGTTTGCTGCTTAGGGATTTTTCAAGGATTGCTGTGTTTCTGTTGAACATGAAAAATAAACTATGAAGATCGGGCTAATATAGTTCGGTAATCAGCTTTTACCTTGTATCCTTCTCTCATATAATGTACATACGAGTACATATGCTATCAATAAAATCTTTGTTTTTACCCGACTTGACGTCCAGCTTTTACAATATTCAATGGTACGTTCCGGGTATGTTGAAAGATTAGGTTTCAGGTTAAACATCTTCAAAGATTATCTCCATTCTGTAAGTAGATTGTACCGGAAGCTGCTCGACCGCGTTCGATCTCCGATTAAGGACAGACTTACGTTTATTTATTTACTGGAGCTCCCTTAAGTTGGTCACGTCGTTTAGCTGGCTTGACTTCGGCTAGACAGCTCGTTTTAATTTGCTGAAATAGCACACGATTTATTTTCTAATTATAATTTATAGGTGGAGTTTATCCATTAAATCAATAATGACCTCTTTAGTGCAGCGGTGAGAATTAAATGAGAATCGAATGGTTCAATAATGCCGTGACATGCCTGCCATGACATAGGATATGGTCGACTTCCGATCCTTTAGTCGTGGGTTAGTCCAGTCGTGTACCAATGCAATTTTTCGGTTTGAGTTAATGTGCGCTATAGGTAATATCGCGAGGAAACCGGCATGTCGTAGAACTAAAAACACGTGTCAAGTATTTGAAAGGAACCTTTGAGGCGTACTCTAATCCTTTCACCACACTAGTGCGAAAGCAATAGCGACAAGATATATTATACTCGTAGAAGATGACTTAGGACATTGTTATGGGTTTTGGTTCCGTGTTGTGGTGCCCAACCATTATAATCAACGAACTACGGTTTTAGAAAACCAAAGATAACATAAAACAAGATAGTGTTTGCTCAAGCCCCGGCATCAAGTTGAAAAGCAAAGGCGATAGAGAAAACAAGTTCATGTAAAAGAACCTTGGGAAGTTTGTGAATGACTCAGATTTCTTGTTTACCTACGCTGCGCTTTAGCAGCACTCTTACTCCGATTTACCGAGAATAGAGAAAACGAGGAATTGTTGTTTCATGATACCAAATAGGTATTGACATCCGACGAGTATATGCGTGGTAGATAGGTAAGATGATGATAATGCTGTCACTGAAATGGGAATTATAAGAATTTGTTGTAATAACTATGCCTCCGTGTCAGTAGTTCTACTAAGAAGTTCAAATGATTTGTTTTGGGATTTAATTATTAGTCATAATAAATTACATTATGTAACTTCTGAATTGTGTCTTCTACTAGCAACCGCGCGTGGTTCCACTTGCGTGGTATCTACCTCCTCGGATAAAATGTAGCTTATGTGTTTTTTCAGGTCATAAACTACGTGAGTTTCAGCCAGAACCGTTTAGCCGTTTCAGTGTGATTGAGTAACAAACATCCGCACATCCATCCATACAAACTTTCGTATATATATTAATATTAGATTAGATATTATATAGGATAGGATAGGGATAGTAGGATTGTGCTTATAAGCATGAACCCACAAATAAACATTTATAATTTATTTTGTACGTGAGTAACATGATTCTGGAGATGTTTATCTTTGGCTAAATAAACAAAATAAAAATATAATTACTTGGCGTATTTCGTGATGGGGTATCAGTTACAAATTACCTATAACAAAGCAAAATGATATGTGATATAAGCCAGAATGATCTTTCATAATTAATGTATATTATCTAAATTTGTTTAGGTCTGCATGGGTCTAAGATAAAAATATTTAATGCATAGTAGCCCGTCTTCAAACATTTTTGTTACTATTAAGTATGCATTAGGTATTCTTTGCTTTTTGTTCTTGTACGTGTGTGCAATCGATTATCGGTATTTTTATATGATATTTTAAAAGTTTCAAACTTCACCGGATCAATTACAAGTGTACCTAACAGACAGACAGAACGCAAGTTCGTAAAAACATAATACGCACGTGGTAAATCAGGCTCTTTTTTTGTCAAAAGCAGCTATAGAATTCTGTCGCTTTAGTCACAGAAGTCTGGTGCTTCTATTGGTCTGACGCAGTCTCACGTATAAAACAGCTAGTTAGAGTTTATACAAACACTAGGGCTTGTTAACTGTAACTCAACTTGTTAATTTTGTTGTGGAATGCACTATCGTAATTGTTGTCATAACTCGCAATATTTGAACTCACAGATGTAGTGAAAAATAAAGGTTTAGTTTTGTTTACCCCTTTCCAAAAATGAAATTAAAGGGTAAACTAAAATATAGTGTAAATAAGCTGCTAATATTCTTCTTCTTCCGGCCCTTTTCACACACTATGTGGGGTCGGCACAATACGTTTTCTTCTTCCATTTTCCTCTACCATCCGTCATTTGAGTTCTCACTTCTTTCTTGTTGCTATAATCTTTCACAGAGTCTCTCCATCTTTTTTTTGGCCTACCTCTACCCCTGTATACATCCACATTCATACCTAATACTCTCCTCGTCACATGACATTCATTATAAACAAGTCGCTAATGTAGTACATAAATTAAAAAATTTTGAAACAGTACCAACATACACGTAACTTTATAGAATTATCAAATTTTAGTGCTGGACGATTAAAATAGTTTATTTGAAAACAGTCACCAAGTTTGGAGCTTTACCAACATTACATCCTATTCCGTTTTTACAGCAGAGGAAAAGTTACAAAGATATGTTTTATTCTGGCAGGAATCCAGTTACATTGATATTTTCAAAGTGTGCCAAAAATGCGCAATGTGTGGGGTGCAGAAACGTACCGATTTACCCCGTATGTCAATGCAAGATAGAAATCAAAACTCTTGAATATTATAAAATATAATAAAATTGTATTATAAATAATACACACTATTATACCGATTGTGTACGGTTTTCGTTATCATCTCCAACAAAAATCAAAGCGGAACAAAATCAATACACTTCAAATAGAAATGCAAGGTGTCAATATTATCAGACTGGGACGGGGTGGCAGCGATTTTTGTTTCCTGCGCCGCGCTGGGGGTGGGTGGCGCTATGAAATTGAAAGTTCTAGGGCACAAGCGCAATTAAGTAAACTGAGAGAGTCCGGCACTTCTTTACCTTAGTAATTTATTACCCCAATTTTTTATTTCTCTGGCTTTTATATTTTATGGATATAAAGTTTCGGTAAGTACCTACATTGTAAAAAAATGTATTTGAGACCTTTATTTTATTTTGAGAGGTCTTTATTATATTTATTTCCGTTATTTATAAGTGTTACTTTCTAAAACAAATATTATCACCATATTGAGTAACATATTTCTTAGTAATCTAATATAGAGTTCCTATTCCAATCAGAATCTAATCAGCACTGTGTGTAGAAAAATACTCCATAGCGTCAAAGGCAAGTTCTCAAGAGATTTAGCAGAAAAGTTAAAACTTATTAGAGAGAAAAATATACGGTTGCTTAGAAAATATCAAATCAAATTACTAATTGAGTGTCACGTCCCACTGCTTTGGCTTACATTACTTAATAAATCCAGAAACGTAGCTCGAAAGTCGTTAACTTCGCTTTAGCTATAAAAGCAAGTCAAGACCTCTCAGAGGTTTTCGTTTCAGCTCAAGTCTACGGAGGTGCTTTGTGACTCCAACTCACATTCGCTCTATGCTGTAAATATTGCCCTACTGGCGGCTAACTCGCTCTTTTATCTAAGTAATAAACATTTTTGCGAACAATTTTTAAAAAGCAAAAACCACCTTTTTTATCAAGAAATCTAAAAGTGAGGCGTACAAAACGGTGGTCAATTATAACTACATGCATTGATCTGTCCTCTCTTTTCCACCAAAACGGGCACACGTTTTCCAGTCTGGAACGTTTCATAATTTGCCTGTGTTAGCTGTGTGTGCTTCATAGCTTGTCTGTGTAGTAAGCGAGTGTGAATGTTCTGAAAGCTTCTATCGTTGTGTGGGTGCGCACGTGTAAACGCTACCACCCTCTCGATCGTGCACTCCTGGTACTCCGCTCTCTCCGCTGTAAACGATCTAGTTTGCGGAAACTTTCAAGTGGAAAATTTATGTGACAAGCAAACCAAGAGTACATAAAATGCTCAGATAACTATTATAATGAGATGTTTACTGCATATAACTACATTAAAAACTAGTAATATAGCTGTTGCAAATATGTTTTTAGTAATTAATTTGTTGCTGGTATATTATTATTATTATTATTTTTATAAAAGTTGTTAGAAAACAATTTATTCCAAAACATTTTTTCTTCGAAAAGTTAAGTGTCTTTTGTACCTCGCATGTGATCGCATAAAGTTGTCATCCAATACGGACATTTGCGGAAATATGAAGTTCAACTGTATTTGCTTATCTAGCTAGACATTTATATGTGTACGTTAGAACTGCAATCACGCCTCTTCACGGATGACCGTGACCGCGGTTACAGCGCGCTACGGAAACCAAGCCAAACTAACGGGACCGCTACGCCGCGCTACGACGCGCTTTCCCACTTTGTAGCCTTTATACTCTCTCAGCACATCGTATCTATCTCTTGATTAGCGCGATTCAATTCCTTATCACGTCGGTACAAGTCGTCAATTCAATTACACAAGCTGATTACTTCGTCGGAATATGGATATAATTGACATACTTGATTGGCATCTTGATTGATGCTCAATGAATATCTTCATCAGTAATAGGGAACCTACTATCTTCCTGCTGTATAGAAATGAGTCAATGTGTAGTTCGTCCCAAAGCTCAAGTAGGACGACTGGTACCTAACTGATATTACTTGTAAATTCACAGGGACTGACATGGTATAAGACCCATGGCATAAAAATAGGCTTCAGTTGTCAAACGTAGAAACGCAACTCTATAACTAAATATGTCCCCCACATACCTCTACTAATCATGACGTCCGCGGCGATCGCACCTGTCTTGAAGTTCATATTTGCTTGTAATTGCGTGTGAAATTCGCAAGCTGCAAGAATTCTTCATGCGTTATAAATTATGTCATTCAGGAATGAACATTGCCATGTGTCGTAGTAACACCGCTATCATTATGGAAACGCTTCCTTCTGCTAGTAATCTGGATGAGTTAAACTAATAAGAGAAAATAAATAAAACATTATTGACTCATTAATTTCTATAAAATGTCACTATCAGGCCTGAACCGTTAATTCAATGTGTACTGTGAGTTACATCTCTAGTTATTGTAGAGATTCTGTGCCCTTGTTACGTTACTTACGTAACTGTCGTGTTTTAACCACGCTGCAATACTGTTTGTCGTTCAGCGTTGAGAAGGAAAATTAAAACACGACATGTCATAAAAAAACAGTAATAAGTAGGTATATTGTAGTTATTTTAATCTTTATTTTAAGGTTTATTCGCAAGGCGAACATGGAATTTTTGGGAACAAAAAAAATAAAACAAAAACAAAATTACCTTCCTTCTACGCTTTGCAGTCAGTAAAAAACAAATATCTAGCAAAATAAGAGTAAAAAATCATAAACCCTATCTATTACACGTGTGACGTGGTACCGTTCTAAAAAAAGAAATAAATGGTTCGTTATCCGTAAGCTTTTTTGTAGGTACCCTACTACCTACTTACATATTTTCAGGTAGAAGATTATCCTAACCTATTTATTTTTTAAATTATTTATTATTATGATTAATAGCTTATCAATTTAAGTGATTTGTGATGTTATAATTGAGTGTTGGTTATATGGGAGAAATTAATTGGTTACCTACGCAATTAGCTCTAATGGATTATAGGTATTATCTGTTTTAAACGACTACACCACAACAATTGATGGTTAAACAAACTTACCAAGTGACGTTTGTCCATAATTATACAAGACGGTAACATCCGAAATATTCAATTGAACACTTGTAGTTTCCTTCTCAATGTACTAGGCATCACATAATTTTAAGAGCTGTGGAATTAAAATATCAGAATAAAATAAATCTAAAACTGGCATCCCTCCCTACCCCCACCGTGCTCGATCGGTCCGCGCTCGCCGCCAAGCCTCATTTCTTCAGAGACACTTATTTCGTTATCACAGGGCATATAGTTGGGTTCGGGTGGGACTGTGAATATTTCGGATGTTACCGTCTTGTATAATTATGGACAAACGTCACTTGGTAAGTTTGTTTAACCATCAATTATACTACGACGGTAACATCCTCATATTCAATTGAACACTTGTAGATGTTTAGCGATTTCAGTAACGACATAAGTGTAAATATAGGTAAGTAGAGGTAAAAGTAAGAAACCATTTAAGCTATAAATCAATTATTATTAAATTTTGTAGGCTAACTAACTGATTGGATAGAAATCTACATCAGCAATAAATTACCAACTTCTGGCGTAAGAATATAAACAAACAAATAAGAAACAATCAATTATATACAATTATAAATAGCGTCTGCGAAAACATTGCCTTCATCATTTGTTATAGGTCGATTATAGAATTTTGCAAAAGTTATTGAATTTCCTGACCAACCAGCGGTTCTTTTTATAATGTCAATTGAGACCCCGCTACGTTTAGCTGCCGATGTAGACGCATGTCTTGTGCTGTGTGCAGAAAATATATTTGCATCTACGCCACTATCTGACAGTGTTTGCTTAATCCATCGGCTTATGCTCGTAGCGCTGGCATTATGAATCGGTTTTTTAGTAGTAAGGATTAATCTATCAGTTTGTGGTAGGATCCGGAATGACTTTGTTAACTCTATGTACGAGGACAATGTTTTAGCAGGACAAATTTGATCTTTGTGAGGAAAGAACGGTATAATCAAACGAGGTGCTGATCTATTTGGAGCAGAGGTTTTTATGAGATCGTCTATCATAATTTCAATTCTAGATTCGTTTACTTCAATATTAGATAAACGTATTAACGATAGCGTCTGCGTACGTTGTGCAGTCGACAACGCAAGGAGAGCTACCAACTTTTTTGTAAGTATGTCAAGAGGGAGACTTTCATTCGGATAGAAGTTTGAAAGATGGTCAAGTACGAGGTTCGGGTTCCACGTCTTCTCGTACTTAGGAAAACAAGGTTTAGTTCTATATACACCTTTCATAAATCTCAGCACTCTATCGTCTTGACTAACCCGTTTACCTAAAATCAAAGAAAGTGCTGAGCGGTACGTATTCAAGGTTGAATAATTAGCTCCGGTTTCGTATTCACTCACTAAAAAATCAATAACTTTTGGAATACTACTTTCAAAAACATCAATTTTGTGTTTAGTACAAAATTGCCACCATTTTTTGTAGGCACAGTTATACTGTTTTAGGGAACTGTCAGCTAAGGATGAAATGATAATTTTGATTGCGCTAGTTGATAACGATTGTCTTGAGTACGCTTGCTCGATAACAGCGACGACACCAGGGTAAGTCTCTGCCAGAGGGGATGTGGCGTCCTGAAAGGTGATAAAAGTAATGCAGGACTCGGTTTCAGGTAAAGTGGTTCGCTTTCAGATAAGCTTACAAACAATGGGTACCATGCTTGGCTAGGCCAAAAAGGGACAATCATTATTCCAGTGGCACCGTCATTTATAATTTTTCGTAGACATTTTAAAATTAACGAAAAAGGGGGGAACGCATAGAAAAAATGTGGGTTCCAGTTAATCGTGAACGCATCGATATCGAATGCAAAGGGGTCCCGTTTCCATGAAACATATTTGAGACACTTAGAGTTCAGTCTAGTTGCAAATAAATCGATTTGAGGGTTACCGAACATGTTGACGATTCGATGAAAGCCTGATTGAGACAGGCTCCATTCTGTATCGATATTAAAATGTCTGGACTCCTGATCAGCTTCCGTATTATCTTTGGACTTAATATATGAAGCGAAAACATATAACCTTCTTTCCTCACACCATTGCCATATTTCCCTACTTACATCATTTAAATGTGTGTACTGAACACCTCCATACCTATTTATATAGGATATAGCCGTCGTGTTATCGATACGGAGCAAAACTTCTTTATTTGTTATGTGCTTAGCGAAACATTGTAGGCCTATAAAGGCAGCTTTCAGTTCCAACAGATTGATATGAGCTTCTGCTTCAACATGGTCCCAGAAACCGTTAGCTCGTTCCCCGTTGCAGAATATACCCCAGCCGGTCAATGACGCATCCGAGAAAATTTCTAAAGTGTACCTACCACTAAGAATGGGATTATTCGAAATAAGAATGTTTTCTTTCCACCAGGATAAGTCTGGGTTTATGACAGTCGACACGGACATGTCGCAGTCATAGTTGTCGTCACAGTTTCGTAAAGCTAGAAATTTCTCCCTTTCCAGCCTTTTAGTGTATACCCATCCGTAAGACACCGCTGGGCAAGCTGAGCAAAGTAAACCTAAAAATTTAGCAAAGTCTCTGATTGTAAGAGATTGTGCTTTACAAATATTTTTTATTTGAGATAAAATTCTTGAGCGCTTTCTATCTGGCAAACTCAAGCTCATATTATGCGAATCTAATTCGAACCCTAAAAATGTTTGCCTTTGTCTTGGTGTTAGGTTACTTTTATTTTCGTTTATGATGAAACCTAATTTTAAGAGTAAGCTTACGGTTTCCGTGACACTGTTCTTGCAACTGTTATACGTGCTATTTATGCATAACATATCATCTAAATAAACAACCAGGAGCATGCCTTTACTTCTAAGATGAGAAATAACAGGTTTCAGTAATTTTGTGAATATTAATGGGGCTAATGATAGGCCAAATGGAAGACATTGGAATTCGAAAGTTTTTCCCTGGAATCTGAAGCGTAAAAACTTTCTACTTGTCTCGTGAACTGGTACTAAAAAGTACGCTTCCCGTAGATCTATCGTTGCCATGAAGCAATCTTTACTAACTAATTTAGTAGCTGTGCGTATATCCTCCATTTTAAAGTGTTGAGCGTCAATGAATTTATTTAACATTTTGAGGTTTAGAATAAATCTAAGCGTACCATCGCTTTTAGGTGTAAGAAAAATTCTAGATATAAATTGACCAGGTATGTTTTTGCACTCAACAACAGCTCCAGATGATTGTAGTTTTAAAATAGATGAACTTAACTGTTTTAACTCTGTATTGTTGAACTTAGGATTGGCTGGTTCAAAAAATTGGATGGGCGTTTTGTTGAATGGAATTTTAAAACCATTCACATAGCTAAGTACGACTGGGTCGTCGGTAATGGTTTCCCAGTAGTGGGTAAAGTGGCGCAATCTGCCGGCATGAAACATTACCTTTATTGGGGCCTGCGAGTCCTGGGATCCGTTTTGGGTGCAGGTGGGACTCGGTTCGCCGCAGGCGGTGGTCTCCGTCCTTGTGATGGATACCCTTGCTGATACGGGTACCCTTGTTGAGGTTGGTATCGTGTCTTTGGCCCACCCTGTCTGAACGTTCTTAGTGGTTGAGTTCTGGGTGGGCCCCTCCAGTTTCCCTGTTGTCTCGATGTAGAAGGTAAACTTACATCGCGGCGTTTAATTTGAAGGCCGGACTTTTCAGCTGTTTTTGTGGCCTTAATTTTGTCTCCTAGATTCGTACCGAATAGATATGAGTCCCTCTTAACATCGGCTACCGCATTATTGAACTTTTTGTCCAGAGACGACGTAACTAGTTTTCTTCTAGTCTTGGTATTTTCATGATGTAAATCCAGAAAGATCTGACTCACTTCAGATAACTTCTTTATGATTTCGACTTTGCCGAGCGTTTCATCTATCAATGAAGAAGCCAGATTAGCGAGACCTGCTATCCCCAAACCTAGTTGGTTTTGAGATTTTTCCATAAGTTTGTCTCGGTTTTTTACAGTGTCGTTAAGGACCGCCGAAATCTCTAAATTTAATTTAGGCGCTTTTGTCAGGCAAAAATTTTCTGGTATCAAAGTCTTTTTTAGTAAGGACTCCTTGACTGCTTTGGTCATACCTTCCACCAGAATTCTACCCCATCGTTTGGAGATTTCTTCTTTGACAGCCGGCCCTAAAATCTCATCTTTTCCAAGTGGATCTCCTAGTGCTTCCAGTATTTCAGCTGGTAATGCCTCCTGTGACGGAGGTAATGGTGCCGCGCTTGTACTAGGAGCGTCTTCGCTTTCGTGCAAAGCTGAGGTAGGCACAGCGTTATCTGCACTCTCATGGTCGGCTGGTACCACTACTTGAGATTGTAGTCGATTATCATGATCGGATATATCCGACTGCGAAGATATTACTGGCTGGTCTTCCGGTGTTGGAGACCGGGTATAATAACGGTCGTACTCTGGAAGTAACCGAGAAAAAACTAACCGTAAATGTAAATACAATCTGCAGTTTGCAATTGTTTATATTTTTAACGTCATTGGTCGTCATCATGTGACGACACGAGACTAGTTGTTATCAGCCGTGATCACGTCACGGAGTATAACAAAGGTTATGACGGTAGGCATTAGACATATCCAATTTGTAATCTGAACACTATTAAAAACCCTTGAAGAAAAGCTAAACAACGAACAATAAAAATAAAAATGAGGGTAGTCATATAAAATGAATATCTCGACATCAAAAATCCATTGTTGCAAAATTCATCAACATATTTTTATGGAATGTACAAACTGCTTACTAAACTTTTTGCATTTTGTGGGCGAGATGTAAAAATAATGAATAAACACTAACCTTCATCTTCCGTAGACGATGTTGATTCTCGTAAACGTCTTTCTAGACGTCTTATTTTCTTTCTTATTTTATAATCATCACTTCGTTTTCTTTTACCCATACCTAACTCTTTATTTTAAACTTTTTTCCAAAGAACTAACACTTTGTTGAAATATTTGATGTTGCGATGCCCGCACATAAAAAAGGAATGAGGCTTGGCGGCGAGCGCGGACCGATCGAGCACGGTGGGGGTAGGGAGGGATGCCAGTTTTAGATTTATTTTATTCTGATATTTTAATTCCACAGCTCTTAAAATTATGTGATGCCTAGTACATTGAGAAGGAAACTACAAGTGTTCAATTGAATATGAGGATGTTACCGTCGTAGTATAATATCGCATTATATGAGCTTCAGATTTATTATATTTAGATATTCTCAAAGATCCGTGTGACACTGAAGAGATTTCTACTAAGTATAAGGAAGAGTCAGTCATGATCATATATATTTTTCGTTTCTACTATTTTTTTTTTACGGAACACGATAAAACATTGTCACTTAAAAAATTTGAAGCTTTTCAGTTTAAAGTGTGCTGTGAAATTCAATAGTACCTAAAATACCTTAAAAACCTACCTAAGTGATAAATAATTTTAGAGTGCTGCAAAAATAAAACCTTGGTTTTTACCCAGCCCAGACGTCTAGGTTACACTTACAGTGGCAAACGTTATTCAATATAGGGACGTGCTAAATTTAGTTCTGACCGACGAACCGAGAGCTGATTTTTGAATCGCAGCCAAAGAGGCCGATTGTTACGACCCGATTGTACTTTACATTTACAAGACGCGCACTGAATTAAATAGGTATAGCCAAGGTGTTGCCAATTTTACAGTCCGCATGAAAAACCGGAAACTCATACCTTTTAAATGAATAAAAAAATACTTTATATACAGAAATAAGCAGATTTATCCTAATTTAGACACTGTATATGTAAAATACATGTGAAGCAGTTGAGCTATCTAAGTATCGTTACAAACTATCTATAGATAGCTCAACTGATCCAGATCACAGCCAAATGGAAGCTCAAAACGCTGGCGGTATTACCACGTTGAAGGGCATATCTTTTGTTTGATTGAAATCAGTCTTTAAATATTATTTTTTGTAAAACCAAGATAAAGCTCGATTATCGCCATTGTCATTACTAAAACCACATTGAAGCAATTTTATTGGGGGTGGAATATTATTATAAACATCAAATTGCACATTATTTGTATAAAATACCTATGAATACAATTATTTTAATGAGAACCTCATTATTACTAACAGCAGGAAGTACCTAAACAAACGTTAAATTCATACTAATATAATATAATACTAATTATGAATGCGAGAGTACTCATCTCTGTTTGTTTGTTACCTTTTAACAGCTTAACGGCTCAATGGCAAAATTTTATTACGATCCAACGAAATTTGGGAAAGATAGATTGCATCTTGGGGATGAGAACCGTTTATCCCAATTAAAATTAAAGTAAAGTCCACGCAATCGAAGTCGCGGGAAACAGTTAGTATAAATATTATACAGTTGACAGCCCCATTGCCAATGCGAAATGAATCATCAAATTGCCCTCACATTTTGCGATGGGACATTACAAAATTTTAATACATCACCTACATAAGTAGGTACTTACGTAAAGTGACCGTCGGCGTTGAGTTGGGGTCACCCATCATTGACGCGTATAAATTCACAAGCTTTAGTTTATTAAAAAACAGTGCCCGTCAAATAACGGTCGCTATAATATCAGGCATAATATTGCCAAACTCAATAATTAGTATTATTTAGAATTGCTGACGCGGGACCCCAGATCTGGCTCACATTTGGCTCAACGTATCAGCATTGCCGTTTAACGGTGTAATGCCACCAGCATCTTGTGGACGCTTCCATCTGGCAGTGATCTGGATCAGTTGAGCTATCTCTAGATCGTTTGTAACGGTACTTAGCTCAACTGTTTCATAGGTATTTTATTAATAGTACATATTAAGATCGATCTGTATAATAGCTGTAAATAAAGTACTCCTCAGAGGATATAATATATATTATGTATACATTATGTATATGTAAAAAGGGTAGTAAATATTTTGAAAACCAGGGCTTATGGCAGCTGTTTGTAGGGTGCTGGGGGTGAGGAAAGGAGGGAATTCTACCGTATGATGTGACCTGTCGGCCGTGTGTTAGTTGAAACCTTATCGACAAACATAGCTTTTTTGAAAAATCTAGAAAAAGTTCGAAGTAAACTGGTTTATTTAAGTACCTAGTTGCCTAATCAGGGTAAACCTTACAATGCAATCAGTAGCCCGAAGTTCGGAACGTTATCAACTTCTACGTTCGTTTGTTGCAATTTGGAGCTGCGACAAAGGAATTCACAATAGAATTAACAGAGTCTGGATGGTCAGTTGTGTGCCTATAACACCAGTTTCTTACGCAATTGAACCGCTGCCAAATCAATAGCGATGTGTATTTTGTTTGTCTAGCAGGCAGACTTGAATTTTTCATTCAAGAAAAACGTTGTTCCTGTCGATTAGATAGCAATAGAAAGTCGTGCTAAAGATAAAATATTACCAGCCGCCACACGTACCGGATAGTTACATCAATTGGACCACATCGACTTGTCCACTTCCGTCTGTGGGATTTAATGCTATCACCAAGATTTGCATGTCACAGGACGAGGTACCCCCAGGAACTGTATTACGAAACCGATTGTATTGTTAGGTATGCAATATACCTGGATAAATCAATTCAGGGGAATTATTGATAAAGGAATGTGTGTACCTAGTAATCGAAAACTTCTTTGATAGGCTTATTTGGTTTGAATAAAGTTGTCCTTCCTTCTTTGTTTTCTTTTATAATGTTTTACCTTTGACGTTTTTTCATACTTTCTTTACGAGTATAAATAAACCTAAGTATAGATATAATAATAAAACTATTGAAATATAAAATGAAGTTGGTTTTTTGAAACTTTAGAAATAGTGGGTGCATAGTATTGTATCAAAATAAAAGACGCGTTAAAATTTGATGCGTAGATGTAGGTAATAGTCGATGCAAACATATCTCGTCAAATTTTGACTGGAGGGTAAATTCGTACCAGCCTTTGTGTTGGTGGCCGTATGCAGGGAATAGTCAGATAATTGACCATTTAGCGTGTAGCGGGTTACAGGTACCAGAGTCATAGCCTTGAGCGGTTTGCGGCCATCAACAAGGGGACATACCCACAGATTTGCATAACAAAGAACATCTGTCAGGTCCGCAGGTCGTGTTTGTGTAACATTGGATTTGTTTCATGAATGCACCAGCATGACTCGTGTTGATTGCGGAATAATTATACAGATAGCCTATATAATCAAATAATGTAGACAGGTATGTGGTGGCTACTCCCCCAAGATCTATGTAACTTGAGATCGAGGAGTTGTCCACCAAGCGTGGAGATTACAGTCATGATTATGTTTTGTTATGTAGATAAGTATGTACTTAAGTTTTAAATGTTTTTTTATGAATTCCCAGCAGATAATCAGCAATATAATAATAAATTGGCCCAATGTCCTTATTTGTGAGCAATTTACGAACGGATATCTTAAGAAAACAGGATTGAATTGCTTCATAATGAATCGTAACTTGAATCATAACTATGAGTTCTGAAGTCCCCTTACAATTTTGTGATTCCTTATTTAAATCATTATCATCATATGTTATAAAAAATGCTGCTTTAATTAAAGCTACTTTTTTTAATAAGCTAGTCAAAGTTAAATCATCAAGGCTCTAAATAAGCTACATTTTTAAGTAACTAAAGGACGCGGTAAACGTCATAGGTAGCACTTAAAATTTCCGTGGATTTTACGAAAATATTTTTCAAACGCAAATCTTGTCAACAAAAATCAGCCTAATCGGCTGAGCCATTTTCATGATTTTGCGACACTGAATTATTTCTATATACAAATACATAGACTTATAGAACAATATTTTTCTTAGGGCAGATTCCATTAAACTAGAATAAATCGTATCGAAGAGTAAACTGACATTTTACATTCATATTATGGCATAACGTTATTCTGAAAATAGTTATAGGTACCAGAAGTTGGTCAAACCCGCCCTATGACAGGTATTACTCCTATATAGACGCTAAGTAGAACTTACCTATCTC
The DNA here is from genome assembly GCA_963675405.1 of Cosmorhoe ocellata. NCBI lineage: Eukaryota > Metazoa > Arthropoda > Insecta > Lepidoptera > Geometridae > Cosmorhoe > Cosmorhoe ocellata. The sequence goes on along the minus strand of OY776253.1, from coordinate 6,444,495 downwards.
TTCGGTGCTATAAAAATATCATTATAATAAGTCGCAAGTAGGTACCTCAGCATATCTATTCGAATCTGTAATTAGATACATGTCGGTGTCATACAATTGACAGCTACAAGCTTCCTCGAAGGGTCAAAGCTTCAAGGAAGCCACCTATTATTAGATACCTATACCATTATTCATAATCAATGGTTACTACTTTTAAACTGGTTTTGATTAGGTCGTTGTTTTAGTCGTGTTTTAGTGTTTACTTCTTAAAGCGTAGCCTCAACTGGGTGAAGCCTCTTATAAACCAAAATTCTGAATCCGCCACTCTACCCGTCTGATACATACCTACTCGAACAATAACTTTAAATTAAAAACTTTTATTCACAATGTTGGTAATTAAGAGTGTGTGGTGTGAATTGACAATTAAACTGGCAATAGCAGTATAATATCTCATGGGCCTCGATGTAAATTATTTTCGTCACGTATGCAATACACTGGAATCTGGAATTACGGATGATGTAGGGAAGGTAAAATAATGTGTCACTTTTTTTGTAATGTTATAAATAAGTACCTTGGTAGGTGAATTACGTGAGACAATAAAATTTTATTTTTAAAACTGATTTTTTTTCTAATTCAAATTATTATAAGTAGGTACTTACTTGATTGTTATTCATTGTTCATAAACATTTTTTTATTGATTCTAAAATTTTCGCTATATTAATCTCACTAGGTATACATACATTATTTAGCTGATGTTAGAGGTCTTGGGCACTAAGCAAGCAGCCCAACTTGAATGCGGGCGGCGCGGCGTGCCGGCGGCGGCGGGCGGCTGCAAATGCGACCACGCACCAGGAGGCCTGGACTTTTGCAGGCAGCCAGCGTTGCGCGTTATACAACAGATAAAATAAAAACAGCCCACTTAAATTACAAGGATGATTAAACTTACTGCGCCAGGCGCCGCAGTTTTGAATAAATAATATCAGTTAAAATGAAAGCACACTTTAAAATTCATAAAAATGAGCTGTGTAGTACCATCAAATTACAATGGATTTATTTTGTAACAATGGAGCAAATTGACCGGGCACGAGCGACGAAACAATAGACACAATCATGAATCCAGTTTGGTAGTGGACAGCGCACGTGAAAACAATTATATTAAACCCAAATCAAAGATGGATTAGATTGCATGGCACAGCCAACCCATCAATGTTTGTGTAGTTAGGCAGGCTGAATTGGTCACCCACTCCCATGTTTTATTTGAACCGTCTCAATTCCTTCTGTCTGAGTCTTTCTGGCTAGCCTTAAAAAACATGGACAAGATAGTATAAATCAAAGCATTTTTTAATAACTGAACCGAGTTAACATTGGTTTTTATGGCTTTAGTAATATATAGTACCTATATCCGGTTTCATTTCTTATAGTTACAGAAAAACTTACCTACCTATCTATAAAAAAAACATTTCATTCTTTCAGGTAACCCACAAGTGGAAAACTTTGGAGCAAACGTAAGTAGAGTTCCATACATTGTTGCCCACATTCAGAAACAGTTATGATACAGACACACCGTAAACATATTTCGTTAGTTAAACAGTATACAATAAACTATCTAAAGCTAGGTACTTATCTCCTTTTCATTCAAACAAGATGAAACATGACAAACAAATTTAATGTCGACTACAAGTTAGGCGCGGACTTTGCGTTACTGAAGGGAAACTACGACACGAAAGCTGACTGCACTTTTGTGTTCACTGCCTAACATCGAAACACGCACATCGATGCAGCAACAGCACGTCTCATTTAAATCATAATACATCAGCTCTTATCATTTTACACTCGTGTGGTAACCGAAAGCTCTTTGGCTAGCTTGCTCTCCTAGTACTTGTTGTAACGAATAGGTCGCACGACCGACACAAGTGCTACTTGTCTCTATTACGTAAACGCAAACCACACACGCACATACACATAGGAACACCACATTCTAATTCAGGGCCCTTCACTTTAGTGAGTACCTACTACTGAAATTCGCAGGTTAATCAGCCGCATACCAAAATTACCAGCCTGCAGATCAGGTAATCGGTACTGATTGGCAGCAAACCAAGAGGAACGGATGAATTTAACTACCAAGGGTAAGTCAAAATAAACCCTACTAATGCGGCTAGCTAGCTGCTTATGAGCAGGTAAACGCCAAGCAATATTGTCATTAGTTTGTAAGTTACTTACTGATCGAGTGGTACAGCCAGAGAAATCTCAGAGAGTCAAGAGTTGGTTGCTAGTGGGACGAACTTGCAGAATTTTGCAGAAGTATTCGATTATATTTATTTGAATCTTATGTTACTTGGATAACTAACTAAAATTTCAAAATGATTACTGAAGGTTTTGCAATAAGCGGGTACTAGAGCACTTACATATGATTAGCAAAGTAGGTACATTATAATAAACCTCTTTAGCTCAGAGGTTTGAAAAAAAAACGTAAGTAGGCAGGCACTAACGGCCTAAATTAATGCTTTTAGGTATTTCAATTTCAATTGAATATCATTCTATTATTTAGTAATAATTGACTAATTAATAACTTAACGTAAAAACCTCTGAACTATATTGTAAAAGGCGTAGCCAGGAAAAAATATTGGCAATTAACTCCAACTTCCCAGAGAACCCGGCGGTTATAGAAAAAAACACAAAAAAAAGAAACTGACAACATGGCATGAGAGAATGAAACAGCAGAATGTATCATGTAGCCTAAGGCCTTTTCGGTCCCTGAAGCTAAAATTCAATGTGAGAGAAAAAGTAGAGTTATATTTCATTCGAAACAAATTAGAAATCTATGAAATCACCATCTACATGTGGCGGTTGCGATTTCTCAGTTGATACACTCTCAATATTCAACCAAGACTCAGCAAAAAGATAATAACGAACACCAATTATAGGTGTACAGACGTCAGACGCAAGACCTTATAACCACAGAACACATACCCAAGTGGTTAGCTACGAGTATATGCTTAAATCGCTTTGTAATCAATTCAAGAAAATTTGCTAATCAGTCCTAAGCGTGTGTTTAATCGAAAGAATTACCTACAAATAGTATGGTTCCTAGTTTAATTTGTGTTTGATACCTTGCTACCAGGAAATACTTCAGCGTGACCTGGAACAACGAAAGCCAAGCGGTTAATATAATAGGTATCTATGTAACTTACACTTCGCACTCGAAAAATCTGAACCTTAGATTTTGGTAGCGGACTAGTAAAATTTTGCACAGAATATAAAAATTTAATCTTGTATTCTCTAAAATTTATCAAAGGTATTCAAACTCGTTGGTGATTTAAACGCCTGGCCCATGCCTGGCCCACTTAAACCAAATAAGTTTGCATTAAAAGAAATAGGTACCGCATATATTAATTTTAGTTTCTTTTAGACCATTCTTTCAAACGTAGTAGGTAAGCTATGCAAAATATGAGCGTTTTTGTTTACTCCTGGTTACGCTTTTTTTATCATACACCTAGGATGAGTTGCGCCCAAGGACTACCATATTATTATTTCTTTCGAGTGACCATCAAAGTATGCGACTTCATTTTAACCATTACTTATAATAATATGGTTTCATGCCTATTTCAAAATTAATTGATAAATTAATTAATTAAAAATAAATTAATAAATTGCTTATTTGAAAATTTGAGTTCTGGCATTGATTATCGATAACTTGGTGCAATTTAATCTAGTGTTAGTGTTAGTTAATTTGTCTATTATAAATTAATGTTACCTACCATAATTAATAGTTTTTAGTACCTAATAATTAAATAGTGTGATCATATTTTTTTTATATTTTAATTGTGCTAATAATACTATTTTCTCTAAGAAATTTACCAGTTCACTCTATGGAAAGCAATTGAACCTTTGATCCTATGGAGGCGGGTGTTAAACCGGTACCGGGAAGGTAAGTAATAATTAATAATAACTACCTACAGCAAACAAGAAACCCTCCAGTCCAACACTCCTGTAAATCCATAAAAAAACATCCTAAATAATAGAACATAATCGGCCCAGTTAACCAGTGAAATATTTCCAATGATAGATGACCGCAGGCCATTATGTGGTCGATAGCCAATGTACAATTCATAAGTTGCAGGGCTTACATTTCCAATCGAAATTGACCACGTCGGCTGAAACGTCTAGCAGGTAAACATGTGACTCATGTAGGGTATCTGAAGTGAAGGTTGGCAGTCACCCGTGGTAGTCACGAAAATAGCATCATCCTATTTTGAAGGGGTTTCAATAGAAAGTATTCGTGATGCAGAAGTCAATAAAATAAATAAATAAATAAATAATGCTGGACAATCCACACAGCATCATCTAGCCCCAAAGTAAGCTACTCAAAGCTTGTGTTATGGGCAGGTACCTACTAGATAACTGATAAATTTAATACATGATATAGGTACATAGATAGATATTTTTTATTATACATACACACCCAGACCAACGGAACAAATTACTGCAGATCGTACACAAATTTGTTCCGAGGCGGGAATCGAACCCGCAACCTCTTGCGTTGCAGGCGGACTCTTTCCCGATGCGCCACTGAGGTTGTCAATGAAAGTATATAGATTTTCGTTCCTTTTTACCGGTTGTTAGAGCTCCTATAAATTATTGAAACAGCGCTTTTTTATTTTGATTTAGGTCATAAGCTCTACATTTTGTTTTCGAGAATTGTCTTGGGCATCCTTAGACATAATAGATGTAACGATGTTACTGATAAAAAAGGCTTTATGTAAATTAAGTGCTAGTTAACTTGTGAAAACCAGGTTTTCAAAAAAAAAACTTATTTTATGTAGGTACATAAAACCGATTTAGCTTATACGGAGGAGGACACTTAAATAAATAAATAATGCTGGACAATCCACACAGCATCATCTAGCCCCAAAGTAAGCTACTCAAAGCTTGTGTTATGGGTACTAGATAACTGATATATTTAATACATGATGTAGGTACATAGATAGATATTTTTTATTATACATACACACCCAGACCAATGGAACAAATTTCTGCAGATCGTACACAAATTTGTTCCGAGGCGGGAATCGAACCCGCAACCTCTTGCGTTGCAGGCGGACTCTTTCCCGATGCGCCACTGAGGTTGTCCATGAAAGTATATAGATTTTCGTTCCTTTTTACCGGTTGTTAGAGCTCCTATAAATTATTGAAACAGCGCTTTTTTATTTTGATTTAGGTCATAAGCTCTACATTTTGTTTTCGAGAATTGTCTTGGGCATCCTTAGACATTTAATAAAATCAATGTCACTAAGTACATATTATATTCAAATTATTATGTACCTACCTGATTAGATCCTCTATTATGTAGTATCGATTATTAGTCAATAGAAGCATTCAGTATCTTTTTCTAGGAAAATGGCCACCGATCGATGTAACGATGTTACTGATAAAAAAGGCTTTATGTAAATTAAGTGCTAGTTAACTTGTGAAAACCAGGTTTTCAAAAAAAAAACTTATTTTATGTAGGTACATAAAACCGATTTAGCTTATACGGAGGAGGACACTTACAACTTACAAGGAGCTCATACTATGTAGTACTACCATAATTGTGTCACTGACTTTTATGTTTTGGATTTGAATTTGATTAATGGAATTCATTTTATTTTTCAGGTATCTAAATACAGTCTTTGAAGAAGTGCGAGCATTGCGATTTTATTAATGAATACGCAACATCGACACACATAAACAATCACTTTCCACTCGCAGCAACCTGTGTTAGCTATAACTTTTTACTAAAGTAGGAAGTTAGCTTATCATTCATGAATGTTTGTGTCATTAGTTCACCTACCTAATTCAATCTTAGTCATTGCTGTGAAAAACAAAATTATAAAAAGCTTCTTCTTACTAAGTAGTTCTTTCGTCACGTGTGGTGAAAGGATTGAAGTGCAGCTTGAAGACTCCTTTCGTGCTATTTTATAAAGCTAAACTAAACATTGAACAATATATTTGCAGTCTACAGAATTGTTTCTTTTGGTTTTCAAAACACAAAAAACCTAGTTGTTACCTAATTGTGGACAAAGTCAAACAATTTGGCTAGTTTACATATTTAGTAACCATAAATTCAGTGGGTATTATCTAGACTTGTTGAGACTCAGAAAGCCCGGACCTTACTTGCTATGATAATACACAGACGATAACGCTTTAATATCTAATTTTTATTTAATTTGATGGAAAATTTAAAATAGAAAGTGAGTTCTTTCATATAGCCTTGAAATCTTGATAGAAACTGAGAAAGCACACCATATGATAATAAATCTAGACTTAGTATAACTGTAAAAATTACCTATCTTAGATCCTTCTGTACTACGGTGTTGATAACTATTTCCCATAGAATCAACCAGCCCTTAATTGCCATTGGCTATGAAGGTGGCACCTAAGTAAATAATTTTTCATAACATCAGCTTAACATCATCCATTAATTTTGCTTACACACATAGGTAGAGCCAAAGATTGGTAGAGCATAGTTTTGTAGAGTCATATGTCGCTTATGAAACAGATTTGGATAGATTTGGATGTTTGTTTTTTATTCAAGAAGCTTTTCACTCACTTTGGTACCTACTATAGGTGACAAGCTACATGACAAGCTAAGCTGCAGCTAGGAAAAGTCTCAATTACTGCGCGACGATGTCAGATCAGCGGCACCTCTTTCATACCAAAATTCTACTTAGCCAAGAGTAGACAGACCAAGAAGGTAGAATCAAAAATTGTATTGACTAGGTTAGGTATACCAACTCCATTACTACATCCACAAAACTTAGTGCCTACATACATTATAATAACCTGCAGATACCTCTAATAATCTGCAGATAGATAGCTAGGTACACAGCACAGAAAAAAACTGATTACAGCTGGCGCATAGCGAATTGAGTTTCTTCGAATAGGTTCCATCAAGAGGCGTCTGAAGACAACATCATCAAAGGCTGCAACACAGAAGAACATATACACACAAATTTAACATCCCAAAATGCTGAGCTAAGCCTTTGCACAGCTAATGCGAAATTGATTTTGTAACCGACACAATGTCACGGTAAGTTTATATAAATTATTTATTACTTATGAGGTAGGTACTTAAACCCTTAATTTTTCAAGCAGTTTCTCTCTACTACCTACCTGTCTAATGGCAGCAAGCAATGCACTTAGATATTTACTGACATTAGTTTTTGGAAAATAGAGAGAAAGAAATACATAATTATGCGATGTTGAATCGAAACGACGAAATAGGATTGAAGAAAGAATTAGAGACAGAAGCCAGAAGTGACGAGTTAGGCGCATCCGCATAAAACTGGTTTAACTAGTTCGAGCTAGATTCCTTAATTCATGGCTTATACCTACCTAGGTAAGTACCTTCAAACTTGACCTTCGGAGTATATTATGGCCGCGATAAAAAATGCGTCGGGCCGCGGCGTCCGTCGGTCGTCTCGTCTCTCATCGAACCACGTGCCCACCACCGTTGAGCACAAACTCGCTAGGTACAAGTCAGTGTCATTTGCCGCATAATTTACATAGAGATAGATCAGAGTCCCGTGGGCCGTGCACCCGTTGAATTTCTATTGTTTAGATTGGAAAACTAAGTGCGCCGCTGGTCGACTTTCAACTCACGTCATTATTAGATTGCAGGTGTTGATGTCGCCGCGTGAAAATTACGTGAAGCGACGATAAACAAGGATTTTTAATTTAGAGGAATATAATAGGGTTAGGTCCTAACCTAGTCCACTACCCGTTAGACATCGATGGGTCTGAGAACGAATCGATTACCTAATGGCATTGTGTGACCACCATGCTCCGTGGAGATTGACTCATTTGCACTGCATCACATTACCGAGAGACACGAAGAGCCACTCTCATCATCGTGGTAATGAACAAATTGTTCACAACACGACGACGCAAAGTTCCAATCCGATTGCTATCTCCGTTCCACTCTGCACCTAATGGCACGATGAAAATGTCCGATGTGTCCTTTAATTAAAAATTAAACCTGAGTTATTTTTAGTTACCTACTTACCTACCAAAATAGGTATCTGCCTTAGGTCAGGTTAGAGCGAGAAAGACTGTATGGACGGGGGGTCAAGTCCAAAATGTCAAAAAACCTTTTTGAAACTTTAGCAACTACCAATTTTACCAAATTCTACTCAACTTAATGTGGGTAAACAACATGGCTTGCTATAATATTTATTTATACCTATAGCCAACCTAATAACACTAATAACACTCCTGGCTTCACATGTGATGGATTGTGTAGCTACCTAACAGTGAAAGAATTTTTAAAATCTGTCCAGTAGTTTCGGAGCCTACCTATTCAATGCAAAAAAACAATCAAATCTCTATAGAATATTTTGGGACGATTCTTATCCAACCCAACCTACCTACCTACTTAGTATACCTACCTAGTAGTAGTAGGTACCTACCTACCTACACCTTCAAAATTTTTTGAAATTGTCGTTGACCGCCCTTTCTACTACGAATAGTAGGTAGGTACCTACTTACCAAGATTATATAGCTTTCCAATAACAGGTACCTAAGTAGGTAGGTACCTACTTAATTTCTGACTAGGTAGGTAGGTAGGTACGTAGATTAGAATCTAATCTAGGTACCTACCTATGCATATTAACTCAATGTTTGCTCTTGTTTCAAATTCAGAGCAGGTACTTATGTAGCTGGTAGGCCTGCCTTTGTACCAACAAAAATTGTCTACATTATTTGTATCTACATAACCTACCTAGGAATTATCTCTTAAAATAATTGATTGCAAATCTGTACATCTTCTTAGGTCAACGCTCTTGCTTGTCTAATTTAATTGCACGACACCTATACTAGTAGCGCCATCTCTTCGAAACTTTTAAAAGCATGTAAGTAAACGAGTTGATAGAGCAGGCACGGTGGCGCTGTAAAATCAGATCTCAAAGCAAACATGTGCAAATTCTTGATAATAATGTCAAGGCCGATTTAAAAAATATTGTTGTTATTCAGCAAACTTTTATATAACGTAGTTACTTGTACCTTTGTAAAGGTATAATAATTATAGTGTAACTTGGCGAAACATTCAAAATTATTCAAAAACTATAGTCTTTTTTTTTAATAAGATGCGCTGCTTCCGCATCAAACATAACCTCAATCTTTTTAAACTAAACCACCTACATAGTCATTTTTAGCCAACGACGAGTTATTTTAAATAAAATATAAATACAACAAATTGTTAGATATTAATTTTTTTCGCACACTATCTTCTTGAGAACGACAATAATTAAAAATTTTGCAAAAAATTATTCGCAAGTCTTGAATTTCGCGCCACAAAATGAGAAACGCATGAAGTTCGCGTTGCGAATCTGGCCGATTGATGTGAAAGATATTCCGAAGGCCGTGAGTGAACACGGAAATCGAGATGTGTGTGTGGTCAAAAAGACAGTGCAAGGTAGGGGTCGGGTGGCGTTTGTGATGGCAAAATTTTTGCAAATGGTGAGTTAGGAAATAATGAATTGTTGTGCCTCGGAATTAAATTGTTTTGGTGCTTGTGATTTATTGTGTGTTCTAGTAAAAAAAGTGTTCATTGGTAGTAAAATACATATGATTTTGTGATATGGGGTTGGCAAATGGCGCTACGAATAGCTAAAGTTGACGCAACTACGCGTTTTAAAAACCCCATACGTCTTTAAATGCTACAATCTAGGCCCTCGGCATGATCTGTGATAAACAACAAATAGTGGTGCATTCTAAAAAATCTCAAAATCGCGCGTGTGGACCTAGCAACTGGGACATCCAAGTTGGCGATTATAACGGTGTCAGCATGTTGCGATTTTTTTGGCCAGCGGTACTACTTTTTTAAACTCGTTTATAGAGGCGGCTAGAGGTTTCCGTGTCCCGTAGGGTCGGTGGCCCCGCGTTCCATGTTCTGGAGCTAAATTACATAATATATTATGTGTTGTTTGGAGCATGCAACAAGTAGATATGTGTCGGCGGGCTAACTGTCAATGTGGAGTACAGTAAGCTCGCTGCCCGCGGCCCCCATTAATTCGAGCGGCTGATGTCACTTATCTCCGCTCTCCTATCTAGGCCCTATGGCCGCCAATTTTTTGCACATGCCTAGTATCTCTATGTAAATTTGATAACCGACGCACGTCTCTAATTACCTACCTACCACTTGTATAAATACTAAGTGCTACAAATTTAGGTTCGTTTTCGGCGGTCTTCGCAATTTTAAATTTTACTGCTTTAGGATAGCCTTGAGTTTGCATTTTGTGTAGGTTTTTTCATAGCAAAGTTGATAATGTATTTTATGTAATTATTTATGTGACTGTTTTTGCAGCACGGTCACTGACATTAGCTCCTACAATGGACCAGCAATTCTGCTTACGCTGGAACAATCATCCAAACAATTTGACAGATGTTCTCGCTAGCCTGCTACAAAGAGAGGCTCTTTGCGATGTCACACTTGCCTGTGATGGAGAGACTGTTAAGGTAAATAAGCTAACATGTATAACATTGTTTCTTGCTTGATTACTTCAACTTCCTTAATACTTATCCTCACCTACTTATTTTTTATAACAAATTCAAAGTTAAAATTGGTTTTTTATTCAGATAACTATATAAATCTTTTCCATAAAAGGTCATTAACACACCCAAACAGCATCATTGGTTGTACCTATCCATTATAAGTATTCAATTAAGAAAACTCATGAATAAAACTACTTAGAAACAAACCCTAATAACCTTTTAGAAACATCTATAGCCATCATACAATAAGATTTTGTCATAAATTGTAGATTTGTTATTGTTTCATCATTAAAAAGTTATGTCACATTGTAGGAAGCATATGTAAATATTGACATTCAACTTGCATGTGAGTGCGAGTGTTTATTGTTGTGCTACAACAAAGTGCATTATAGTAAACAAACATGAGTAATACAATTACATATCAAAGGCAAAATTTTTGAATAATAATTTATTAATAGTTTTAACATTGCAAGTTAATGGCATTCAATTAAAGTATATCTTGTAAAAATAATTACTGCACACTATGGAATTTTCTATGGATTATAGAATATTGTTTTTTATAGTCTGAAAACACTGAAAGGCAACTGTAATAAAGAGAAAAAATATATCCCGCTGGTGTAGACTGGTTGAAAACTTCTACAGCTCCTTTGAACCAGTATTGTAAAAATATTAAAGTGCACAGATGCTCCTTTCATGAACTTTGCACTTTCAATCTTTGTAGGTTCTATGATGTGCTGGTTACCTCAACATATTTTTCTTCAACGGCTGAATGATTATGATTAAAAAAATACAACAAAGTAGGTATACATAGGTACTTACTCCAAGTAAAATTTATTGATGAAACAAAATCTCTGTTTTAACTAGGCCAAAGTCTTGGAAATAATAAACTTAGTGGACTTCTTTGAGTTAATCTATTTCATATTAATGCCAATGATGAATTAATTCCAGGGTCAGGTATTAAATCTAGTACATACATACATACATACATACATAAAAGCACGCCTGTTTCCCGATTTGAATCTAGTATTATTATTAAATAGATATTAGCTTTAAAATAAAGGTATTTTTGTTATTAGATACAGACATCTTGATTTGGTACCTAAAGGCATCCTCAAGGTAGTCTTCGTTTAAAATAATTTAAATATTTGCTATTTTAGCAAGGTCATTCTTTACTAAATCACATTTCCTTAGCTGATTAGTTTTAAACATTTTTGGGTTTATAACTACCAAGCTAAATGAGTTACAATACATATGCAAAGCAATGTAGATTAAGCGTTAGGTAACACAAGCTAAGTGCCTAGCTAGACGGTATCTTTACATTATTTTTATATTAGGTAAGTTATTGATACAAGTTTGATCTCTTATGTAGTCCCAAGAGTTCCTACTAAAGTAGCCCTCATCCATTATTCTGAATGAATAAAATCTAAGATTCATGATTGTGTTTCAAATGTAGATACAGTTTTCGGAACATGCAATTCAAACCAATGTTTGTTCAAAGTGATACTAGTTAGTTATACTTACTTACCTACATTCCTCAAATTCAAAATCTAAGGTCAATAACACTGAAACTACTTCTAAGCCATTTATATTCAACAATTAACTAAGAAAGCCAAAAGTTTTATGCTAATAAAATGCAATTTGTTTTGTAGGTTGAAAGGAGTCTGCAAAATACTGCATATATTTTAACTTTCTAATTTTTATGCTGCTGTTAAGCGGGTTTTAGGGTCTAGCTAGATAGCTGTTCTTACACATTCATATATTTTTATGATACACTAGTGGAACTCGCGCGTTTTCGTGTTTATTGTTATTCTCATACAAGCTTTGAAATACCAATGGACCCTAAGAAAGGTTTCAATGCAAGTCATAATTTATTTATATATGTATCGAATTTCACCATATACTGGTTCAGCTGTTATGTTACGATGTGACTAAGTAGCAATATCCAACTTTACTAAAGTGATTTATTAAAACGTGAGTTGGCTATGGAGGTATATCTTTTCATTATTAGCTTATTAAAAATATTACATACTAGCTTCCTCTCGCGGCTTTGCTCGCGAGGTACCTCCATAAAATATAGCCTATGTTACTCAGGGATAATGAAGCATACTAACGGTGAAAGAATTTTTGAAATCGGACCAGTAGTTTTTAGTTTATTCATTACAAACAAAAATACAAAACTTTCCTCTTTATACTCGTAATATTAGTATAGATAAAAGTATAGTTTATCTGTTTAACCACAATCATTGGCCAGGTAACTAAATCTATAAACACTGTAATTATGCATTTTCAAAATATTAAGTCATGATAATTATGAGGGTAGGTACGTAATGTATTTATCGTCACAATCGATAAATAAAACAAAATCAAAGATGCGTACGCGTCTTAATTTAATCCCTACTTAATGTATTTTTAAAAGTTTCAGTAGCATAGTCTAGGAATTAGAGGTGAAAGTTATAGCTTTGCCTAAAGCTTTGAAAAGAAAGTTAGGAATGTCTGATAAAATTATGCTTATGCATTTGGTTGTTTTAACATTCTATATGTCTGCATCAGGTCACCCTAGTGAAAGGCTTGGCTGATATTATAAATTTATGTTTACTAGCTTCTCCACGGCTTCGCCCGCGTGGTACCTTGACAAACAAAAACAAACCTATCCCACGGGAACTGTACATTTTTCCGGGATAAAAAGTAGCCTATGTGTTATTCCAGACTATAATCTATATCTGTGCCAAATTTCGTCAAGATCCGTTCAGCCGTTTCAGCGTGAAAGAGTAACATAATCATAAACATCAATATACATAACATACATCCAGACATCCTGACATCTTTACATCCATACATCCACACATTCTTACAAACTTTCGCGTTTATAATATTAGTAGGATAATCAACATCATCATCATCATCTTCCTGCCCTTTTCCCACGTTATGTGGGGTCGGCACAACATGTGATCTTCCATTTCCTTCTATCATTCGTCATGAATCAACATCGTCAAGACTTCTGATGGAATAAGTCTTGGCGATGTTGGCTATCGGGAATGTAGCAGCAAGCAATTCTAATAATGGTTCTTTGTTTTAGGCACACCAAACGATATTATCAGCATGCTCACCGTACTTCGAGACCATATTCCTGCAGAACACTCATCCACATCCGATAATATTTTTAAAAGATGTCCGCTATTCAGAGATGAAGTCATTATTGGATTTCATGTATAAGGTATCTTTTGTGATTCTTATCTGCGCTTGTAATTTATGATCATATCCTAAAACGTTTTGTTACTGTATGTCGTAATTTCAGGGTGAAGTGAATGTTGGCCAAAATATGCTACCGATGTTCCTAAAAACTGCGGAAAGCTTACAAGTTAGAGGTTTGACAGAAAACAATACTTTGAATCCTAAGGTGAGTTTACATATTAATGTCCTATTTGTTTATTATTATTCATCATTATTATTCATTGTTTATATTGTCTTGTAATTCTATATCACCTGAAAATATTTTACGGTTACTGCAGAAATGCAAACATAAATTATATTTGTAACAGATTTTTCTAGGCGGAAGTGAGAATGAGTTCGCTTATGAGTGTCATTCTAAGTTAGACTTCTAGTGACGTCCTTATAATAAATCTCGTGCAACATTTTTTGCTGAATAACCGCAAAATCGCAGGGCCGTTAATTCAGAGCCGAAAGCTGCATACTGCAAAACTAACGGTTTTCGCATTCACTGTCTTCAAAGAACGGTCGATGCTATCCGTCTGTGGGGAGCATATATCCCGTACGAACTTGATCGCTGTCCTTAGATCGCGTTTAACTTACTGAAACTGGGTGATCACTGTTTATTGAGAAACATCAATCGGTAGCCTCTTGATAAACATGTTTCTTATAGATAGCGGCTAGGTTGAATCATGAAAGTAACCTTTCAAAGTAATAGTAACTCTTAAAAACTTTCTAACTTAGAATTACTTACTTTTTGGCATTAAATTGTGTTTAATTCATTGATTTCATAATTATATATTTTATCAAATCGTTAATACCGTCCCGAAGCTGCGTAAGTTTTATAGATGCCTACTGCAAAACTAACGGGTTTCTACACTCGCTTCATACTAAGGGGCCGGCAACGTCCGCTAGCGCGGAAAACTCATAAATCCCGTTCATAATATTTCGTAATCCTTTCCGTTATTTTAATTTAATAAACAATAAATTATCGAATATAAAACTCATATACATAATAATAACTGATAATCCATCAGCTAAGTACACATTTATATAAGACAAAAATCTCGTTGTCCCCTGGAGTAGATAACCTGATCTTGCCAAAATGATCTTGATCTTTTGGACATAACTCTTTGAGTTTACATTTGGAAAAAATACAATAGAGTTTTTTTTAATTCAATAATCGGTGATATGACTATATAATAATAGGCTGATACCCTAATGGAGTCGATCATCGTTTATTTATTATTATTTGATCGAGAATATCCTCATATTGTCTAAAACTAAAGTTAGTAGAAGGTAGTGATCCTGCTATATCGAAACTAACGGGGTTTCATATTTGTAGTCTGAAGAACGGCCGACGCCATCCGTGAGTGCGGAGAATCTATCGCGTTCGGAATCATTCGCGACCCCTCCGGCGGCGCACTGCCCGCCCGCGCCGCACACGCCGCTCGCGCCGGCGCCGCCGCATCCGGCGCACCCGTCGCACCCGACGCACCCGCCCCACCACTCCTTGCCGCCTGAGAAGAGACGGAGGAAGAACTCCACAGTGCCTAGAGATGATATAGACTTGTCTTATCGCCATTATGAGGTACACACATCGATTATCACCTTCGTCTTCTCAATAAATATCTGACTTTTTTGACTGATAATTTTCAAACACGCACTGTAACAGTAATTTTATGACTCATAATTGTTAGTATTGCTCAGCGAAATACGAGCGTTCCGAATCTCCATTTATTCATCGTAAATGCGTACTTTGTGTCTGTCGCTCAACATATTGATGCGTAATTTTTTTGTCCCGCCACTAAAACAGATTCTACTCCAGGGTCACCTAATAAAAGGCGGCGTGAAGGGGGGCTCGTGCGGGTCCGGCTCGGAGCCGTCGACGCCGCCGCCCGCGCACGCGCCGCAGCGCGCCGCGCGCTCGCCGCTCGTGAAGCAGGAGCGCGAGGACGTGTCCTACCCGCCCCCCGCGCCGCCGCTGCACCCGCCCTCGCATTACGACCAGCACATACAGGTAACCTTACCCTAAACATATCTCACGAAGATGCGTGAGTCTTTGTATTTTGTAACATATCGATGTCATAAACTTCACCAGATGAGTATTTACGGAGGCTATTTAGCCCGTTTTAATCCCCAGCTAAAATGAGGTACTATAATTGAGTGAGACCATTGTGTCTGCCAGTTTAACAAGATGTGTTTGACTTTTCTATCCAAAATAGCGCTGTGCCGTGTGGTGGAAAGGTCATTAGCATTGCTAATAAAAATCGAGCCGGTTTATAAATGCAGCAATATTTATTTATATTGAGTCCTAAGTCTACAGCCATTAGCCGTATTTTTTCAACAGTATATTATAAAAATAATTGGTGTCTTCCCTCAATACGTCTCGAGCCTAAAGTGTGTCAGGCTATAAAATGGTTTATAAACGGTACGTCCTATATTCACATTCGTAGTCTGTCAATTTCAAAGAGACAAGCTCGTTGCAACTTCACATAATTTTGGTTGATCTTTTTCTTCTTTCGATTGCATAACAGTGACAGCTAGCAAGTTGAATTTGCCAACAGGAAGGAAAGGATCTGCCTACATAATTACAGTAGAGGAATCACGACGTTATTGTAAAGCAGATCCTTTCGTTCTTTGTTGGCAGAACACAAGACATTCCAAGGACGATCTGGACATACGGTCAAACAAGCCGCAACACACCGTACTCGGTTCCATCCTTACTACCCCGCAGCTAACCATAACACCACACGGGAAACAAGTCTCAGTTAACACAAAAAAAGGAGGGAAATTCCGCTCAAATTGGCTAGAGTTGTACCCGTGGCTGAAATATGATGAAACCAGAAATATAATGTTTTGCACGTACTGCAGAAAGTGGTCGCACCAACTCTCGGTCAATAGATCTTCCTTTATAGAAGGCAACGCCAACTTTAGATTAGAAATAGTCAATCATCATGATAAATGCAAATCACATAAGTTTTGCAGAGATCGCGAACACGCACATAATATGGATACGTGATACCGATAATATACATAAGTTTTACTTCCAACTAATTACAATCTAATAAAATTACTAAATACGTAAAATGCTCACGTAGGTAGGTACATTGTAACATTTTTTTTCGTAACGTACAAGTATCTTTTTCTAAGCTGATAGAGTAGTTAAAAAAAAATATAACATTCAATCGATTTAATTTAACTGTGATAAAATAACAACATTAGATCTCAATGATTATTGATTATTGATTTTAATTAAATACAGGCGTAAAACAAAACTCCTTAAATAATAGCTCAAAATATATATTAATATAACACATTTTGTTTAAAATAAAATTGGTGCATGCATCATTATGCATAAACATTTCATATTTTTAAGCAGGTCTAGTAAGAATTTATTTTATATCACCACTACAAATTTCAATGTTTATTATTTATTACCATAAGACATAACTTTGTACTTATAGATACTTTATATTCATATTTTACAAATAAATAAAAATCAAACATAATATTCTTTATTTTTTGCACAAGTTGCGCTATCTATACAAGAATAACTCAAATACAAAAACTACTTAGGTACTACTGAATAGGTTGGCGAGCACGCGGCAACATACGTTTAGGTACAGTTATTGATACGGCAATGACCTTGAATCTCAATTCGCCTAAAAAGATGCTTAGAGTAAATTTGCGTTGTCTAAGGAGGGTAAATAAAAATGTTCCAGGCACTGGGTGTAACAGAAATGGCATCTATGCTAACCCAACACCAGCTCGGCAATGATTGCAACGACGGCGACCAGATACTGCAGCCACAACCGGACCAGACAGACACCATAGATGGTGAGTGCTTACCCGTTACTAAATGACCACCAACCTATAATAGTGTTCATGTTTCAGTCAAGCGGAAACAACTCGCACGAATGCGTTTACTCGTGATTAGAAAAAAAAAACTTACATAAAATAACCAACCTTTACTGTACTAGGTATTAATCAATGTGAAGATGCGCTAGCGCATTTTTCTTGAACATTCGTGTTCGAATGCTATCCGATTTAGAATGGCCTTCAAAGTCCAAAATTTTGCATTTCAAATCAGCCGAGAACTAATTCAGTTGGTGGTCGTTGAATTATTTTGTTTCTTATTGTATAGAATATTTGTCACTTTGCGACCAGACCAAAAGTATTGTAATATTTCGGTTTGACCCTCGCAAATTGGTAAGTACTTCTAAGTAATAGACAATTGAAATAGACTCGCACACGAATGAATACGCTGTGATTGTACTATTGCAATTCATTTTGAACAAAACAGATATAAAATTATTGGTATCAATGTGTGCAAGGCTGCTCCAAATTGTCTAATGTATTTTTTTATCTAATTTGCATTGACCCTGATAGTATTTAATAATATCTAGCAATAAATTTAACTTCAATCATTTCTTGCTATCAAAAACAAATTTTAATTATTCGTAAGTTTAGAGATTTTCGGGTATTTATTGCTAGACATTGATTCCACTCGCCACCATAGATGCATGACGTAAGCACCGGGCCGCATGTGATTATTCGCTTATCATTCCACACTAATTTGCACTTATCATTACCGCTTCTCAATCTTTTCTTTACGCTTACTACAATTTCTGTTTTTATTATTATGAAGAATCGGTGTCATAAGATTTCTTACTGGTTGATGATTTGGCGCCCCTGAGGGACATAGGTCGTGCAGTGTTTACAATTTTTTGATTACTTTAATTTGATAAGTTCCGTAGTTAAGATACGACGTAACGTAACATAAGCAACTGTAAATTCGTACTTCCTCCCAGCGTTTTTTAGAGTGTTTCTAGTTTTAAGACTGCATGTAAGGATTGTTAGTGGTAGGAACGGTGTGATCGTGGGTTTGATTATCGGTTGGATAGTTTTGAGCCATAAGGATTGCAGTGCCTTTGGATTTGGAAAGCCAGCATGCTATTAACATCGCCGCTGTAAACGAATTGCATATCTTGCAGGTGAAAACGAAGAAAATATAAAACCGCGGTACCCGCTCAGCCAGAAACTAGCCAATGTCGAGAACATAGTTAAGTCTTTCGGTTTAGCTTTAACTCAGAGTTCGAACAGCAATCCGGAACCGTGTAATATATGCGGGAAACTTGTTAATAACAAGAAAAAGCACATGAAATCTCACAATCCGGAACAGCACAAGTGCCCTCTATGTCCGATCACACTGACTCGAGCTGATAATTTGAAAAGACATCTCCGTATGAAACACTGTTCTGCTCTGATGTCAGATAACTTCGCCAATATCAAGGCTAAATATGAGTTGACCTAGTCCCAAATATATGACTAGGCTATTAGGTATTTCATACAATTTAAACGTAAATTGATAAAGCTTGTTTTGTGATTAGTTAATTTTCTCCCAGGTGATGTTTCGTGTTAATACACTCTGCGCCTAACTAAACTTATTTGTCTCGCACTAACCTAACTAACCTTCTCCATAGGCAATTTAACACGAACTCTCTTAATTGGTACTAACGATTTCCATTTTATACTTAATTTTAGTCTTAAGGTGTGTGGTGTGATTTTGTTTGTTTTGTTCAATTTTGTTGTAATAATTGGTTATCAATTAAAAGCGAACGATTCTTTTAAATTAAATCATGAATTGTTCTGTTATCTATAAATTGATAGTTTTTTCGCGTCCAGCATAAAAGCTTATTGCATCCTTGAATATTATCAGACATCTAACATCTTCTAATGTAGGAGAAATCTGGTTTACTAGTAAGGATTATAATTATTTAATAACGAGGCTAGTCGCATATCCCTATTGGAATAACAAAGACATTATTATTTGACCTAAAACATTGATATATTCATAAAAGTGAGGAAGCTCTGCAGAAAAATTTAAATGTAATGACAAATGATTGGTTAAAACTAAAAAATACAATTAAAAATAAAAGCTTTATGTTGGACACGGTGCCTTAAAGTCATGGTTAAATCATTATCGATTTCGCTTTTACATTAATAACGTTTCTTCTCATGAATAATCAAAGATTGTGATTTATATTAATTGTTAATGTATTAAAATGTACCTGTCTACTCGGCTTTTGCTGAATTTGAGATTAATAATATTTAGGATACAATCATCTCAACTGATCGATTTTCAAAACTTTTTTTTTGTTACCAAATTTCTCTACGATTAAGTATAGGGCTATGATAAAATACATATCTGACTGATGATTCAGTATGTAATTGTACTCCAGAACTACTATCAAGCCGCAATCAATGCTTGAGCATTGTGTTTTGACGGGATTCGGGTTAAAATTTTCTAATAAATACATGCTTGTTTCGTTCTGGAATACAAATTTAATAAACAATTTTGATTGGATCATATTTTGCGGTCAGTATTTGACGTTAATCCTGTATTATATACGATTCTTATATACAATCAGCAAGCAATCCCTTGCGGTATGAATTTTCATAAACGATATCAGTTGAGGTGTTTACAAAACTAATTTGAACTATCTATCCCCCTAAGTTTTAACTCAAATGATCTCGTGCTGTTCCTGGTAGGTGTACAAATCCACAGTCAATGGTACCTACTCACTCATGACTGATGATGTTAGTTCTCCTTTGTGATTACCAACTTGCCTCTTAACTTTAATTTATTACTTGTACACGTAACATTCGACTGTGTAAGTTTATCGTTACTGTGTGTTTGTTGCAAATATATACCTTTATTTATACCTACCACTTTTCTTTTCATTTCATCCTCTTCCATGCTTTATTTATATATGTACAGCAGACCTATTTCTCTCTTTAGAATCGCCTTACGCATACATACAGGCTGGTGATAGTAATTATTAACAAAAGTACATGCAAAACTATAATAACACGAAAAATAACAAACACCATTTCTTCCGTATCATTGATTCATTTGTGCATGAATCTCCATTCAATCTACTATTTTGTTGACAGTTATTTAATAATTTTGATTTCAAATATTTTAAATTTTGTATTCGGTAATTAATAACGCTTCTATTTAAATAGTGCTAGGAGAGCATAGTACGGCGTTAACAGTACCCAATATCCAAGCTTTGAATAGTGCTAAAATTGGAATTTGTTACTCGTAATTGATAGAATAAATACAGTTCTGAACATATTTTAAAAGTCGTCTAACGCTACTTGGGGAACGAATCGTCGACACCGCACCGCTGACCGCCTCGAGCGTTGGTATCAGCGCGGACGGGGTGTCGATGTCGGCGAGTCGGTCGGAGCGAGTGCGCGAGAGGCGGCGAGCGCCGAGTGCGAGTGGGAGGGAGTGAGAGAGCGAGTGGAGTGGAGTGAGTTTGGCATGGCTGGTTGCAGGCTCGAAGGGCTGGCACATGCGGCTGACGTTCGAGCGCGTGGCGGGCGCGCTGAACCTGCACCGCTGCAAGCTGTGCGGCAAGGTGGTGACGCACATCCGCAACCACTACCACGTGCACTTTCCGGGCCGGTTCGAGTGCCCGCTGTGCCGCGCCACGTACACGCGCTCCGACAACCTGCGCACGCACTGCAAGTTCAAGCACCCCGCGTACAACCCCGACACGCGCAAGTTCGAGCCGCCCGCGCCGCCGCCGCCGCCGCCGCTCTTCGCGAACCACCTGGACGCCTCCTACGACTGATCCGCCGGCTCCTGGCTCGGCGCAGACGCAGCCCCGCCAGCCGCAGACTCTGTCGTCATTCGTGTGTCAAACTTTTACCGACCGTCTCGCGTCGAACCCGCTTCCTATCTAGGATTAAGCTGAAGTGCTATTACTTAACGGGCCTCTATCGAGCGACCACTTCGTTTTAGTATTGTCTCGGTTGTGCGTACGACTTGCCCCAGTGTGATCTTTTATAAGAATTCGCATCAGGAAAGTACCTATTGTGTCAATGTTACTGAAGTGATGACTCGAAGCGTTTATAGGTAGATAAGCTACGTTTTTTTCTATACCAATCGCTATACGGGAACGGGCAAAAGCAATAATATGAAGTTAATTTAATTATTACCATATTATTTTTTATATTATATCGATAGGACTCTTAAAATAATTAAGAAATATACATTTTATCGAGTAGCGGTGCGACCGTGAAGTGATGCTGGCTATTAGCAATGGCCCGGTACGGGCTCACATTTTCTTGTTATATTTATTCATTAGATAGGAAATTATGAGTTTCCTGTAGCTAATTGTATTTATGTTATTATGTTTAAATCCTATGGTTGGAATGGAATGACATCGGCGGAAAGATATTTGGGGACTGGCAAGAGATTGTGATCTGTCGTGAGTCAACGACATATAAATATTGACTGAATCTCAGTGTAGATGCATTTGTAACTCTATGAGGCCTTTGCAGGATGGATAATTATTAAGGATTTGTGATGTATTAAAAGGATAGCGCCTAAGGAAACATACGAAAAGATTTTTTATACTAGACTAGTTGATCTATTTACGGAGATTTTTTTATACTTATTTAGATTTATATATGTCTGATTTCATATAATTTTATATTTATATAACTTTATAACAATATGTTTTATTAGTGTTGTTTGTTTTGAGTTGATTCATCTAAGTAACATTGATTTGATTTTATAATGAGTTTATTTGTAATGTTTTAATGGCGCGCTGTTGAGGTGTTATAATTTTATGATTGTATGGTAGGTGTTTACTGTTTAGTGATTGTTGTGTTGTGTGTAACGGTACGCCGGGCCCGCGCGGCAGCCCTATCTCGCGATCGGTGCTTGGGGTCGGAGACCTCCTTCAATCAATTAATGTAAGATACGGTGCGATTGAACGTTTCGAGGTTGCGCATTTACTAACTAATATTGGCATTCTACGATTGGGACTAACCTAGCGTTTATGTATGTATTTTTGAATTAAGGTATAAGATTGTTACATTTTTAGCTAAACTTTTAGAGTGGTACGGTAACCGAATTGTGATAAAATGGAATGGTGCTAGAACCAGAGTGTTAACGCGCTACGATTCGACTCCTATTATATATAAATGTTTTAATGGTTAGTTACTTGCATTAAACGTAAGGCGCCTGGCATCCGACAGTCTGGTCAACGGAACACTACGCGTGGATCTTAAAGCCTAGAGATTACAGTATCACTCGAGATTTTATCATAATTTTTCCGAGATCTAAAATTTACTAATACAAATAATTAATAATTACCTATAAGAGACAATTTATATGAATCTGATCCTTGCCTACCAAATATGAGACGAGAAGAGCGAGTTGTTGATAGAGCATCCGATAGTGAATCCGTGAGTTTCCTCAACTTTGTTGTGGCGTTAGTGCTGTTTATTAGCTGTGAAAATGCAATTCCACTTGTGCAATTTTTGAAAATAGTCATAACTCATACTTAGCTAGATTATACAATTGTCTATTGAATATAGGGGCCCACTTAACTATATGAACACGAGCTCCTACGTCCCTTTAACGATAGTCACCGAACATAATTCTTCCACAAAGATTTTATATTTACTTTAAGACAAAGATTTTTATACTTAATCGTAAAATGTGGGCGCTTATTATTTGATAGCATTTCATACTCAGTGCAATATTACTAGTTATTTAATTACGTAACCAAACTAAAGGATATTTTAAAATATATATTATGATAATGAATAATATCAGGAAGAGAGTAAACTACCTATTTGTATTTACACATAAGTGAACTACTCCTATTTTTATTTCTACTTAGTGAAATGCAGTCTGTTTGGGTTACGGTGATGTACAGGTTTTATAGCTGGTAATATTAAGGTTAGCTTGTTTACCTCTGCCAATCGTAATAGTTATGTACTATTTAATAATTTATTGTCGCGCAAGTTATCGTGTATTGTTGAAATAGATCATAGCTATCCGTTACGGGTCCTACTAGCCCAAAGTCCGGGGCATCTTTCGTGTTAGGGTCTTCCGACGTCCGCTCATGGCAGTTTAGAGTCGGCCCTTCGGAGCGAGTTACTGCTCAAAAAGTGCGGCGGTCAAACGTTGCTTGTTCCAGCATACACAATTGGCGTTCTCAAGTAACTCGCCGGGGCTACAGTATGAGAGCATGCTCTTGCTCAGCGCACTCATCGCTCGACCGCGTTAGTCGCTTCATCTTATCGTGAATGCATCTTAAAATACTATCACTCGAGACCAATTTTAAAATACTTATTGAATTTGCTATAGCAAATCGATTGAATAGATCATAGAATATTATTTTAGATATTTTAGGTTAGGATACTATGATAGTGTCTGGCCAGAATATTTTGGAGTATCACATCGTTTGGCTCAGAAAATATCTACACTTTGATCTCTTTCAGCTTTCAAAAAGTATGCAACTTAATAATTTTAATAACGGTGACCATTTGGACTTAATTGAAAGCTAACTTTATGCCATATGGAATTTAAACATAAGGTTAACGAATTTCTAAATTTAGTCTTATGAAATTGAGGTCTTGTGGACCTAGTCACTGATTTGGCCAATCTATTGAATATTCCAATTTATTGTATATTAAACTTTACAATTGTATCACAAGGATGTGAACTTATCACTTGAATCAACGGAGTGCAGGACGAGCTAAAGTTATTTTCAGGATAGCGATGGTCTACTTATGTTTATTTTGTTCTTAATAACATTAGCCAATTTGTTATAGTGACGTTATCACAATAGTGTAATACTAATAGAGGGGGTGTCAAATCGCGTACCTATCATCCGACTTATTGATTAGTCTTGTTATCATTATTATTATTATTAATACTTACATGAAATTTTATGAACCATTTGTTGTTTATGAATATTTTGTTTTGATGTCTTGGTTTGATGCCTCCGTTAAAGTTTAATTTAAATAATTTTGTTTTACGCAAGCAGTTAATGCAATTTTTATTTTCACATTGTTTGATGTTATGTAATGCAATTTTAACATGTTGCAAACTCCTGCATTTATCTGTTGTATTTATTACTAATTTTTACATTAAATTGTGGTTACAAATGTGTAGTTTCAGTTGTCCCATCCAAGTTCGCATTATGTCCGTTGCACGGCTATCTAGGTGTGGCTAGTGGTAAGCGTTCCGTACGAGGCGTTCCGCAGGAGGCTTGTTGCAGAGCGGGCGATGCGGCACGGCGCGGGCGGCGCGGGCGCGGGCGCGGCGCAGTACTCTTACCACAGCATGTTCGTGGCGGCGGCCGACAGCGCCGCGCTCTGGCGCTGCAAGTCCTGCGGCAAGGAGGTGTCCAACCGCTGGCACCACTACCACTCGCACACGGCGCAGCGCAGCCTGTGCCCCTACTGCCCGGCCACCTACAGCCGCATCGACACGCTGCGCTCGCACCTGCGCCTCAAGCACGCGCAGATGGTCGTCAAGCACTAGACTATCACAAACGCCACCCGACACTAAACAATGCAGCATGAGGTGCGTTCTATATGTACCGCCCGATTTACTCTACTCCATAACGGACTTATAAACTGGCTTCATTTTAAACTCGTAGGTACATCTTTGTGCATTGATGTCGAGCACATCACCGCACAAATTGAATGAACAAAATAATAATGTTAATGTTTCTGATTGTTGTTCTACTTATCGAAGATCAAGGACTCTTGATCCATGATAAATTTCCAATGAGCTCAAAAATTTGAGCTTCAAATACACCATCGAGCCCGGGCTGGTTTTTCATAATAAACCATTCTAACTTCTCTATTCACTTTCTCGCTACTGAGCATCGAGAGTTCTCGGTAAACGTGGCGATCTCGAAGTAAACCTGCCAGAATACATAAATTTAATGGCAATACAAAAAGTAGAACCGGACTTCATTGTCTTATGAAGCGTCTTCAACAACTTTATGAATATAAGTAAAAGCCCCATTATAATGAGCCATACTCAAACTAAAATTGTAAACGTGTCGGTTAAAACGAACTCGACCCCAACCTTGCACTCAAAAATTATTAAGTAATGCATTTTAAAACAATGTCGTGCATTTGATATAAGTAGATGTAACATTTTAACGCACGATTTTGTGCATTTATTATTCTTTACTTTTATTATACAAGTAATTTACCAGGGTAATTTAAAAAATGTAATGAAAAAATATGATACTAACGCTGCTTTTGATCACTTTGACGCTAGGCGTTACGTTAGGGAGAACCTAACATGTTATTTGCTTTCTGAAACCCGTTTAATGTATCCCAGTTTAAGTATATTCTGGGATACGCTGTGTAACCTACTTAGGATGTTATACGATGTTTTTGAATGTTGATGTTCTTCGGTGTTATTTGTAAGCAACGCTAAAGTGATATAATGTGCATTCATGCTATATTCTAGCCCTTGCACAATGCCAATCGGACAAAAAAAATAACAAACTGACAGGAATTTAAAAACGGAACGATAAATTCGATCAAACTGCTAGTGCGATGTGTAAATATCGCGTTGACAATGTGAATGGCTATTAACCGATCGCCAAACTGTCCATTGGTTTAGGTGTGTAAGGGCCGTTATTGTATAATCGTCTTATTATCTAAATTGGGTAAGTGATGTTACTGCTTTTTTTTTGCTTGCACTATTAAAAATAAGAGATCGAGACTGAATTGGCAACAGCTTGTGATTGACGCTAACATGGATGGAAATGCGATGTGAATGTAAATAGACTATTTAAGTATTAGTTTGGTGTACGGTTTTTAACGTGGTATTGGAAAAATCTGGGACTTAACGTGTTCAAAATTTCAATTATATAAACGACACGATCAATACGATTAGCTATCAGTATGTAGTGTAAACTCCGAAGTTATATTTTTGTATAAAATATTTGTCTGCATAAGTATGTAAATGTTTATAATAATATTGTAATGTCATTTGTCTAAGTATTTAACCTTTTATTCAATTATAACGGTGTCATGAAATGTGTTAGATAAATGTTAGATACAACATACTTAGTATTAGCTGGTCTATAAGAATCCAACCCACCACTTTTTATATAATGAAGTGGTGGAGTGGATTACCGAACGGCAACCGCAGATAGCCAGTGCTACTACGGATAACTCGTTCATTCAATATGTAGGTCTCATTCGCTTCATTCTGTAAACATTCTTAATATAATGCATTCATTATCTATGAATGAAAACGTAACCGATATTAATTTATCTATGGCGTAACTAAACCTCGAAAATGCTTATTTTTTTCTAGTCAGCTGAGTTTATAAATAGGTAGTTTTAATTATTATATTGTTTATCATACACTCCATGAACTCAGCCAAAATTAAATTTAGTATTAACGAATTTATTGAGACATTAATATAGGTATCTACTTTAAACGATAACTTAGCTTCAAATGGACCAATCTTATCGGTCCATTCATCTGATAAACTTTCTTTGTAAATAATAACTTTTTTCATTATTGTGACTATCTATATTATTTATGTCTAGGTAGTAATTTAATTCGAATCTCATCCTTGAAATAATCGCCTATGTGTACGATTCAGTATTATATTAGCTTAGATTAATATACGTCGGCTATAATTTCGTCATGCTTACTGAATTTGAAAATGTAATACCTCTATCACACGTTGACCGTAGCTCGCCGAGCCAAAGCCAACGTCCAACATGTGGAGAGGTGGTTTGTACAGGCTTGCGTTGGCTTGCCGAGGTTTGTACGGTACGCTCGCGTAGGTTGGTGTTATCTTCTGTCCTTGTCAGAAATTGCGGTGGCCATGGCTCAGCGAGCTACGACCAACATGTGGTGCTGGCATAACGTTTAATAAATTTTATTAAATTTGATATTCAGCTATGTCAAATATTCGCTGAAATTACGTCTAATTGGAATCAGTCAAATAGGTCTTGATTTATAAACTACTGTAAAATTTGTGTCAAACACAGTTTTTTAACCATCACTTCTTGCTCACTCGTAATACCTAATCAATGTTTTCTTCGACATAATCATTAGATTTAAGAAATATTTGGATTTTCAGGCTGCTGTAAATAAATTCACTACTTATTACAAATTAATTCAGTTTTTTAATTTTTCAAAGGATAAGTGTTAGATATTATAATCTTACCTAAATTTGACTTAACTTTAAATTCAAATAATTTAATGCGTGTTAGTACATACCTACATAGTAAAATAATGTTGTTCCTATTGGGACTTAAGTACTTTGCAGTCCATTACAACCTTTGATATTGGCGTGCAGATTAGAATATATAGGTATACGAATAGCTAGTTACAAAAATTGCACGAATTATCACTTAGATGAAAATATTGTACCTACCTACACAGCTTACATACAGCATAAATAAATTAATTTCTACCTTATACTACTTACATATTTATTGGTTGGCGTGGTAAGGGCATGTTATGCGGCGGGAGGAAAGCCATGTCACAAGAAGGGTGATGGATTTGAATGTGGATGGATACAAGAGTAGAGGTAGACCCAAGAAAAGATGGATGGACTGTGTGAAAGAAGATATGTGTAAGAAGGGAGTGACTACTGAGATGACGGATGATAGGGGAGAGTGGAGGAGGAGAACCTGTTGTGCCGACCCCACCTAGTGGGATAAGGGCAGGAAGATGATGATGATGATGACTACTTACATATTTAACAAAATATAAACCTAAAACGTAGATACAAGTTTAAGCTCGAATATTTCATACGTGACGGGTTGCAAGGCCGCTGACGTTTCTTATCGTGTCACTAGTTTTCGCGAACCAGGGTGGTGAAAGGTTAAAGTGCGTCTCAGAGGCTTTTTTTAGAGGCGTTTCGTGCGCTACGCGGTACCTAGGTATACAATCGAAACCTATTATACTTCGTAGGTACTTACTCTTCTTCTTCTTCTTCAATTATGGCATCTGTCTCTTAGAGAACAATTTTGCCAGTGTCAAGTGTATTTATTTATAAGTATTGTCAACGTCACAGAGTCATAGTCAAGTAGTCAAGTCAATTTTAAACAAAAGATGGCTGTTTTGTTGAAAATTTTCGGGATTTCCTCCGATGGAATTTGAAGAGAACTATTCACTCTAATTCACATACTTTACACTCGCGTCAAGAACCCGGGCTTTATTGGCAAAATAACCACCAAAATGACGCAATAAAACTCAAAATAACACGAGAAAACATATAAAAACCAGAGCGACGTAGTTGTCAGGCAAATACACCGCAGAAAATCCTAGGTACTTACTCTCACACCTATTTATTCAAGCGTTTATGTACTTACATAAATTATGAAATTGAATTAAACATGGCAATATAATGGCAAGTTTAATTCAGAGGCACCTTTATGCAATCCCCTTATAATAATTTACACGAGCTCTGTAAGCATTGCTATTTACAAAATAATCATACAATTGCATACCCGACCTCAGCAACATTCAATTTTAACAAGAACTTACAAAAAAAACGATTCTTACACTTAATTCTTCATTACATTCTTCACAATCATACTACAAAAAGCAGGATTCATACCAAATCGACATATTACAAGCAGGGAGACAAGCACAGCCCTAGGGTTAATTATAGTTCCTCGACATATCCAAATGTAGCTTACACCTACGGAAAATAGAAAAGATGTACATAGGTAAGTATTTATCTAAATGGCAACCATAATACAAAAAATACTCAATGAAAACCTCAACTTGCCACTCATACTCTACCAAACATTCAAGCAAGTGTCCAACCGCAACCAAGTGAAATCTTGGATGGAACCACCTATCACAGTTTACGTACAATAATTTACAACTATAGTTAAGTATATTGGCAAAACGTAAGTAGCCGTTTTTCCTAAAAGTGACTGAATATACCCAACTTTTTAATTAAGCATAATATTTTCAGCTCTAATTATTGCAGTCGTCTTGAGGAATGGGCACGAGGTCTTACAATAAGTTGCGAAATGCTGTGACACTGGCCAATTCCAAATGCATCAAACATGTTATGCAATTAATATTTGTTTTGGCTTTTGCTAAAATTAATAAATCGCTTAAAAATCTTACGAGAAAAACTGCAAAATGTAAAAAAACAAAATAACTCTAGGTACTCAATCTTAGTTTGTTGAATTCAATTTAGCGTTGTATTAGTCATCATTTAGTCTTTCAACTTTCCCACTATCACCGGGCGTTTCAACAATAACACTGGCTTCACTCACAGTATTCCTCTGACTCTTTATTGAATGCTCTTCATTTGTTTCTTCAACAGAATCTTCGTCTTCATCTTCTTCAGTATCATCTTTCTCTAAAGAATCTGAATCTTGTTTACTTTTCTTCTTTTTATTGAATTCTTCTTCCATCTCTTTGAATTTGAGGGTTAGGTATCTGTAATGTAAAACAAAAACATTTAATCCCTTTATCACTGTAGGTATTTTGAAAAGGGCAGAAATCAGTTTCCTATGTTACCTTCAAAGAATAATTATCCATTAAAAAGGCAATATTTTTGTCGAAGTGAATGGCCTTTTAGTATAATTACCAAGGTAAGTTTAGGGTAGGTATTTTATCCACTTGTATAACTCATATTAACTTACTTGTCTACCAAAGGCCCGCTATAATCTTCAGGGAATTTTGGCGAGTGCGGCAGAATGTATTTGTAAAGGCTCTCATTCAGTACATAGAGCTGCGTAGTCGATGAACAGCGGACATTGAACCACCAGTCGCAAGTCAGGCCGGCTTGGGAAAATATCGTCCCGTTCGGGCAGAGGAACGAAGCTTGACCACCGTTGAGGTCACAGTAATGCCACACCTGAAATATTAGAGATGCAGGTATTTATTAAATTAGTTTAGGTAACCTGTGCCAACCTACAAAATAATTTTACAATCTAAATATATATAACTCAAAGGTGGCTGACTGACTGACTGACTGACTGACTGACATAGTGATCTATCAACGCCCAGCCCAAACCACTGGACGGATCGGGCTGAAATTTGGCATGCAGGTAGATGTTATGACGTAGGCATCCGCTAAGAAAGGATTTTGATTAATTCTATCCCCAAGGGGATGAAAGTTTGTATGAAAATTCGGGATAATCGACATTCACGCGGGTGAAGCTGCGGGTGGAAGCTAGTCTAAACTAATATTATAAAGAGGAAAACTTTGATTGTTTGTTTGTTTGTTTGTTTGTTTGAAATGAATAGGCTCCGAAACTACTGAACCGATTTAAAAAATTCTTTCACTGTTGGGAAGCTACACTATCAGCGGGTGACATAGGCTATATTATGTTTTCAAAAAAATTAGGGATCCTTACTAAAACTTCAATAATGTAACCCAAGGTGTAAAAAAATTACCTAAAATATTCTTTACATCGCGTGCGCTGCGAAAACTATTGACGATAGAATAAAATAATGTACTACGACTTTGTAGAACACATCATTATTTCCAAAAAGTGTCGCGACAGCATATGTCTAACTATTATGGTTTTGCCACAATAAGAGTTCTTTTATTTTAAAATTGTAATTAAAAGGGCGCTGTCAAAAAACGCTCTTAATTTGTGTCTTAGTATTAATCCTTATCAAAATAAATCACATCATATCCTAGACTGTTTCAATACCTATAAATAACTTTTTGAATTACTCAATTTGGACATTCCATTCGAAAGAAATCACGAAATTAAGAATGTAAGTAGGTATTCGAAAAAAGTTGCGTGGTAGCCGCTCACCCTGCTCGGCTAGCTAGACAGCACCATAGTGTACGTAAGTACGTACGGGACGGGAGGGGAGTAAATTTCAAATAATAACAAAAAAATCTTTTAAATAAAAATAAAATCATAAATATAATAATACCTACTCAAACATTCTTTATAATTTTCTTCTTTTAGTAACCTGACGCAAATAGAAGGGTTGGTTATGTGTGTTTATTATAATTTTGAATTTTGAAATTTTTGTTAAATTTGAGAGCATTGGTGGTGTAATGGTACCCCTGCCTCACGATCCGAAGGTCGTGGGTTCAAACCTGGTCGTGCATCAATGAATTTTTGCATTTGAGAAAATTATGTACGCAATGTGTCAAATATCATGTTTGGACGTGCCTCTGAGTACCCTCTTTAGATATCCTCAAAGATATAAGTAATTAGAGATCTGAGGAGATATCTACCGAGCCTGGGTATTACAGTCGTGACCATGTATAGGTAATAAATACCCGTGCGAAGCCGGGGCGGACTGCTAGTAAGTAATAATAAAATTGTTATGAAAATAGTGAACTTTTGGTAATAACCATAAAAAATCAAGATAGTAATAAAGTAAGTACCTATGCTAAACCTCGGGCGGTAGGAATTTACCCGTACACTAGTTGGTCTTACATGACCTGATATAACGAGTACCTAGGAACCAACCTACACCTTATAGTATACGAGTACATACTTTTATCACGATCCATTAAGCTAGATTTGTTATACCTACATTCAAGCAACAGAAGGAAACCAAAGCAAAACTCGTACATGGTCGTTGCCCATTTAGAGACACATCCTTGGGTGGGTTTTCAATTACAAATGTAAGCGATACGCCCGTCTGCAGTTTGGCGGCCTACTTTCCTTTAATCAGAGATGTTTTATATTTCGAAACATGAGATGCTCACCTGACAACGTGTTTCAGTGTCTGCGAAAAATCCTTTATAGCGCTGTGTTTTGCAATCGAAGCTGGTTGGTGGTATGACGGTGAGGACCGGATAGTCGATACCGGGTCGGCCCGGGGTGCCGCCTTCGTCGTCTGACGTCACACGCAGCGGAAACTGCTGACTGGTCACACCACTGCTGGAATGATCTGGAATGAGATGGTAAGACCAAATTGAGTAAAATCTACCTGAGCTTATTATGTAAACAAATCACATAATCAATAGTACCTACTAGGTAGGTCACTTACCATCCAAATGCTGCGATGGAGTATTGACCTCAGCCAGATAATGTTCTTCGTTTAATTCTGGACCGCTAAGATCTGGGTTATGGGTCTCCACAGTGTTTGATAATTTATTTAGCTCCACTATGACTTTAGGAGCTATGAACGGTTTCGGAGTACTCAGTACTGGTCCCTCCGCTTCGCTCGGATGTTCCACAGACTTAAGAACATTTAAAACCTGAAGCAGCGTTCTTATAGAAGATGCAACGTTTTCTTTTGTGATCGGTTTTGGAATAGATTTGTTTACCTGTAGAGAATTCAATAGAGATGCCAAAGTGACCGTGTTAGATGTAGTTTGTTTTGTAGGGTGGTATTGCGGCTGTTCAACCACATATTGATAGTAATTTGGTTTGGCATCGGGTATAGGTTCTTCAGGAACAGGTTCAGTTATATGAAGGGGTCGCTTCTCAATCTCTCTGTCCGGCAGCTCAGGTGTCTCAGGTTGAGTAGAAGAGTAAATATGAGATTCTGTCGTATATTCTGCAGGGGTTACGATGGGTCTAAATCCACTTTCGATTACTGGTTCCACCGCAGCTGGTAGAGGTCGTTGCTTCTCATAGTAACTTTCTGATATAATCGACGGTTGTTTCCTTACATGCTGAGTATCATAAATAAGATGAGGTCGGATAGGTCTCGGTTTAACATGAAGCTCCTTGGGTACCAATACAGTAGAAACAATAACAGGCTTTCGTACTTCATAAATATTTTCTTTCGGAGGGGCTACTTTAACAGGTGGCGTTTGCTCATAAGGGACTAACTTGTATTTCGGTGCTTGTTCCTTTTCAGGGATATAGTATCGAATGTTTGGGGTCTCTTCATTATACAGATTTAAGATAGGTTTTCTAGTCAATGGTACAAATGTGTTGCCCGGTGATTTTACGATTTGTTTTGGAATAAATCTTCTATTGTCATAACCAGAATTAAAAGACACATCGGATAAAAAAGGGTTAACATTTGGAGACGTGCTTTGATAATATGGAACGCCATCTTTATAGAATATTTTTGTTGGATTTGCTGAAGCTATATTATATTGAGTGAGTCTATTTCCTTGAAATCTTGGAATATTTCGTTGTGAAGAGTAAAATATTTTCTTTGGCTGTCTTTGAATCGAGTGCTCGAAATCTTTCGCTTCTATTATTTGAGCTTTCTCTACCTCGACGTTCCTCGTGCTGTCTGTAGTCGGTCTTGCTAAATCGTTGGCGTAGTAGAATGTCATGTACGGTATCAATCTTCTGTACCTTTCATTCAAAGCGAGCTTTGTGGAATTAATACCATTTGTTATATTCCGACTTTTCTCATAATTGCTTTTGGTTGTGGTCTCTATTTTTGACGTCATCGGAACGAATCCTTTCTGTACGTCCACCATCATGCCTCCTATCATTTTGACCTTCGGACTATTACCATTTGGTGATATGGAGATTGATCTTGCAATAACTGGTAAAACTGAAACAAAATCAACGATCTATTAATTACAGAGTTGAACAACAACGATATAAATGAATAACTAAAACAATTTAGCAACGTCTAGCAAGTAAACGTGATACAAATTCTCATGTACAGAAAGACAATGCACCTCGACTCGAGGTCACTGCTTTTCAACTTGACATTGGACTGATTTATTATTTTCACGTTACTACCTAGGCTACCGACATGATATAAGATTTTACGATAAATCTTATCTTCTAGAAGTTTGGTGACTGCCATCCATTTGCATGAAATTGTTAAGGTCTCAGCTTTATGAATGTTGAATAAATATTGATAAAACTTTATAAATATTTAATGAAATGTGTCAGATAGAAAGCGATTACCTTGACGAAAGATAATTGGCTTGCCTCATCAATTTCGTATTCCAAATCTATAACGATATTATTTGCACCTTCATCTGCATACACTTATATTTTCGTATCAACAGTTGGGTGACTTGAATTGCTTGGTATTTATTGGGTAACAGATAGCTTTGACTTAGTTCTGGCTACACTTACTTTCACGATCTAAATTGCTTTTCTTAAGATTTATTAACTAATTAATATCTTGCCTTGAAGAATGTAGAGAAGATATTAAATTGTGCATTCTATTTGTGTTTCAAATGATAACTGCTTTAGTTTTTTTTTTGTGCACAGTTCTGTATATATTTCTTTGTGTGTTACCTACCTACATTAAATGCAGGTTTTTTGAGTGAGCGGTTTCCTTATTAGATTTTTAATTGAATTTGGCTGTTTTAATGAGTAGGTCCATATTCAAATACTTATTTATATTTCTTATACCTAAGTAGGTTTTGCATATAAATAAAATACGATTATAATATTATGTATCATCCTTAATGAATTTAAAAAAGTTCCGCATACAATCACAATTAAGTATTATTAGTCTGACTGCAGAGTCACATTATTCAATGGCTTTGTGAGATTGTAACTAATATCTAAATATCACCTTCGTCACGCACAAAATGATTTCATGCAAGCGATCCACGGAGATCTGTCGATGTATAAACGAATATTGACCATTCAATAATATGCAATGATCATTCCGGGGTAAGGAACAAAAAACGTTAGGTATTTGGATTTATTTAATAGAATCTACCTACTTTTGAACGCAATTGTAAGATTGCGGTCAATCATCTAATTGTAACCTTGGATCGTTCCTAGAGTTGGAACCTCCTTAATAATTATCTACTTACCTATTAAAGTGTTTGAATTATTACCTTACCATACTTTCCTTATAAAGTACGGTGACTCAATAAAGTAGGTACTTATAGTAAGTAACATACTATAGAAGTAATTATGGGCAGTTGATAAAATCGATTGATGATGGGAAAATAAGTTCGTAGCTAATAATAATCCTTCAATAATTGAAGGGATGGAACATGCATCAATCGGCATTTTTTTAGTATTCAGAATGCTGGCTCATCTTTACCGAAACGATAAAAACAGTAATTCTTGTAAATACATACTCGCTAGCCACGACGCAATAAGTCAAATGTCTATATAACTCTTAGATATTGTCAAGTTGTAATAAAAGACTTATGTTTTCGTGTTAGGAGATTGCGTTCACTAGTAACCGGATACTTAAATAAGTAGGTACATGCATGTGTTAAACGTGTAATATTTAGAAAGGCTGGATCGTGAGTCGAAAACAGGCGAAACCTTGGAGAAGTGACTGGCTGAGATAAAAGATCCGCATCCTGGCTGTTCTGTACAAGCTCGTTACCTTAAACTATTTATTATACCTAATAGCACAACATACCATTTAGGTTCAATGCAAGTAAAATCATGGCAAAAGAGAAGTTTGTGGCAGTATAAAAATGTTTAATTTTGATTAAAATCATTTATCTATATTAGTCACTATTTAAAATAGCACCCATCTAGAATGTCCAGCTGGACCATATCGAACATACAGGTAATTAACAGACTATTAAGCAAATGAAGGCTTAAGACCCTTCATCCACATACACCTTGACCCAAGGGTTAACTTGACAACGCCCTTTCCAGCCGATCGTGCCATTCAAGTAGCAAACAGTCGACACGACTTCAAAGTTCAGCTTATGTCTGTAGGGCATCGTGATAGCTCAACAATTAAACGTGGACGAATAATTGGTTCTAAACAGGAATTACCTGTAATCAATCGACATACAATCGTGATACCATTGACAAATATAGCCGATATGGTTCTGATATAAATATCACCATGAATGAGGTTAACGACCAAAACAAGAATTCAAGAGGAAACCCTCTGCATCTAAAGAATTTGGATGGATTAATATAGGTGCAGACCTATGAATCCCTCAGCAACATCTATCCCAAAAGCATGCCTTGCATCTCTAGACCCTACATACATAATAGCGAGTCGTCCTGAAAACACATATTATCAAAATTTGATAGTGACAAAAAATTCAGCTTGAATTGGACTTTATAAAGGTGCAATAAAGTCGATTTGGCAAAATGTATTACTATTTAGTTTTGCAACTACAGGGACGATACTATAACGACCGCTCATCGAGCAATCTTTTAAAGTTCCCACGGAAGGCAGAATGACTATTCATAGATGCCGTAGGTACTCATTTGTATTGCAAATCCTAGCCTATGCGTAATGCGGCGAAACGATTGAATCAAGATTATTCGTTAGACAATGAACTACGATTGAACCTACAATGTCAATATCGACTGAACGCACCGTGAGATCTATTACTCAGGTCATTAATAAAAAAAAATCACCTATATCGGTTCTTCCTAACACGCTTTGGCCAAAGCGAATGTTATTTTTATGTCGTGAATGGCAAAAATAGGAGCGTTTTGCGTCAAGTAACTAATCATTCAAGGTCATTGTTATACTTACCTACCCATTATTATGCAGTCAAAATAATTCAATCGGCCATAACAATATACCTACCGATCATATCTCGGCTCAGCTTTTTGTCTAAGTATTACATGAACGTACAAGGACATAATAGACTGCATTGATTATGCTTTTGTCTTACATTTATATAAAATATCTAGTTATGTATAAGCATTATGAACTGTGTTGAATAATAATTCATTCGT
This sequence comes from Cosmorhoe ocellata, assembly GCA_963675405.1. NCBI lineage: Eukaryota > Metazoa > Arthropoda > Insecta > Lepidoptera > Geometridae > Cosmorhoe > Cosmorhoe ocellata. Next base: position 6,407,394 of record OY776253.1, on the reverse strand, counting down.
AACAATATCGTTACGCATATTTTTATGTATTTTATCATTTTTTGTGAATTAATTTGACTGTAAACCACCAAAAATGACCTACGATAGATGCCCATTTAATTCGCAAACCGGGCAAACCCATAGGTACCTAGGTACTCAAAGAACAGGAAATAAGAAGGTAGCTTCCGTTACGTAACTCGTTTTCACATTCTCACAAAGACAATACCTAAATGGGTCGTAATATTAGGCAACTCGTGTCACCTGCATCACGGTTGACGGTCACGCAGCGCTTGGCGGGACGCGCACAATGCGTGATGACTTGATGAGTTTAGATCATAGATTACTAAATTATTACTTTTTATGACGAAGAAACAAAATTGCACGACTTTTCCACAAATAACGAACTTATCACATCCGCTTAGGTACCAGTGAGTAGGTACATTGCCAAGGTGAAACTCGAATTATAACCGGATGCTGCACCAATTTTTATAACTAGGTATCTTTTCGGAGTACGTGATGGTATACAATACAACTTTATTTGCTTATCCGGGATTACAGGATGCATGACAGACAGTATAACATAAAAGCTGATCAAATTATGCAAATTGCGAGTTGAAGAGATTTATCGATGTTTTTATTTACAGGTAGATAGTAAGTAATTTATGCACATTAAAATGCATCCTGTCAATTCAACCAGGTAATAAAACTTCAGTTTCCTATTGAGAAATGTCATCTAATTATCTACAGACACCTTTCATAAACCGCGGACGTACTTGCTCAGTTAACTTACGCACAGTATCTGAATAGGCGTTTCGAGTGATACCATCGTTTTAGACAATATACCTACCTATTACGGTGTGTCGCGTCACACATTAGCATGGATCCGCCCAAAATCCGAGAAAGTGTTATTAAAGTGAAAGCGAATCGCGACCACAGTACGACAGACAAAAACGGTTATTACATAAATCGGCTCTTGTTTACCGATTGGTGTGATTGTGTGGAACCGCAAGTGGTCAAGCAACCATCTCGGTTCCTATCCGAGCAGAATAATGCATCTATGGCAATCTATATCTATATAAGAGCTTAACCTGACTGACTGACTGACTGACTGACTGACTGATTTATCATCGCCCAGCCGAAACCGCTGAAGCTATAAAGCTGAAATTTGGAAGGTGGTTTCCTTTTATAACAAAACAACCCACTAAGGCGGGTTTTTTGGAAATTCCACCTCTAAGGGGGTGAAAAAGGGTGAAACCGTTTGTATGAAACTTTTTTACGCGTGGAGCGATTTTCATGAAACTTTGTTTGTGCACTGTAAATAAAAAATGAACGAACACGTGTTTCAGGATTTTTCAATATAACCTTCAAAAAGGGGTCAAATGTGGGGTCAATTTTTGTATGGGAACTTTTTAACGGGTGGTGCGATTGTTCTGAAACTTTGTTTGTGTACTGTAAATGCAAAATGAGTGGACACGTGTTTCAGGATTTTTCAATATAACCTTTAAAAAGGGGTCAAATGTGGGGTCAATGTTTGTATGAGAACTTTTTAACGGGTGGTGCGATTTGTTTGAAATTCGGTTTATATACATACTTTAAGTGAACAAAGTCGCGAGCGGGACAGCTAGTTGTGTATAATATAACACGTAGGCAAATAGCACCAATCTATAAGTGAAACGTATTTCGGTCAATGGAGCTCGTTAATTGAATCTTAGTTCTGCTAAAAGCAAGCATAGGTAATTTATAAACACAGAACATAAAGGCCACGTCCTATCATATCAGGAATATTCAGATCAACTCTAATGCTTTACAGTAGGTATATAAAATAATCCTGAACGATAAGAGATGAGAAACAAATTCCCCTTAGCTGGGTGCTGGTATAAGAGAGATTGTATTTAAATCTGTATTGGCATCACTATCCGATAGTTACTTAATAATCCAATTTCGCCGAAACAACCAACCGAATTGAAACAACTTCTCTCTAGTTTACCGATGCAATCTTCCTATAGCATACAAAGTAGCTCTATCTAGCAGCTCGAGTTAGTACGTCGCTATCTCAACATCTGTTGCTTTGGAAACGCAAAAATATTTGCGTAATGGTAAGAAAAGATATATATCCGTCTTTGAAAAATAATACTGGGTAGAAAAATCATGGGTTGAACGGGGAAGCACTCTATTTAGCACTGAAGATTATCATGTTTTGTTTAAATATCAATCAAATAAGAGCTAATGCTATAGCAACGTATTCATTCAGCTATCAGCCTATACTTTAACCAGCAGTGGATCATACCGGGTGGAAATGATGATGAGAACAGTCGCTACAATTCACGTCTTAACAAATAAATAACCTGTAGATACTGTACAATTGTACATACGGTAGAAAAAGTAAACATTTATCCATTTGAAAACTAAACAGTAAAGTGTATAAATAATTCTAAATTCGATTTCAAAATGCTGCAATATTAAACTAATCTATAGCAAAATTAGCCGTGATGAAATAAGTCAATACTGTATTTAGACTTCCACAATCTCTTCCACAAGTTATTGTTACAACAAACTGGGTCAAGAATACCTACCACATATCATCTTCAGTATTACTGTAGGTATGTATGTACCTACGTTTCATATTGGGATTAATTGCTCTATTATATTTCTATTAAGTATAGTACTTAACTGAAACAGCGTGAGACAGTGTTTTGAAAGCATCAGGCTAGGCAGGTGTTCTTTACTCTATCCTAATTGCTTCTAATTGATAGGTGCAAGTCCAACAATGTGTAGTCCACTGTTCTTCGTCCGACCTGGCTCTATTGTTTGTGAATTATGTCGAAACACCAACAAACGCTTGCGAGATGACTTACTTACAAATGAATGAATTATGAATATGTAGATCCACCTGTTATCGTGTTACGTGTGTCTTTGTAATAGGTTATTAGAAAGGGCCACTAACAGTGATAGAGTGTATATATAAGCTTGTACCTATGCATCAGGCACGATTTTCCGCTTGTTTGATTTTTTGTTCTTTTTTACTTCCTAAGTAATCGAATTATCTAACTTATTCTCTGTTCTAATTTAGTTTTTTTGTTGTCCAAGTTCTTTTGTGATCTTCCTATTTTGAACTTCAAAATGCAAGCACGGTTTACTGCAGTTAAAGGCAACTTAGCTTTAGATATAGGAAAATATTCTCACCGAAGGGCCATATCAGACTTCGCTTAGCTTCTGTTGCAATCCTGCCATGCTTAGCCCGAAGTAGGGCACTACCTGTCACCATTTCATTATTTAGCACTGCATTTTCTATCTCTATTATCGGTTTTGGCAATCCTACTTGCAACATTATTTCTAAAATAAACCAAAGTATCCTACGTTCACTACTACTTACCTATTGAATTTGAACAGTTTCTCTATACCTACATAAATACAGTTATAACTTGTATCTTCTTTAGATAAAAACCATTAACGTAGGTAGATACTTCCTCTACTAGTTACTTACATTACTTATGTTTACCTATACCTAGTACCTACTATAAAAAAAATATTAGGTATCAGCACATCAAATTAAATTGCCTGAGTAGACACTGAGGAAACATCTTTACCTAAACTTTTGCAATCTATAATGTCAGATTTGTAACAACATTACCTATCTGGTTTTAGGTGGGCTCTAGAAGTGACTAGGTAACTAAGTACAAGTATACTACAATCACCAAGCCATGGCATAGATACAGGTTTTTCTTATATTTCGAAAGTGTTTAATGCGCTCAGCTCGTAGTAGGTAGGTATGGGTACCTACACCTAAAACAAAGTTAAATAGAAATAAAAAAATAAAATAAATAATGCTGGTTGTTATAATTTATAATGATGAGTATATTATTCATAAGCATAACGATAAAATAGATCGTTATGACTTATAAATAAACATTATGTTTTGAGATCAAACTAATTGGACGTTCCAGGTACCTAAGCAACAAAATTACTCTCATTAATATATCTAATCCAAATGTACCTACTTACGTCTAGTAGGTACCCTAAGCTTTTAAAATAAAAAATACCATGACCGAATAACTTTCCTTATACCTACCAATTTAATTTTTTATGCCACTAAGTATTCACCACAAACAACCAGACAGCTAATATATTATGAAAGAAAACATAAAAACATGTATAAAAAAACGATTAGATATAGGAATGTTCGTAATACCAAATAGGCTGTGTCGTCTGTTTGGTACAATATCGACAAAACACGCGTCACAATGTCACAACCTGTGAGTTTTTATTCATCACAAAGCCCACGGATGTCTAATGTAAACGCATTCTGTGTCAGTTAACACATTGTACACTAATTGCTCGCTTTAATTACTGTGTTACAAGTTGTGCGTGTCACAGGCAATATTTGTGATTCTTTCAAGGTAATGTTTGTGTGGGTACAAAAGTTCTAATTGTTATGGTAAAGCGACTGAAGCAGAGCTGCTACTGGAGGCTCTCACTTCGTTTGCCTTACCTGCTGTTTTAGTATATTGTCTTATAGGCTAAACTCTACCTAATTTACTTGTGTTACAAGTTGTAAACAACCCATGGCCGCAAAACTAACAAGAAGTTTTGGAGAAAAGGGAGATTTCGCGTCATTATTTGCTACATATTATTTTAGGATATGGACTTTTTACTCACACAGACATTTTTCAATCCAAAGCATACGAACCTTGTAAGAGGTTTGATAAAGTACTAAGGATGTGAAACAGGTTAGAAAGATGCAAGGGAAAATAAAATGCAACAAGCTCAAGATGCCTTTAAACATTTTGTCGTTAGAACCACGTCGCCTTCCGGGCATAGGTAAACATTTTCACTTTTAGTACCTAATCCTCCAAACTACTCCGCAATTTATGAGCATGCCAAGTTATAAGATTGCAAAACTTTTAGCACAAACGAATAAAACTCTACATCTAAATAGATAGGTACTACCTATTCATTTACTCATAAGATTGCAAAACTTTTAGCACAAACGAAATAAAACTCTACATCTAAATAGATAAGTACTATTCATTTACTCTTCAGTCAATATTACTACGTGCAAGTAAGATGGTTGCATTATGCAGTAATAATTAAATTTTGGAACTGAATCTCTAAATAAATGAACTCCATTTCTACTGAAACGGAGCGGAGCTGGAGTGACAATGTTACCATACGAAAATGACGCGGTTTAATTCCGACTGCCCATCACCAACTTTAATTCAATGGCACTCATTTACCTAAATAATTAAATACCTATACAAAAAGTGACTAACTACTCGTAAGTATAAAAATTGGATCTGCGTCTGAGGTTCAAGTGTGATTGTAATTGAGTAATGTTACGTCACAAAGCCATCGAAAGGCGGAAGCAAGAGCATGCAAAGTCAATAGATTGAGTATAAACTCGTACTTTAGTATTGCAATAATGGCTTGTTTAAAAAACTGGTTCTACATGGTCCAGTGTACTTACAGTACTTACGGTACATATACCCATTTAAAATACAAACCGTTCTGCCAAAAATAATCTGATCTCGTGTATTTATTTCATGAAAACCGGTGCGATGACCTTTATACTATAAATAAGAATCAAAATTCAATAATTCACCGCTCTACAAGAAAAACTCGAGAAAAAAATGATATTGGCTTCCAATTAGGTACCTACCTACATAGGTTTTGACTTTAACCCATGGTCCAGTATAACCATCCGTTATAAATTAAATTAAGATTCAGCTAAATTGGTATAATAAACTAATTCAGATTTTATAAAGCTTTCTCAATAATTGAATAATTTCAAAGCTAATGTTTGTTTATAATCAATGCTGAATCGCATTTATAATATTAATAGCCACTTAAGGCTCTTTTACTGTTGTCACATTAACATCATATGCCAATGTTGTCTGGAACATAAAATCAATTAGTATACAGCTTCTTCAAATATCTTTTATTTATTTAACTAGTTTAATGGTTGCGGCTTTGCCCATGCATAAAGTACCATAAACATTTTAGCAATAATTATGAAATTTCTTTTTTCTTCTGTTTCTGTGCCTCAGACCATAACAGATAGACACAATTACGCTTCAAACTAGAGCAAACTTAATCATTCGCGTCGGTTATTCACTTATAATCTTTATCTTCTAATATTATTATATTAAGCAGAGACCACGGATCTCCACGTTACGATCCTGACATACCTACCTCTTTTGCTTTATTCACTCTCAAGTTTGTATAAAAAATATTACACGAACGAAGGCACTGGGACTTCCACTAGTACCTAATTTATGTAAATTCTCTATATGTTACGGTCACCGTCGAGGTCGAAGGTCAGACGGTCCTCCAAGAGAAAGCATACCTTGAACGGTCTGCAGGTACTCTGTAGATACTTTATACCACTTGCACACCCAACCATAATCAGCTCATTATGTGCCTCGGCCAAGCGAAGTTTCCGATCAATAATAATATTAACCAGGAAATGGTTCTCTCATTATTCCGCTTAATCATGCCAGAACTGGCTTACCTACGTGACAGCGTTCTCAGGATAAATCAGGTTTAAGTATAGTATAAAGTGCTCATTTATAATTGCTGTGTTTTTCGATTACATAAAACAGTTTACCGGAACTATAATAGATAGTTCCCTCTCAGTAAACCAAGTGGAACATGTGAGCATTTACTGACCCAAAGTTATGGTGTAGTAACACAACTATGTGTATACTACTTGCAAGTTATGCTGATACTTAGTACGTAATATTCTTAGGTCACTTTACCTACATTATAAACCGGCCCTATCGTAACCACTAACCGACTGTGTTTGAGAGATGGTTACATGCAAGCTATATGCATTGATCGTCATCATAACGGATGGTTTCTTTAATCGTCCGTTTGTGGTAGGGAAAAGTGGTCTAACTGTTTACGTTAAAAAATAGCCCTTTTTCTAAGGTACACTACACTATGTAGGTAAATGGGTGATCACTTGTTTAATTATTATTGGACATAGGTAGCTGCCTAGTATAGTGATAATTTTCGTAATTCTTCCTTATTTTATAGGTACAAAAGATTTCAACGCGCTCTCAGAAAACCAGAAATACCTAGTATTAACCTTGTACTTACAAAATTCTTCAGGCCAGTTATAACAAGGGTCAACTACATTCGTTCACTTCCGATGTAAATTTAACTTCAGTTGCTACACTGAAGATGATAGTTATATCTTTGAGGTCACCTCACCGAGTTATGCAAAAATTAAACCTACATTTCGCCGAATAATATGCGGTAGCGGTAGAGCTTTTTAAAAAAGAATTTATGATATTTATATGAATAAATAATCGATTTAATGGAGAATTCGAGACACCTTAAATTGTTAATAAGTAATTTTTGGCAATCAGATTGTTTATCAGCATTATTTGACTAATTTACGAGTCAAATTATGACTTCTTAGCAAACTAATTAGCAAATTGCATAAAATGCAAACTAGCAGGTACCTAAGTATGCAGTTAACACTTCGTTACTATATATTGGATGATACTGTGCTCCACTTATCGTAGCCAATTACTAGTGAAACTAAATACTGTGATATAATAATATGATAGCTGGCATAACTTAATATACATAATTGGAGAACGTACCAAACCAATTTGCACTTCATGGTAATTTTTGATTATGATTAGATATTGCAAAATCTTAGTGAAAATAACATTTTTGGCACCAAAAATTAGAGAGTTAACCTACTTACCCGCCTCAAAATTATGTTGTAAACCTACCTGTTTATATATTGTTGTGAACATACTAAAAGGGCGTTTATGACTTATGATTTACCAGTATTGTTATTATAATAGGTAATCCCGTAGTTGGAACGTAGAATACGTACCTACGTATTATAGGTAGGTACTACCTACAGCAAGAATTTGCTTATGTCTTTCATAAAATTTAACATTGTTATAAAAAATATGAGTATTTACAAATTTATTCTTTCTTTTGCGTTTACTTTATTTATTAGTGAACGAACAATCCATATATTATACTGCTTAAGTACTCATATAATTCTAAGTTAACAGTTTTTTAGGATAGTTAGTCGGTCATAATTATCGCAGATATGTGGCCGAAGCCCCAAGCACCTGAAAGTATTTGAGAGCTAATTGCGGAAATGAAAATGCACGCAAGAGAAAGCTATTAAGCTTGCGGACAATAAGAAAAACAATTTCCTAGTTTTAGAAATGTCCATCAAGCAAGTAATCTATGCGGCGATTAGTGGCTTTTACCTCTGCTTAGAGACAAGTGTTTCTTGAGATAACTAATTTATTCAAAGTGATCTTTGTGATTTTATTGATATTGAAAAGTATTATTACCTACTTTGACTATACAAGCAAATCACCTATCCATCTAAGTTGCATTATATAACAGCTCTTACGATGTCCCACCAACATTATATCGTAAGATTTGAAATCAACCTTGTGATAGTTTGCATGCCTAGAGTTAAATGTAGGTAAGGTTGTGTTTTATTTAGTTTCATAAACTATTATTTTCCACGATTTGGACTACAATAAAGCATACCAAGGCGCCTGTAATGTGTGTCGACAGCAAAAACGAAAAATTAAACTAAATAGTAATTGCGAGACGGAGAATTTCAACCACATTCTTATTTCATCAAAAGTAAAATACGTTTTAGAGTAGCACGTAGGTAAATACAGCATTCAAAGTTCTTTAGCTGTACAAAGGTTCTACGCGACTAAATGATTAACGGCCAGCCCCGACTTGACCATTGAAGAACGTGCCCTTTAAAGCTGGATTTGCAGTAGAAACTCAAAACAACCATATCCGTATAATAGTGACCACGTTGAACGTTACATAACTTAATCGGTTAGGTATGTAAAACTAAACTTTATCGATACCAAGCAATGTAAAAAAGCAAATTATAGATATTCTATTATTTTTTCAGTTAATAGAATACAGATACAACGACCTATACATACATGTACGTGAATGAATTGATAGTTAGGTATACTTGTACATAATATTTATATTGTAAAATGGCTGCTTAGGTACATATAATAAAAGCATGTCTTTAAGCACTGAAGGTCTAGTGGCACGAGCAATTACCGTTTAACTAGGTAGTACAGTAAACGCATAAAGCTGAGTCCAAACCAAAGAATCCCTTATCTGTTTTCCAGACCAAAAGAGCAAAGGCGAACGAACGAGTATGTAGAATTTGCCGATGAGCACCAAATATTCGCTCAAGTCACACATTTCAAAAAGTGCAACTCATCGGAACCAATGATGTTATCGTAATGAAAAACGGAAAACCTTGCAAAGGCTTGCGGTAAAAACTTTTCAAGTTTTCGCTTGGTCTGGACTTGGCTTTATGAGTAACGACACCTATTATTACTTACGTATTTTCCCACAAACACATTGGCATTGAGATAATAGATACTTAACTTAATGCAAGATACTCTACAATACTAAGTCGTCGGACCTACCGACAAAAGTTCATAATCCCTTCGAGAACAACTTATCACGTAACTTATGTAATATTCTTGCATACCAATAACCGTAAAATGAGGCCAATAAGAGAGAAACAAGTTAAATAATGAGCAGTTAAATGTATATAATATTTATAAATAAAGAAATTAGGCTTTTATCAAGCAGTGGCATCATTAAAACTACCTGCCGTGAATCCGGCCGCGAATATATTTTAATTCCTGAGTACTTACCTAGTAAAACAAACATTATGCACATTATAAGTCTATGAACGTTTATATAGATAAATAGGTACCTAAGAGCTATTAGTGGTGCCAGCTTTGGTGGATTTTCTAAGCTGTAGAGGATGTCACATATTTTTATAAGGTGCTTAAGTCCTAACATTTTTATTATATACGCAGTGAAGCTTGCAGCTGTTGCTAATGGTACGAGTAGAAGGTAATATAGGTATTTCGTTTATGAATTATTTATAGTTTTATGTATGTTATTGATGGATGATATTTATTTTAAAGAACTAACCAAACTGTATTAAGTATCTAGGTACTTAAATCGAGACTTGCATAATGGTGAGTGACCGTTATAATTACATAGCTACTCCTCGTAATGGTATCTACAATATCTGCACCCCAACCACCCCATTCATACCCATGCCCACTAGAAATCAGTATATCTCTGTATTCGTTGCATTTGTTTACTTAGACACTTACCGCATAATATAAACGTTAAATACTCCATAGAGAACAGATTATTCATATTATTCACTTTGAAAAATCCTGGCATTCGCACAAGTTTCATGTAAACACACGGATAATTTCTCTGCGTAAATATAGGTACCTACGCGCAACCGAACTCGCGCGTGCGTGTAGCGCGCTTCGCGAAACAAATGACCGCGTGACTCTACAATCAAAGTCGCAGGTCGCAGCAGCCGATGCAGGCAGGAACAGCTTATGACTCCACGTGTGAGGATCAACTAAAAGATGATGGCAACCTTTGATTAAACGCTGCGCAACGGGACGGGAACGTGACGTGCTCGGGACTCGCCCGGACCCAATGGGACGAGGTTATCCCGTAAGAAATAGCCCCGGGCACAAAGTCGCAGTTTGTGAATGTTATTGGAGTAGGTATAGGTATTTTTGTGCGGATGGGTCGCAAGCGCATGCTTTCATTACTTTTTTATCCCTTTAAGCATTAAATACGCTATGGAGTTCAAGTGCAAAACGGCGAGTAATTATTATGTGGAATAGTAATTATTATTATGTGTGTTAGCTAATAGTGGATATGAGTAAAAACGGATTCTTCCCAAAATTCCTACCAAGGTGGCCCCAAGAATTTCTTAAAATCCTTACATCTACACATCCATCAGGGGGTAAAAAAGTAAAAATTACGCCAATTATTCGGTAGGAACAGTAAAATATTATCACTATGGGAATAAGTGATAAAAAGCATCGCTTATTATCACAATTCCCACGACTGGTATTAGCGTACAGTTGGCAATTCATATCGGCGACCCTTGGACATGAATCGGCATTGTTTTAGCTGTTTTTAGCAATGAATGCGAGGACAGTCAGTGGTACTGCCGTGGGAACACTACGACCACGGAAGAATTAGATAAACTACTGTAATTATGTGATACTATAAATACATTATTTACGTGTTATACCAAAGACAATATACCCAGTAATACTTATTTATCTCTCTGTGGTAATTCCCTGTTATTGATTATTATTCTCGTTAGGTATTATGGTAGAACTAGGCCGTACTATTATACACCTACCGTAGATTTAGGTGAATAGGAACAACTTTTAACTTTACACGCCTTTAATCTACACTTGTGTTCCTGGTAGTTTTTTTAACACGTGATGAGTTTGACCCCGTTTTTTCGTGGGTTTACCATCCGTTATTTAGACTATGTAGGCCAACGTCGCACTTTACTGGAAAATATAAAATTTCACGGTTGTATGATTTCATCAATAATAATTTAGAAAAACCTCCTGAAGGGAACATAATATTTTTTTATATTTATAAGGCGACAACTTGAAAGCACTAAGTACCTATAAATTTGAAAATAGGTACGTACCTACCTACCTACCTTATAATATCAGTAGCAAAATCAATATCTGACTGACTACGCACATTACACTTACAATTAATGATTACACAAATTACGTAATGTTTTTTTTTCGCTTCAGCGTAATAAAAGGCCTGGTTAGCTAACTTGAAGAAAATACATAATTTGTATCGTACTGTATAATTATTAGGGCTTTTTTAATTATTAAGCTAGGTGCTACGAACGCTCTAGGAATTCTACGAGATCGCTACGAGTCCTACGAACGTGCTAGGATACCTGTATCTACTGATATTCGGGAAGATTGGGAACAATGTAAACTTAACCTATCTCAGTAGTGCGATTACGGAACTCTGGTACAATCAACACTTGTCAAAACTGGCTCAAATTTATTGAATAAACACTCTTATGTCATACCAAATCACTTGATTACAATGAAAACGTATTGACATTGATTGTAAGCAAAGATCCATAATCGCCCCCCTGATCTTTTAATACTACTAAATATTACCTAAATGTTACACTTACGTACGCACTTCATGGGAAATTAATAAGTTTAACATATATATTACAAAGCGGCATCATATCTTGCATACACATTTCAGACAACTTTGATTTACAGTTTATAGAATAACCTACGGTGCCTACTATTTAAATAGAACCTACTAGTTCCGTTGCGTATTGCAATGATTATGTGGAGGTTGAATACAAAATTTCAGTCGCTAAAAGATTTTGTTAAAAATGTTAGATTTATTTATTTGATTAAATAAATAACATATTTATGTACATACTTACATAAATCATAGTTTAATAAAAAGTAAAGTTAAGTCCACACCATGGCAGTATCAACATGGTACGTACCTATAGTTTTTTTTATCGTAACGATACATCATCGCGGACTAACTTGAAAACAGTAGGCGCTTTTTACAGTATCTATCTAAAGTATGATGTTCGCCTGCCGTGTGTGAATTTGATATTCAAACTCGACTTTGATTTCACAAGCAAAGCGGGAAATCTAACTAGTCTATACTATAATAATAATAATAATAATAATATAATAATAATATTATAAAGAGGAAAGATTTGATTGTTTGTTTGTTTGTTTGTTTGTTTGTTTGAATTGAATAGGCTCCGAAACTACTGAACCGATTTGAAAAATTCTTTCACCAATGTGTAGAATGAACTTTCAGGATGAACATAGGCTATAATTTATGTAAGTACTTCGCGGGCGACGCCGCGTGCAGAAGCTAGTTTCTCATAAAAATGCAAAGTTTCTAAGTATACTAGCCGCTGCTATGCATTCAATCGATTCTCCATATTTAGTGCTATTATCGCTGTTTATTGATTATAGTTTTAAATGAAGAATCAATTTCTCTAGCAGGTTGAGCAGGTGGCAGAATCATTTCCACCATATTATCGATTGTTTATTTAAATATCGTAAGTTAGGTTATAGATAGGTAACATAGTAATTACTTATCCTACTATTATTATAAACGTGAAAGTTTGTATGTTTGAATGTTTGTTACTCTTTCACGCTGAAACGGATAATCGGATTTGGATGAAATTTGGCACAGAGATAGATTATAGTCTGGAATAGTTCCCGTGGGATAGATTTGTTTTTGTTTTTCAAGATACGACGCGGGCGAAGCCGTGGGCGGAAGCTAGTCTTCGTATATTTCTAAATAAGCTTGAAAACGTCTAAAATTGTATTTCCTTAAAAGCTATATTTTACAAAGGATTGGTCCGTCATTAATGTTTACAGAAATATTTCATCAACAAGTTGCTTGTCTATAACTCGATGCGGCTTGGGTCTCGAGGATTTCCTCCGGCGACGGTAGAGCCTGGCGTTCAGCTGGTACAGGGCGGGGGACAGGGCGCACCTCACGTTGAACCACCAATCGCAGGACGCCACCCCTTGAGAGAAGACGGTGCCGTTAGGGCAGAGGAAGGAAGCTTGGCGGCCGTCGATGTCGCAGTAGTGCCATGCTGGAATGCAAAAAGCATAATAAAGTTACTTCAAATTTTTTGAAATGTAGAAACGTCATGGTAGCCGTCATAAAAACTGGTTAAAGGAACTCGTGTCGTTTTATCATCAAGCTTTTTAGGCTCTACAGAATAAGGTTAAGTACAGAAAACATATTATTTTGTTTAATAGCTTCAATATCACAATAAGAGCACGATACCCATGTGAATAGCGATATAATTAGCTATTGGCAATCCTATTTTTAATCAATAAATTATTCGTCTATAACCTCAAGTGACTCAAATCCAGACACTTATTTCAAAATCAAAATCAAATCAAACACTTATTTCTGTTGGACGTTTACCGACGGAGTGGACAAAGACCACGGATCTCCACTGGCTACGATCCTGACATACCTACCTATTACCGAAATACCTATTTTGCTGCATTTACTTTTATTACATTCTATTATACTTTTTTGAAAGCTTGTTTTGTATTAGGCGCCGAATAATATCGTCATTGAAACGCGTTCAATCTAGTTTAGCAGTGATGCCTCTGATTGATGATTCTATTGTGATAGTGAACCATTAGGTAGGTATGTGTTAACTTATACGTGACATCAGTATTAATATACATTCATTGCAAAAGGTCAATTGGTACCTCAATGCCAGGCAACTAGGACAAGTGCAGAATTCTTTCAACTTGAATAGTTTCCTAATAGTTTTGTAACACAATCGCGAAATTCTTGCGGAAAATGGACATGCATAATAAATTATTAGCGAAACGTATAATTACCTACTGTCTTTTAAGGACTGAAATAACTAGCATTAGACAGGTTTGTGAAATCATACTGACTGATTAAAGACCATCAATATAGCCTTTATGATCTTTTTTTTAGATCAGCGAGTTCTTTTCAGAGATAACAAGGTAGTAATTCGTAGGTTGATCTTTATTGTTTTAAAATATTATACAGTGAAAAAGCAATACTTATTTAAAGGTGTCAATAAAATATTTTAATCAATAACATTTAACGAATCCAATATAGATTCATATCAATAATGACGGATCTCACGTTCACGCCAATATTTCATGTCCAAAGCATCTTCCGGGTCACTTTTTGTTATAATTAACCGACTTCACTATTTTATAAGGTCAATATTAATCATCTAAGCACGGCCAAGGTCTATGTTCTCCAAAATAGCGAGGAGGCGGGATCGAAACAATGGGAACTATAATGATGAACTCCTACGCGATTCTATCAGGCTTACGTTATTGGGCAAGATTAGAAATTCAATCAAGGATTTGTCATTAAATTGAGATAAGGAAAAATCCGCCAGTGAATAGGTACTTCTAATTCTCCCACGCTCACGTTAGATAGTTTAATTTAATTATAGATAGTTTGTTATCTCGCTAGCAGAAGATTCACAATGATCAAACCGTCCATAAATGGATCTTATGTGTGGGCGCTTAAACCACGTAAAAGTAATGGACCATAAACAAAATGATTGTCTATATGTCTGTTTAATATAATATGCATTGCATACTTGGATATATAATTAAAAATCACAGCGTGATATAGGTACAGGTATTCGTTCGTTTAACTGATAGAGTTTAGGCCCTTTCACTTAGCATATTGTTTTAGCACTGAACTCAAGTAACTAGTACCACGAACTCCATAAAGAACGATGGATAAGTTGAAATTCAATACCTTGGCACCTCGTCTCCATATCGGCGAAGAAGCCCGGGTAGGGTTGCTCGTCGCAGTAGAAGTTGGTGTATGGAACTGCGCCCAGCAGCGGGTAATCAGTTCCTGGTTTCCCTGAAATTTCATAAAATAACGATATAAATACTTATGTTTTTTTTTTTTGCAGCTCACTCTCGTAAAAGGAGATAAGGACATCACCATTTAACTAATAGCTAGAGTCGTGTATTCGTGTGTGTAGTGGCCATCAGGTCGCGTGTTCCCAAAGTTTTATGTATATTTAGCGTGATATTTTCGAATAAAACCATATATTTTTTGTATATTCAAAAGCGTGATGGGTTTAAATTGAATAGTGATTCATCACGAAGATCTTTAATTCCAATAAATCAAGATAAGCTATTTAAAATTAAGTGTTCAAAACTATTAAATATTGCACAATCGAGTGTAGCGCGTTGAAGTCTTTTGTATGAAACTATTGGATATTCGTCAAACTGAGTTATTTTTAAATCAAAAATGTTAATAGCATTCTGTATCGTTACCTGATGGTAACGATACAGTCATGACCGGCCAGTAGATGACCACCTTGATGTGTGGTCCGTGGTCCGTGGTCCGTGTTTGCCACTTGAATACCAATATGTCTAGCAGTTTTCAGTTCCCAGAGCTAGGAGCACCCTATGCTAAAGCTGCGAGAATTTATGTTTCTGTACGCTACTATCTTATTAACTTACTAAACGCTGACTAAATATAAGTATTTCCAACCGTGAATCGCCACGCCCAGTGAACTTAAGTTCGGCTTACGATAGTTACCTCACTTGAGCAAGCACTTACGTACTACAACGTAAGTTATATTGATATGTCTAGTGCCCATTGTGTTGTGCTGCAGTCAATGAAATATGATGTCGTGCGTAATTATTATATACCTAAACTTTACGAGAAACTTTATGAAATTACTATCGCATTCATAGTTATACCAAAAAAGAAGTATTTCGTATATTAGTAGAAAAGGCGTTTGCACGTACATAGTCCATATAAAAAACACGCTGCGGACAGGACTAGAATTAGCACCTAGACTCACCTAGTATGGAAGACGATTCAAAATGATCCCTGTGATTTTACTGAATAAAGATGATTTGAGTTTCGCTCTGGATGAAATGACAGCTGTACCACAAGTAAGCTATTTACAAGCATACCTACTAGCAAAAATATCGTCAAGACGGCATTCAAAAAGCCACCAACAAGCAATTCAAAAGTTCAACTACTGAACAAATACATAATGGACAATGCGGAATAAAAGTCTCATCTTTTATTCATAACAAAGATGACTTGAACGAGTCCTGCAATAATAATTAACCCTAGATCACGATTTCTTCTTGCACCATTATGCACTATTCTTCGTCAATAGAGTATCGCCATAGGAAAGTTTGCTTGGAGTCAAACAGTGACCACTTTCACTTGGAGACTAACCTTTACTTGCTTCCTAGCATGTAATAGGTACTATGTACTTAGGTACTGCTAGATTAAACACTAGCAAGTAAAATAATTTATCGGTGAATAAAAAACTTTGGTCGGCTATGCACGAGTAATAGGTACGTATTGGTAGCTCAGGGGCCTTACCACGAATTCATAATACATTACCGAATTAATGTGTATAACATTTTTATTTCGTACCATGACCTATGCAAATTGTATGGAAGAGTAGTGACGTTTCTATAATGGAATCGTTACGGAATCGTTCTGGAAGACTTCGTGGTAAGGCCCCTTGTTTTGTAAGCTTCCTTAGGTTACAGTAATCAGCAGGTGGGCCGCGGCCGTCTACTTGTTTGCCGGCTTGATATAAAAAAATACTTGTCTGCCTCTAGTTGTGACTACATAGAGTATATTCTTACGAAATTCATTGAATGATGCCAACAGCTATACAGGGTGTCCCAAAAAGTAGTGTCAAGCGAAAGTCCAGAGATAGAACACCCCTTGGGGTACCCGAATCACCCCCATGTATGTTCCGCGATTTTCTATAGTTTTCGAGTTATTAATTTTTTTCCGAATTTTTGAAAATTTACGACTTGAACAACTTAAAACATTCTTACAAAAAAAGTAGAAAACTTTCTTGAGATTTTTTTTTTGCTACTAAATTGTTATGAGTTGTTCTTTTATGCATAAAATAATCAGCTACGTGACTTTGATGAAAACTATGGAAATGTTGGTGTAAAGTCAAATAATTACATTCGGTGAATTATGACTAAAATTTTCAACTTCAAATTAAAAATCTTAAAAAGTGATTTTATGGTTCCTAAATAAGTCTAAAAAAATCTCCAGACTCTCAGCTTTCATAATCATTAAAAAAAAGTAGTACTTAATAGGCTACTTTTGCTAAAATCGGCCTTCAAAGACGGTGAGGTGGAAAATTCTTAAAATTAGCTACCTGATTAAAAAATAGATTTTGGCCATTTCATAATTCCTTAGCTTAATTCGTTTGATAACTAACCAAAAATGACTGCAGGAAAGTAAGATTTCATTAATATTTGAAGGTTTTATTTATTTAGTTTAGCTAAATTTATGAAATAAAACAACAAGTAAAATTTATTAATTTTTTACAAAAAGTTTTCAAAATGTCAACCTTCTTAGTCGATTCAAATCCTACATCGTCTTAAAAAGGTTTCCTTAAATCGTATGAAAGCTATTTTAAGTTCCTTAATTTTTTCTTCGGCCTGTCTCAATTTTGTTCTTAATTCGGCCATATTGCTGATTTATTTGGCATAAACTAATTCTTTGTAGTCGTTTTTGGTTAGTTATCAAACAAATTAAGCTCAGGAATGATAAAATGGCCAAAATCTATTTTTTAATCGGGTTGCTAATTTTAAGAATTTTACACCTCACCGTCTTTGAAGGCCGATTTTAGCAAAAGTAGCCTTTTAAGTACTACTTTTTTTTAATGATTATGAAAGCTGAGAGTTTGGATAATTCTTTAGACATATTTAGGAACCATGAAATCGCTTTTTAAGATTTTTAATTTGAAGTTGAAAATTTTAGTCATAATTCACCGAATGTAATTATTTGACTTTACACCAACATTTTCATAGTTTTTATCAAAGTCACGTAGCTGATTATTTTATGCATTAAAGAACAACTCATAACAATTCAGTAGCAAAAAAAAAATCTCAAGAAAGTTTTCTACTTTTTTTGTAAGAATGTTTTAAGTTGTTCAAGTGGTAAATTTTCAAAAATTCGGAAAAAAATTAATAACTCGAAAACTATAGAAAATCGCGGAACATACATGGGGGTGATTCGGGTACCCCAAGGGGTGTTCTATCTCTGGACTTTCGCTTGACACTACTTTTTGGGACACCCTGTATAAACCGTATTGCCGCAAGCGATGCAGTCACCTTTGACTCTCACTGATTCCAATTGCAATGATGGTGCGCTTCCAGACTAGAATAATGGTCGACCACTATTCATAGAGTTGGCTCTGGAGGTTACCTAACTTTACGACCTGTTAGTATGGATGGACTAATGAGGAAATTATTAGAGGTTCAATACTTGGACAGTCTATGGTATACATATAATACGACTCGTATAGTTTATTTTACACTAGCTTCTGCCCACGCCCGCGTGGTACCTTGAAAAACAAAAACATCGTTATCCCACGGGAACCGTACATTTTTTCGGGATAAAATGTAGCCTATGTGTTATTCCATACCATAATCTATATCTGTGCCAAATTTCATTCAGATCCGTTCAGCCGTTTTAGCGTGAAAGAGTAACAAACATCCAGACATCTTCACAAACGCGCGTTTTTTTCTTTCGCGTTTATAATATTAGTAGGAAGTAGGATCCTTCTTCTACAGACCTAGTCAAGGTGTAATGACATTATATTTTTTTTTATTTAATGTGACGGACATAAAGATAAATCTGCCCGTGGATGTCGTCTTGAGATTCAAAACCATAAAATATATCTTCATGATGCGCGTAGGGTCCAAATAATACATAAGACGTATTTGTTTGTTTACAAATTCTTAAATAGTTTATATTTCAGAACGTGCTGTGACATAATACGCACATTATGTTATGTACTATATAGCTAGCTACTTATCTACGTATTCATTTATTACTTTTGAGTAACTTTATTTGCATATTTGCAATGTTGAGCATTAAGATTTCAGAAATAGTAGTTAGAGTAATATGAGTCTACTAGCTGTTCCGCCCGCGACTTCGTTCACTTAAAGTAGGTATCTAAACTGAGTTTCCAACAAATCACACTAAATAAAAAAATCCCATAAATAACTTTGACACCCAATTTTACCCATTTTAGAGGGATATTTTGTGATATCCAGGAATACGTTTCCATTTATTTTGCATTTAAAGAATCCAAACAAAAACTAAAACCAATCGCACCACCCTTTAAAAAGTAAGAAGGTACCCATAGAAACATTGACCCCACATTTGACCCCTTTTTGAAGGTCATATTTTAAAATCCTAAAACACTTGTCGATTTATTTTGTATTTACAGTACCTACACAAAGTTTCAGACCAATCGCACCACCTGTTAAAATAATCCCATACAAATATTGACCCCCTTCATTTGACCCCCTTTTTTAGAGTTATATTGAAAAATCCTGAAACAGAAAACAAAGTTCCAGGTCAATCGCACCACCCGTTAAAAAAAATTTCATACAAACATTGACCCCCCTCATTTGACCCCCTTTTTTAGAGTTATATTGAAAAATCCTAAAACACGAAATTAAGTTTCAGACCAATCGCACCACCCGTTGAAAAGTTCCCATACAAAGATTGACCCCCCCATTTGACCCCTTTTTTAAGGTTTTATTGAAAAATCCTGAAACACGAAACAAAGTTTCAGATCAATCGCACCAGGTTAAAAAGATCCCATACAAACATTGACCCCTCATTTGACCCCTTTTTGAAAGTTATATTGAAATATCCTGAAATACGTGTCTATTCATTTTGTATTTACAGTACATAAACAAAGTTTTAGGCCAATCGCATTACCCGTTAAAAAGTTCCTATACAAAAATTGACCCCACATTTGACCCCTTTTTGATGGTTATATTGAAAAATCCTGAAACATGTGTCCATTCATTTTGCGTTTACAGTGCACAAACAAAGTTTTATGAAAATCGCTCCACGCGTTAAAAAGTTTCATACTAACGTTTTTACCCTTGTTCACCCTCTTAGAGGTGGAATTTCCAAAAATCCCGTCTTAGTTTTGTTATAAAAGGAAACCATTTTCCAAATTTCAGCTTTCTAGCTTTAGCGGTTTCGGCTGGGCGATGATGAATCAGTCAGTCAGTCAGTCAGTCAGTCAGGTTAAGCTCTTAGATAGATATATATATCTTAGATAGCTCTTAGATGATTGCATGATAAGTCAAACCAACAGCCACCTAGTAGGTACCTTCCAATGCCTCGGTTTTATGAAGCGGCGACCGTCTTTTGCGCCCCCGGAATATAACGGCATTTTTTTTTCTAAAGCTCCTGCTCACTCGCTCAGTTGCCGGGCACTCAGATACTTATGTGTATGAAAGCTATAAAGTAGGTACTATAACGAGACATATTTTGTGTTATGGCACTACACACACAGAAACGGGCCCTCTACGTTCGGTAGTACCAATCAATTATTAATAATATTTTATGAATCTTGATTTGAATGCGTATGTATAAAAACAAATTGGATTACTATAGAGTAGTAACAAATAGTTGTTACGACTTTATATACCTAGTGACTGTTGTCTTTTTGAGAATAGGTAGGTACATTTCTTTGAACCTATAATGTACCTTATATTACTGGTTTGAAGGGAGAACGTTATTCAATTGATTAACTATCCTGCAAGAGTAGAGAGAGACATCAATTTATTTTGAAATAGCGTATTTGCTTCCAAGTTGAGTACCTACCTACTCCGTGAGGTCTGAATCATCCATGATGACGTAACGTGGATCTATCATCTAGGAAACAATATTCTAAGGTCTTCTTCGTTATGTAAAAAGTGTTAAGTAATTCGACCGTAGGTATCTTCTGAGTTCAACAACAAAACAAACAAGGTCGACATTAGACCTTACGTAATAATTTAAAAATGAGGCGTAGCGACGACTCGACGAGAATAGGTTCCTACCTACTTAGTATTGAGAAGTTTTTTAACATTGACAATGAACAAAGGCATTTAAGAAATAAGTCACATTAGGAAAAGGTAATTTTAGGATTTGTTAGTACCTACTATATGAATATAAGTCCTAGCAGGCCGGAAACAGTTATTTTGCTTCGGATAAGAATAAGTACTTACCTACTTAGATTTTTTTATGTATTTTTTTTACATGAAAAATGCAAGGAAAGTGTTCTTGAACCAAGTTTCTGCATAAAACCATCCAGTAGGTATGTGGAAAAGGTTGACACTTTTTACCCATAAACTAAATAATACCAACCCAAAATATTGAGTGTTAAATTTAACACTCAATATTTTAATTTCTTAAAATAATATCATATAATCTTCTGCAAGTTTAGGTACATAGGAGTTAGGATACATTAAAACCAATACGGAATCAGAGAAGGTTGTCGTGTTTGTTGGACATCTTCAAAATCAAAACCGGTTTTGCGCGCCGCACAATTTGAGAAGACGCTATAAAACCAGCCAATTTAATTTAGGAATTACATCATTACTTAAAAAAACAAACTTGAAGCCACATATTGCACATAGTACGTACCTTTATGTATGTAGGTACTCGTATCTTCATATCTTAGTGTTTTGTTATGTACCTACCTATACACCTACTTACAGTTTTTATTAGGTACAAACAATTTTTTGGTGCTAAATTGTATAATGAGCAAGACTAATAAACACTTCTTTTTGGCCATCTTGCTAAGTTTGTGAAATGGCTAGTTTCCAAAAGGACTTCACCGTAATAACTTATTCAATACAGGTTTGATGCTACCGACAAACCTATATTGTGCAGTGCCTACATGACTAGGTACCTATGTGGCTATGTACATAACTGAACTCATACTATCGGGTTATGTATGAGTCATAGATAGGTAACTAGATTATACGCCGGTGATATTAAAAATGGCCTTAGAAAATCAAAAAACTGAGTTTTAACTTAGATCCTCCATGGCATAGGTCTTTGAGGCGGACTATAGTCCACACTGATTTAAAATAATAATGACACGATAAGAAGATACATAAGTCATATTGCCATGAAAATATTTAGGTTAGTTCAAGGCATACAATAGTCCACGGACCTGCTAGGTTGTCCTAGTGGGCGGGGAGGTGAACCCCGACGTGGCGCGTCCCCAGGTGGCGGATAGGGGAACGGCCTCCAGATATGGGGGCTACCGGTATACCGGCGCGGACCAAACTCCAGGGGGGGGGGGGCCCAACGCAAGGGGCGTTGTGGTGGTTGCTTCTCTGCGCGTCCTTCTGGTGTAGCAGAAGGCGCAGTAGACGAGGCGGGGACGTGCTCGGTGTGCATTTCCCAGTCGTTAGTTGGCAAAGGACACTCGCCTCGTTCCCGCGCCAGCTTTCGGCCGTTTGGTACCACATTAGCAGGGTCGGGGAGACCCTCGTGTGGGACCAAATGATCCTGGGGTCCTACCTCCCGGGATCTCAGGAGGGGCGGCGGCCCTTTTGCGAGGGGGGGCCGTCGTATGCATCCAGCAGGCAAGAAGGGATTTTATCCCTCCTTGCAAAACGTCCGCCCGCTCGGTATTCGCTGGGTCGGGGAGACCTTTGTGGGACCGAGTGGAGGAGGGTATGGGGACTTCTTCCACGAGTCTCTTCATTGAGGGTGCAGTGGTTGAAGCGGGGACGTGCTTGGTGTGTGTGTGCCCGAAAGGGAAGGTGGATTCCGCGAGTGTAATCCACTGCACGCACCCAAGCAGGCATTAGAGATGGGATCTCAGTGCCGGCGTCTCGCCGCAAGGTATTCGCAGAGTCGGGGAGACTCTTGTGGGACTGAGCGGCGCGCTGGGTTTCGTGGGTAGTCGGAGTGAGGGCTCCCGGCTACCCGTACAACGAACCCAGGGAGGGCGGCAGTTAACATGAGTGACGTGTTCTGCCGTACGCACCGGATGGGTGCTGGAGTGGCTTGCCACTCCGGGGAAGGGCTGCGGCCTGCAGCACTTTGCGAGAAGGGAACCGGTGCGTTCCGTATGGAGATCCCGGATCCCTTTGACATGCATCGAGGCTGGTCACCGGGGAGGTTTAGTGAGTGCTCCGTCGTTTTTTAGACGGACAACCTCACATATTCCGCTTGCACCCTCAATGCGAGCGGAAATCTGGTTGCAGATTCCTCCTCGTCAAAAAAAAAAAAAAAAAGGCATACAATAGTGTCAAATACTGGTAGTAGACAGGCAGTAGTACCTACTTGAATTAAAGGGTATCATTTCAAAGGTCAAAACATCTCGACTTGTAGATAAGCTCAGTTTGCCAGCAACAGTGTCATCTTAATCATTAAATAATACCATAGTTATACTAATTTCGCTATAATACATAGGTAGGTACGCATACATTTGGTTATAATGTCGCAAAATTACCTTAGTACCTGCGTTATGTCGCAACTGTACGAGGCTGCGCCACACACGCTGTACCTACCTAGGTACGCCTATTCAAATAACGACAGTTTTCAATGGGAAAGAGTTTGCAGGAGGTATTATCTTATACCTTTAAACGAGCAATTCTTGTATATATGTATATTATATATATATTCTGAATCTCGGAAACGGCTCCAACGATTTTCATGAAACTTAGTATGCTAGATCGATTTATCGCCGCCGAACCCCCCTAGGGTTCGGCGGCGATAAATCGATCTAGCTAGGTTTCATTTTTAGAAAACATCGTTTACCAATAAAAAAAAACTGAGCAAAGCTCGGTCACCCAGGTACTAATATATTATCTGGGCAGGAGTAATAGGGACTAAGGAAATGATAAAAAGGAAACCATTGAAATCATTTCTCACCACAATGATATCTTTGGTAGGTGTGGTTATTGTGATGATAATGTCGTAATGTGCCTAGTTATTATGTCCATTTCGGTTTACAGTTAGGTAGGTACTTCAACTTTTCCTTTTATTGTAACGGTCGGCAGAAGCCTAATGATTAGAGAATCACCTAAACGTTGGTTTGCGGTTGATAATACAAATATTAGTAGGTCTGTATGAATAAAAGTAGGTACCTTCATGACTACTCATCGTTTTCGCTTCTCCGGTCCCATACTCTTATTTTTATACCATCAATAGCAGTCAAACGAGTTTTAAAACACGATGTATTTTGTTCATGAATCCCAAAACTGTGTCTAATAGGTACATTTGGTATGCTTGATTTACAACTATCAACCGGTACCGGCGTCTGTTTGCAACCTCTACCATTTCATAATTTTAATCAATTAGGAAGACTTGAAAAAAAATGGTGATTTATTTTTAGATCGGCTAATAAACACTTACCAACAGTACTATCCAATTATTTTTCCTAAATGTTTTCTATCTATGCGACTGTTCTTTTAAAAAAAAACATGTAGGTAGGTAAGTAATTTTATATTTGAGTAACATTGAAAGTCACACCTTGAACATTAAAACGGGTAAAATAAACACGATAAACAAACTAAATGTCACAAAAACAGCGATTTTCACGGGGTACAAGCTAAGAATTTCCTGACTCTTTATATAACATAATTATACTATCTCAATTGTTGAATGATTGGAGGCTCATAATATGGCTTACAGGACTGCCTTCGTGGCGACCTCACGTCTCGAGTGCAGAATGTCAGGGCGATTTGCTGAAATGAACGTCGTCGATTGAACGTCTATGAACGTTAATTTCTTAACAATAATTTATTAGCACATATAACAATGCCAATTAAATAGTTTTCAATTTGTTGTAATTTATAACAGCTGAAGCAATTTCAATGCAACGTGGTATACCACTTAAAAAGGTAGATAAATTTTAACTTTTTACAAAAAACCGCAAAACAACCTTTTGAATTAAATGGGACGTCTATGTTTTTGCAAAAATAACAATAATCGAACGAAGTCGCGAGAAGTTCCACTGGCAGAGAGCACAGCTCTTTCAAGGCTTCCTTCCTATGGCGTGCATGACGTAGGCAGTACAACCTTCGCCCTAAAGGCTTTGTCTGGCACGGTACTGCTTAACAGTATTCTGTGTCATACATAACTCTTAATTCTGCTAACAATTGAACATTATAATCGAGGTCATAATCGCACTGCTTTGGGCAACGCTCCCGGTGTATGTCGGGCACTTGCGAAATGTATTAGCATAGTTCACGAAGTCGATGAAAGCGGCCCTAGGCTGTGTTCACGTGGCTACTGTTATATTAAACACTAGTATAAATATATCTACTAATGAAAACCTACTAAAAAAACGAATAAAGTATTCTAGCCTATCTGTTTCAAAATCCCCAACACTAATTTGTTTTTTATATGCCAAGAGTTGCGTAGTGCAAGCAGGTGTGATGGCAGTGATTTTATTTTGATTGATTGGATCGAATCAATTTTTTGCAATCATCTATCAAGATACTTACCTACTTTATTAATTATGCAGGTAAAGGCTTCGTTAGAGGGTCATCATCAATTTTATCTAAGTAACTAAGTAGCTCTACCAATTTTATTACCTGCATGCCTATTAGCACATGAATAATTTTACGATATCTATTTCATCAGGAAGATGAGTAGCTACCTACAGACATCGATATAATATTGATGATATTATCTATACCTACTCGTATGACATTGTATTAGATACTTATAAACAGTGATCTGTTATAGTTACTAAAGTGCTTATAAATTACAAATTACCTTCAGACGATATCTGAAAAATAAATAAGCCGAAGTTAACACGGATTTAGAATACCTACTAGATGTTTGCTAGTTATGAGTTTATTCATGTAACTGCAGCTTTAAGATTGTAATTACATTCATCTTACAAGATGGAGATACAGAAGAGACAACCAATTAAACATCATTCCACAACAGTCATGTAGTTGGTTCATTACGGTATGGCAAAAGTCTGTTCTAGGTTTTTATGACCCACTTGCTGCGCGGAAAGGGTATGGAATGCTTCATAGAAAATTGCATAAACATCCAATACAAACATCGCGATTTGCTCTACCAAACACGTACTACCTAGGTATAGCGGAATACTTACTTAATTGACATTTTATCCGGAGGAATAGGATGATGGACGCAGAGCGTGACGGGCAGATTGAAGTATTATTATGATGTATGGATGGATCATATGTAAGATTATGAAAGGAGTGAGCATCTAGCACTGAGATCAGCTGATAAAGGGAAACATAAGAAGAAATCATATTGTGTAGGTACCTACATTATATCGACACTTTCAACACTAGGTAAACTAAGTAAGTATTTGAGTAGTGTAACTGGTGTGATGTCAACAAACATGGAAAAAAATATTTAGGTAACTAAAGTAATTAAATCTTTGCTTAGCAAGGAGAGACACTTGAGTGTTGCTTACCTGGTATAGCCATGCCAAGTTCCAAGTACTCCTTGACAGAAGGGCTGAGGAACGCTGGCGGCGCTGGTGCAGAGTCCGGCTCAGGGTCTGGTGCGTCTAAGGCTTGTGCTGGTTCCCGCGAAACAGCACTGTCTGCCCGAATCCGTTTTACACGGGCACCATCTTCTGAACCTCCTGAAAATGGGATTCAAACATTATGCACAACCTGCTATGTTTATTATAAGTAAACAAAGCAGTGGCAACATTATCTTAAGCAGTGACGGATTTACACATTTGCCGCCAATAGGCTGTTCAATTTTGCCGCCCCTAATAACCTCTGCAGTTCAATACATACCCCAGTTCAGTTTACAATCATATTAATTACATATTATTTGTCAATGAAATTGCTATTTTATGATTTTAAATGCTTCATCTTATACCTTCAAACGAGCAAATCGGAATCTCGGAAACGGCTCTACCGATTTTCATGAAATTTAGTATGCAGAGGGTTTCGGGGGCGATAAATCGATCTAGCTAGGTTTCATTTTTAAAAAACGTCGTTTACCCCAAAAAAAACGAGCAAAGCTCGGTCATCCAGGTACTTATTTTTTATTTCTGTAAGGCGAGCTAAAGTTTTGAGCTAAATTTGCCGCCCTAGGCTTCCAGCCTACTCAGCCTGCTGGTAACTGATCTGTGGCCCACTGATTATGTCTAATTGTACCCGGGCTAAACTGCAGTTACGTTACGATGCAAGTAACCACCCCGGTACCGAACGGTATTTTGGTGTAACTAAGGTAGAATCGGAGAGTCAGTCTGCTCAAAACCAAGCGGTCAGACCGAGTCACGGATATACTGAAGAGTGTTCAAATGTTAGAACTGTTGCGTAGAAGCGTTATCATGAAAACAATGATCGTCTGAGGTTGACTAAGCTGCCGTAGGTTCATCGCGGTGTTTTCTGTCACCGTTTAAATCAACACACATTTTCTTGACCTCAAAAATTTGATGGTGTGAACTCACGACCATAGGTACCTTAGTACCTAACAGTTACCTACTCCATTAATTACACTTCTTAGGTATTTAAACTTAAGATGAAGAAGTGTAAGTAATGGGGTAACTTAGGTAGGTACCTAGACCTAGGTACCTATCTTCTTAATAGTCTGTTGCATATCTAAAAGCTATTTTTCAGCTGGTTTATTCCTACCGTATTATTTAGCTTACCAGTTACCGCCAACGATATCAATACGATGAATCCATACATATAAAACCCGTTCATTTCAACTTCGTAACCACTTAGATAAGTAACGTCTTCACATAAAATTCATTCACCAAACTGCATATTTTAACTGAATGACACAATTAAAATGTTTCAGCTGGCATTGAAAATTTGAAGGTGAATAAAGGATTGATGGAATTTCTTATGACTTGTGGTTAGGGAACAAACCGCACGGCTCCGCGAGTAGGTAGGTACCTACCTACTTAGTTTATTCGAGTTGCATAATCAAACGCGGCACAAAACTCGCGTGCGTTGTCGGGGACACTCAATCGCGTAATGTTCGTTCGCGCATTGCATACCTACCTATACCTACACCAGCACAAAAGACATCACTCGAAGCTCAGTAAGCTCTGATCACTGCGAGCATGACCTCCAAACTGAGAAGTGAACTAAGAGATCTCTATCACAATCCATCATCATCGATACCTACTACCAGTAAGTAGGTAAGTATGCGGACGTAGACCTAACTAAAAGTTACCTACATAGGACCTAGATACCTAACCGTTCACCTACCGTAAGTAGGTAGGTATCTGGTTCCAATCCTATTATCTTGGATGCTGCTTGAAGCAGAAATAGGAAGGTAGAGTAAGGAACTTTACTAAATACATAATGTAGGCTCTGATCAGTGAACGGACTCGTAACATTTATAGTATGATTTTATTACATAGGTACTACCCATACCATAGGTACCTAATTCATACCCTACTAGTACCTACAGTTAATAAAAAATGGGTGAGATTTTCGATTGTCGTACATAATTAGTAGATACCTATACCTACATAGGTAGATACATTACAGTGGGAAATCTAAACGTATTTTAACTATGTATGCTGAGGGCGCTATCACACTAGGACAGACACCATGGTAGCACCACCATCCCGGGTCGCGCCACCAACACAGCTGTTTAGGGAGGGTACCTCACCTGTTTGATTGCGCAACCAATTTGGTGCGGTGCGACCAAATCAGGTCGAAATCAAAACTGATTTCGCAATAGGTACATGGGATAAGGGCAGGAAGATGATGGTGTCCTACCTAGTAGTGAGATAAAGCCCTATAGGTAGGCAGGTAGGGTACCTACGTAGGTATTCTATTCCCGCAAAAAAAATTAAAATGCAATGCAAGAAGTGAACAATCTTCTTCTTCTTCTTCAATTATGGCATCTGTCTCTTAGAGAACAATTTTGCCAGTGTCAAGTGTATTTTTATTTAAGTATTAACAATCTTTGACAGCTTGTTTTACAATTAATGACGTAAAGCTCCTAGAGTAGGTACTTTTTGGATTTCCTGCGATGCATTTGACTGACAACTACGTCTCTCTAGTTTTTATATTTTTTCTCGTGTTATTTTGAGTTTTATTGCGTAATTTTGGTGGTTATTTTTCCAATAAAGCCCTGGTTCTTGACGCGAGTGTAAAATATGTGAATTAAAGTGAATAGTTTCCTTCAAAATCCATCGGAAGAAAACCCTGAGAATTTTGAACAAATCAGCCTTTTGTTTAAAATAGACTTGACAACTTGACTATGACTCTGTGACGTTGACAATACTTATATAAAAATACACTTAACACTGGCAAAATTGTTCTCTGAGAGACAGATGCCGTAATTGAAAAAGAAGAAGAAAAAGACTTTAAACTATAGAACTAACATTTATAATCTTATCCACTACTACTAGAATAAACTTAGATTTAATTGTAAAAATGTGATTTTCGATATTCTAATAATACCTACAAACTAGCACTAAACATTAATTTGTGATTAGCGTTATCACCCTCTAGTAGGTAGGAAGGAACGTTGCATGTACTGTACGTAGTGAATATATTCTCTTTGGTATTGGTATGGTACTGTACTGCATATTTTCACCACCACTGTGAAAAAATGATGTAAGGCCAAAAGGACTAGCATCCAGGCCTAAAAAAAAAACTGTACTGCACACTGCACAGACTGCTAGGATTAGTGTTCTGTCTGTGGCTAGGATACTCGGCTGATTGGTTGGTTGGTTTGGTTAGTAGCTCAGTATGTTTATAGTTTGTTGCAAAGAGAAAAGTTTGTTGTACAGTTTGTATTGTACCTGTTCAGACTAGCTAGACCAGTCTGTCTAGTCCAAAAACATTTTATCTATTGACGTACTAGTCGAAGTCCAGTGGTTATTCTGTGCAAGTAATTATATTCTCTCTGATTCTGTGGTCAAGTCCAACCAGTGTTGCCAGATATACTGTAATTACAGTAGATCTACTGTATTTTCAAACGATCCACATAAATGTAGGTACACTGTAAAGGTGCGTAAACTGGTACGCGTAGTCAGTTTACGCGTGTCCGGAACGCCATGTCCATACGAGTAGTACGCGTACACTCTTGGGGAACGCGTACCGCGCGAGCTAGCTCGCAGCGCGAGCCACCGTGTCGGTCGGCTTTTGGTCGCGCGTCAAAGAGGACGCACACGACCGTGTACGCTATATTTGGACAGCAAAATGAATAGACACTCGACTGAGGCTTGCAGTGCGCTTTGGATCGATTGAGTTCGCGGCGGTCCGTACAGGAGCTGTACGCGTATCCAATGTACGCGTGGACAGTGTTTCCCAACTACGCGTAACACAGGAACGCTCTATCCGTACGCAGCTTAATACTAAAAAAAATTACAGTGTATGGGAACACTGTAATTTTTCAACGGGCAAAAATAATTTTTTTTACTTTTATTGTAATTTTGTATCAAACACTGTAATTTTGAGCACCAAACACTGTACTGTAATATAATTTGTCTCATCTGGCAACATTGATACATCCAACATACAAAACAAAACGAAGTTTGTTTAGCCAGCCAAGCGAACCAAATTAAAATCGATACCGGCCGAAGTGGCATGCGTCTACAAAATTAACTAAACAATACAATCAGAAAATGAGGGTATTCTAGCTTACATTGTAAGTTTAAAATTTCTTTGCTAATCGAGACTACAATAGACAGTGCAGTTAAGTAAAAATATTAGATTGAATGTGATGAACAACGAGACGACGCCGACGCCTTGAAACCGAGATGGACGACAAAATACGAAAAAGTTGTCCAAATTGCTGTCAATTATATCACCTAAAACGTAAGTAAAACTTTTATTTTAATATCTGCTTTCATCAACTACTCAAATTTATACATTACCTACCTGTGCTATATGATCCATGCCATCCATGTGTGCTATCCATGGCCATAATGACAGTTGCAGAAGCCGGTACTTACCGGGAATAGCCATCCTCATGCAGTTATAATCTTTGGAAATGTAATTACAGATAATTCATCCTGTCTTAAAGGCAATTTACCGCTATTCCTGCAATGTGGCCACACCATATGCGAGAACTGCATCAGAAGCCTCACGAAGATCCAGAACCCCATTGAGTGCAAAATATGCCTCCGTAGTATGGAAATTAAGGCAGGAGATATCTTGACCATGGCTCGTGATAAAGGCAGTCTGTATCAATTTTTCCCGGTCAATTATATAATGCTCGGGGAGCTTACTCTACAGCTCATGGTAAGATAATGAAGAACACTGTTACCAATTGCATAGGCAACCAAGAAATTGGTTTACCACTCTAAGGCTGAATATCATTTGCACGTACAAAACATCAAAGGGCTATTTTCGCTTGACAGATTAATTACTGCTACATCAGAATCTGTCATTCCTGTTTATTTAAACTCGGAACTGATTTGTTTTTTTTTTTGAACATTAATGTAATACAGTAATCCTTAGCGAATAATTATGTTACTGGGAGATGTCATCAAAAGTGGTAAACCAATTTCTTGGTCGCCTATACTATAACAATAATTTGGTATTTCTATACATACATTGTTACTGTTTACTTACTTTCTATTGAAATAGATAAAGGTGAAGCATTTTCAATTAATGATCCACCTCTTATGCCCGCCTTCCACTAAAATAGGGTAATAAGCAGAAACTGAGCTAAAAATCTGATCGGACTGGAGTAAAAATAGTTGTACACTTCCACTAAGAAAGACTTTCAGATTTTGCCTTCCACTGCGAGAGGGCTTTGCGGAGTTAACTAACTCTTTATACTCTTTTGATCTGCTCCATCCGCTCATTTTCAGTGGAAGCACTTCTATAAAAAAGCCGTTGTCGGAGTTCGTATGAAGCCCGCTCTGCTCGCAGTGGAAGGCAGGCATTAAGGGATAATTATGATGAATAGATAATCAAACTTGGATATAGATATTATGAACTTTGGTAGGCATGCATATAGATAAATAATTATACCAATTGAAACATAGGATACTTTTTATTTTACAAAACAACCAATTTAATCAAATTGTATGTCAATGTGTTTGTATAAAAATTTCAATAGGCAGTGGTTATTTGAATGTATATATTTTTTTTTACAGAACAACACTAGGTTTGATAAATCAAACGAGGAATGCTTTATTGATATTCAAGATTTAATATTGCAACAAGATGAGGCAAAAGGTAGATATTATCTTAATTTTGTTTATTCCTTTTAAAACACTGAATAATTATTTGATATTTTTACTCTAAAACACATATTCATTTGGAATTAAACTATAAGTAAATATATGTAACTAAATGTGGTATGTAAAATCATTTATTTTCTAACATGTTATTACAGGATCTAACACATTCTGTAAAATGTACATACTTTTAAAACCTACCTTATTTGCAGACAAATGTGTAGAATGTCATAAAGTAACATGCAAAATGTGCAAACAATGTGACACTGCACTATGTGAGATCTGCTTCAATAAAACACACAAGAACTTCGTGATATTCAAAAACCATGCACTTCAGAAGATAGGTTTGTATTAACTTATTTAACCCTTTAAAGATTATTTTTGTGACAAAGAATAGCCTATTTCCATCTCCAGGATATAATCTATCTCCTTGCCAAATTTTTTTATGATAAGTTCAGCCCTTTAGTCATGAAAAGGTAACAGACAGACAGAGTTACTTTCGCATATATTAGTATGGATGGATGTATTATAATTGGAAGCCCTCTGGGTTTTGGGCATCATGAATGCCATTATCAGAGTCCATACTCTTGATACTTCTATAATTTTTTTAGCAGCTGCAACTCCAGAGACCAGCAACTACTGCAAAATACATGATCATAAGTCCCTTGATTACTACTGCACTGATTGTTCTAAAGCTGTTTGCATGGATTGCTTACTGGTCGGCAGTGATAAATCATGCAAGGAGCACAATTTGAAATCCTCCTCTGATATTGTAAGTAATTTATCATTATATTATTTTACTAGCTGACCCGGCAGACTTCGTACTTATTTAGAAAACGTTTGTATGGGAAATAGAAAAGGGCTATTTTTAGGGTTTTCCCGGCAGTTATTCGAATTTTTCTTACATTTTAAACCTTCCTTAGACCTCCACAAACATTTCAAGACCAAGATAAGATAAATCCGTTTAGCCGTTCGCGAGTTTTAGCGAGACTAACGAACAGCAATTCATTTTTATATATAAGAAGATATGCATGCATGGAAGATATCTATAGAGGTTTTTCTTTTCAATTATTTATTTAAAAGCCAGTGTCAAATATTTATGTCAATTGTTAGTACAATTACAGAGAATTGTAAAGACTATTTACAGCCTTTTTGATAATTTTAAATACTTTACAGAATGATCATCACATGGAACAAATCATCGAAATTCAACCCAAAGTTGACGAAATGTTCAGAAGGCTCTCAAAAACAGCTGTGGTAAGTTCGTTTCATTCACAATAACAATTTAGAAAGTTTTTAATATATATAGTTTGCGTGACTTTATTAATCTCTTTGGTCTGATTTTGGTCTCTGTTACCAGGACATAGGTCAGTTGTTGTTCAACATTGAACACGAAACAGGCCCCAAGTCAGAAGCGACAAAGATAATAGCTGACATCGAACAACATTTTTCAAAGCTTTGCTCAATCGTTCAGAAACACAAACAAGAAACAATCGAAATTGTGAGCAAAGTGAAAAGTGCAGAAAGGGAGTCTCTGCTTAAAGCCAAAAATGAAGTATTTGAAGCTATGAAAAAGGCCAACCAAATCACGAAAATTATTAATTCAACTGTTGATACAACTTCATTTAAACAGGTGGGTCATAAAAATACATTTTATTAATTATGTCTCGATTTTGCCAGTGTCAAATGTATTTTATAAATTACTATCTTCTGTCCGGCTTTAAAAGAAAACGGCCATCTTTGATCATCATCTTCCTGCCCTTTTCTCACGTTATGTGGGGTCGGCACAACATGGGATCTTCTTCCATTTCCCTCTTTGATCAATTGACTTAAAAACTACCCATGCAATTTCAAAAATTCTTTCACCAATGTTTTGAAGGAACTTTCAGCATGAACATACAGGGTGTCCCAAAAAGTAGTGTCAAGCGAAAGTCCAGAGATAGAACACCCCTTGGGGTACCCGAATCACCCCCATGTATGTTCCGCGATTTTCTATAGTTTTCGAGTTATTAATTTTTTTCCGAATTTTTGAAAATTTACGACTTGAACAACTTAAAACATTCTTACAAAAAAAGTAGAAAACTTTCTTGAGATTTTTTTTTGCTACTGAATTGTTATGAGTTGTTCTTTTATGCATAAAATAATCAGCTACGTGACTTTGATGAAAACTATGAAAATGTTGGTGTAAAGTCAAATAATTACATTCGGTGAATTATGACTAAAATTTTCAACTTCAAATTAAAAATCTTAAAAAGTGATTTCATGGTTCCTAAATAAGTCTAAAGAATTCTCCAGACTGTCAGCTTTCATAATCATTAAAAAAAAGTAGTACTTAATGGGCTTTTTTGGCTAAAATCGGCCTTCAAAGACGGTGAGGTGGAAAATTCTTAAAATGAGCTACCTGATTAAAAAATAGATTTTGGCCATTTTATCATTCCTAAGCTTAATTAGTTTGTTAGCAAAAAAAAAATCTCAAGAAAGTTTTCTACTTTTTTTGTAAGAATGTTTTAAGTTGTTCAAGTCGTAAATTTTCAAAAATTCGGAAAAAAAATTAATAACTCGAAAACTATAGAAAATCGCGGAACATACATGGGGGTGATTCGGGTACCCCAAAAGGTGTTCTATCTCTGGACTTTCGCTTGACACTACTTTTTGGGACACCCTGTATAATTTACAAGGTACCACGCAGGCAAAGCCGCGGGCTGAAGCTATTTTGTTATAAATTATTATTCATTATATTTTTTTTCTCAGATGAACCTGTCGGTACTTCTAGAAGATGCAAAGAAGATAACAGAAACTGCTTGGTATTTGTTAAAAGAGGAAGATAAAAACAATACACTAAAGTAAGTTTAAAGTTTGGTTATAGGTACCATGATTTTTGAGTGTCATAGAAAACACTATTTATATTGTACAAACATTTCTAATTCGACTTAATGATTCACAGAATGAAAGTAAATGAGGATCTAAATGAGCTGATCAGTGATTACATCAATTTGGAGGGAAATGCCTCTTCAGTTTACAAATTGCGCAAGCCAGAAGAACTAGGTGATGATGTGGAAATACCACCGCCGCCTCGTACCCCCGTCTTACCACCACAGATAGTTCAAGGTACTTTGAACTTAAAGTCATTTAGTTTCTGGTACATATTGCAACACTAACAGTGCTGATGACTCGCAAAGTAAAACAAAAAACATTGTTTGCAATTTCCAGATGTGAGACAGTTGAAGAAACCTAAAGAAACTCCACCAAAACCAAAAGAAGAACACAATAAGCCGATGACATTCTTCAAGCAAGCGCCTCACTACCGCAGCAAGAGCGCTTCTGTCAATTCACTGAACTCTTGCAGTAGCGACTCTTCTAAAATGAGCTACAAACAAAGTCAGTATGAGTATAAAGTCCATAAAGTTTTGTATTTTACTAGGGTAGCATATTGCATCCAAAATAAGTGACTACATGATACTATGATAAAAATCTACAAGAGATTCTAAAGTAATCTTAGGGGCTTTTTTAAATTATTTGTACAGGCTTAATTATTTTAATTGATCTATCTGCTTTACAACAGGTGAATATAAAGGCGTTCAAGTAAAACAATACGAGGAGAGCCTAGAACCAAAACCGTTGTATGAAGGTATGATAAATATTATACATATTTCCAAGATGATTTCGGCATGTAGAAAGGATGGGTGAAAGGAGATTGACGAAACACGTACATAAGGCGAGTGTTAATGTGACAGTGGAAAGGGGGAGTCTTCGGTGTATACATCGATTAAATTGGGGACGAGTCGAAAGTACCCTAAACTGACGCGCATGTATGAAAAATGTAATAAGAGTGAATGAAACAAAAGAGGTATGTCAGGATCGTAGCAGGTGAAGATCGTGGTCTCTGCCTATCCCGTCGGGAAACAGGCGTGTTTTATGTATGTACTAGCAGTCCGCCCGGCTTCGCACGGGTATTTATATATACATACATGGTCACGACTGTAATCCCCAGGCTCGGTAGATATCTCAGATCTCTAGTTTCTTAGATCTTTGAGGATATTTAAAGAGGGTACTCACACTCAGAGGCACGTCCAAACATGATATTTGACTCGATATCGCCGCTTATAAGAATACTAACATATGACACAAACCTTCGAATTTTTGGTTCTAGGGTATGCCGGTTTCCTCACGATGTTTTCCTTCACCGTTTAAGAACACAGGCATTACGCACATAATTTTCTCAAATGGAAAAATTCATTGGTGCACGACCAGGTTTGAACCCACGACCTTCGGACCGTGAGGCAAGGGTGCTACCACTACACCACCAGAGCTCTCAAATTAAAAAAAAAACAAAATTCAAAATTATAATACACACTTGTCATAACCATGATACTCTTCTTTAAAGAAATAATTTATATAGAAAGTTTTAGTTTTATTATTTTAGTGAACTGTTTTTTAGAAGAGCGCTGGTGGTGCAGTGGGAGCACCCCGGCCTCACGATCCGAAATCGTGGGCTCAAACCTGGTCGTGCACCAATGAGTTTTTCCATTCGAAAAATGTATGTGCGCAATGCCAGTGCTCTTAAACGGTGAAGGAAAACATCATCGTGAGGAAACCGGCATACCCTAGAATCAAAAATTCGAAGGTGTGTATTCTTATAAGCGGCGATGGGCTTGCAACCTGTCACGTACGGAATACTAACTACTGTGCAACATGTGGGCATGTACCAAATGTCATGTTTGGACGTGCCTCTGATTGCCCTCTTTAGATATCCTCAAAGATCTAAGTAACTAAAGATCTGAGGAAGATATCTACAGAGCCCGGGGATTACAGTCGTGATCATATTTTTTTTTTTTTGCTATTTTTTCACTTTGACTCCCCTCTCGTACGGCGTACACCCAGTGACCCCTACATTGCATAAAGCTAGCCGAGAGCAGGGTGAGGCTCTCACGCAACTTTATTCTAATACTTACATTTTTAATTTCGTGGTATCTTTCGCATGGAATGTCCGAATTGAGTAATTCAAAAAGCTGTATAAAGGTATTGAAGCAGTCTAGAACATGATGTGATTTATTTTGATAAGGATTAATACTAAGATACAAATAAAGAGAGTTATTCTAAGAGTAGCCTTCAATTAAAATGTTAAAATAAAAGAACTCTTATTGTGGCATAACTATAATAGTTGGACATAATGCTATCGCGACACTTTTTGTAAATAATGATGTGTTCTACAAAGTCGTAGTACATCATTTATTCTATCGTCAATAGTTTCCGCAGCGCACGCGATGTAAAGAATATTTTAGATATTTTTTTTACACCTTGGGTTATATTATCGAAGTTTTGGTAAGGATCCCTAATTTTTTTGAAAATATAATATAGCCTATGTCACCCGCTGATAATGTAGCTTCCCAACAGTGAAAGAATTTTTCAAATCGGTTCAGTAGTTTCGGAGCCTATTCATTTCAAACAAACAATTAAAGTTTTCCTCTTTATAATATGAGTGTAGATGTGTGTAAGTACAATTAAAAAAATCCTGTCTAGGACTAAAGTGTCTTGCAAATAGCTGCACAAACAGCTCTCAAACATCCGTGCTTTATTATCCATTCGCTTAAATTGTAGGACGGAACTAAACAAGCTTGCTGAGCTATACGGAAGTACACTACGGTTTTAGCAATCAGTTACTAAATATTATAAGCTTTTGCTATCCCACCGAATTGCATAGGTCCACGTGATTAATTTATTCTCGCTCTAGAGTAGGCCAGACAGCAATGAGAACAGAATAAATCTGATATGATGGTGACTTGAACATGACTTTTATTGCAGGCTCTCAGGAACTAATTTACATGTCGCACATTGTTGACCCTCACAACTTCTATGTGCAACGAGCCAGTGATCAAAAGTTGGTCAAAGATTTACTGAGAGAGTATCGGAACGCTGTCTCCGCAGCCAAGCCAGTACTGGCCCATGTAACTGAAGGTAAGTTTCATTTTCTAAATAAATAAAATCGCAAAATATAAATTATTGTCCCGTTGCTTTGGACAAATATCACAAAGTGTGCTTTTTTTTGTAGGAATCCATATATCAAGTCTCATTTAAATGTAAAAGATTTTATTTGATAAGTAATACCTAATAATACTATATTACAAAACTAGCTAATTTTTCACTTCAAAAGATAGATACAGCGCATAACACTTACAGTTGAGATCTATGTATAGGCGACCAAGAAATTGGTTTACTACTTTTGATGACATCTCCCAGTAACATAATTATTCACTAAGGATTACTGTATTAGGCATGACAGATTCTGACGTAGCAGTTATGAATCTGTCAAGCGAAAATAGCCCTTGATGTTTTGTACGTGCAAATGATATTCAGCCTGAGTGGTAAACCAATTTCTTGGTCGCCTATACATAATGTGACTGTATTCATTATTCAGAACTAAGATAAACAAACATCTCAAATAACGTTAAATCATCATTCTTAGACTATTGTTATTGTAATAATCTATGTCATGTACCATAATCAGTACAAATCACATTTCATAACAACAAAAGACTTTATTCAGTACAGAATAAAGATGAAAGTTATAAAATCGCATTGATATTGTATTTCGGCTTCGCAGGCAAAATTTATCTGGCGTTCAACAAAGTAGATAATCTGTGGCAGAGATGCCGAGTCATTGGTGTCGACAGGAAAGATCAAAACCATTTGAAGTTCATTGTATACTGTTTTGATTTTGGCAGCATTGAGACCGTATCTATCAACAAGTGAGTCCATTGTATTTCATTGACGAGTACCTATGTGCAGACTAACTAAAATAAATAACTATTACCTTACCACAAGCTCTTACAAATCATTATGTTTTAGACCGTCAAATTTGAAGCTTGAAGAAACACTACTACAAAATTTTTTTTATAAGTCACTAGCTCCCGCCCTTAGATAAGAATCTTATCTAAGCATCCGCCATGGCTTCTTGAAAAACAAAAACAAATCTATCCCACGGGAACCGTATATTTTTCCTTAAAAATAGCCTACTGGACCGATTTCAAAAATTCTTTTACCATTAGAATGCTACATTATCCCTGAGTAACATAGGCTATATTTTATATAAAAAAATAGAGATACTTTTGCTACCCGTGTGAAGCTGGGGCGTGTTGCTAGTCACAAAATATAATGCTTGTCCTTTCAGCTTGCGTCTGCTGCCGCCTGCAAGATGGAACACGCCTCCACCACTGGCTATCAACTGCTCCCTGGCGAATTGTCAACCCATCAACGGCGAGTGGATGAGCGATGATGCAATCCTCATACAGCAGATTATTGACAAGTAATGATACAACTTAGTACTGACGACCTACTACTAACTACTGACGACCTCTGTGGCGCAGCGGGCAAGAGTCCGCCTGCGACGCAAGAGGTTGCGGGTTCGATTCCCGCCTCGGAACAAATTTGTGTAGGTACGATCTGCAGAAATTTGTTCCGTTGGTCTGGGTATGTATGTATAATAAAAAATATCTATCTATGTACCTATATCATGTATTAAATATATCAGTTACCTAGTACCCATAACACAAGCTTTGAGTAGCTTACTTTGGGGCTAGATGATGCTGTGTGGATTGTCCAGCATTATTTATTTATTATTATTTATTATTATTAACTTAGTGATGCTACAACACGCAGAAATCTAACTTGGCACCTGCGTTGCCAGATACACTGTAATTACAGCAGATCTACTGTATTTTCACACGATCCACTGTACACTGTATTACATTATAATTTTGAGCACTTTTGAGCACCAAACATTGCACCTGCGTGAATGTAAGTCCCTTACAGCGAGGTGCCATGTTGACTTTTGCGTTTATTTTCGTAGACTATATGTACATATACTAGTATACCCTCAGACCAAAGACAACAACAAAGACTATCTTATACCTTTAAACGAGCAATTCTTGTATATATATATATAATTGGAATCTCGGAAACGGCTCGAGCGATTTTCATGAAATTTAGTATGCAGAGGGTTTCGGGGGCGATAAATCGATCTAGCTAGGTTTCATTTTTAGAAAACGTCGTTTACCAATAAAAAAACCGAGCAAAGCTCGGTCACCCAGGTACTTATCTATATCTGTGCCAAATTTCATACAGATCTGTTCAGACGTTACAGCGTAAAAGAGTAACAAACATATCGTATGTTTGTTACTCTTTTACGCTGTAACACACATCCACACATCAATACATTCGTACAAACTTTCGCGTTTATAATATTAGTAGGATATACACATACATACATACATAAAATCACGCCTGTTTCCCAACGGGGTAGGCAGAGACCACGGATCTCCACTTGCTACGATCCTGACATACTTCTTTTGCTTCATTCACTCTCATTACATTCTTCATACATGCGCGTAGGTTAAGGGTTCTCTGGACCTGGCCTTTCTCTAGTACGTCCCCAATTTGATCGAGGTACGTACGCCGTGGTCTTCCCCTTCCAACTGTTCCATTCACACTCTCCTTATACAACTGTTTCGTCATTCTCCTTTCATCCATCCTTTCTACATGCCCAAACCATCTTAGCATACCCTTCTCAATTTTCATCACTACGTCTTCTTTCACTCCACAACGTTCTCTAATCACACTGTTCTTTACTCTATCATTCAAAGTTAAACCACACATACTTCTCAAAGCTCTCATTTCCACTGCATTTATTCTACTCTGATGCTTCTTCTACCATACCCAACTTTCGCTACCATACATCAATGATAATATAATGATTAGAGTATATATGTAGTAGGATATAATTAACTGATAATTAGTAGGTATAGAAATAAAACGACTAAAAGTACTTCTCATTTGTACTTTTAAACTTACGCGATCTGAACACATTATTATTTAGTATTAGACGGGTATTTATCGCGTTTAAATTACCTTATATTTTCCCGACGTTTCGACAGGTTTGCACGCTGTCGTGGTCACGGGTAGACTGGAGTACTGGAGCTACCGCCTCCGCGAAGCGGGGGTCGCATTATTTGCAACTACCCTCACTTCGTTCTCGACAATAGGGATGTCCATCTGTACAC
Source organism: Cosmorhoe ocellata (assembly GCA_963675405.1). Lineage (NCBI taxonomy): Eukaryota > Metazoa > Arthropoda > Insecta > Lepidoptera > Geometridae > Cosmorhoe > Cosmorhoe ocellata. The sequence goes on along the minus strand of OY776253.1, from coordinate 6,365,973 downwards.
TCGGACGACACACAACACTAACAGTATCCGCGACGCGCTGAATAACCGGTCTACGACGAGTACACTTAGCTAGCACTGGATTCCATGAGGCAGAGAGTCTGAAACCGTCTTCACGATTGAAATTAGGATATTTCTTAAGCTAGGTTCATATTACTGTGTCGGGGTGTGTCGTGGCGCGACAGAATGCAATCAGTCTCATAGATTTATTATGACTAGATTCACATCAATGTGTTGCATTGTGTTGTGGCGGCGTCTGTCGTGGCGTCAACCGTTCGCGCCCGGTCGCGCCATAGAGGTGGTGGGGGATCTGTCGAGCCACAACACACCACACTGATGTGAATCTAGCAGTACGGCGCGTTACCGCGATGAATGTAGTTGTTTCCCGTCATTTTATTTTTATTTTATTATTTTATTTATTATCATTTTTTTTTATAGGATGAACCCAATATCTCCGTTTCTTTTTCTTTTTTTTAAGAAGAGTTGCCATCATAAGGAATTGTATATCTTCGTCAAAATCACTGTCAGTATCAGATGATTCCAAGAAAAACATTTTACACGTATACACCGCACAACTCACAAATTATTAATGATGTAAAATTGTGCCATATTGCAACACACCACGACACACCAGTATGAACACTCCGCGTCACGACACATAGCGCCCCAACACATCACGACACAACAATATTAACCCAGCTTTAATCTCAATCGCTTCCCGAACCATTCTCTTGTAGTAATGCCTTTCATTACACATGACCTGTGGTTTGTGTAATTCAATCCAGTGATTGGGTCCTGAGTCTACAACATGATCAGCTATTGCTGATCTGTATGTTTGTCGATTTTTGACCGCTGCTATGTGTTCCTTTACGCGTTCTGCGACCGTGCGTTTAGTCTGGCCTATGTAGGAACGCCCGCAGATGCAATCGATCTTATAGACTCCTGGAACTTGCAAGGGTACTACGTCTTTTAGTGAGCGGAATGTAGATCGACTTAATCGAAAACTTCCTAAGAATGTTTCCAATTTTGTCCGTCACTCCTTTCACATAAGGTAGAAACGCCGGCTGTCTAGTCGCTTCAACCTGTTTTTCTTTGCGCCTCCGATTGGGTTGCCATCTGATATTAGTCTGGTAGCCATTCCGTTTCAGAACCTCCTTAACATGTTCCAACTCACTGTGTAGGTGTTCAGGGTCACAGAGGTCATGAGCTCTGTTTACCAATGAAGATGCTACTGACTCCAGATGTGACTCCTCGTAGACCGGTTATTCAGCGCGTCGCAGATACTGTTAGTGTTGTGTGTCGTCCGAGTGTACAGATGGACATCCCTATTGTCGAGAACGAAGTGAGGGTAGTTGCAAATAATGCGACCCCCGCTTCGCGGAGGCGGTAGCTCCAGTACTCCAGTCTACCTGTGATCACGACAGCGTGCAAACCTGTCGAAACGTCGGGAAAATATAAGGTAATTTAAACGCGATAAATACCCGTCTAATACTAATAATAACTTCTCATTTGTATCTATTCTAGTAAACAAGCCGTGCTACACGTCCGCCGTATCATCGAGACGGAATACGGCGTCAAGTTAGATTGTGACGTTACTACTTTCGAAGAAAAAGTTAGTCTAACGCATGCTCTCGTGTTCCACGAACGTGCTAAAATGCCTAATCCGAAACTAAGGGTAAGAAAGACTACATCCTGTGCTTAGTAGATATACTAGCAAGCAAAATACATGTTTCTTCTTCTTTTGTAAACTAGCTGTTGCCCGCGATTTCGTCCGCGTGAATATCAGTTATCGCAAAACCCATGAACATTTAGTTTTTTCGTAAATTTTTCAATGTTTTTAATAGTTATTCTGCTACATATTCGGAACGGAGAAAAATACAACAAATCAAAAACCATTAAAATCGGTCCAGCCGTTCTAGAGTTATAATAAGTGTTCCAACAAACCCGACTTTATTTTATATATTAAGAGTAGCTGATGCCCGCAGCTTCGCCCGCGTGAATGTCGATTATCGCGACTTTTCATACAAACTTTCATCCCCTATTTTATCCCCTTGGAGGTAGAATTAATCAAAATCCTTTCTTAGCGGATGCCTACGTCATAACATCTACCTGCATGCCAAATTTCAGCCTAATCCGTCCAGTGGTTTGGGCTGTGCGTTGATAGATCACTATGTCAGTCAGTCAGTCAGTCACCTTTGAGTTATATATATTTAGATTATCTTATTCTATTAAAAATATATTTTTTTTACCATATTGCTTGCATTGCCAGAAAATAAACCGTAAATACCTCTGAGATTTATGTCTGTATTGTTTTAATTTATATATTAATTTTTTACAGTATACTTTTATAAACAGCATCGGTGAAAAACCTAAAATATTCACGAGCAACGTTGATTTCAATCCTAAATCAATTGTCGATGTTAACTTCACGCATATTGTGAACCCTGACAAGTTTTTTGTCCGAAAAGTAAGTATATTTATTTATTTCAGACTAGATGACCCGGCAGACTTCGTACTTATTTAGAAAACGTTTATATGGGAAATAGAAAAGGGCTATTTTTAGGGTTTTCCCGGCAGTTACTCGAATTTTTCTTGCCTTTTAAACCTTCCCTAGACCTCCACGAACATTTCAAGACCAAGATAAGATAAATCCGTTTAGCCGTTCTCGAGTTTTAGCGAGACTAACGAACAGCAATTCATTTTTATATATATAGATAAGATCCATAGAATACAATAAAAATTTAAAAACAACATGGACTTAAAGTAATATTAGTATTCCAGTATTCATACTAAATTATTTTAGCAAAATTAAAAGAGTTGAATCGGTTTAATGAATAGAGTTTAATTGGTTTCAGTTACAACATCAACGTGATTTCTTTAGACTTGCCGAAGAACTGAATCAAGAATACAGTTTGAGCCTCGATACTGGAAAAATATATCTACCTGAAATTGGTAAGACTTTTTATCAAAAGTTTCGTAGACACAAACTATTGAAGTTTCATTTTTCTAAATCAATTTCTGATTTCTCGTGGCTTGAGTTTAATACTTAGAATGGTAAAGTAGGTCTAATTTTAAGAACCTACTTATAAGCTAATACTAGCTTCCGCCCACGACTTCGCCCGCGTGGTACCTTGATAAACAATGACAAATCTATCCCAGACTATGTACTATGTACTATTCCAGACTATAATCTACATCTGTGCCAAATTTCACCCAGATCCGTTCAGCCGTTTCAGCGTGAAAGAGTAACAAACATACATACATCCATACATTTTTACAAACTTTCGCGTTTATAATATTAGTAGGATGTGATTGTAAATGATATTGTGAAACTTATCTATTCACTAAGCTCGAACCCAGTGCAGTGGATAACATTCAGATAAAACCATACAGATTCAAAAGAATTTTTGACGTCATAATAATATAGAACGTAGGCGCTGTCACTTATATTCGATTGTGGCAGGAATGGCGTGCGTAGTAAACACCGAGAAGTACCGTAACGGCGAGAGCGACGCGCTTCTGGGCGAGGAGTGCACTTGGGCGCGCTGCGTCATCACCGAGATCGGCGTGCGCGGCCGCGTGCGCGCGCAGCTCGTGGACTGGGGCTCGCATCTCTTCGTGCACTGGACCTCGCTGCGAGCCATCCAGCCGCGCTTCACGACCCTGCGCGCACTGGTCAGTGGACTCGCACTGCACGCGCCTGTGTAGCCGGCGTAGCCTGTTTTTACGAACACTTCGAGAAGCGTTTAGTTTAGAGCCCGCGCCCACAGGCAGCGGTCAGGAGTTCCGAGTTCCTAGTTCCGCGTTCGGCGTTCATTAGAATATACTGAGTCTATAACAACAACGCACACAGCGGGCAGTCTGACCGCGGCGGTCAAAGCGGAACGTTGCATGTGCAAAGACCCAAACGAAATTAGAACGCGAGAATTTGCACGCCGCTTGTGTGCGTTGGAACTCTTGGGCGGTCAACGGTCACTAGAACGCAGAACTCTGACCGCTCTCTCTGTGCGCGGGCTCTTAAGAGCACTGGTGGTGTAATGATTTGGGTTCAAGTCTAGTCGTGCTCCAATGATTTTTTCCATTCGAAAAATTATGTGCGCAATGCCAGTGCTCTAACGGTAAAGGAAAACAAAGTGAGGAAACCTAGAGGTCTGAGGAGATATCTACCTAGCCTGTGGATTAGTCGTGATCGTGTTTTTTTTTCGAGAAGCCTTGAAGCCGATTCCTAATAATTTATGTGGTGATTGAGATCTATTATTCTCCTATTGTGGCTAAAACAAACTGGTGTTATTTTAAATTATTTACAGGCTACCGAATGCCATTTGGCTGGTATTACGCCTCTCCATAAAAAGTGGAGTTCAACATCGGTATCCTTACTTAAGAAGTATCAGAACCACACCCTCGAAATGCAAGTAGAAGACAATCGCAATCGCGGTTCCATTGGAGTTACACTGTTTGATAAAACAAATGAAGAAAATGTTGTGTGTATCAACAACGAAATGGTAAATTACAAATTCGCCATCACTTTCGGGTAAGAAATTTATTTAAATGGTATTTGATTAAATTTTATGAGAAGTATATTTTTATTTAATATAATATTGCTTACAGAATGTTCAATTTCAACAGAACCCAGGACCTCAAAGACCAAACTTTTGCATACAAGTCACCACTTGACAAACAAGTACAAGTCAAGAAAAAAGATAAAATAACAATACTTTCCAAAAATACACCAAAAATCAAAGAAGAAGACTTAGTGGCGAAGGATAAAGGCCCATTGAGACTAGAAGCTAAAGTCGTGCAGTACGTATCTCCATCGATGATTTACGTGTCGTTGGTGCACCAACAAAAGATGTTCAACGAATTGTTTGAAAAGATGCAGAAATATTATTCCAGTGGAGATATTCAGGGTAAAGCAGAATGGCGTGTTGGTGACAAATGTTGCACATTATGTATCCAATCGCAGACGTGGCGCCGCGCGGTGATTCTCGAACTACAAGACGACAACGCCAAGGTTTTCTACTCTGATTTCGCCATCGTGGAAAATGTGCCGGTGTCTAATCTGAAAGAACTCTCGACAGAATTCGCCTCGATCGGTGTCGCGACTATTAAGTGCCACATGTGTGGCGTCATGCCAGCCATAGGAGATGAATGGCCTTCGATCACCAAGGAGTTCCTGAAAGAATTATTAGACGCCTATCCTAGACTGTTCATCACCAAATGGGGCAACTTCAAAGATAACAGCATGCCGATTGAGATTTGGGTGTACCATACGATCCAGGGCGGCGCTTTAGAAGCTAACACATCCGAATGGCGTTGCCTTAACAACAAAATAATCGAGCAAGGATTAGGCATACCAGTAAGATATAAAGAGGTGAATATTTTTAAAACACTTAAAATAACCTCAAATTATAGTTCATGCTTATTTATATTATGTTGGTGTTTAACAAATATGTACATTTTAGCTGTTTTTAAGAAAATACTATTTAATGAATAATTAGTCTAGTGTTGGGTTTTAAATGTGTATTTACAATTTTAGATTGTGGTTAACCCTGGGGAAGATAATGAAACAGATGAAGAAACTCTCTCGTTTCTGAATGTCACCGGATCAGTACGAGAATGGCTCCAGTTGGAACCAATGCCTACCAAACCGCTACTCGCACTTAGAGAAACCGAAAGCGTTTCAGGGTCGTCAACCCCAGTTGAAGCTGAAAATTCATCCGAAATAGACATCGTTGATTTTAAAAATCCAAACGATATATTTGTATCGGAATGGTTGCCGCCGGAACATTTTCTTAGCACCGAATTTACAGCTCTATCTACGTAAGTGTAAAAATAAAAACATTACTTGGTTTTAGCTAAATCTCGTAATTAACAGATAACAGATATACCTATAATACGCGATGTAATCTTATGATACTTTTCAGGTTTGTAGACAACGATGGAGTTATCTACCTACACGACGTTGAACAAGAAGGTACGTTCGATCTCATTCGCAATGCACTGAACGTGCGTTACAAGGAACCGGACCCAAAGGCAAAATATAATAAATGGACTGTCGGTGAGCCATGTGTCGCTCTGTACCATTACGACAACAGCTTTTATAGAGGCAGAGTGGTGGAAGTTAATGAAGTGACATCTAATTGTTTGGTACACTACATTGATTACGGTAATGAAGAAGTGTGCTCTTTCACTAACATGAGGAAAAGTATTGCCTTGCACCAGATACCGACCCAAGCACACAAATGCGTGTTCAACGGCATACAGCCTGTGGGTAAACAATGGGATAGACAAACATTGGACTACATACACAAGTTAATTGTAGATAAACACTGCTATGTTAAAGTAACAGGAAGACCTATCGAAGATATCACGCCAATTGATATGATATACGATAAACTGTTGATAAACGAGCATTTAGTTGATTTTGACTTGGCCAAATACAGAGATGGTACTAAAGCAAAGGTGCGAAAGGTTACAGCAACGACCAGCAGTTCACATAACAAGAGCCCGCGCGAGGTCACCTCAGTCGTCGACTTAGATGACGAGCCTGATTTCATCGTCGAAGATGATGGACCAGATGTAACTGTTGAAGAAAACGACTCGGAATTAACTGTTCAATATGAGAGTGCCAGCAACAATTCTACTGATGAAGATAAAGATAACCACCATGATTCATTTGACCTAACCTCTCTGAAAGGTAAAGACTGGAACGCTATTGTTGCAGAAGAAAATGAGGAAAGCGAAAATACAGGAATATTTATCAAATACCCCAAACACCCTGATACAGAATTTAAATGCAACATTACAATCATAAATGATTGGAAAATATTTCCGCTTAGCATAATCCATGATGCGGAAACGGATATGGTATACGAGGAAATGTTCCGTGAAATACAGGAGGAAGCAGAAAACATGCCCCCTTTAAATGGTATTTTTAAAAACAAAGCTTGTGTCGCTCTCTTTCATGAAGACAAAAAGTGGTATAGAGTAAGCATTTTGGAATACAGTGCAGATCAGGAACGTATGAGGGTAAGATATGTGGATTATGGTAATGTCGAACTTATTTCGTTGGACGACGTCCGCGAAATTCATGAGGAATGGGCCAAACTGCCTTCGCTTACGGTAGCTGCGAAATTGCACGGCATCGATTTAAATCCCAAACTGAATATAGATATTATCACGACAGAGTTATCTCAAGTTTTGTTGGAGAAGGGACCGTTCGAAGCTAAAATCATAAACAATGATGAGCTAATACCAACTGTAGAATTACGAGATTGCAATAACAAATTGGTTTATGAAAAACTAATAGAGAATGAAGTGTTTTTGAAATGGGAATCTAAAGACTAGATTGACTGTGGCAGCAGCGGTTAGTAGAAACTCTACCAATATGGTTATTAGTTTTTTATTACAGATACGTACGGGCGATCGATCTTTGCTCGTTGGCTGTAATTTTTATAGGTATGTAGGTACTTTATTTTTCTTTCCATATTTTAAAAAAAGTTCCCTAAGCTATATTGATTTTTTGTTTAGTCTTATGCGTTGTGCTAAGAATATGCTTAGAAAACAATTTTGGACCGATTACAGTTTATGTTGATTATTTTTAAGTTAAATGATATCACTAAATAGTTGGTAACATGTTATTTTACTTAATACAAGTTTTTTTTTAATGAAATTATAATCATCACTCAATAATTCCTTTGCGTCTATCTATGAATACTTATTTTACTTATATTTTGCGCTTTATACTCACGAGCGTTTCGTACTAAGCGCGTAAAGTGTACTCAAGTTAAAAAAAAACATTACACTTAACATTCTCTAGCCATGTAGGTTTGGTGTAAGAAAACTCTTTTAGACTTAAGCTTATAAGCTCGCCTGTGTGCAATTATTCTGTGTCCCTGTATCCACTTTTAATTTAAATGTTTCACTATCTTCAATCCTTTATTAAAGTTTGATCGTTCGTTTTAGTTGCATAATGTGCATAGATTTTTTCATCTTTACGTAGACTTAAAAACCGTCTATTGTAAGAGATTTTAAGTTAGATTTTATTGAAAACGGAAGAAATTAATTTACGTAAGACTAGGCAGTAAGGTCTATTGACTTTAGCCTGCTCAAATGAGCGAATAATGTAACAATCCTTCTATTATAATATTAAATTTTTCATAAAAGTAGACTTAATATTGGTGTATTTTTCAACTATGATTCGATACCCAAAACGGGCAATGTAGATGCAAGAATAGCTATAACTGTTTCGATAAATATGTACCTAGAGGCCCTTTGTTTAATTGATAATACACTTTCCAAATAAAAACTATGTCTAAATGGTTATTTATTATTTATAGACTCTGTGTGCCAAAGCTGTGTTAAATGGTACTAGGATTCTGGGTAGGGCAAATTGCCACAAGTCTTATTGGAGCCCCCGTGCCTTCGGCTATTTTCATCGGCATTACGAGAGCAGTACATCCATGATCTACAAAAAAACAAGAATACATTATAACAGCTATAATTTTAGCTGGCTTCACTTACTGGGGATAAGATATTTGAACAAACTCTTGCGCTTACTATTACTCGATTTTTTATTATTTATTATTTAATATTATACCCTAATATGATTGAGTGGTACTTTAGAAAGTCTCTGTTATACATATGTGGTTATATTTACCGGGTACAGGATAGTTTAAATTAACGTTCTCCATATTGTACAATCCTGCTTTGGCAAATGTTTTGTGCACAGGGAAATCTGTTGAAGAGCCAGGATCCATGGAAGCTACATCAACTCCAACGCCTACTACATTCTTGTACGAGGTTGTAATCCATTCAGCAACTTCACCGCTAAGTCCTGAAATAGCCAAAAAGTCTACCTAGTCAGCTTTAAACTTCGTAACCCCTCATTTGAGTCTATGGTTTAAAATTTAACAAATTAAAATCATAATCAAATAATCTTCGTTTTGAGTGCCAATAATTGTTAGGGTGGTATTACATTTATCAAATTTTTTGGTCCAATGTACCTACATTTGATCAAAGAAATTTGACGACTTCATCAAATGTATTGCCTATAAATTGTATTGGTAATAAATTTGATCAAATATTGAACATCATAATTGGACAAAGATATTTGATAAGTGTAATACCACCCTTAGATAGGCGGGACAATGAAAGTCCTGAAAAGTCCTGTAAATTAAAATTGTAGAGCAAAAAGCTGATCCTCTCTAGGAAATTCTGAAAAAGACATTTAGCTACGTAGCCTACGTTAGATAATTAAATTATGCTCGTGCTTTACTTACCGGGAAAATTTAATGTTTTCCGATGTTCATCAATGCCCAGGTACTTGTTAGTATCATTAAAGTACTTGCTCCATCCAAATTTGAAAATAAGTACACAAGGCTTTCCTTGATTATCATTTATGATGTAATCTAGATCATGTTTATACAACACGAAGTTGGGATCGTCGTTAACTTTTGAGCTGATGTCCGCAATGATTACTGTAATGATAATACTCAGTTGAAATTGCCCTTGCTCTCTTATTTGAAGCAAACTACACAATTCTCTCTTAAAATTGGCTAGCCCTGTTGGTAGTCGGAAGTAAAATATCTTTTGTAAGTACCCAGAGAATAATTCAGTGCTTTATCTAACTTGTGGTTTACCTGGATTCTAGACATAATAGAAAATTTATTATGTCTCGCGTGGATCCACGTTCCGGTATGTCAAAGGTTAATAAAAAGTTTATTTAGGTACTTAAATAAATAAATCAAATTATTGGTAGACAGTTCACACAGTTCTCTTAGAGATAAGTTTAAAGAAATAAACATCATGACAATGCCATGTCAGTATATATATGAAAACTTGATGTATGTTCAAAAAAACATTAATTTATTTAGGAATAGTGCTTAAAAATAAACTCGCTGTTCCCACGGTTAGGCTCACTAAAGTAAGTAAATCCTTTAAAGGGCAATGTGTACGCCTCTATAACAAGATCCCAAGTGACATGCTTGATTTATCAATTGGAAAATTCAAAAATGTGATTAAACAGAAACTGTCTAGAAAAGCTTACTATAAAATATCAGAGTACTTAGATGATAAAAAAGCTTGGGATGAATCAGCTCCAACTCTGCTAGGTATTCCTTACAAAATTAACAAGGATCATACAAAAAAAAGCGCTAGGGCCCAGCGAGTTTCTTGTCAGTTCTTCTCGCACTGGGGACCAAGTGATTCCTGTGATTCTATTGAAAATAAACATATATTTTTTTTTTTTTTACAACACTTGCAAAGCTTGTACTATGAAAACAGTTTTTTTTTGGTAACTTTGTGTACCTACCTAAAAAACAACACCCTGACACGAACAATTCTGAGTTCATCACACAAATATTTGACCTGGGTGGGGTTCGAACCCACAACCTGAACAAGGCAGAGCTACTAGAAGAGCGCAGAAGGCAGAGCTACTAACAACTGAGCTATGAGGCCAGTCAAAATACCTAAGTACATCTTTTGTCTCTGGCTACCTACATTATTATACTTACAAGGCACTATCAACTTAGTGAGCGGAATTTCCCCCACATGATTGCCTGTTGAAAAAAAGTGGTATGGTGCGTCCAGGTGTGTACCACCATGCTCACCAGCGGCAAACTCGTTGGCCGCATACCTACATCAACAAACACAGATGTTAGTTTTGCAAGATTTTCACGTAGGTAGCTCAGTCTCAACTATCATGATTATGGTTGACATCTACTGCTGGATGCACCTACCTAGATAGGTACCTTGTGTGTGTTTGATGCACCGAGCTGCAACGCCTACCTATCGTAATAAAACTCAATTTTCATTGTTTATAATGGCTTACCTACCAAATTCCTTTACATTTTTATCACATTAACCAGTTAATCTAATAGGACTGTGTGTCGTAAACTTTCCCAAGCAAGGCTATAAATTTACCTAGGTAAAACTACGAAGAGTAGGTAGGTACCTAGAGCTCAAGCATTTTGTAAGTAAAATTTTTTTTCATAATAGGTACTTATACCTAGCACAGCTACCTAATGAAGCACACAGAAGCTAGCTGTAGGTAAGTAGGTAGGTATACTTAATTTGTCTATCTCCTATTCTTTTGCATTTGTAAGGAAAAGGTGCCCGCCTTACAAGTTTCAGGAATATGAATCCGTCATACGATAATAAGTACCTCTAAGCAGTGATCTACTTTAGTAAATTTATCTCTATGCCTCTAAGTATTTAGATCCTCAATTTTCTTAAAAGTGACACCCACACCGCACGCTAACGCGACCTCTAACGTCAATGGATAGGTACAAATTATAGGTCCTTACCAACTTCCGTTTTCGCCAATGAACTGCTCCGTCTTTTTAGTAAATTTAAATTTTTGCACACCAGGCCAATACACAGTTAAATTGTTAAACGGGTGTGTCAAATCTATGAATTCATAATTTGAATTACTAAACAGCACATTATTCAAACTCTCAGCGTACGATATAGTTACAAAGGCAAAGAACACTATCGGCCGCAGAGCCATAGCGAATGCTTCTGACTACCAAACGCTTGAAACTGGATACTCTACCTAACTAAGAAGACGTTAATGTTATTCATACAGGGGTGTAGTAAGGTCAGCCGAACAGTTTGCCCCGACTACCATCGCTCACACAAGTTGCTTGTTGCAGAAATGCACCACCTTTTGACCTCGCTTACTTATCTACTATGGCCAATGTAAACATTCTATTGACAATAAAATTCTAATGATACCTGGACTGTATTTTGTCAAGTGATTTATTAATCACGAGTATAAGTTACTTACCAAGCCAAGCACTACTTTCGATCTACAGATCTTCCAGATTATCTTACGCAGATCAGATCTGATAATTTTTCAGGCGCATTCAATTATTTTAGCAGTTATGTAGGAAATAATTTCCTACTTAGAAAGGTAGGTACTAAACGTGACGGAGACCCTTGCTTTATGTTATATACCTAATTAAGTAACTTATCATTATAAAGTTTAGGTAGTAAGTAAGTAGGTAGGTAGGATACACAACACTGCTAAAATAGGTAGGGTGATTGTCTGATGAACTTACTATCATATACTTACGTGTTACCGACCGCGCATGAAGCGTCAACTGTCAACGCACCTAGCTACAAGCTGCATACAGAAGTCATACGTACTTAAAGTAGGTACCTTCCATTCCTACCTAACCTAGGTACTTATGTAAGGGTTATATTTTCAAATCACGATCTTATTATCAAGGAACAAACTAGGTAGGTACTTAGGTACCTGTTGCTATCCTTCAGCGATATCTGTCTTCATTCTGTTGCTCGGTAGGTAGTCTAATTAGATGCAGATTCAGATCAATACCTACTTTACGTAGGTAGGTATAGCCAATAGCAGATTTATAATAATACCGTGCTACCGTACCGCAAACTACCACACATCACACAATGAAATGAATGATGGTTCCATTTCAGACGACCTCGGTGGCGTCGCGGGCGAGTGGCTGACGAGACGTGAGATGTGGAGTTCAATCCCGTGGCGCGGGAGAAATGTTTGCATGATCTGCAGATATTTCTTCCGGGTCCGATTGTACCTACTCATCATTGTCTAATACAGGGAGAGTGGGATCATGTGACTGTTTTATTTATTATTCCGAGATCTTACGTATTAAAATCAAAACATACTCTAGGCATAGGAAAAGAATAGGCGGTGAGTTTTATTGGGTACAAATTTTATATATTCTGTGGTTTGGTAGGTTACCAATTGCCAATGCCAACAGTTGCCAACTTGCCAAGTTGCCAGCCAGTTTTTCGTGAATGAATGAATAAAATCTCCCTCCAGTACATTGTTGTATTCATTTCATTGTATTGTAGTGATTTTATCCTCTTGAATCTTGAAAACGTCTCGTCTTGTCTTGCTTGACTCTTGACGTGTTGGTTCAATAAAATAAATATAAACAAAATACCCACTACTTCCCTTTGGCACTACCGCTTGGCTCTACTCTCAATTGGAGAAATAAATAATTACTTCTTCATGTTTACTTGTGATAAGTCCCTACGTAATTGGTAATTTTGTATGTAAATAAATTATTAAACAATGTCTCTACTCAAAAAGACTAGAAATGATGCTATCAAGGCTGCAGTTTCTTCATACCTGGAGCGCCGCAATTATCCTGTAAGTTTCAAGTTTTTCATAATAATAATGTAACTACCTACCTACATAAGTCTTCAGTTTCCACACTGCCTACCTGGACTGCTTGAATTCAACCCATTCATTGTACTTATTTGTTTCAGGAAACTGATATTTTTAATAGTAAAAACTCACTAAGCCAAAGTGCTGAACAAATGGCGGTAGCTACTATAGTACAATGTGAAGCCAGCCGAGCCAATTCAATTTTATTTTCATCAATAAATAATGATTCCGGCCAATATGACATACAATACACAAGGTATTGAATCAATTCACTTCACAATCATCACACCCTTTCTGTGGGGTCGAGTCTTTTACGAAGCTTAAATCTTGAGGATTTTCTTTTAGATGGAAAACCATCAGGCCTCATTCGAGGAAAAACTAAAGTACTTTACCTATTTAATATTTTTTTATAATTTCAGATTAGTCAACTTCATAAAAGAAATAAAAAATGAAAAAGTTAGAATTGAACTCTTTGGGTTATTGAGTCCATTGTTATGCCACATGTACTTGGAGATGCTGCGTGGTGGGCACGGTGGCGCTGCTCAAGTGTTCTTGAAGAGACACTCCGCCACTCTACCTCAAAAAGACCTTTCGTTCCATCAGCACATAGATAATCTACCCTCCGCATTATATAGGCCAAACAGTCTTGAGCAGTTGTTCAATTCACTACAAAATGGTACAATAGACAATGAAACAACACCTGAAAATGATTATATGAACCAGATCCTCGATAACATTGGCACAATATTCACCTTACAGGAAATTGAAACAAAGCCTAACATAGCTGCCTTTAGGTATGTTTTTGAAAATACTATTCCCAGGCATTGAATAAGTTTGTGTGAATAGTTATTTGTTTTTAGCAATTTATAAAAGCTGAAGAATTAACTTAAGTAGAGATGCTAAATAACAAACGACTTATTTAAAATATAAAATATACCATGCAAGTATAGTATCAGGTTTGGTTATCTTATAATTTAAACAATTTGGCATAAACTTCTAATTGAATTACAAATTATTTTTGCCATTTTCCACACACACCACACAAGTTCTATTTCAATCAATTATAAGATAATTTGTATGAATTGTATGTGCATATAATTAATTTGTGTGGTGTAACACCAAGTGGTATGGGTATAATTAAATAACAGAACATTTTTCTATTGTCTTAAATCATTGGTAGTATTTTGATTAAAAACAAAATTAATAAAAAAGAAATTAAAACTACCTACCATGATTTCAGATCAAATAAGTATGATATCTACCTATCACAAGATGCCCTAAATATACTGAAGGCCTACTTGGCCAAACATGGCCATGTACTTCTGATACAAGTGTTGCAGACATGGTTTCACATTGATGTTAATGATGATTCTAAAGTTAAAAAAGTAAGTGTTAGATTATTATTATATTGTCCTAAATGTAGTAGGTATAGGTGGCCCAACGAGTCGAGGCAGTGAAGTTAGCCTCAGGCGCTACGCAGTATCATTTTTCGGGAGCAATTGGAGTTATGGAGAGGGGCGGTGGGTCCGTACATGCGCAAACTCGCACCTGTGGCTAACTTCACGAATGCCTAGATCTGTTGGAAGAACTGTACCTCCATTTTTAGTGCACCTCTATTATGCCCTGAGAACTTAAATTATCTAAAATATTAATGCATTTTTTTGGTTCCTAGGATGAAGATGAGGAAGAAATGGAAGAGGATACAAAATTTAAAGTCTTCACTACTAATAATTTTGATTATTACAAAGAGGAAGCTAAAGGTAACAGCGCAATAAAACTTAACTTGTTATGGAACACTAATAAAAATAGAATTTTAGCAATATTTCTATTGACCAAATTTCTTAAAATAAACACCAACTTCTAAAATGGTATGTTAAACTAAGTTTTATGCTGATCATCACTGGTGATCAGTTCTATAGGCCGCCCGAAAACCTCGCCATAGTCGGGAATGAGCTTACCATGCCCTTCACAGAAGGGCAATTTTTCTACAATATTGATGGCAACAATCACTTATCCAAATAATCAAATAATGAATGCTCTTAAAGCACTTATTACACTACACGGTATTCAGGGCCCGGTAGTAAGGGAGCTTAACTCCTAGCCTCTACGCCTTACGCCCTGACTCTTATTACACCACTCTTATTTAGGGAAAGGGTCCCTGAATTCAGGGTAGTGTAATAAGTGCTTAACAAGTCTTTGAATAATAATCTGTAAAACGACTATACCTGTTATGCCATATGGATGCCATCTGAAACGTGTACTATCTGAGTTCCATATATTGTTCATCCTGTTTCTTTTCAATAATCAATTGTTTTGATTTTAGTTGCATTCGCCAAGTGTAATATGAGTAATGGGGAATGCGAAGCCACGAAGTATCAAACCGTGGACAAAGAATTGAGTGACCTACATGAAGCGATCAAAGGTGTGAGGGACTCGCTAGCGCCACTCAAGTTGTACAAAGTGGCCGCTCCAGATACTCAGTAAGATGCTTAAACCTTTTACAACCTGTAGCCTAAAATAGAACATCTTTATATTGTACGAGCTGATGCCCGCAGTTTCGCCCGCGTGAATGTCGATTATCGCGACTTTTCTTACAAACGTTCATCCCCTATTTTATCCCCTTAGGGGTAGAATTAATCAAAATCCTTTCTTAGCGGATGCCTACGTAATAACATCTACCTGCATGCCAAATTTCAGCCCGATCCGTCCAGTGGTTTGAGCTGTGCGTTGATAGATCACTATGTCAGTCAGTCAGTCAGTCACCTTTGAGTTATATATATTTAGACTAGCTTCTGCCCACGGCTTCGCCCGCGTGGTACCTTGTCTAACCTTGTCTACTTGTAAACAAATCTATCCCACGGAAACCGTACATTTTTCCGGGATAAAAAGTGGCCTATGTGCTATTTCAGACTATAATCTATATCTGTGCCAAATTTCATTTAGATCCGTTCAGCCGTTTCAGCGTGAAATAGTAACAAACATACATCGATACATCCACACATTCTTACAAACTTTCGCGTTTATAATATTAGTAGGATCTACATATTCAGACTGGTTTACGCACTGCAAAGGTTTTGTTCCATACATCTGATTTCAATTATGGAGTTTAAAAAAATATCTGCTCTTCAAATTTTATAATGTTGATATTTCTTTCAGTTTAATTTGTGCCAAAACCGACTTCAGCTGTACGATGCTGGCTGGTGGGTTCAGCAATTCTGAGATACGACTGTGGGATCTCGGGCAGAAGAATATTAAGAAGAGAGTTAACAAGAATATATCGGAAATAGAGTTGGCTTGTAATGTGCCTGACGAAGAACCTCCAGAAGATAATAGCTTGTGAGTGCCACACCTTCCTACCAAAATCTAGATGTGGCCCCAGATAATGTAATAATGTGGCTTAGGTGCTACAAAATATATTTATGACCAAATATCCAAGACCACATTACCCTTCAAAATCGTTTACTATTTATTTTTTATACCCAGTAAACGAAAAAACATAGAAGCATTTCTTCAAGGGAAATATCCGCGAAACATGACACCAAATTTCACACATTGAAACTCTTTCGTGGATTTGTCAAAAATTGATTAATGTTGACTTTATTCCCTCGGTGTTTGGGTTTAAATTGTCGTGTAACGTGTAGTAAGCTTCTGTAAATTTTTGATATAACTCTTTGGCAAAATTGACAAGCCACGCCTACCAGGGCTCTATTTTTGTGGGGTCATGTTTTAGCTGCATGTTTTGCTTTTAAATGTGGGCATGTACCAAATGTCATGTTTGGACTTGCCTGACTACCCCCTTTAGATATCCTCAAAAATCTCAGTATCTAAAAGATCTGAGGAGATATCTACCGAGCCCGGGGATTACAGTCGTGATCATATTTATTTTCATGTTTTAGTTCAAGGAATACTTCCATGTATTGTCCGTTCACTGCTTATAGGTATAAGCAGTGAACGGACAATACATTTAACTTACATACTATACATTTAACATAATACACTAATTAGGTAATTAAGTGGCGTTTCAGTATTCCGGCGTTAATGTAGTCGGTACTCTCAGTTGTATGTATGGAGTAATATGCTTATTTTACAGGCAAATAGGGGCGGGTTTAGCACTAAGAGGTCACTGTGGGCCCGTACATGCTGTCAGTTTGCTAGCACAAGAAGGCTTGCTACTGTCCGCCTCACAAGACAACACCATGCGAGCTTGGAGGCTCTCAGACTATTCCTGTGCTGCTGTTTACAAGTAAGACTAGAAGACAGAATTAAATAGGTACAGTTCGCCCAACGAGTCGAGGCATTCGTGAAGTTAGTCGCAGTATCGTTTTTCGGGAGCAATTGGAGGTATGGAGAGGGGCGCGGCGGTGGGACTGTAGTGAGTGTGCATGCGCAAACTCGCACCTGTGGCTAACTTCACGAATGCCTAGATCCTTTGGAAGAACTATACCTACGCTTAGTTATTTTGACAATCTTGAATTACGTCGAATCGGCTCCAAAATACGTGCAGAAACTCAACACTATGGCATGGTAATATGCAACACTATGTCACCACCAAAACTTGTAAAAATATGTTCTAAAAGTTATTTTTTCTCGTTATCGTTCTATAAGCTTTATAAAATGAATTTGGCGGTCGCGTTTCCAGAGGTCACAACTATCCAATATGGTGTATGGATGTATCAGCGAGCGGCCTATTCATCGCTACGGGCTCTAGCGACAAAACCGTTAAGCTATGGTCCTTGAACAGGACATTTCCGGCTAGGCTGTTCGTCGGCCACACGTCTGATGTTACTGTAAGTTCTTTAATTTGTTACACAAACTATAAAAAATGTGTGACAAAAGGAGGGCTTAATGATATAAGACTTTTGTACCAGCCAACCCAATCTTGATGAGAGCAACGTCGGCACAATAAAAAAAAAATATATTTTACAAAAATTACCGCACTGACGTAAATTTTCGCTAAGGGCGCTGACAAGAACGAGTATTATGTTTTATTCTATTGTGTCTGTTAAGTAGTAAGGTAAGTTCTTAATTGCATCATCAAACTTATTAAATAAACCATGCTACGATAAATTATATTTTTCTTTTTGCAGTGTGTAAAATTCCACCCAAACGAAGCGTATCTAGCAACTGGTGGCGCGGACCGTAGCGTCCGCATGTGGACAGTTTGCGACGCGCGTTTAGTGCGTGTGCTCTGGCATCGAGGTGTAGTGAGGACGCTAGCTTTCTCACCCTCCGGCTCGTATCTAGCCAGTGCCGGTAGGTACATAACTGTTCTATAAATATTATTATTAGTATTAGACGAGTATTTATCGCGTTCAAATTACCTTATATTTTCCCGACGTTTCGACAGGTTTGCACGCTGTCGTTAGTCTACCCGAGACCACGACAGCGTGCAAACCTGTCGAAACGTCGGGAAAATATAAGGTAATTTGAACGCGATAAATACCCGTCTAATATTAATAATAAAGTGTTCAGATCGCGTAAGTTTAAAAGTACATTATGTTCTATAAATATTTTTCACTGTTCTACAGTTACATAATATTCAATACTAAACAAAATAACAGTTGGCCCAACGAGTCTAGGCATTCGTGAAGTTAGCCGTAGGCGCTGCGCAGTATCGTTTTTCGGGAGCAATTATGGAGAGGGGCGGTGAGACCGTACATGCGCAAACTCGCATCTGAGGCTAACTTCACGAATGCCTAGATCCGTTGGATGAACTGTACATTACCTCGATCCACTAATAAAAAACACCTCACCAGTCTCTTAAATATTAGTCCAAACCTTTACACACTATCACTTTACTTAAACATTAATCTTTAGTAGCGACTAAAGATTACTAGTGTCGAGTATAGGTATATCCGGTAGTATCCCACCCTACGAAGAGTACCTACCTACCTACCATGTTACCACACACATTTGCAGACCATTCAACATTTTTTGCAGCCGAAATCGAGGCCGAAATTCAGCTAGATATTCGCCCGCTCGCTACTTTTAGAACTTGCTGCAAATCTGTTACTGGTCTATACCTCCACCAGCATCTAAAGCTTGCTGTTCTTTCAGGGGACGATAAGAAGATAAAAGTGTGGGATCTGGCCGCGTCCTCGTGCATCCATGAATACAAAGGCCACCACGGCAAGGTCATAGCACTGGATTGGTCGTCTGTCGGAAAAGCCAGCTTGACAAACAGAATAGTGACAGACGCCAGTGAATCCTCACTAGAAAATTCGCTCCTGTGTTCTGCTGGAATGGACGGCATAGTCAGAATTGTCTGGGACAGTCACAGCAGGAACAAGTAAGCTTGATTTCTTATAGGAAACAACCACCAAATACTAACTTGCAAGTAGAAGCCTAGGTACCTATTTTAGTAACTATTACAGATCACTGCTATTTAACTATACAAATCTAGGCCTAAGAAGCACGCCACTACATTTTTAAACTAGACTCTACTTACAAAATAATCTCTACAGTGAAAGTTACGAGTATGCATGGCACAATATGTGAATAATCAATGGTTTTCCATCAACAGCGTGTTGGCAAGTTATTAAGCACAAGCCTACTCAAGTTACTTGTTCGCAATATGCAAGGGCTTTTGCTTATACTTATATTTCTAGTGGGTTTACCTATAACTTAAATGTAAATAAATCATCTTACATTGTGCAAAACTGATTCCAATTTATTTCCTTTACAGACAATTATCCAGCCAAGATGTCCTATCGTCTACCTACAACACAAAGTGCTCCTATTTGGTGGATGTGCAAGTTCACCCAGATTGGGTAGTAGCCATTGGGACGAAAAGATAGTGTATGAATCTCAAGTTTATTAAAATAAGTAACAAATCAAACAACTGTGTCTTTTTTGTTCCTTTTCAAGGATACCATGATAAACATAAACAAGTCTTCTTTATAAAGTCTAGAGTAAGGTTAATACATAAAAAATTAGGAATGATATCAAATCTTTTTGAAGAAATTCATCATTGTAGCTTGCTTTCCCTTCTGAGGTGGGGATATCTTTTTCTTTGAATTTTTATTAGGTTTCTTGTCTTTAACTGGTGACACTTCAGTCTTTATTTTATTTGTTGTTTCAGCATTTTCTTTCTCAATTTTAACTTCAGGTTGTTTTACAACAACTTCATCTTCAGAGCAGCTTTCGTAAATTTCTTCTTTTCTAGTTAGAATATAACCATCTTCATCCGTGTAGGTCTTATCTACAACCTTTCTTCTCTTTTTAGGGTTCAGTATCCCCGATGTTATCTTGACAGTATTGGCTGATGGTGTAGGAGGTATTTCATCATCAGATTCTTGGAGAACGGGTTTATTGTCTGCAAATGGGTCCTCATCACTTTCACTATCAGATACATGCAATACTCTTTTGCGTTTCTTGTCTACTTTGGATGTCTTCTTTATGTTGCTAAGTGAACTGTTTTTCTTTGATGCACCTTTTAAAGCACTTGCTGGTTCTTTCTTTATTTTTTTATCTGGGATCTCATCATCATCTATATCCATTTCCTCAGCTTTGATTTCATTTTTGTTCTCTGTTTTGTTAACTTTTTTCAAATCATTTTCTTGGCCTTGTTTAGGTTTAATAGTAGGTGCACTGTTTGCTTTGGAAAAAAATCCAGCAATGCTTTTTGTTTGTTTCTTGCCATTAGATGCACTTGTAGAAATTCTTGCATCTTTTTTAGGGGAAATAACCTCTGGTTTTATTACAGGCTCGGACTTAGTTACATGAGCTTTTGTAACAGATTTGGTATTGTAAGTGCCATTTTGAATATGCTTTTCTCTTTTTACTGGAGCAGGTGTTGGCTGTGCTTCAATGGTTGATACACTTTTTGATTTTAGAGTTCCTAATTCATCTGATGTTCTCTTGGTGCAGGAACTACTCTTGATCAAGCCTATACATAACGGAAAATCCTCCAACCTATTTACTGATACAATAGCAGCATTATCTACACCAGTTAAACCTTTACAAACACTGTAAATGTGTTCATAAAATAAAGTACTGAACTTGTTCTTTTCATTGTCTAAATCTGTCTCTGAACAAACCAAAGTCCTTGCAGATTTATTGTTCAATAACCCTGATATAATAAAGGTAACGTTCAGCGTTATATCGGGTTGTTTTTTCTTGATTTCTTCCACGGCTAACCGCAACAATGTTTTGGATTCATTGACGTGAACGCAAAGTTCCTTGCTTAGCGAAACGTATGTAACTAACTTTTGTTCGTCTAAAATAAGGTCCTTCACTGATTTAATATTTGCCATTACAGGATTTTCAACAAATGTTCGTGTAGTATTTTTAATAATTTAGTTTCGAAATCCTGAACATTCAGAGTATTTCAGAGCATTGTCGAATGCCGATCGATTTGTCGCTCGCTCGCTCGCTATTTTATTTTAGCTAGCTCCGCTCCGCCGACCGCCGCGCAATTTTTGACAGCAGTCTTTGCATTGAATGTGAAATCAAATTGACATAACATGACAACTTACATTGACAGAAACGATTTTTTTATCAATATTAGTAGTATTCAATACAATTTAAGCACTGTGGTCTTTTTACTTAATTATTTATTAGTTGATTGATTACTTTTTAAGCTGTGGGTTGGGTGGGGTGGTGGGTGGTTGGTTGGTTCACATACATTCATTCATTAATTTCGTTCTTTTCCTTTTTTGTAAACAATTATCCGAAGTGGACGTAGAGAGTAGGCCCTTCGTATTTATAGATAGTTTACAATAAACTAAAGAAGTTTGCGTAATAGTGTACTAACTCAAGGATAAGTGAATTAATCTACTCTACAGGCACAAACTGGTATGTAAACCCTGACAAAATGACTCAATTATACGGTCTATTTTGATAACATTACATCATTCAGTTCCGAGATTCCTTCGACAAACTAGATTTAGTGTTTTATTCTTCTTTTCGACAGAAGTTTGCGCGGAGAACACTTTATTTTGAGTTAATAATCGTTTGAAGTGAAATAATGCCCGGGTAAGCAACATCTGCTACGGCGTGGGAGTGTTTCCTATCGCATTACTCATGGAACCTTCGTGCACTAAAAACTCGCACCTTCGATCGTTAATAATCATTAGTCATATGAAAACTGACCAAACTCATTTGTAATAGTTATACTCACTATAACAATCATCATCATCGACAAAAACAGCAACAACATCAAAAAAAATCTTAAAGATTATGAAAAGACTAGTGTCTTGATGTACTAGTCTAGTTAGAATAATTACAGGTGCTTAGGCCTACTGGTGTACTAGCTAACTGGTGTTTTGCTCACCCAACTTATTATTGGATCCCAGATTTTAGGCTCCATATAAACAATATCATCAGTCTACCCATGACCACGATAGTGTGTAAACCTGTTGAAACGTCAGAAAAATAGGTAAATAAAATGCGATAAATACCCATTTATACTAATAATAGATCATATAAATAACTGACATTTGAAAGGGGAATGTTTAAAAAACCTTAAAAAGATATACTATTATAAAAGGGTGGATTCAACAAAACTAGTTTATTCACTATCTCTAAAATAAAACACAGTTATTGAAGAGAAAACTGAGTTTTTACTTGCATAAGTATGACATTACTTTATTTTGTGAATGGATCTAGGGGTAGAGGTAGACCTAAAAAAACTACTAAGATGACGGATGATAGGGGAGAGTGGAGGAAAAGAATCTGTTGTGTCAACTCCACCTGGTGGGATAAGGGCAGGAAGATAATGGGTACTATTAATAAAATCTTAGGAGTAAATTCTTTTAGTATCTACTAGTGTAACCAACAGTTTTTATATAGGTACCTATCTAATCAAACAAGATGCTTTTTCAGTTTGTTGTAATAAAAGATTACATGTATATGCCCATTGCCACAAAATTAATAATAACCTGTGCCTAAACATACAGTCATACTATCATAAGTCATAACAGAATATTTTCCTGTCACTGCTAAAAAAACAGGATTTTATCCTTAAAGCACCTAAATAACTCAAATTCATTTAACATCTATATTATAGTATCTGAGAGTATTCTGTAAAGGTGAACATAATATAAATTTACAGATTAGCAACTATGTCTCTTGACAACATGTTTTGCACCCGTTGCGGGGATGGATTTGAGCCAAATGAGAAGATAGTCAACTCTAATGGAGAGCTTTGGCATACAAACTGTTTTGTGTAAGTGCATATTTTATAATCCAATGTGCATACTATTATAAAATAGGCACAAACGCGGCCTAATTGCGGAAACCAGTCCGATCACCAAGTACCAAGATAACCAAGCCTACTATTATTACTATTATACCTAATTTATATTTTCCAACCATACAAAAAATCATGAGACACAACATGGTGTTCTTGGTTAGATAGAAAAATAAATATGATCACGACTGTAATCCCCAGGTTCGGTAGATATCTCCTCAGATCTTTAGTTACATAGATCTTTGAGGATATCTAAAGAGGGTAGTCAGAGGCAAGTCCAAACATGACAATTGGTACATGCCCACATTTTGCACAGTAGTTAGTATTCCGTACGTGACAGGTTGCAAGCTCATCGCCGCTTATAAGAATACTAACCTATGACACATACCTTTGAATTTTTGGTTCTAGGGTATGCCGGTTTCCTCACGAGTTTTCCTTCACCGTTTAAGAGCACTGGCATTGCGCACATAAATTTTTCGAATAGAAAAACTCATTGGTGCACGACCAGGTTTGAACCCACGACCTTCGGATCGTGAGGCAGGGATGCTACCACTACACCACCAGCGCTTTTGGTTAGATAGAGCAAGATAAAAAGAGAATATATGATGGAGCTCATACCGTGTTGTCACCTCTCTAAGAAAAAACATGTTTATCTTGCTGAGTGAATCCCCTCTAGGTTGCACAGATATTAGAATAAAATCTCCAGCAGTCAAAGGCATTTTATCTAATTTTTTTTCAGATGTGCCCAATGTTTCCGTGTATTCCCTGAGGGAATTTTCTACGAGTTTGAAGGTCGAAAATATTGCGAGCGTGACTTCCAAGTTCTATTTGCACCATGCTGCGGCAAATGTCGTAAGTCCAATATATTCAGCCTACTCTATGAGCAGCATATTTAGTTACATTATTAAAAACTAGCTTCCGCCCACAGCTTCGCTCGCGTGGTAACTTGAATAACCAAAACCATCTCTATCCCGGGGGAACCGTAAATTTTTCCGGGATAAAAAGTAGCCTATGTGCTATTCCAGACCGTAATCTACATCTGTACCAAAGTTCATCCAGATCTGTGCAGCCGTTTCAGCATGAAAGTGTAACAAACATACATCCAGACCTCTTAACATCCATACATTCTTACAAACTTTCGTGTTTATAAAATTAGTAGGATAGGATAGGTACTTACCTAATGAGGTTTTCATGCTAAATGCAAAAGAGTTTATGTGTCTTATTATAAACAATATATAGTACTTATAGTAACTCCATACTTTTTATAGCAAATAAGTGATCTTAGAAATTGATGGTTCTTTATCAATTGCTGGCACTATTAGCATTGTATTTACAGGTGAGTTTGTGATCGGGCGTGTGATAAAGGCCATGAATGCCAACTGGCATCCGGCGTGCTTCCGCTGCGAGGAGTGCAATACTGAGCTAGCGGATGCTGGGTTCATAAAACACGCGGGTCGCGCGCTCTGCCACAGTTGCAATGCCAGGATCAAGGCGGACGGCCTACAGAACTACATGTGTCATAAATGCCAGTAAGTACCACTTCACCTGCTGTTAGTGAGCACTGGTGGTGTGGCACCCCTGCCTCACGATCCGAAGGTCGTGGGTTCAAACCTGGGGCCTTACCACGAAGTCTTCCAGAACGATTCCGTTTTAGAAACGTCACATTTGAAGCTTGAAGTCAATACAATTTGCATAGGTCATGGTACGAAATAACAATGTAATGTATGTATTATGAATTCGTGGTGAGGTCTCTGGTTGTGCACCAATGAGTTTTTCCATTCGAAAAATTTATGTGCGTAATTCTTTCAAACGGTGATGAAAAACATCGTGAGGAATCCGGCATATCCTAAAAATTCGAAGGTGATGTCATAGGTTAGTATTCTTATAAGCGGCGATGAGCAACCGGTCACGTACGGAATACTAACCACTGTGCAATATGTGGGCATGGGCCAAATATCATGTTTAGACGTGCCTCTGACTACTCTATTTAGATATTCTCAAAGATCTCAGTAACTAGAGATCTGAGGAGATATCTACCGACCCTGGGGATTACAGTTAGTATCACTATTGTCAAAAAAACCCTCATGCCAGATATGCCAGATTCCCTCATAGTTCGGATACAATCAGATAGTTATCTTAAATAATGACCTCACTGAATAATAGTTTAAATTCACCAGAGGGTCTACCATGAGTTTTCATAATCTACACTCGCTAGCGACTGTAGTTAAAAAAATGTATGAAAAATTTGTACAGCGCCTCTAGCGGATAGTTGGGTACTAAAACCTCACGTAGCTAACTATCCTACGTCACAGCGTACTACAGCGACTGTAGTTTGCGCTGATTAATTTGCTTAGAATTTGGTACCATGAGTAACAATTTCGACAAATGTCATAGTAACGTACTATTACTACTACTGTAGTAACGTCAGCTGATCTAAATGTGACAACTCATGGTAGACGTACTGTAAAAAAGACTAGCGCTTCAACAAAGAACAGGAAAAGCACTCAACTTACCCAATACCTATATTTGTTGTTTTCCTTAGTGGTGTCATCGACGGCGAGCCGCTACGTTACCGCGGGGAGGTGTACCACGGGTACCACTTCACCTGCGCGACTTGCAGTGTCGAGCTGGACCACACCGCCAGGGAGGTCAAGAACCGACCCGGATACGCAGCCAACGATGTGGTCAGTCTTTTGTAGCGTAACTATGGCCCGATAGGTACCTAGGTTACGAGAAGTCCAAGTACCAGCAATGCATAAACCATGAAGAGGTTTTTGCGACCTGTGATCTTTTAGCTCTTTGTGTATCTACAGTGAAATACCTCTCCATCGTTTCTGCCATCCTGGTATCTGGTATGGATTGGATCAGTTCATTAGTTCGGTCAACCGGACTAATAACCGAACTACTGATACTAGGCCAAACGCCTTCTCTTGGTGATATAATTACAAAATTTAAAACTTTTTTCCAAAATCAATGGATGAAGGCTAATTTTATCGACTAATGGTGCGTATTTTCGGAACGTCATCGAACAAACAATGTGGATAAGTTTATTAAAGAAACTCAGATGCAGTTGACTGGTGGAAAAATATAATAAATGTAACAAGGTGCAAAAGCTAGTCTTATTTTCAATTGAACAAACGAGATAAGAAATCTCACTAGTTCAGTCAACTGAACTGGACAACTGAACTAGTACGCAAGTAGAAGAAGGCTGAAGAAAAAGTGGTTTGATTGTGTGAAAGATGATATGAATGTACGAGCAGACTCAGAGTTGACGAATGATAGGAGTGAGTGGAAGAAGAAAACACGTTGCGACCCCACTTAGCGTGGGATAATGGGCAGGAGAATGATGATGTGAATGACACATGACACCAAATTTCACACATTGAAACTCCTTTGTTGATTTGTCAAAAATTAATGTTGACTATATTCCCTTGACGTTTGGGTCTAAGTGGCCGTGTAACGTTTGTTAGGCTTCTGTAAGTTTTAGTTATAATTCTCTGACAAGCCACGCCTACCAGGGCTCTATTTTTGTGGTGTTATTTTTTAGAATGCTTCCATGTATTGTCGTTCATTGTCGTTCACTGGTTATAATATCTTTTTTTTTTAGAACAATCTCTTCTGTCTGCGTTGCCACGACAAGATGGGTATCCCGATTTGCGGCGCCTGTCGCCGCCCTATCGAGGAGCGTATTGTGACCGCGCTGGGCAAGCATTGGCACGTTGAGGTACTTATAAAACCCTATTTGCCATTATTATATCATACAACACTTGTCTCTTCGGTAAAAGTCCTTGGTAAGTATTAGGTACCTCAACACCAGATATTCTGCTTCCGAGTATTTATTTTCTACAGGCAGCGTCCTCAATTAGTACGGGTTTTGATTGTTTACAAAACTTTATTTTGTTTCGTTTCCTTCCATACTGCACTACTGTAAGTTTTCAATTAAGAAAATAGCCTTGTCTTCCGATGGTAAGCGATTACCAATATTTAATTAACATTGAACTTTCAGCATTTTGTTTGCGCTAAATGCGAGAAGCCGTTCCACGGTCACCGGCACTACGAAAAGAAAGGGCTGGCGTACTGCGAGCAGCATTACCACCAGCTTTTCGGAAATCTGTGCTATGTCTGCAACCAGGTCATCGCCGGAGATGGTATGCAGTACAGGGTGTTACTAGACTACTTCTGAAAACTTTAGGGTTAAAGTACCCATCAATATAAACAATTTTTTCATCAACAAAAGTCATTGAACACCTTCAAACTTCCATAACTCCTATACACCTTAAACCTCGGCTGTTCGCAAGCCACAAAATATCCTGAACATCGTTGTAACATAATATTCGGTGAACTCTTATAAATGTTAATCTTGGGTTGAGTTCGCGAACCTTTGCTGGATTGAGATGTTCAGATAATTTTATTGTATTTTTATGTATGTATGTTACTTTGATATTTCGTACCGTGACCTATAAAAATTGCATATGAAGTGACATGATGGTTTTTATGAGCTTGTGGTAAAGAGGTAAAGAAGACTTGACGTTAATTTTTAATTTCCTCCGTCAAGTCATCAAAGTCGTTTTTTTTAAATTAAATAATGATGAATTGTCTTTGCGCAGTGTTCACAGCGCTGAACAAGGCGTGGTGTGTCCACCACTTCGCTTGCTCGGTGTGCGACGCGCCGCTCAGCACGCGCAGCAAGTTCTACGAATACGACGAGCGGCCCGCCTGCCGCCGCTGCTACGAGAAGTTTCCCTCGGAACTGCGCCGCCGTCTGCGCAGGGCTCACCATTACACCGTGCGCCGGTAGACAACTGGCCCTTTCAAGCATGAATATACATGCATTTATTTTAGATTCGAAACAATTTGAGTTAATCTTACTATAGATAAACTACATAAGCCAGTACAAATCCTAAGACAGTGATGCGATAGTCAATCAATTCAGTTATTTATTTATAACATTTTGTAGAAACTAACAGCTAAATTTACAAATTTAGATGAACATAATAGAGCATGCCTGGACAGACCAGTGCACAGTGGATGTTTGTTGACGGCCAATTAAAAGTTTCCGCAGATAGGAGTTCGTACTTGGACTTCAGTAGGTCTACCATGAGTTTTCACAATCTACACTCGCTAGCGACTGTAGTTAAAAAAATGTATGAAAACTTGGTACAGCGCCTCTAGCGGATAGTTGGGTACTAAAACCTCACGTAGCTAACTATCCTACGTCACAGCGTACTACAGCGACTGTAGTTTGCGCTCACTAATTTGCTTAGAATTTGGTACCATGAGTAACAATTTTGACAGATGTCATAGTAACGTAGTACTGTACTGTAGTAACGTCAGCCGATCTAAATGTGACAACCCATGGTAGACCTACAGAGGGCTTACCATGAGCGAGCATAGGCTGGAATGCAGTGCATATGATACAAGTGCAGACCAAATTTATCAGCGTAGGACAAACTCTGCAGCATACGCGGCTCGGTACTTGTCCAATGTTCATACAACGTTTTAGGGTTACATAAAATGTGCCAGTTATTACTTTACGAAATATTTATTCGGACTTTAATTATTTATTTTATTAAAGTGTTATGCCGACCCCACATAGCGTGGGAAAAGGGCATGAAGAAGATTTATTGTTATGAAGTATGAAGTGTCGCATCCTGTTTTTTTTTTTAATTTACGTCGTTTTACCACTACACCATTTCCGGTGACGAGTTCATAGCCTTAATGACTAAGTGTTCTTAGCTGTAAAAACAGAGTTACTTTGGTAACAATATGTAATGCAACTCACTGCTAAAAACTAAATGTGTTTAATAATAATATCCAAATGTTTGCTAACATAGGCCATAAATATAAGACTAATGTTTATCGTCAGATACATATAATTATATTTAGTATGTTTTGTATGTCTATAACTAATTTATTATATCTTATCGAGGGAAAATCTGAAGCTTAAGAGTATATCTAGAGCCTAGATATAGCTTCAGATTATTGAAAAAGTGCTTGTAACATGACGGGGGCTGTGAAGCGGCCTAAAAACCCGCTCACGAGTGTTGGCAACTGACTCATACAACCTCCATTATTTCAGTGTATCCAATTTTAAAATCAGTTTTACACATGTGTGATGTACAATAAAGTATATAGATTCCGTTAGGCTAGTTTAATGAGTGGTACTAACAAAACATTATGTAATAAATAATTAATATTAGTATTATTCATTCGTATTTTTCATAATCAATACTGTTTAGTATAATGTAGTTGTGGGATAGCTTATTTTACAATAATTATGTGCCTTTAAAATGATGCCTGCAATTCAGTGGTAATTTAATGGTGCTTGATAAAATAATTCTAATTATACTGCCATAAATACATTTTATAGGTCTGATAAAAAATATATGTTTGAAAAAAGTGTAACAAATAATATAAGTTTTATAATAAATATATTTACTAATCCTTTCTATTTTTTTTCGTAAGCATCAATTACATAATAGATGTTCAGTACCTTCCGGCCCCAACAGCACAACTGCTATGCCTATAGTTGTGCCGTGGGTACTTTAATTTCCTTTCTACACAACTAAGGTACCAACGGCTCAACCCGGGCCCATGGCTAAACTACTATGCCCAGCTGGTTGAGTCGTAGGGAACTCTGAAAGCACTCTGATTTCCCATAGCACAACTGCTTCTATTCTCTCAAGCACTGATAGTACAGTCATCATCAAACGTCGATGACCGTGTTCAGATTTTCAAAATCGCTATACCTACACCAAATTGTATCGCTGGTTCGAAATATCTAGCGACTATAAGAAGTTAATGGACCCTTGTTTTTCCTCAGAATAGGTATGTAACAGTTAGGTACTTGATCTTATAACCTACCTTAATACTTGTTTCTCTCGTCTGGTTCTATCAGATTCGTTACGTTACGCACTGATGTTTACATAATGGCAAACATGTGTCCAGAGTAACTTTTGTAATTTCGAGTATACTCATTGATGTCTACTGTTTGGGTGGGAGCTGATTCATGGTCTTGACATTTTTTCTACTAAAATTATTGAAACAGAATAAAAAACTATTTGAGAGGCAGGGAATGTATTTTATTGACTTTAAACTTGGTAGAAGTAACTAGAACAAGAAATCTGAAGTATATACTATTTATTTATTACACTTAAAATATTGCAATTTATTTGAAATACAGCGAACGGCACACACTTGCAACAATAAATCTAAAACATTGTAAACTTTACTGAATAGGTAAAATATTTAAATATAGTATATTTATACACAATTGCAAATAAATAGAACTATTCTGATAATCTAACAAACTATGACTAATTCAACACTATTTTACACATTAACATATCAATTCAACCTTGAAATCAAAGACCAAAGAAGAGATGTTGGGCCTGACAGTTAAGTTAATACTTTGGTTAGAACTTATTAAGTTTGAAAGTTCTAAGCAGCCCTGTAACAATAACCTAATTATCTTTCTTCATCCTAGTGCTGGTCATACGGTAGATGATGGAGTCCCTACCAGGGTCCATATCGGCCAGAGCATACACGATGGCGACCAGTGTAAACGCGAAAACCACACCGAACCACAGGATAATGTTGAAAATGGCGGCATAGTCGGCAGAGTAGGCATCGTCGGTTGCAGGGTTAGCCTGAAATTATTATGAAAATGTACATTTGTGACTTCTCAAGGTGAAGTGGCGCCAAAAGCTACTTGTAAATAATTTACCAAATGGCTAACATCAGAAAAGCCGAGAGAAATCGGCCGATCTGCTGAACGTGAAGTGATTCTTCTACCTCTAACAATGTGTTACCGTATTAACATCTATTTCTATCAAAAAGTAAAGCAACGTAAAAGCTATAGTAAGAGTGGTGAATTCTAAATATTTATAAATGCATCTACTCTATAAAACATAAGATCTTAGATTAGTCTATTTGAAATACTAGACTAAATCTAACGAGAACTGTTTAATCTCACATCTCCTGACGGTGTATCGGGATCGGCTGGATCGTCGGGCTTTTGATAAAACAAGTTCAAATTAACATAATATTCACATATTATTATAATTATTATTATTATGTACATACTCTACCCACCTACATACCGAATTCATAAAGTTTATAATAAAGCCACCTGATCCCCATCAGCAACTTAATTTAGATTTATTGTTTTTATTTTATTTAAATAGAATTGAAAAGATTTTATGAAAATTGTATTAGGAACTTACACTCTGACGAGCAGCGGAGCGGACTTTGCGGCGAGTGTGTTCGATGTCGGTGGTTACCGCAGTGACCAGAACAGATCCATCGTAGGCCTTCACAAAGGCTTCTGTCAATCCTTCCAGAGCTTCACCTACAAGTAACAAAATGTTAAAATTTGTTATTTATGTATTTGAGACAGCAGAACTCAGTGTTACCTCTATTTTTAGGTAACTTCAAAAAAGGAGCAGGTTCTCAAATCAACTGATTTTTATTAGACGATTTATAAAAATTATAATTCTACTTTGGTAAGAGGCTGTAGTGACTACAATGTAGTACCATTTACATGCCTATTTAGACTCTTAAACTTCTTTTGAAGACAGATAATATCCCAAGTCAAGTACTTAATAAACAATGTCTAAAATTTAGGTTGTAGTGATTTTTATTAGTTTATATAATACTTACCAAGAAGTTTCTTAGCCTCCTTGGTTTGAAGAGAGTTGGGTCCATGGAAGTCAATCAGACCATGAAGCGAACGGAAACGGAAGTTGTAGAAGTCAACAATGTTATCTGCTACAATATAACCAGAATTTACCTAAAATTTAAAAATCATGTTTAAAAAAATACATAATATAATTAAAATTAATTATTTTAAATATAATTTTTACTAGCTTCCATTCGCGGCTTTGCTCGCGAGGTACCTACATAAAATATGTATAGCTAATGTTACTCAGGGATAATGTAGCATTCTAACGGTGAAAGAATTTTTTAAATCGGACCAGTAGTTTTTGATTTTATTCCTTACAAACAAAAATACAAAAATACAAAACTTTCCTTTTTATAAAATTAGTATAGATAAGTATAGATTGAGAAATTTAAGTTGAGATCTTTGACCATTTTAGGATGGTAGTTACCTAACTAAAGTCCAAAACTAGTACCTACTTAGGTTTACAAGTGTGGATTGAGTACGGATATTGGCACAGCAGGCCAGATTAAAACTGTTTGTGGGCCGGAGATGGCTCGCAGTCAGTTGTTTGCCCATCTCTGTCCTAGACTTAACAAGAAAAGTGTTGGAAGCACATAAAATTATTATACCCTTTCAGTTATGCTATGCAATGCTTCAAGTTCATTCAGGAACTGGATGTCTTCATCAACTGTGGGCTTCAAGTGTTGTAGTAATATCTTCTTTTTCTGTACTTTAGGTACTTTAATTTCACCAAACACACTACTAGATGTGAGCTGAAAAATCAGGTAAGTACTTATTGTTACATCTTATTATTGTTGACGAAAAGTCCCAAGGGGATTGGCCTCCAGAGCAAACACATTTATTATATATTGCAGTAACATTCGCTCACTGCACTTGAGTTCTTTTAGTAATCCTGTGTGCACAAGAAAGTAATTAAAATAAATATTTACAGGTATTTACCTCATTTCTGTCTGATAACATGATATTGGCGAGATTATTGCCATCATCATTGAATCTCTGTAGAATTCTGTGCTTTAATTCATTAAAGGTGTGTGGCTCATACTCATCCACTATAAGTGGGAAGGTCTTTGATTTCAGACCAGCCTGGTGAAAGATTAATAATTAATATAATATCATATAACTATGGTGGAAATTTCACACAACACTAGCTCATAGATTAATACTTATACTTTTTTTTCGTAAAAACATATTTAGAATACAAAATAACACCCAGGCACAGAACAAATGTCCATGTTCAAACACAAATATTAGTCGAACCAACCACCTAAAGCACAAAAGCCAGAATTACAACCAACTGACCTGAGTGTTAGTGTGACTTACATTCATACAAATAGTAGAATTTCACAAAGGTTTTAATTTTACTTACAACATTACCGAGGCTAGCCACACCGTCAATGTAAATCTCAACAGCTGCTTCTGGTGTGTTGAAGGGATCGATAATAACAAGGCCGTCCCATTCTGAATTCTGGAATTAACAATTTTTATATGTAGTTATATCTTTTTGATAAAGTTGAGGTAGGTAGATTGCTTTGGCACACAGGGGTGTAATCATTATAAACTATATTATTCTATGAAACTTAGATACCTCTTCCACAGATAGTCCTAAAGATGCGGAGAAAATTTCTTTCAGAGTGCTTTCAAGAGCCTTAGTATCCCCTGAGAAGCGCAAGGAGTTAGGGCTGTGAAGTATGCTGAGTTCACCTGAAGCGTTCAATCCTAAAACATGGTAAAAATGTCTCGTTAGATGACTATAAATGCTAATTATGTTTGTATAATTATATGGTCACTTACCAATTATCGATAGAACCAGAGATACCCAAAAAAGAGCCGTGGTCACAGCCATTTTGATCTAAAATAATTCCCTTGACAATAAATTCATGAACTGAAAAAAATTCGCCCCTGTCAGTCATATGATTTAAATGTTACCAGCTGTAAATTAATTTACAGGGTTACCAGTGCTATTATAATACGCCCAACAATGCCCAACTTATAAACCATGTACAGTAAGTATTAGTTACCTACCAGTAATTTGTAGGTAAAATATTATATAATATTATATAGATAATATCGTTTTAAATATATAATATATTTTCATTTGATTTAATATAAATTTTGGGATGCAGTTTCAGTTCTCAGTTTTGACAGTCTGGTAACATCACGTTTTTTTTCCGTGGAATTATCCTCGGGACTCATCCCAGCCCGGGCCACCTGGACCACCTACTGTGACTGACAGTAGGCAGATAGTCTGCCTGCCAACTCTGCCAAGCCAGCCAGCCAGCCTAACCCACCACACCCGCCGCACCGCACACACCAAAGAAGATTGAAGGGCGGGCAGGAAGTGTTTGTTTGTTTGTTTGTGGCTATTATTTAATTTTAAAATGTTTATAAACGTGTTTGGTAACTAAAATTTAGAAAATCTGTCTAAGATTACATTGCATTTAAGGTGTTATTGACTTTTCCTGATTATAATAAATGTACATTTTGTAGATCATAGTCTAAAGTGAAGTTTTTTAAATAAGATGGTTCTAAGTATACAGTCCCACGCCTACGTAGCTCAAATTTAACATCCGCACAAAGGAATCTTCAAATATTATCAAGTTCGTTATATAAATGAATCCATCAAAAATGTCCTATAGAAAATCTAATGTCCATAATAACGATTTATTTCCTAGGGAAATTGATATTGAAGTGTGTTTAAAAACTCTTAAAATATTTCAAAAAATAGAAGGAGATGTAAACTGTGTAGTGTGGGATGCTTCTTTAGTTCTTGCCAAATATTTAGAAACTGTAAGCAGTCAAAAATCCGAGTTTCTAAGTGGTATTAAAGTTTTAGAATTAGGGTCTGGGCTAGGAGTAGTTGGTCTCACGGCTGCAACTCTTGGGTAAGCTCAAAAATCCTTGAGTACCTAATTATTTGTTATCAAATAAATGAAATAAGTTTATATTCATGTTTCCAGGGCTCAAGTTACTTTAACAGATTTGCCTGAGGCTCTGTCTCTTCTTCGATTGAATATAAATGAAAATAAACAAAAAGTTGCAAGCATGGGTGGATATGCCATAGCTGAAGCATTAATTTGGGGCGATAATAATTCAGAATTGGTCAAGGAAGTTTTTGACATAGTGGTTTTAGCTGATTGCATTTATTATGAAGAGGTATGATGTAGTATTTATATGAATGTATACCCGTAGACATCATTTAAAAACTTAATGCTATATTCTCTTCACATTCCAGGCTGTAGATACCTTAGTGCAAACATTAAAACAATTAACTAATTCGGCTGCAAAAAACCCAACTATTTTCCTAACTCAGGAAATGAGAGATTCGGATGTACAAAAAACACTCTGGGAATCATTTCTTGAAAAGATTTCAGATCATTTTATTGTGGAGAAAATTCCTGAAGAACAACAACATGTAAACTTTAGAAGCCCAGATATTATATTATTGAAAATTAATAAAAAGAAGTAATTATGTATGTACACAACTCATTAAAAATTAAATACTTCAATAATATTGTTTGTTTTTCGGTACATACAGTTTTACTTAGCTGTCATCGAGCTGCTCTATTTTTAAGATTGCATATTTTTCTGTCACAGATTCGGTAGAATACGCCTCGAATCTTAGCGTTCGAGGCTTTCGATATCTATTCGGTCGGAGAAATAATTTCAGCCTTTCAGTGTTGCCATGCCAAATAAATTATTTTAGGGGGATACATCAATAGAACACACACAAACAAACTTCATACTCGTGATTATTCTGATGCATACTGCCCTGTGCCCATTACCCAAGCTCATTATTATGGTAGAGAAATATTGGCTTCATTATTATATTAGATACTACTTTTCTAATATTCTGTATTAATTTTATTACTAATAATACATAGCGGTATTGCGTAGCATGTTTGTTCATTTCTACAAAAAAAAACAAAAAACATGCGCCAGTCGTAGCATTGCCAGGTCTGCAACGCTATGTAGAAAAGAAGGAAGACAATAGTTAATCAACATCTCATCTCGTCAGAGTAAATATATTCTGTGATCAACATGATATAGTTCAACACAAGTATCCCTATTACGTCTGTGGTTCAATAGTTACATCGTAGTATCCCTAGTACGTCTGTGGTTACATCTCGCAACTGCCCGCCGCTAACGTATTTTTTTTCTGATTTATGGTAAATAATAATTGAGATTTTGTGATTCTATGGATAAATAGGTAAATGTGGTGTTTGTTGTTATTTTCTTTCTTCCCTCGCGTCACCCACCGCTCTAGAAACATAGTGATTAATATTCTCCTTGGCTCTAATTTTGTCGGATTTAAAATAACTCTGCTTATTTTTCTGCAGTTTTCTACAGCTTACTCAGCTGGCCTTTTCTTGTAGCTGCCGTCAATTTGATTGTGTTTTTAAGGTAATCATCCTGATGTATTTAGTAAGTTAGAGATTTTACACGAGCCTGATACATGGGCTATCGATGGGTTGATGAATGTTCTGCATTCAGTTTGTTCTGTCCTCTTATTATTATTTCTTTATTCACCGGTTGATCCGACCAACACAGCTGACCTCGGCAATGCTGATATTTTGAAGATTATTGTAAGTAATGGTACTAGGCATGGCATGAGGAATATTTGGTTAGCGATGCAAACTATAATAGTAGGTAGGTTATTAAAGTATGTACCAGATTTAAATTTATATGTAGGTATTTTCATATTAGCACTCATCATGGCTTAGCTTCAAGTTACTGCATAATTTGGTACAAAACTACCTGTTCTGAAAATTATAATAACTAACCCTTAATTAATTAATTACCATCATACATTTAATAAAACAGTAGAACAGAACCTGGTGTGTCAGTACATTGAAAACAAGGTAGACAAAATAGAGAGGGTGACTAAAGAAGAGTAATAGAGCACAAATCAGTGATATTTTGAGTTCATTTCTGTCTCTGCTTATTTCATTCATTGAGCACATGAAACTAACTAACTCTGAAACTACTGAATGATTTTCATGAAGTTTTCACAGATAGACAGCATAATAGAGCAGACCTTGTTTTATAAAATTGCATGTTGGAAAGCCATCTATTATCATCTATTATTTTCAAGCTTAGATCTTTATTCGCTAATATTATACAAAGTTATATTACAACACAATCATTTTACCATTTTTATGGCTTTCAGGATGAGTAGCACAACTGAAAATGTGAGCAAGAACAAAATAAGTTCTAATACATTTGACGATTCTTGGGTAATTTGTGATTCCAAATCACATCCAGGCCTCAAATTTTATATAAACAAACATACTGGAATTAAAGTATGGAATATCACAGAATCTGAGGTTAGAATTTAGTAATTATTAAGAAAATCTTGTAACTCTAATGTTTGCTTTGTAACTAAAATATTATAATATCAACAGATTGCATTAGCGGAAAAAGCAGATAAAAACTGTCAAGAACCTCAGGGTCACCCAATAATGGACCATCATAATGAAGCAAAAAATGCTAGAATATACAATTCACAGATTATAAACAACCAATTTTCAAATCAGCTGTCCAATCTGATGGTAAACTCAGTTCCTATATGCAGCCCAATTCATATTTGGGACAACCCACCGATCCAACCCCAGCCAATGCAATCAGCACAATCATACACATTAGTTCCAACAGCTATCGCTCAAGTCTACCAACAATTGTTACCACTGAGCAACAATTTGCAAAATGCTGGTCTGCCAATCTCTTACAATCCACAACAATATGTGCAAAATCAAACACCAAATGGGAGGTCTAGTAGTACAACGACCCGAAAAAAAGTGTGGTATAGAAGCAATGAAAGATTTTTTCAGTCCCCACAGAAGAAGTTTGGTTGGCGTTCTGATTTGAGGAAAAAGCTTGCAAGAAATTTTAGTGAATGTAAGTAGGTACATTTTACCAATAAAATGAGGTATTCAATAGACTACCTCATTTTATTGGTAAAATTCATAAATGAGTGGTATACACTTTCGGTAAGTGAATGCATCTGAATAGTTAAATAGTGTAATAAATAATATGTACCTAATAGACCCTTTCTATTTGGGATGACTAACCAACATTTTCAGTAGTGAGTGAATAGGCCTCTTTTAGGTGAGCATGCTCACTAGACCCATTCATCTCTTAACATCTTATCTGTTTACAGCTTCTGTTGTTGACCAAGAAGATTTTGGTAATAAGAAAAACAGTGCATGGAATGACAAACATAACTGGGTGAGTTTATTTTTGTTGGTTTTTATATTAAAGAGGTATTCTATGTAAATAGGCTTGCTTACCTGCCTACTATGATCTATCCATATTATAAAGGAAGGGTTGAGGACTACAGCAAGTACATGTAAATGTGGATACTTAGGACATACTAAACCTCATATGTATAATATTATAAATGTGTGTTTTTGGCTTGTCAAATAATAAATAATAATATATAAATAATGTTGGACAGTCCACACAGCATCATCTAGCCCCAAAGTAAGCTACTCAAAGCTTGTGTTATGGGTACTGAATAACTGATATATTTAATACATTATATTACATAGATAGATATATTTTTATTATACATAGAAAACACCCAGACCAACAGAAAAAAATTCTGCAGATCAGAAAAAGGCAATTTACTAAGCCATTAATTAGGATTATAATAACATTGAAATACAATACCTACTTATTGCTCCTCACAGAATGAACAAGATTGGGAACAGACATCAATTAAGTTGAATTTAACACCCCTGAAGTTATTGACCTCATCAGTCTCCAATTCAGACCAATGGTACATTGTGGTAGATACAGATGTTATTCTCAAAAATTATAACTATCTGGACAACATGGCCGCTGCGGGTTAGTTAAATCTATACTTATAACTAATATTATGCAACAGAAGAGTTTGTTTGTTTGGTTGAACGCGCTAATCTCAGGAACTACTGGTTTGAATTGAAATATTATTGTTGTTTTGTATAGTCCATTTATCGAGGAAGGCTATAATAGCCTAACACTACGACCAATAGGAGTAAAAAATGTTTCAATATCGTGAAAAAATATCTTACGCAGACAAAGTTGCGCGAGAGTCAGCTAGTCTTAATATTTTTACTTACTCAGCTTAAAAACATGGTAGGTACCTAATTTTATGACTTTTCTCGCCAATGCGAGACATGTTCAAAATCGATGTCAATTAATGTACCTAGTCATTTTATGACTTCGAAAATGGATTTGGAGTTTTTAGAAGGTCAGAGCTGTGAGTTCCGTCACCAATCAAACAAACAAACAAAAATGTACATTACAAAGACATATATTTTTGTTCCAGATCCAAATTGCCACTTGTTGGTACCGCATCATGTTATGGCAGAACTACGCACACATGTGGCGGAAAGCAACAACGTGCAAGTCCGAAGGATTTTACGATTTCTCACTCAGCAAATTGAATCTGGCCTGGCTATGCTGGGTAAGTCATACTGAAACAACCATTTAGTAACTATTACAGATCACTGGAAACAACTGATAGAGAGCTGTGGTGGCCCTCGTCTTTGTTCCAAGAGATGTGGGTTTAATTCTACTAATGGGCGTATACATATGGGTTTAGTCACTATACAGTATACATACATATTATTATTTCATTCAGTACAAATTTTACTTACTCTTATAAACATTTGTCATGTTGTCCCTACCTCATAATCAAGCCAGTGTCCCAATAGTCGCGGGCCGGACCTACATGAGGCTAGCAGCAGACCGTCGACAATGGCATATGCAAAGAGA
Source organism: Cosmorhoe ocellata (assembly GCA_963675405.1). Classification (NCBI taxonomy): domain Eukaryota; kingdom Metazoa; phylum Arthropoda; class Insecta; order Lepidoptera; family Geometridae; genus Cosmorhoe; species Cosmorhoe ocellata. The sequence goes on along the minus strand of OY776253.1, from coordinate 6,326,175 downwards.
GGCCTATACTCAGCAGTGGGTGAAGTTGGGCTGTTAATGATGATGATAATGTCCCAATAGTGGGAACATTTGTTTGAAGACTGCTCATGGTGACCTAGATCAGATACCACTGTGTTGAAAAATTTGTCGCTTAAATGATTATGTGTTATTAAATATTTCTCCCCAGGACCCGAAGTTGCAGGCAAAAGTGCTTTAAACAAATCCATTGTGACATGCGTCGAATTAGCTTCGCAAAACCACCATGTCGTCTTCATTTCGAATGATCCAAATACATTCAATTATAAATCGAATACCAAAAATATTCATGTATACACCATGCAGGACATAAAAGAAATCTTGGCGAATAGGCTGCCTACTTCCAGGGCAGTATCACCCACCCTTGCCGTTAAAATCACAGTTCCAAATAGCATACGAGATAAAAGTGAATCCGAAGATGTCCCCGACATCACTTCTCAAAGAACCTTTAATTCAGGTTCAACTGAGCGCACCGATACTGATATATACACTCTGCCAGATTCCATTAAAAAAACTGCAGATTGGAAAATTGTTCTGCCAAATAACGCAAGAATTCCAGCCCCAGATAATATCCCTGAATCGAATTCTCAAAGAACCTTTTCAACTGAGCCTGTTGATACTAGTGTTATTTTAGATAAAACACCAGGTTCTGTCACGATAGGAATTCGCCACGAGGAAAAGTCTGATTGTTACCGAAGTCCTAAGCCAGCTGTACAAGGTGCTTTAAATGCCGATACTGTTAATACAGCAAGTGGGCTTGGAATGTGTACTGTGGAAAATACAGGTGATATTCAAACTCATAGCAACTATAACGGTAATTCCCCTTGCCCCTCGAGTTCGTCAAGTGGTAAGGTCAGTCTTGATACTATATGTATGAAAAGAATTATATCAATGAAAACACTTCAGACTTCTCGGAAGAAGCAAAAAGAATACGCCACTTCTTCATTAAAAAGTGTAGCAAGAACCACAGCCACAAGGTCAAGGTCAAGTGGCATCAGTGAAACAAACCCCAAGAAAAATGTAACCGTAGAAGAAACATCCACATCAGGAGTTATATCGAATAGTGAGAGCTCCTATTCCGACAAAGTGCGGAGTCCTATTAAATATGACACGAAAAAAACAACCTTCAGAACTGTTGTCATGTTTGGAGTTGCTTGTCAAAGCATGGAAGATGTTTTGAGGACCAGGTGTGATGAATGGGTGTTTAGGTTTGTTCAAATAATGGAAGAGGTTCTGAGAGTGAAGCTGCAAGAAAAACTACCATCCGAAAATAAGGAGTACCCCGCGCCAAGGGATTTGCAAGAGGCTGCAAGGTGTATTATAAAAAAGTTCAGTAATGACTTCAATGTTGTTGATGCAGCCAATAAACTATCGTTCATACTTTATAAAACAAGTGATGCGGATGGTAAGTTTGAAGCCGGCAGTATAATATTATAGTCTCATCAATTGGCCCAAAATTACAAACATACTACTCATCACAATACTCTCATCAAATAAATTGAGCCACCACTGCATTTTTCATTTAGGTGAGGATTAAGTAAAAAATGTATTACCTAAAAAAAAATGCCATCATAAAGCTACACCGCTATAAGGTACAGATACACATGCTAGAAAGTAGCGCACTACTAAGCATGCTAAGATTGAGTATGCTATCGTAATGTTTACATTATATGCTACGTATTGGCATGCTAGTTTTGAGTATACTGTTGTATTAGCATGCTCGAAGCAAACATATTTTTGATACTTACATACATTTAACGCAGCCCCCACTACCCCGCTCCTCAGGTAGTCTGCTAGTAAATCAACTGTTGGTCGATTTACTAGCAAACTACGAGCTAGCATGCTATTTTCAAGCAAGGCCTAATACACACGTGCTACTTGATAGCATTTGCTTAAAAATGGCATGCTTTCGTGCTACTTACAAGCATGTGTATCAGCTTTAGCCTATGTTATTCGAATGTTTACATTAGACTACCTCTAATGAATGGTGCTCTTTATTTTTACTCGACTGCGAAGCGACGGAGGGTAACGTGTGTCGGGTGTATGTACCTATGTATTTATATGCGAGTTCTCTGGCTGTCGCTGGAACCCAAACGGCTGGACAGATTTTGACCATGAGGTATCATTGGATTTGTCTGGATTACAAGAGTGACTTAGGCTATACAAAATATCAAAAAATCCAATATGGCGACTGTAAGAAGCTATTTTCTATTACTTTCAGTCGATTTTATTGGCTTGCAATAAACAGTTACTAGTTTCAGTAAATTTTTGACTAACTTTAGAGGTGGCAAATTTTTTTTATGAGTACTAAATTTTGTTTTCAGGCAAAATTGCTGTAAATATACAGCCAGCTGATTACATGGAGATGTATAGCTATGGCGTGTTTTTAGTTGAAACCTTTCAGGTTGGTATTCATAAAAAAAATATATATTACTAGTGGGACTCCCCGCGACTGCGTTTGCGTAATGTTTTTTCATACAAAATTTAAATTTTTGCTGCACCCTTTAGAGGTTAAATTTCAGGAATTCCTTTCTTCGTGGACCTCTAAACCCTGAAAATAACCTACCCTCCAAATTTTTGCTTTCTAAGACTCATGGTTTGGGCTGTGCATTGATATCAGTCAGTCAGTCCGTCAGTAATGCAAGATTTTTATATAACTAGATTACAGGTCTCACTCATCTTGCAGTTTAATATCAAATTATATTCTATAAAAATATCGCGTAGTTAAATGTATGTATGAATCAGTCAGTCAGGTTAAGCTCTAATATAGGTTATAGATAATATGTACCGTTATAATTTGATAGGACATGAGTGCTAACTGCAATGACAAAAACTGCAAAAAAGAAAAAACATTTAAACCAAACGAACCAGAGACAGATTCATGCAGTTGTTATGAAGTAAAAACTGCCTCCGACTCACTGAAAAACCTATTGTACGATATCCAAAACGTCAATCACGAGACGTTTGCGGATCATCCTACTGAAAACCCGAGTAAGTAGATATTAGATTACGCTTGCTTACTTATCGATAGCAATGCACATGAATAAATATTATTCAGGAATAATGCATTTAAGGATATTTTTGATACTTACTTCCTAGATCTGGAGTACAGTTGCTTACTTATTGATAGCAATGCACATCCAACGAATATTAAAAACGCGAATATTGGTAAGAATGTATGGATGTATGTTAGTTACTCTTTCAAGCTGAAACGGCCGAACGGATCTGGATAAAATTTGGCATAGATAAAGATTATGGTCTGAATCTGAAATAGCACATAGGCTACTTTTTATCCCGGAAAATGTACGGTTCCCGCAGGATAGATTTTTTTTGTTTTTGATTGTACCACGCGGGCGAAGCCGTGGGCGGAAGCTAGTAAATCAATATTATTCAGGAATAATGCTTTTAACGATATTTTTAATACTTGCTTCCTAGATCTGGAGTACGGTGATCAATATGATTACGAAATTGATACAACCACAGAAGAAACGCCCCTTCCTGAAGTTACAGAAAGCTCATTTGATTCCAATATGGTTTATGGTAACTTGCAGTTTGACGATAATGTGCACGAGAATAATTCATATCACCTTCGATCTCAAAAAAGAAAATCTGAAAGTGTGAGTTTTTGATTTTGTAATACACACATACATAAGTAGTATTATATTTAGCTAGCAACACGGGTAGCAAAAGTATCTTTAATTTTTTTAGTATAAAATATACTTAGCCTATTTCACCCGGGGATAGTGTAGCTTCTCAACAGTGAAAGAATTTTTGAAATCGGTTCAGTAGTTACGGAGCCTATTCAATGCAAACAAACAAACAATCAAATCTTTTGTCTTTATTATATTAGATAACTTATGAATGTTTTTTCCCATTTTCAGACTAATGATGGCACAGATTGCCAGATGCCTTCAAAACTCACGAACTCTGGTGTGGGCATGGCAACTGAATCCATGTTTTTCAATAGTCTACAACTGCAAAAAAGTTTTGTTACAAGTCAATCAGATGCCACAGATTTAAAAAAAGCCGACAAGCGAAATTCGAAAAACAAAGTGCTATTGCATGAAACAGAAGTTCTAACCCCAGAGGAACAGCGAAAAGAGCAAAACCTACCCAATCTAAAAAGTTCTGGACCTCAGGAATTAACTAACAACACTCCATCACAATCGAAAATTGTGCGTAAATTTATTCCAAATGCTGAATTAGAAAGAAAATTAAAGGCGAAGCAGAACGAAAAACACTATGATGATTATTCTGAAAACGAGGAGGGCGATGCACAGGATGGAATAGTAAGTGGAGTGCCGACAGAAAACGAAACCGAGAACAACGATAGAACGGTCATTGAACAGAACAAAAATTTCAAGAGCTTCATGGGGAGACTCGGCCGGAGATTGGGATACGTTTTTACTCGCGCTAAATTATTGTGGTAAGTACACTAATATTGATTATTTTATTATTAGTATTAAACAGGTATTTCGCGTTTTATTTACCTATTTTCCCGACGTTTCGACAGGTTTACACATTGTCGTACGACAGGTAATACGAATAGGTAAATAAAACGCCATAACAATAATGTGTTCACTGAACACATTATTACAAGGGCGGATCCAGCTTTGGTGCCAGGGGGGGTCACATAGCCGTGGTCAAGTCACAAAAAGTTATAATCCTTATCATACATTATATCATTTTAACTATTAGTGGTCCACTTAGGTCCGTGAAAGGGGGGGGTCACATAGCCGTGGTCAAGTCACAAAAAGTTATAATCTTTATTATATCATTTTAATTAGTGGTCCACTTAGGTCCTGGACCCAGCCCAGGGGGGGTCATGACCCCCATGACCCCCCCTGGATCCGCCGTAAACTAACGCGATCTGAACACTGTTCAGATCGCGTTAGTTCAAAAATATACATTGATTATGTTATTATTAACTAGCTGATGCCTGCAGCTTCGCCTGTGTGGATGTCGGTTATTGCGACATAAAAACTTGACGAATTATATATTGTGAACTCTTCCTCGAGAACCACTCTATTCATTGGTGAAATTAGCATGAAAATCAGTACAGTAGTGTTTGAGTTTATCGCGTATTTTTTTTTATCAGACAGACAGACGAGGCGGAGGCCGTCATTTTGTTATAAGTAGTGGTAAAAATCCCGACAAGTACACCATCCAGTCAATAAACGTACAGCCTATAGGAGTCACTAGATTATTCGCTCACATGGTTTTATTTTGGTTACAAGCTTTTGGCGGGGACTGTTAAATGCCTACAAATTTTTACACATTACTATGTATCTTTATCTTATATTTTCAGCGATGAATACGTTAGCGAAATAAATAAATCGGATGTCGCTACAAGAAATGAATTACATCGCAAAGTGGAGATCGCGTACTTTGTCATCGGCCAAATTCACAACACACTTGACAGGTAAGGCAAAAAGAACCAAGTGAACGTAATCTGGCAGCTTTCGCTCGCGGCTTTGCTCGCGAGGTACTTAGATAAAATATAACCGATGTTACTCAGGGATAATGTTGCATTCTAATGGTAAAAGAATTTTTGAAATCGGACCAGTAGTTTTTGAGTTTATTAGTTACAAACAAAAATACAAAACTTTATAATAATAATTAGTATAGAAGTATAGACTAGCTGATGCCCGCGTCTTCGCACGCCTGGATGTCGGTTATCGCGACTTAAAAACTTATTTACTAAAACCTTCCTCGAAAACCATTCTATCCATTGGTTAAAACAGCATGAAAATCGGTGCTGTAGTTTTTGAGTTTATCGCGAACAGACAGACAGACGCGGCGGAGGACTTTGTTTTATAATATGTAGTGATATTGTTATGCTGATTTCACTGCTGCCATCTACTGTGACTGTTTGTGTCTCAACTCGTGGGACTTAGTACTACTTTATTTCGTTTCGTTTCTCTATAAATTTACCTGCAGCAGAATTTTCATAGATTTCTTTTTACTTTTTATTTGTATCAAAATTTTGTAACTTTCAGAATTAGCAAACGGGAACTTCAGGATAATGATAAAAATATTCAGATGCTGTTGAAAATGGCAAATGTTAAAGATTATATTCCTGATAACAAAACTTGTTTGGAATACAGGTAAAAACAGTATTTAAATTGGCTTCTTAAATATATTAGTTAAAAAAAAACAAACAACAAAGTCTAAAATCACCCGTACGTAGCTTTAACTATTTTTCTAATTGGTTTAGGATGTGGTATGTTTAATGATATCCAGTCAAACTATCATGAAAAGAAGAAAATAATTTCTTAAAATAAATATTAGGTAATTAATTTATGGAAAGATTACATAAGTAACAGTAGTTTTGTACATCAAAAACTTGTTGGTTTTATTCTAGATAAATATATTTTTTTAATCTGCAGGTACCTGATACTCAAATGCAAGGAAAAAGCTGAACAATTTCACAATATTATACGAAGGATATTGGAAATTGTACGTGGCTAATCTCTTATAAATGGTAATTTTTTTTTTGTGATATCCTTGTGACTTAATAATAAGGTACTAATAACTATAAAAATGTACTACCTACACCATCAACAAATGTATAAAACCCTGCCAGCACGAGGTCATATGCCTTACGTCATCATTGTAGTATTGTGTAGTTAACCCTTCAACCTTGGGATGTCATGCGTGCTCCGTAAGCGTAAATTGGCGTTTATCGCTTACTCACTTTTAAAAAGAGATTGACAATAATTTGTCAGCCACGTTTAATAAATAAGCAAAAATAACGCTGTAACAGTGATAGTTATTTTAAGTTTTCTTCGTTTATGTAAGCTATGACATAATAATATGTATTCATTTTTAACAATTATTATAAGGTAGGTACGTTAATTTATTAAGTTTTTGTTTATTGACAAATGTGACGTTTTAATTCCCAAAGCCATCGGGTTTTGGCTCATTTGAACTTTATGATTTGGTGCAAGGTCATAACAAAATATTTATTAATTTATTCTATCACTTTACCACTGCCAAAACTGTACATTGCTGACCGTACATTTACATTGTTATAATCTCCTTACTGTCAAACATGACACACTTGGGTGTAGCATCTATAGATCCGAAAATTCCGCTGAACGTTTGGAAATAGAATGTTGATGCTCACATCCAGCCAAAAGCAATTTTTTAAAAAGCATTTCCGAAATTTAAGGTCGGAAGTGCTTATAAAGTGTAAGGATCCCTATGGAACTCATCTGGATTGGTCAGTTAAACTATCTCTTGATCGTTCGACTCACGGACCATCATTGAAACAGATGAAACTTCAAACTACCCAAGGACTCTTTGGATATTTTCATCTGTTTCACATAAAGTTGTAAGAATGAACTTCAGTAACGTGTAAAAATAAGTCAAAAAACTAATATCTACTTAAAATAAATAAACATTTTGTACCAAATACTTTGAAAAAGATCAGTCTCATTGCTATTGTATCTAAATAGTATTTTATTTGTACATAACGCTGTATGCTAATTTCTAACTAATACCCTCTTGATAATTCACGAACCTCCGCGTCCGTTATAAAATGAACACAGGCCTAGGTACTAATGAAAAATATATGGAATGATTTATGGTTTAGTTTTAAGAAAACAGAACTTTTTAGTAGGTAAAGTAAGTAGGTACCTACTGTAAGAATTCATGCATGGTTTTAAAATTTTTATGAATAAAATACCTACATTTTTAATACATCGTTGTTTTTATTAAACAAGTAAATAAATTACATAAAGTCCATAACCGGTTTATCAGCTAGGAATAAAACTAGTTATTGAATAATTTGAAATTATGACTGGCACTTTTGAATTTGTGAATAACCATCTATTAATCCCCTTCACGCTAATGACCAATCTAGTACACTAGTAGACTAGTAGACTAGCTAATCTAGTACGTACAATAGTGTCTCTCTAGCTCTAGTAGTTGTAGTCTCTCTGTAGTTGTCTGTCTAGCTGCCAGAGGGAGACGGATACGTTTTATGTAGTAGTCTATCTTTTTTTTCACTTACTATTCAATCTATTATTAACCTATTGGGTTGATATGCCGGTACAAGCACCATTATGCTATTAACATAAATAGATGACACTTACGGACAATAAAGAAAATAATCAGAAGGAGATCGGACTAAATTGTTCCATTTAAGCCGCGGCCTTTGTGTACAAGGTGTATGATAGGATTAACGATAAAAAATAATTATTAATATAGCCTACATTGTACAGTTCGTAGTGACTAGAACTAAAAATTAGTTAAAACTAGTTAAATCCTCTCCCATCCATCATGCACTGTGCGCAGTATCTTGGGAACTGTACGCAAGATAGCAAGAAGTCCGTTAACCCCTGAAACACAAACAATAATATGTTATTACTAATTATTTTTCCAATTAACTAAGTACCTACCGAGTCACCGATATTGACGTCAATAATTGAGACCGCTGTCATTTTCAACGATTTCATCGATAATGCATGACCTAGGTAATTGTAGTTCTCATAATGAACGATTTCTGTTAATTTACTACCAATAGTTTTACCTAGGTATTCATTGATTGCATTCTTAATTATGCATTGTATAATACTTTTATTATTATTATGTATCATTGTGTTTAAAACCATTTTAGTACTTAATTAAAAGCTAAAATATTGTAATAAGTTGTAAAAATGAATCCAAAACGGAATAGAAACCAGGACGCTGAATATTTTATACCAAGGTAGTTTGTTAAAGTTTACTTACTGATATATCTGGTATGCACACTGTGAAGGGTATGAAAAAAATGTAGAATCCTGCTGCAAAGAATGCAACCACGAACGAGATGAAAACCAGGATTAGTAACCAAATAAAGCCGAATATCACGTTGCCCATGGTCTGAAAAGATAACATAGATAATTAATGGATGTTATTATCAGTGGTTGCATAATTCTTTTGAATAGGAAACCATTCCTAATGTTTTAAAACTATTTCAAGTAATCATTACAAGTTCACTAAATATGAACGAAAAGCGCGGCGACGACGGATGGACGATGCGACTGACGAACGGGTCAGGCGGGTTAATCCCCATTAACGGGGATCGTCAACGGGGATTAGTGGGATAAGCCGGTTAATTCTCTTTTGTCGACCCTAATTTTTTAAAGAGACAAAAATAATTTGTGATCTAAGAAAATTATGCTTAGAATTATTTATAATTTTCTTTAGTAATTTTTTAATGTATATTTCGGTATGTTTAATTAACTAGGTAGGTGATGTGTGTGATGTTAAGTAAGTAGGTAGGTACCTACATTACAATTATTTTGTTAGTGTTTTAGACCAACACAAATGTATATAGGTACCTATACGTATAGGTACCTACTGTTCGCTCAGCACACAAATGTAACACTCGGCCAAGTTTCGACTCACAAAATAAAAGTACCTACATAAGTAATTCTCGGTATCTGCTCGTACACATCTACATTTAAATGACACTATTCCCTATGACATGATGTCAGGGAACCTCGTAGGCTCTTGTATAACGAAAAGTAAGTAGGTAGGGACCTACCGAAAGTTTAATGCCCGATTGATCTAGCTATATATGTAGGTGTGTAAGAAACTATAAAAAGGTGTAACTGATAATCCAATGGTTTTAGATAAGCGAGGTACAGCGTAAATTCGGAATTTTATCTAATCGTAATGACTGGGTAGGTAAGTAGATGCTTACCTATTCACCAGTTAGGTAGTAGCTACATAATATTAATATAGGTACCTACCTACCTATTGGGGGAGTGCTGCAGATATTAATACTATATTTGTGTTGCAGAAGAGGGCTGTTCGTGCAATTTATAACATGGGTCCTAGAGAATCTCTTAGAGATAAGTTTAAAGAAATAAACATCATGACAATGCCATGTCAGTATATATATGAAAACTTGATGTATGTTCACAAAAACATTAATTTATTTAGGAAAAATAGTGATAATCATAATGTTAATACTAGACTTAAAAATAAACTCGCTGTTCCCACGGTTAGGCTCACTAAAGTAAGTAAATCCTTTAAAGGGCAATGTGTACGCTTCTATAACAAGATCCCAAGTGACATGCTTGATTTATCAATTGGAAAATTCAAAAATGTAATTAAACAGAAACTGTCTAGAAAAGCTTACTATAAAATATCAGAGTACTTAGATGATAAAAAAGCTTGGGATGAATCAGCTCCAACTCTGCTAGGTATTCCTTACAAAATTAACAAGGATCATCCAAAAAAAGCGCTAGGGCCCAGCGAGTTTCTTGTCAGTTCTTCTCGCACTGGGGATAGGACTGGAACTGGCACTTAGACTCACCTAGTATGTAAGACGTTTCAAAGTGATCCCTGTGATTCTATTGAAAATAAACATATTTTGAATTTGAATTTTGAATTTGAATTTGAATTAAGTTTGTTACAATGTTCTATTAAAAATACAAGATGAATGCTTACCTATCTTTTTAAATCCAACAGTTCTGGTTTCAAAAATATAATGTATAAGCTTTAGAATATTGTTTATTTTGTAAATATTTTAGGAATGACTCAATTTGGTTGGTATACAATGTATGCTAATCTAGTAGGTATGGAAACAAAACCACGCGTAGCACAGGTAAGTAGGTGGAGTTTTTGAAGACTTGTGATGGATGACCTAAGATAAGAATTTTATTGGATTTATTATAATAGAAATATTACTACCTAGAATCAACATTTTAGTTAGTAAAATTGTCGCAAAAATTAAATTTTCGGTACCCGATTAGACGATAACCTTAGTGAAAGCAATAGACACTGGCGACGACTGGACGATCGTTCAAAACCGGTAAGTAGGTACCTACCTACCGGGTCATAAATTAATTTTGATTTCTTTTATGAAACCCAATCCCGTTACTTAATTGAGTATAATAATTTCCAAACAACATTCTCAAATCTTACGCGTGGGTTTGGATTTTGTCCTACATTTTGATGTCACAGAATATACGAATAGTAAATCCCTAGGTAGGTAGACACTACATGTCGGTGGGTGTTGTGATTTTATTAGACATGACACAATTTCACAGAATTTCCTGCAGCAAATATTTCTCAGAATATTACAAATATCCTACACCTATCGCGTACCATGCAATAACTAACTAGGTACCTACTGTGCAAAATGTGAGCATGTGCCAAATATAATTTTTGGACTTAAGTACGCTCTGACTACCCTCTTTAGACATCCTCAAAGATCTTAGTATCTAGAGATAAACTTAGAAATACTTAACTAGCAAGCCAAGCCCGGGGATATGTAGGTAAGTAAGTAGGTACCTATATGTACCTACATTAAATAATTCTTATCTCACTGTTTGTTTAGTATCCAAAATGAAGGGTACCTAGATAAGTACAAATAAAAATGTCAAACATACCTTGAACAGTCACTTAGGGATTAGATGCTAACAACAAAATAAATAGTACCTACCTACTTACCTACCCACAACAGTGTAGTAAGTTGCTGGAATATTTTAGACCGAACACGACATGCAAACAAATTATCTAACTAGCACAACATACCGGTTTTGGAAACTACGAAAATACACACAAAATCACGCGTTCGTCTTGCCTCGTCACTTTCCACTGTTGGACTGACGACGTTGGTAAATCAAATGCTAGAAACCTTGAGAGAATGCATCATACATTCCTTATCTGGAGGCTAGTGACGCTGACGACAATGTCGAACGTGACGGCGCGCGGCGATTGCAACTCCGTTAGTTTTGTAATTTCTATTGCACCCAGGATGGCTATTACGGAACTCTGATTACAATAAATTACAATGAATGTCTATCAGGAACCGTGTTGTGATTACGTTATTCTGATACTTATTTACAAACAAAATACATATGGCGATAAACAAATAAATAATATCTTATACCTTTAAACGTACCTATAACTTATACCAGCAGTGAGACAGTTCAGGCTAAAAACAAAAACAACAACTACAACAACCTTTAAACGAGCAATTCTTGTATATATATATATAATATAATCTGAATCGATTTTCACGAAATTTAGTATGCAGAGGGTTTCGGGGGTGATAAATCCATCTAGCTACGTTTCATTTTTAGAAAACGTCGTTTACCCCAAAAAACGAGCAAAGCTCGGTCACCCAGGTACTAATAATTTAATGGCAATAAACTTTCCATAATATAATTAACCGCTAGTAACTAGAAGCTGTTAGTAATAATTATTTGATAGTATCAGAGTTACGTAATCGAAGCACAGGTAAAAAAAAACGTTTTGTACCTAAACCGGTGCCTGAGGATGGAAGTCAACCCGGGGGCCGGCCGAAAAGACGTTCACGAGACGATCTCTATATCTTTACCTATTAAAAATATGGTGGCAGATTGCAAAAGACTGGAACTACGAAAGACTTAGGTGAGATTTTTGTCCAGCTGTGGGATCCAGTAAAGGCTCGTAATTTGACGTCATTATAGAAAATGAGCTAGCTACCTACTTAGGCATGTTGGTAGTGCATCGCATTAAGCAAATTGCAGTCAAGCTATTATAAATGAATGGACCATTAATTAATATATAAATAAAACTACGTAAACTCATAGAGTTAGCTTAATAATTCTATGCGTAGGTAGGTAGGTAAGTAGTTAAACTAACATATCCAGATGAAGTGATGTCTATGTAAAGTTATGTGTTAGTAATGTGAATTATTACGAGTATAAGCAAGACATTGCTTGCAATAGCATCTTCGCCATTAAATTCAAAAATGTGGGAAATCCCCTGAGAAATTCCCGTCAAATGCCGGTGAGTAGAGGAAGAAAATAATTAACTGTCTAAGGATATAAAATAGAAAAGTCAACGTCAAATGTCAAGCACGAAAAAATGTTAAATGTCTTGTCTTACTAATGTCAAAAATCAAAAGTGTAAAACAAAATAAATTTATTATTTTGTTGTTTAAAATCAGAAATAAGCAAATTCACGTTTATTTACTGTGTAAATGTGATGTGGTTAGTTGTGTATTACGAACTTAATTTTATTTAGTACCTAAACTTGTAGTCCAGACTCCAGTGAAAACAGAAAATTCTAAATATACTAGCTGGATTTAGAACGAACTTGATTAAAATAAGTAATCCAAAGAACCTAATACATAACCAGACATTAAATTATTGTTAAAAAATGGCTGGTTACTTCGAAGAGATGGGATGGACTGAGTTGCGAGATGGAGAGAGCCCTGATCATCTTCTACATATGGCTAGATTTCTTCTAGATATCGGGGTCTACGATGATAACTTCTCGGGGGAATGGCCCAGGTTAGTGTCATTATCATTATCAGCCCTTCTCATCCCAATGCTGGGCATAAGCCTCTCTCCGTTTATGCGATTCGCCTCTATATGATAAAATGCATGTATGGCTCTTTCCTAATTATTCAACAATGCTCCAATTCCAATTTCGATTAACTATTTCAGATTGCCACCTCCAGCATCTCAAGAAGCTGTAAAAAACCTGCCTGAAGTTACGATTGAAACTGATGGTAAAAGCTGTCCGATTTGTCTGAAAGCATTCAATATTGGAGACAAAGCCAAACAGATGCCTTGCAAACATCTGTTTCATTCTAGTTGCATATTGACTTGGCTAGGAAGGGTGAGTATTTAAAACTTGTCATTGAGATAAGTAACTATTTAACCACTGTTAGATAGTAAATAACTAATATTATCATCATGTGAATGTGTTATCTGAATATCCAATGATGTTGGTCATGCCTGTAATATAATTAGATTTTATAACTAACTCATTCCATTTGGGTTCAACATATTCATAAACATTGTTATAACATGTTAATTTTTTATTTTTTCAGACAAATTCTTGTCCATTCTGCAGACATGAATTGCCAACAGATGATGAGACATATGAAGCATTTAAAAAAGAGAAAAAACGTGCAGTGCAAAGAAAAGAAGATTTAGAAACACTACATGACTCTATGTTTAGTTAATACACACTAACATAGCAAAAGGTAGAGGGCAACAAAAGCTAATCCATAATTAAATTAATTTATCTATGTTATTATATTACCTATATAGATTTTTGAATTGTCTATTATTTCAGCTTATGTAAAGGTAATGGGTTATTTTTGTCTACTTTTGCACAGTGTACTTGTATGTAAAAGAAAATAGTATAAAGTTAAGCTTTATACATACTTTACATCCACACAATTTATTTGCTACATTAAAAGTACTGGTATGGGAAATCAAAGATATCTTTCAATTATTTCCTTAGCTTAAATAGATTCTGATATGACTATTGTTTAGGTAGGCATGTTATAAAATACAGTATTTTCAGAAAAGATACCAATATATTATGATTTGTCAATATTAATTGGTGATTTTGGTAAACTAAAGGCAGTGGACAGTTCCTAGATTATCTGTTTGTTAGCTTCATTTCATCTGTGACTATAATTTTCAACAACCAACTAGATCTCCAAATTCAAACAACTTTCAAAATGCCACGGCAATGTCATGAGTTGTCACTAAATCAAAATTCAATGTGAAAAAAAATAAAATTTTGTATAAAAATATATCAAAATGAATAAGAAAAAACCGTAAGTACATATTCATGCACTCTAGCTAGTAACTACTTGTTGGAATGTAGTGATATAATATAATTGATGTTACATTATACATTTGACTTCTATGTTTGTTTACATTTACAGGAATTGTAAGTGCCCTCCAAAACAGCAGAAAGTATGTAAGCATACAAAGGTCACAGACTGTAAGGATGTTGCAGAAATCATTGAAGCCCTTACCTTCAATGATGAAAGTAAGTTTATTTTGCCTAAGTAACTTGCTACTCATACTGTAACTGGCCACACTTCATAAGGGTGCTTTGAGGAAGTAAACCCACCATCTTGAAAATACTATAACAGGTGCTTGTACTTATTTACCATTTCATTAAAGAAAATGTAGCAAAACTTATAATTTCATATTATTATCGTCTTAATGTATAAATAAATAGCAACTAGTTAGATAAAACAAACAGTGATTAGTATAGTAGGTGTTAAAATGGACATGAAGTAAATAGACATACATGATAAAAAATATTGTTACATACAGTCTATAGTTTTGATTAAAATTTCAGATTCAAGAAAGGCCATGAGGTCAAAACCTCCCAAATTTAAGACCAAACAGTTCAAACCGCGGCATTACAAAGACACATGTGTACCTATGGTCCCTTCTATGCATACAAGGTACGCTACGTCTTTCAAAGTTAAGTCACAAATCAATATTTCTTAAAAACAAAAGCTGAAGAAAACTTTATTTTTTACATTTAGTAGCATTTTCCATAGTATCGTTTTCCGTACCAATTCTAAGGCCCTGCGTATGATTCGGCATTTCCTTATCTTACCTATGATCATCAAGCATTGCAGAAAGATGTTTTTATCCATTGCATTTTTATTTTTTGAGTAACATTTATCTATATTAGTTGACATAGGTAAGTATATTAAAATTAAGAATATTAAATATTTTCTTAAATTCTTTGATAATGTATTTTATACCAACTTATTTCTTTCAGATTACGATATATTGGCCATTGTGCGGTAGACCCTCCCAAATCTTCAGGAGCTAGGTTGGTTACCATTCTTATAATATTATTACCGATATAAATTTCTAAGAGCGATAAGGCTGTCTATCAATCTAAGCTGTAATTCACGTTGGGACCCGACCAGTCGCCCGCATCGCACCACAGACTTGATTAATTTGACCCGTTTCCCACCCGACCCAAAATAGTCAACTGAGTACCTACTTAACTAGAAATAGTTTTACGCCGGCATTGCGCCATTACGCCGGTACTCTTTATTGAAGTGACTTCCCTAATTGAAAAGAATAATGACAGGTCCAAAAGATCTGGGGCCTCACCACGACTTCATAATACATTACCGAATTAGTATTACATTGTTATTTCGTACCATGACCTATGCAAATTGTATGGTAGTGACGTTTTTATAATGGAGTCGTTACGGAATCGTTCTGGAAGACTTCGTGGTAAGGCCCCAGAGCCTGTGTCATACAAGATTATATGCTTGATAAAACACGTGTTTTTTAAATCATAATAGTAATAGAGGGCTCTTATTATAAATTAAATTGATTAATAAATTCAGACGGGCGTACGGCGGTTTCGATTTCAATTCGACATCTGACGAAGATGAAACCACTAGCGGCATCTTACGGACGGGCAAGAAACAAAAGTACAGGAAAAGAGTGCGGTATTTTGATCTGCTGCCCGGCGATATAATGCTGCCGACACCTGTTCCTGTTATAAAGCACACTGCTTCGGATAAATCTATATTGAATGTGAGTTGTAAATGAAAATACGATTGACTCGATAATCGTATTTTTGTTCTTTGACAATTTTCATACCTGTGGGTCTATCTGTGGCATAGGGATGGACGAATTGCAATGCTGGTTTCATTAACTAAAGCTTCATTATTTGATCGAAATAGCTGCAGCCGTAGGTATGATTGAGGTATTTAAATCAAGTTAATGTGTATATCCTTCCTACTAATATTATAAACGCGAAAGTTTGTACGAAGTTATGGATGTCTGGATGTCTGGATGTATGTGTTACTCTTTCACGCTGAAACGGCTGAACGGATCTGGATGATTTTTTTCACAGATGTAGATTATAGCCTGAATAGCACATAGGCTACTTTTTATCCCGGATAAATTAACGGTTCCCGCGGGATAGATTTGTTTTTGTTTGTCAAGGCACCACGCGGGCGAAGCCGTGGGCAGAAGCTAGTAAATAAATAATGCAATAAATTGTATTAAAATTTGTGTCATGCCATAAGTGCATTTGCCACACAGTGCATTGAGCCTAAGGATCATTCATTCTCCTGCCCTTATCGCACGCTAAGTAGGGTCGGCACAACATGTTTTCTGCCTCCACTCACTCCTATCATTCGTCAACTCTGAAAAATCCATTGAGCCTAGGAATTTATAAATATAATTTAAAACAGGTTGCAAGTCCCAAGACAAGTGGTGACGTCATCCAAGCCCAGAGAGCTTCCGTCAAACCTGGTGAGGTGAAGCCGCCACTACCAGCTAAATCAGGACATGAGTAAGCATTATTTCTTCATTTATAACTGTCAAAAGTGAACCTACTTACAATATACTTAAGAATCACTTTCTTCTTTCAGGCTTTTCAAGCCCCACAGTGGAATCGTCATCAACAGAGACAAGGAATTCGTTCCAGACGTGGTTAATGCTCCAGGACCTAGGAATATTCCCAGGTTAGTAGTTGTACCAATCCATGAGTGAGGCCTGATGAAAATTACATAATTTATGTGTACTGCACATAAGTGTATAATATAGGAACTCAGGCATTTCTTTAGCTCATTGATGATGATGATGATTTTTTATGATTTCAGAAAAAAAGGCAAAGGGAAGCCTTGCCACAAAGGAGGGTAAGATAAACCAATTAATGTCTTGTGGCATGGTAGTAGCCTCTATAACAGGTTAGCAGCCTGGCTAACATGCATGAGCGCCACGATAAGGTTTTGTCGACTATTTTGTCTCGCTCTTTCTCGTGCGAGTGAGTATGAGACAGCATGCTCGACAATTTTTTTTAACTTAGAAGCACCTAACTGCATAAGGTACCTACCTAGCACCTTGATACATTTTTTCAAACATCTTTCAGAGTTTGTCACAAAAAATCCTGCAAAAGAAAAAAATGTCGGTAAGTAAAATTCAAGTAGAACATAGTTTCACATGTATGCTACAATTTGATATAATACATGGTTTTTTTTACAGAAAAGCTATGAGAAAGAAAGGACGAGGCGGAAGGTAACATTGTGTTTTAACTCAACATGGACTTTTATGATAGTAAAGTAGCTGTAATAGTTACTATTTTTTTTCTAATATTAGTAAAGATAGCTACAAGGTATACCTACCAATACTTATATTGCTAGATATCGTTCCGGCTGTAGTGGATCCAGGTGGAGGGGTTAAGGGGCCTCTCCCCAAAAGCATCTGGGTCCACCTCTGACAAATTTTAAATTAAACTAAAAACCAAAAATTACCTCTAGTATTCAATATTATTATTATTCTTTATCTCCTTATTCTCACTTAATCCATTTTACAAGGAGATTTTAGCAGGTAACATTGCAAGCCCCTTTCAAACCAAAATCCTGGATCCGCCACTGTTACTGTTATTACTGAAACGATAATATAGTTAATATTCCTTGTTACATAAGTATACCAACAGATTGTGTGAAAAAATATATGAATGTAAGAGGAGCAGAGTTGACAAATTATGATAGGAGTGAGTGAAAGAAGAAAAAATGTTGTGCCGGCCGTCCCCACTTAGCGTGGGATAAGACAGGAGAATGATGACCTTGTTACATATCATCATCATCTTCTTCCTGCTCTTTTCCCACGTCAAGTGGGGTCTGCACAACACAACATGGTGATTTTCTTCCATTTCCCTCTATCATTCGTCATCTCACTACTCACTCATGTCATCTTTCACACAGTCCATGTATCTTTTCTTTGGCCTACCTATACCTTTGTCACATACCTATAATTAATTTATTTTGTCCCTACTCGCTAGCTCGCGGTCCGATCTACCGTACACTACTCTGGGTGTGACAGATGGCAAGCCAAGGGCGAGAGGGACGCAGAAGCATTTGAAAGACGATGATTCCATCTGCGGACTGGATGAGATACCGAGGCCTGAACATGTAAGTGTCCTATGACCAGCTTTTGTTTAAGACTAGCTTCCGCCCGCGGCTTTTCCCGTGAGGTACTTACATAAAATATAGCCTATGTTCATCCTGAAGTTGGTGAAATATGTTATAGGATGAGTATCTTCGGAGATTACCTCCTTACATACAAACAAACTTTACCTCCAAAATAACTAGCTGACCAGCGCGCAACTTTATCTGCGGATTTTAATTGATATATTTTTTCCCGTTTTTGCAACATTTTGCATTGATGCTTCGTTCCAGTGGTCGAAGAGGTGTTATAAAGCCCAAAGCTTTCCTCTAAAAATTTACTTTCCAGCACAAAAATAATTTTTCAATTCAAATCAGTAGTTCAGATAATGCGTTCAACTAAACAATCAAACTCTTCAACTTAATAATATTTTTTATATACATAGTTTTATCAAACATGCATTATTATTTCCAGGTGCAAATACCGGCAGATCTCAAGAGAGGCGCATTACAAACGCATTCACTGACAGTGCTGCCTTGCACTAAGGAGAAGAAACCGGACATACATTACGGAATACTCACGGGTTCTTTCAACATGTATGATGCTAAGTTCAGTAAGTATATAAATAATGTATATTTATTTCATAAGAAAACTAAAATAAATAAATATGTGTGGACATTTCACACAAATCAATCTACTCCCAAACTAAGCAAAGCTTGTACTATGGAAACCAGATAGACTAATCATATACTTTTTTTGGTAAATACATACATAGAATACAAAATCTAGGTATGTTTATCACATAAATATTTGACCTGGGTGGGGATCGAACTCACAACCTACAGCGCAGAAGGCCGAGCTTCTACGAACTGAGCTGTGAGGTCAGTCAGAAACTCAGAAATTATATCTAGATCCGTAATCAAATTTGAGCTATAAAAAGGCATTAGGTATATTTTTTCCGTATGCAAATAATAATGTATCTATATTACTTATCCATACTTATCCATTACTTGTCAATATCATAATAAATAGTGTAAATATTGTCCAGTTTCTACCGATTGTTAAAAATGCAAGCTAATTTGGTACTTATTCTCACAGGTGGAAGGTCGAAAGGCCGGCAGGCGCTTACAATGAGTGTGATGGCTTACTGCTTGGCTTTCCACTACCATCCTAAGCAGTGGACTATGAAACTGGTTGACAACTTGGTGGATGCTGGTGATCAATGGTAAGTCTTTTGGTGAAATTATTATTATTTAGCTTATTTAGCTGAAAAAACCAATAAATAATAGTCAATAGTCAATAGTCAATACCAATAAATAATATTGGTAACCTTGAGTTTTATTGATTTGTATGAACACCTACTGGATTAGATATGGTTGTGTAGTGTAACAATTATTTAAGACTAGCTTCCGCCCACGGCTTCGATAAAAAGTAGCCTATGTGCTATTCCCGACTATAATCTATATCTGTGCCAAATTTCATCCAGATCCGTTCAGCCGTTTTATCGTGAAAGAGTAACAAACATACATCCACACATCCATATATATTTACAAACTTTCGCGTTTATAATATTAGTAGGATTCACCTACCAATATGCAAATCGGTGTTTGTATATGAATGCTGCAGTATCCTAAACGGCTGGACGAATTTTGAGAATTGAAGTGTCGTTGGATTCGGCTGGATTACCAGAAGACCTAATTTATACAACAATCCAATATGGCGGTTTTAAGAAACTATTATAAATTACTCTCCGTCGTTAATTTTTGAAATAAATACTAGTATCTTCTATAGGTACATTCAATGCCTCGAGAAAGTCCACGACCACTCGGCCGTGCAGGGCATGTGTGAAGTACTACCCTTCGGCAAGAAACAAACTCTTGTCCTGAACGGCAAGCGAATGCAGGTTCTCTTAGGCGAGCCTGATGTAGTAGGGTATACCATGTCCTTAGACCCTACTGTATACAACCTGTGTCGAGGTCTGAAAGCCTTTTTTAAGGAAAATCGGGCTGGTGTTATGCTTTCAAGGTGAGTGATAATATATTATAACTAGCTGACCAGCGCGCAACTTTACGGGTTTTTAAGTGATATTATTTTTCCCGTTTTTGCAACATTTTGTATTGATGCTTCGCTCTTATTGGCCGCAGCGTGATGTTATAAAGCCTTCCAAGAACTATCCAACACAATTTTTTTTTCAATTCAAACCTAGTTCCTTAGATTAGCGCGTTCAGGCAAACAAACTCTTCAGTTTTAAAATATTATCTATATCTATATAAGAGCTTAACCTGACTGACTGACTGACTGACTGATTATAGATAAGAAAATGAACGGAAGAGAGAAAGATGCAAAGGTGGAATAATATCAACCTAAACAAAACACTGACTTTCAGGCTCATCTACTAAGTATTTAGGTTTCGAAGGGTTATTCCTGTTAAAGTGTTGTACTTATATTTAATTAAATTTTCCTTTCAGAGTCCTTAAAGTAGTGATATGGAAAGACAGAGTATGCTACTACATTTTCGACCCGGCCGGCAGAGATTCGCGGGCCTACTCTAACTTCTCCAATGGCTGCGCCGCTCTTGTGAACATCAAAGACCTGGAGTCGGTCGCGGAAGTGCTCCTAGCTCGAAGCGTTGTAGAAGACCAAAAGTTCGTTTTAGCACCGGTGAAAGTCCTCAAAATGATCGACGAAAAAGCCGACGAAGATTTCGAATCTGATAAAGAACTGACACAAGCTGAAAAAGCAATGATGGGCTACAGGATCCTGAACGAAAACTGCGCGATAGTTAATGCTAATATGCATTTGGGTGATCGATGCTTCGAAGATTGCAAGTTCCGCCAGGCACTGCCTATAGCGATTGTCGCTATGACATACGCGAAGATATCCCCGCCTAATACATGGTTCACAAAAACTCTGGATAAAGTTCTACGTCTGGGTAATAAACTGTTCATGGATTGTCTGCATCCGAAAGTGATGATAGACATGTCTATCGATAATATTCCCAACAACATCACGATCGGCCCATACGCGTGCGAGATTATTATCTACCGCGAACGAGTTAAGGGCCAGCTCTTCACCACAAAAGAATGCCTGTTTAATATAAGAACTGGCTTGGAAGATTTCTTTAGTCATGAGTACAACAGCGGGATCCTAGACTTTAACAACTATATGTTGGCTGTTTGGAGACAGAAAGACATGTTTTACTTATTCGATCCGTACCCTCGTACGAATGACGGATTGAGGTCTGTGAAAGTTGGCAGAGCTTGTTGCTGGATGTTGCTGAATAGTGATACGATGGCGGAGATTTTCACTAAGAACTGGGATTACTTACCGACGACTACACAGTTTTATATCCACGCTTTCAAAGTTCTGAAGCTAAAGAAAAAGGAGCCTAAGGTAATTGGTCTAATGACTAATTTTAATAAATAATAGTTTAAAAAAACTAAAAAACACGCTTTTTATAGAAACCGAACTAAAAAATAGAAAATAAATTTAAAAAAAAATATTTTAAAAAAAGTGTGGGGTGCATGGTGTCAATAGTTATAAATATTTTATTGACAGATATGAGTAAAGTGATTATCATTTCGATAATATCTTAAAAAGCACCCCACGCTTTTTTTAAAATATTTTTTTTTAAATTTATTTTCTATTTTTTAGTTCGGTTTCTATAAAAAGCGTGTTTTTTAGTTTTTTTTAAACTATTATTTATTTTATATTTTTTAGTTTGGTTTATTTATAATAGCGTGTTTTTTTTATTTTAAACTATTGCACGACTCATGATGCGAAGCATCAGAGAGTGCTTTACGATCAAAATTTTTTTTTTCAAATTGATAAAATGGATTTTTTTTATCAAAATAGTGTATTGTCATCGGTCTTCGATAAATCTACAAAGTTTGAACGAAATCTGGCCGTTTAAAGTGGGTCAAAATCGCGCCCAAAGAAGTCGGTTACAAACAAACATACAAACATACAAACATACAGGTGAAGCTAATAAAAAGCGTGTAAAAAGCATGAACACAGCAAAGTATACATTTCATAGCAGCATTTGCCAGGTCAATCTTCAAATCGATATCGGATTAAAGAAATTTATTCTCAAAAAGACACAATGTCACTTATGTTTGAAAAACATTATCTGTTAGTATATGGATTCGGTCGTTTTCGTATATCTACGTACTTAGTGTAAATTCATAAACTGGTAAAGCAGGTTGGTAGGTAGGTACCCATTCAATGCATTTAGAAGTAATTATCAGAAATAAATTGCATTAGTTTTGTTTTAAATACATTAAACTAGTTTACATTTTTATGTTTACAGCAAATAGTGTGTACTCTGAGCGACGAGCAACTGCCGGGTGCGAAAGGGAAAGGCAAGAGAAAAGTGCTGCCTATGAGCCAAGCCCAGGGCGACGGCAAGGAAATCTTCCACGACGTGCTACCAGACGATACCTTGGATGAGAGACTGCCTACTGGGGTAAGTTGTCTCAATGTCATGAGAAAAGTAAGTATATCAAGTAATCAAAATACTCTCCGCAACTTAGTTTGTGATATTTTCATACATATGTACATAGGTACATGATCACGACTGTCTCTAGTTACAGATCTTTGAGGATATTAGAGGGTAGTCAGAGGCACGACCAAACATGATATTTGGCACATGCCCACATCTTGCATTCCCGATTTTTTTATACAAACTTTAAACGCCGGAGACCGTAATAACAGTTTTATATGTAGGTGTAAATAAAACTGCTTAATTAGATAGTAATGGATCCAGAATCTTAGTTGCGCTATTCAAACTTTGAGTAAGTACCTATTTATAGAATCTTGTCCTGGCTTTGATTTTGATAACAAAATTGTTGTTATTCGCAGCCGCAACCGGACGAAGAACAAATGGGCGATATAGTATCTCTGGTCGACAGTATCCAAGAAGACTACCTGCCGCCCATACCTCTGCGGTACAAGAATATGGCGCCAGAACCCTTGGAACCGAGAATCAGTGAGTCCTAGGCTGTGATTACGTAATTTTGATTCTAACAAAACATGAATACTAAGTTAACACAAAATACACCTGTTTCATACATAGCCAAGTAGGTATTGAACTTTTGCATGGAATAGCTGTTTTGTTTTCCGCTCATAGTATTGGTTTCTTAGAAAAAGTTGTTTATATTGATGGATACTTTAACCCCCTGAAGTTTACTAAGTAATTTGGTACCACCCTGTATCATCATCATCATCTTCCTGCCCTTATCCCACTAGATGGGAAAAATAAAAAAATAAAAAATATACAGTCGTGGTCAACTAATTAGGGACACTCTTTGGTTAAACCGAATTGTGAATTTATTTTTTATTTTCCAACGAGTCTAAACCATATTCCATATCTCTTACATGTAAGTATAATTAGTAATTTATGTGCCCGATTATACAAACAATAACAACTTCTTAAACATTAAACCTCTTTACAGTATAGCTGATAGATTATCGTAGTGCTATTTGTTCAAATAATGCTGGCTGGCCATTTAATTAGGGACACTGAGATATTGCGTTCTATTTTCAAAATTTGAATCTCAATACTTTTTTACTTCTTCTCTTATTGTTTCGTGGTAGTTTTGGCGGCAATCCCGATATTTATTTTAAGTTTTGAAAAATATTTTGAAGAAAAATGGGTAAAAATAAAAGTTGCGATCCAACACTACGAAAAATTATCATGAAGTTTGTTGTCGAGCATGGTTGGCCATACCAAAGGATAGCAGAACATTTAAATTGTTCAAAAACTATGGTATACAATGCAGTGCAACATGTCAGACGCAATAACACAGATTTAAATGTGCCCAGAACAAAAAGATCGAGAAAAACAACTCCGCAAGAAGATAGAATGATAGCCAGGTTAGCTAAGAAAGATCCGTTTCTAGGCTCTATTTTAATTAAACACGAAGTGTTTGGGACAGACGAAAGAGCTGGTGTCTCAGCTAGGACCGTTCGACGACGTCTGGTAGAAGCAGGGTTGTTCGGAAGAGTGGCTCGCAAAGTACCGTTGTTGAAGAAAGAACATAGAAATGCTCGTTTGGCGTTTGCACGTAAATATGGACATTGGACCTACGCCCAATGGCAACATGTATTATTCTCTGACGAGACCAAGGTTAATTTGATTTCTTCAGATGGAAGGCAATACGTACGGCGTCCAGTAAAAGCGGAAATGAATCCAAGATTCACAAAAAAGCAGGTGAAACATGGCGGTGGAAACATTAAAATGTGGGGTTCATTTTCTGGACGTGGAGTGGGACCTGTGAGGAAAGTTCAGGGTAACTTAGACCAACATCAATACAAGGCAATATTGGAGGAAACGATGCTTCCCTATGCTGAGGAGCATCTCCCTATTATATGGACGTTTCAGCATGATAACGACCCAAAACATACCGCCCGTTCAGTCAAGTCGTTTCTTACCAGTCAGTCAGTATCGGTGCTAGATTGGCCAGCAAATAGCCCGGACCTTAACCCAATCGAGCACCTTTGGCACGAAATCAAGAAAAAAGTAGCCACTTATCGTACCACAACTTTAGATGAACTTAATGAAGCTTTTTGTGAGGCATGGGCAAACATTCCTGTCGAAACATGCCAGAAACTGATAATGTCTATGCCACATCGGTGTCAAGCGGTAATTACTAACAAAGGTTTTGCTACTGGGTACTGATTTTACACGTAATAAAATGGAGCTGTTAAAGATATTATAATACTGCAGATTATTAGTTTTGTTTAACTCTATTTTTCATTATAGTTTACTGTCCTTAATTAAATGTCCAGCTACAGAATTATACCTTAAAATTGAATACATGTTCAACCTTTGATATTAAATACTTTTTTCTATTTATTTATTCTTTTATTTACAGCCATTTAAAGCATAATAATCGGACCAAATTATGCAAATAATAGTTACTGAGAAATCAATAGGGTTTTATATTTGTATGTACATAACCGGTTATTGTTCTTCACTATCTTGCATGTCCCTAATTAGTTGACCACGACTGTAAATACCACCCTGTATAAAATACAAAAATACAAGAATTGATCGTTTTTCAACTCGTCCTAATTTGTGGCGTGATAAATAATTTACTATTATTTTTTTATACAAATATTTGAAAAGTAACAAAATCTTGGCAAAGAGAGGTCGTAAAAGGTATTAGATAGATACAAATGCATCACGAGAGGTAGGCCTAGATGCAATTCCGTCTTTACCATAAGGGCACACGGGGCCCGAGCCCAGGGCCCCCATACACAGGAGGCCCCAAATGACCGTCAATTTATCTCACATTTAATCTCAAAACATTTTTTTCGAGCACAGTACCTAACAGTGCCATCGCCAAAAAAGCAGCAGCATACTAAGTAATATCATTTGATATAAGATTATAATAGAAAAATGTTAGTATAATTAGCTATCTTTACTGTCCAAAAAGGCCCTAAATTCTTGTGTGCCCAAGGGCCCCAGCAAAGTTTATGACGGCCTTGCCTAGATGACGTATCGCCCAGCATCAGTACTGAATGTGAGATACCTTGCAGTAAACCTGGACTCGCCGACGGTGTCGGTGACGCAGGTGGTCCCGCCGTGGCCCAAGCCGCGCGACAAGACCAACGAGCCGCCGGAGCCCGACCCCGACCCGGAGCCCACGCCGCCGCCCACTCCGCCGCCCATGCCGGTAACATTATCATTAACCTGAAATTTATCTAAGATTGTTCATGTGTCTAGAAATTTAATGATATAACTTTGTAACTAACAGCACAGCCACTTTACTTTTACCTCATAGATCATCTAGCCCTCATAGGAAAATCAGGAAGTTGGAGAAAGTTGAAAAAATATAGAAAAATACCATACTTTTGTTATTGGGTGTTATTATTTATTTACAAAAAAAAAGTATATAATTAATGTATCGGCTATCTGGTTCCCATAGTAAATGCTTTGCTTAGTTTGGGGCTAGATGGCTTTGTGTGAACTGTTCGCGAATATTTATATTTATTTTGTTTTTACCGGACTGCGAAGGGAAGAGGAGGGTTAATGTGTTTGGGGTGTATTTATGCAAGTTCCTTTGGCTGTCGCTAGAACCCAAACGGCTGGAAGGATTTCGATAAAAGGTGTCCTTGAATGCGTCAGGATCACAAAAGTGACTAAAGCCGCGTTGACACGATCAGAGCCAGCTCGGACCAAGCTCGGACCGAGTGGACTCGTAGGAGTAGCTTCATAAGAGTGTACTAGGATAGCTGTTGATATTATCATAGTTCACTCGGATCATTTTCGTCATTATTCCAATTATTTTTATCAGTCAACATCGAAAAATAACGGATTTAGTGCGAAGTGGCATCGGAATTGTCGCAGACTTGCTGATAGAGGAGCTAAGACGGGAAAAAGATAAGGCATCTTGCAAAAATTAAAAAAAAAAAAAAATTGTAGTCCTTCAACCGTACGTTCCAGAGAACCCTCTTCTGATTCGTACAGTTCAACAAATCTACTTGTTTCACGCTCAGACCACTTTTTTTCGCACGAGACTCTTGGCTCTTGTTATTAGCCGCCATTTTGTTTTCCAACTCGTATACGAGCTAGCTCGGATGAGTAGAACACGGTCCGAGTCTACTTAGATCGGACGCCGTCGTCCGAGTGGTCTCGGATTAGAGGTTGCTTCAATCCGAGTTGCGACCGAGTAGGTATCCGAGTTTACTCGGTCCGAGCTGGCTCTGATCGTGTCAACGCGGCTTAAATCCAATATGGCAGCTGTAAGAAACCATTTTCGATGACTTTCAGTCGGATTTTTTAGTTTTTGCAATAATTATAATCATCAATAATAATTTGTAATTTATAATTATTCGATTTAAAATGTTTAGTGGCTTGTCCATGATTATAAACCGTTATGTTTTGTTTCAGGTGCCAGAAGGAGCTGAGGAAGAGGTGAATGTTCTTTAACTCTTTATTAATCTTGACGTATTTTAAAACTGCTTTATTACAATTTTCCTAATTTTTTTGAACATGGTCTGTTTAGTCTTGATCGGTTGACTAGAGAGTTATAGTTACAATTTGTTAAGGAGGAAGAGGCCGAGGAAGAAGAAGACGAAGATACGATGAAGCGTAAAAAAGAAGAGGCGGAGAGATTGAAAGCCGAGGAGGAGGAAGCGAGACGGAAAGCGGAGGAGTTACCGCCGCCGCTGCCGCCGCCGCCGCCCTCGCCGCAACCATCGCTCAAGGAAGTACCGGTACTAACATCAATATTTATAAGTATCAGTATCATCAATCACAAATTTTAGGGATAAGTAATATGATTGAATTTCTAAAATCATTCTATATAAAACATGATCACGACTGTAATTCCCGGGCTCGGTAGATATCTCCTCAGATCTCTAGTTACTTAAATTTTTGAGGATATCTAAAGAGTGTCAGATGCACGTCCAAACATGATATGCCCACATGCCCACATTTTGCACGGAGGTTAGTATCCCGTACGTTACAGGTTGCAAGCCCATCGCCGATTAAAGGAATAGTAACCTATGAGGCTATGACACACACCATCGAATTTTTGGTTCTAGGGTATGCCGGTTTCCTCACGATGTTTTCATTCGCCGTTTATGAGCGCTGGCATTGCGTACATAATTTTTTCGAATAGAAAAACTCATTGGTGCACGACCAGATTTGAACCCACGACCTACCACTATACCACTACATAACCAGGGGTACTACCACTACACCATCAGTGCTCTTTCATCTATACCAATATTATAAAGAGGAAAGATGTGATTGTTTGTTTGTTTGCATTGAATAGGCTCCGAAACTACTGAACCGATTTGAAAAAATATTTCACCAATGTGTAGAATGAACTTTCAGGATGAACATAGGCTATAAATGTTATGTAGGTACTTAGCGGGCGTACGCCGCGAACGAAAGTTAGTCTATATCTATATAAGAGCTTAACCTGACTGACTGACTGACTGACTGACTGATTGATCATCGCCGAGCCGAAACCGCTGAAGATAGAAAGCTGAAATTTGGAAGGTGCCTTCCTTTTATAACAACACCACCCACTAAGGCGGGATTTTGGAAATTCCACCTCTAAGGGGGTGAAAAAGGGTGAAAACGTTAGTATGAAACTTTTTAACGCGTGGAGCGATTTTCATGAAACTTTGTTTGTGCACTGTAAATGCAAAATGAATGGATACGTGTTTCAGGATTTTTCAATATAACCATCAAAAAAGGGTCAAATGTGGGGTCAATGTTTGTATGGGAACTTTTTAACGGGTGGTGCGATTGGCCTGAAACTTTGTTTGTGTACTGTAAATGCAAAATGAATGGACACGTGTTTCAGGATTTTTCAAAATAATCTTCAAAAAGGGGTCTAATGTGGGGTCAATGTTTGTATGTGAAGTTTTTAACGGGTAGTGCGATTAATTTGAAACTTTGTTTGTGTACTGTAAATACAAAATGAACGGATACGTTTTTCAGGATATTTCAATATAACCTTCAAAAAGGGGTCAAATGTTGGGTCAATGTTTGTATGGGAACTTTTTAACGGGTGGTGCGATTGGTTTGAAACTTTGTGTACCTACTGTAAATGCAAAACGAATAGACACGTATTTTTTCACTCAGGATTTTTCAATATAACCTTCAAAAGGGGTAAAATGGGGTGTCAAAGTTAGTATGGGATTTTTATGAGTTGTGTGATGTGTTGGAAACTCAGTTTAAATACTTTAAGTGAACGAAGTCGTGGGCGGGACAGCTAGTCATTCTATATACCAATTTGTATTTGATTCTAGCTCGCGCCTATACAAGTCGCAGAAGATGAAGTTCAAACATTACCCCCGGTTAACGTCGACCGTCGCATACTCCTCACAGAAGACGCCCGCTACAGATTCAAATTGCGGCAACTGCGAAAGAAAATGACACCGCCTCTCGCAGAAGCCCAGTTAGAACTCACTCCGTCCGAAGAACTAGCAAAGCCAAGCAATTTCAAAGAACTACCAGACAACACCGAAATCGTTAGGGGATCATCGGCCGTAACAGATTCGAACGCAGTTGATATACTGCCCTTCACTGCGATTATGGCTATTGTGACGTCATACAAGTATGCTATTAACACATGGTCGCCCCCGATAGTGAATTTCGTCGTCGACACAGCTAAGAAACTGTATCAGAATAAACAGGAGAAGTTTCAGTTGGCGCCTGTGCATATTATACCGAAGATTGCTATAGGCCATCAGGTACCACCATTTTATAACATACTAGCTTCCACCCAAGGCTTCGCTCGCGTGGTACCTTGAAAAACAAATCTATCCTGCGGGAACCGTACATTTTTCTGGTATAAAAAGCTTATGTGCTATTCCAGACTAGAATCTATATTTGTGCCAAATTTCATCCCGATCCGTTGAACCATTTCAGCGTGAAAGAGTAAAGGTGCGTATAAATTAAGCGCGGCAGCCGCGCGAGCCAATGTTCGACCAGAGTTGACGTTCATTTGCCGTGCGAGCCAATATGTAGATACAAATTTAGTTGGACGTGACAGCCGCGCGCGGCAGGCGATCGCTCTACGAACAGACCGCGGCGGATATTCAGACCAGTTCACTCTTGTGATTTTCTTACTGATTTCTACCCACGCATCATACCTCAGCGATTTATTGTGGTAATGGAAGGATTTGCTGTTCCACAAAAAATCTTTAGTGCTATACAATTGTATTAGTAAACGGCACTTTTCGTTGTCCATTTTTCCATATTCGCCGTGCGAGCCTAATCATCAAAACTATAACCGTCCCAACTGCGCGCGAGCGAACGACTGAAGCTCCTTTGATGCGGTCTCAAAAACCGACAGTGAGCGGATCGCCCCGCGGCACGTTGGAGCGCGGCAATGTTCGCGTCGCCGCGCGCGGCGATCCCGTCTACATAGAGCGCGGCCGCCGCGCGCGCCAATGTTCGATGGTTTGCCGCGCTTAATTTATACGCGGCTTAACTAACACATCCAAACAGACATAATATGTATATTCTTACAAACTTTCGCGTTTATAATATGTATTAGCAGGATAAAATTATCCAAATAGGTAACGTTGCCAGCCTCTGGGTACATTACCTTAGGTCACTTTTTGTGTTAATAAAACTATATTATTATATTAACTTAATACATAACTTCATGACCTTTGTGTGCAGGCTTACAACGCTAACATAGACGTGGTCGGAGAAGGCGCCACCTGGCAGTTGGAGGACGTACTGTCAAGAAAGTTCCTGACAAGATACGACAGAGGGATGATTACTACAACGAACTATAGCTGCGCGTTTTTCAAGCGCAGCGGCCTGTTCTACTTGTATGATGGCAGTCCGTGCAACGCTATGGGGTTGCGAAACGAGAACAATAAAGGGCAGGGGTGCTTTCTGCGGTTTCGTAACTTACACGATCTTGTTACCAGGTGAATATATAAATAGAATCTAGTTGGACATAATGCACTGGTAGTGGTAGCAACCCTGCCTCACGATCTGAAGGTCGTGGGTTCAAATTTACTCGTGCGCCAATGAGTTATGCCATTCGAAAAAATTATGTGCGCAATGCCAGTGTTCTTAAACGGAAAATATCGTGAAGAAACTGGCGTACCCTAGAACCGAAAATTCGAAGGTGCGTGTCATAGATTAGTAGGTATTCCTATAAGTGGCGATGGGCTTGCAACCTGTCATGTGCGGAATACTAATCACTGTGCAAAATGTGGTCATGTGCCAAATATCATGTTTGAACGTACCTCTGACTACCCCCTTTAGATAACCTTAAAGATCTAAGTAACTAGAGATCTGAGGAGTTATCTACCGAGTCTGGGGATTACAGTCGAGATCATGTTTTTTTTATCATTGTATCTTTTGCCTACAGAATATTGTATAACAAAGACGGTAAAACTGAAGACCAACAATTCATTTTGAGCAGAATTTTGGTGAGGAGACTACTTCAAGAGCCTCAGACCAAACATCCTGAAGATTATGACTATGAAACCGGATTACCCAAGTCCAAGAAATCTAAACCCTCCATCGTATCGTCCAGTAAAGGCTCCGATAAAAGGAGCTCGATAGATATCGATGAACCAAAGAGTCAAACTATTGTAGGTTATCAGCAGGTCGACGGTATTTATAGGATAGAGGGCACTACTTCACTGAAAGATAGGAAGGCAAATTCAGACGTGAAATCCTGCCACTTTGTCTGTCTAATAGCTATGCTTATGGCGGCTATGCATCCCATCAGGACATGGGACCACGTGATGGTAGACACTTGCATAGAAAAAGGTCTAGAAATACACGAAAAGGCGACAAACCTCAGCGTTTGCGAAAAGAGGGTCATCAAGAACGTTATCCTAGATGGCAAGTTCATAAACATTAATATCAAGAAAATTATTGTCGTGAACGAAAATCCAGAAAAGAGATTAGAACAATACTTAAAAGCTGTGTTGCGTAGATTGCGCTATGTTATCATCAGATTCCCTCAGTGCAGTTTGGTTATATGCCAAACTGAGGGATACTATCATCTGTTTGATCCGTACCCGCCACCGAGCGAGGAACCGCCGAAAAAGGAAGAGTCCGATAAAGAATCAGACAAAAAAGACAAGAAAGATAAGAAAGACAAAAAAAAAGAAAAACCTGCTAATAAAAAATCCAGCGCTGTAGCGACGTGGACTCTGTACCGCTCTATAGATGCTCTGATACGCAGAATTAAGAAAGTTGTTTGTGCGAAAACGGCTGATACTCCCGAATTTTACACTTTCGAGTTGACGTCCGTGAAAACTGCCCCACGCCACTCGGCTTTGAACTACAGGTTGAGTCCATTGTTCAAACCTGACGACAATCCTAACTTACCATATCTGAAACGCAGGAAATTACGCCCGATCGTCGACGAGAAAATGTATTGGTTGAACGTTGAAACAATACCATGGTCCAGGATGAATCCAGTTAACGACTTGGGTTTCGAGAGAAAGACTCCTCGTGCTCTGTGGAAAGATTGGGACATCGAGTTTCCTGGTGATCTGTATTCGCTCTGGGGCTCCGTTCATCCTCTGGACAAGAAGTTCGATGAAGAACATCGCGGGAAGCAGTACCTCGCCACCTGCGTCGTAGGCATCGTCATGACCCAGGCGTGTAGCCTCAGTGCGTGGACAGGCAGCTTCCTCGATGGAATAGTCAACGCCGGCGACAAGTATCACAAAAAGAGCATCAGTAAAATTGGAGGGAAGAAAAATCACGAATTATCCGTGGCAGACTTGGAAAGCCGGTTCGATGACATGTTCCCTTATTCTTTCTCAGTGAAGTTCGACAAGATAATATTTGGGTTTGTGTACAACATGCTTCCGGATCGTTTTAATTTGAGTAAGGCGCTGACTTACTTTTTTGAAAAGAACAATTTGGGATTACTGACGAGTCCTACGAAAAATTTGTCTTACGGTAGAGCCGGTGCTTCCTACTTTATGTATGACTGCCAGAGTTATGGAGCGCCGGTGTTCTGCCCCGGCCAGGGCGCGTCGTATATGCTCAAATGTGAGAGTTTGAACAGACTCATTTATTGTATGACCCTAGCGTTGAATATAAGGAGGCATGGCCAACAATTCCACTTGTATAGTGTCTCTGTAACTCTTACTGAAAAATCTAAATAAATTTAATATTATTTGTAACATGTCTTTCGTTTTATTTCGGTTTCCGGCCAAAGTAGGTAGGTAACCTTATTAATACTCCCTTTAAAAAAATAATGAATGAAATTGGACTTCGCGTTGATGAATTACCTACAGCTAAGTAGAGGTAGAAAAATGTAGTGTCAGTCTAAAAATGCACGCCCCTCCAATGTATTTGCTACTCTATTTCCTCTACATACGGTACAAGTACCTACAAGTGGAGGGGCATGCATTTTTAGATTGAATCATCTTTACCTACACATTTTGACTTTCATCTCTTCTCCCGAAGAAACCGGAATTTCGGGATAAAAAGTATCCCATGTCCTCCCTCCTATGAATTCAAACGATGCCAAATTTCTTTTAGTTTTTGTGGCGTGTTAAAGCAGATAGACAAAAATAAAAAATCACAGCTATGGTTTCAGTATTAAGTGCCCTCCAAAATTTTTTTTCAAAATATCCTCAATGTAAGTACAGAATTGAATCTGTTTGTTTTATTAAAGTGTAGATTTGTGGACGCATGACATTGAAATTATTAAGATTGCTTAGTCATTAAGTCATGATAATGTACATTGTACATACGTACCTACTTTGTAACCGAGTTACATTTGCATTTATTACTAGTAGGTATAGGTTCTTATGGGTGGATGGGATAATTCCATTTTGATCACAAGAATACAAGATCTTAAGGCAGCCTTTCCTCTAAAGTAGTTGCTTATACCATGATTATTGTGTGTAACTTTTATAAAGGTATGTATCTACGCTATAGGTCTGAAATATAATTAGTTACTCATATTGGAAATCTATAGACAAACTAACAGAATAAATGCTACCTACCTAGGTTACTGAGCAAAACCATAGCAGTATAGTTTATTTGTTGCTATGACAATTTAAAATATTGATTAGAGGTATGGGTATTTTAGGGTTATGAAAATTATTACAAATGAACAATTATCATTTCATGAATGATTTTATTGTAACTGTAAAAACCTTATACATAATGTAGGTACTGACAAATCAAATTATTAGCATAAAACTTAAGATTTCACTCAAGATCTGGTAGATTCTCATCATCCGAGTCTTCTTCTAGGTCGTCAAAGTTTGGTTTGGCAGCGGCTAGATCTCCAGCACCGACTCCGGGAGCACCCATTGATCGAATCATATCTTCGATATCATAGTTATTCGATTTTCCCTCTTCATCAACATCATCCTCATCAGTCCATTTGTTGAAGTCAATCTTCAGATAGTGGGGCTTCTTTTTATCCTTTGTCAGAGAGGGCCAGTACGATGCGTCTTTCTTCTCTTTGCGAAGTATCATTTCTATGCATCTACCCTTATTGACGAAACCGCTGGTTTCGGGAACTACAGCATCATACAGAGGTATGGTTACTTCTTGAACTTTATTGTCCTGGGCATTGACACCTTTGAAGTAAACTGATTCCTTTTCAATTTTGATAGTGGGATCTTTAGACTCGATGCTGAACGTTAGGAAGACGTCTTCCTTGCGCTGGGCCCATAAAACGGGAGGAGGCACTGCAGTTTCGTTGGACATGTTCGTTCGAGTTTAACGTTTGCGAAAGATAATGCTTTTGATGTAATGAGTCACTACAAATAGATTTCAGTAGACTAGATTCACTATTTTAATGAAACTCACGAAAATTCTTTTTTCAACACTGCTGTCTCGCCGCAAAATTTCATTTCTAGAAAAATGGACGAAGTGACAAACGAGCGAGCGAGCCCAGCCAGCACAGACGAATAATCAATAAATATAACTTCCGGTTGCCACAGATGATATCACTCCTTTGTCCTTAACCTATGGTATCTATTCTAACCCCAGGTTTGTTGGTTATTGGTACACACATACACACTTGGTAGAATACAATTTTAGCCTTTGCATTTTCAGCGAAATATAATTAAAAAGTATAAAGTGACATTTCGCTCGATCGACATTTTCATTTCTTTGCATTGATCAATAAAAATATTCTGTGAATTGAAAATGGCTAAAAAGCCAGGAAAAATTTATTTGGGGTACGAGGAAGAAACCATTTCTGAAAAGAATCTGACTATAGTAAATTACACAGTTAATAAAATCGGTGGATTCCCAGTAAGTTGCATTATTTGGTACAACTATTGTTAGACCACGTTTGGAAACTTGTAAAGAAATATTTTTTAATTTCTTCAGAATTGGCCGCCTATTGAGAACGTGCAGTTTGCTTCGAAATGCCCTCTATGCGGGCTTCACAGACTTTTGGTCGTTCAGTGCTATGCTCCTCTCGAAATTTCATTGTACCATCGTACCCTTTATGTCTTTGCGTGTATCAACCCTAATTGCTGGAATCAATCAGAAAGGTATACTAAATCTTATAACCTCAATTTTAAGTGTTGGATTCAATACCTACCTTCCTTATGTATCCCAGATACACAATATTAAATCAAACATTTAAGTATATTTTACTTGATTAAATGTAAATTCCTTTTCCAGTTGGTTATGTATTCGTAGTCAATTTCTTGACCAATCAAGAACTGAAGCAAGTTCCATGGTTTCTATTCCAAACTCAGATATAAACATCACTTGGTGTGATGGAGCAGATGAGTGGGATGAAAATGACAATGGAGACACAGCAAATGGGAATATTATGAGTGTAGATAATGCACCTTGCCAACAGAATAATGTGATGCAAAGGTAGTTCCAACAAAAACAATTTGTTTCTAAAAAAAATATAGATATTATTTAATATATATGTACTCACATGCTGCTTTATAAACATTTGAACTATACTTGCACGCCAAAAAATCGGCCTACTCCAAGCTTTGATTACAATGCGAGATGGGACGATTTTTTGTATGCATGTGTAGGTATCTAAGGAATGTTACAATCTGTAGATGCTCAACTCAATTATAGGCTATTTAAAATTATTACATATATAAAATAATATGCAGGGTTATTATAATAGAATAGAATAGAAATCATTTATTTTATGTCACGTTACAGATAACTTAGGTTTAATTATCTATACTTCTATACTAATATTATAAAGAGGAAAACTTTGATTGTTTGTTTGAAATGAATAGGCTCCGAAACTACTGAACCGATTTGAAAAATTCTTTCACCAATGTGTAGAATGAACTTTCAGGATGAACATAGGCTATATTTTATGTAGGTACTTCGCGGGCGACGCCGCGTGCAGAAGCTAGTAAATTAAAAATGGCAATTAATCTTATCAAATTTCAGGATCTCTGATGATGACGAGAGTAACTCATATGAACTAGAATCAGTAGAACAGGCCCTTGGGAATCTTCAAGTGTTTGATGCTCACAATGCTAACATGTCACCAGTTCAAGGTAGCATACACTTCTAATAAAAAAACTGAGGAACTACCACATAATTACAATAATTGGTAACTTATTTTTTAGGAGCTGTAGGAGAAATAGGTGTACCAGTGGCCGCAGCAGAACTGGAAGGCGGAGACGAACCTGGACTAGTGACTGTTGACACTCCTACAAACCCACCAGAAGATATTGAACAACTGCTTAACCAGGTACTTATCTAAATAATTAAGAATAAAAATTGTCTTACAAGAAGAATATCTAAGAATATCTAGGTACTTATTTTTAGAATTAACTAGTACCCTGCACCACTAATGTTCCCTCACTGATCTTATTTTTAATGACACAAAAAAACTAAACGAAAATCAATCCATCCCCTTGGGAGCTACGATGCCGCAGACAGATACACTAAACTTATAATAGCCTTTTTTGTCAGGGGTTAAAAATAAAACCAGTAGTATCTAGTTTTAGTTACTAATTACGAATGGTATGCACAAATGTTATGGTCATATACGTCTTCCAGACTGCTGAGTTACCGCAAGACATGAGGTGCCGCCTGATGTGTGCTCCACTGCAATTCCTTCCCAAGTTTATTTATGTAGAAGAAGAATGGAAAAAGTCTGGCAGTAGCGATGAAAAGATAGCCGAGCTGCTGAGTAAATACAAAAAGGAAAATGGTAAGTGCGTTGCATACGGTCTACATAACATTAGGAATAACACTAATCTGCTTATTACATTTCCGTTTTGGAGTAAGTATGTTATTTTAACTTAGTCTAGCAGCCAAATATAAAGCCTTTACAGGATTATAAAATAAATAGGTAATTCATTTTCAGACATAGAGCTGTGTGGTGAGAGGCTGGGCGGTGGCGGGGGCGAAGACGACATTTACGAAGAAGCAGCGCCATTACATGGAGACAGACTGTTCCATGCATTTATAACCCGCCTTAAGAATAACCCTGGACAGATTCTCAGGTAACCATCTAATTAAAACCTTTACCATTGTCTATAAATTGGTTGGGTAGAGTTAGTTTTTGTGGTCAATCTTGGTGACAATTGGCAAATACAAGTTAAACACCACTAGCTGACTGCTATCCTTTAAAATAACCGCACCGTACATCTACCATGAGTTGTCACATTTAGATCAGCTGACGTTACTACAGTAGTAATAGTACGTTACTATGACATCTGTCAAAATTGTTACTCATAGTACCAAATTCTAAACAAATTAGTGAAGCGCAAACTACAGTCGCTGTAGTACGCTGTGACGTAGGATAGTTAACTACGTGACGTTTTAGTACCCAACTATCCGCTAGAGGCGCTGTACAAGTTTTCATACATTTTTTTAACTACAGTCGCTAGCAAGTGTAAATTATGAAAACTCATGGTAGACCTACTAAACATTCAATAACTTAGAGTTGTCTATGACCAACTTTATTATACTAACAGATATTCCCGCGAGGAGCCTCCACTCCTGGGCGCCGCGATCCCGACGTCCGCGACGACCCCAGACAAGCCGCTAGTGCCCACATCATGCGCCCGTTGCGGCTCTCGTCTCATTTGCGAGTTGCAACTCGTCCCGGAATTTGCAGAGTCCCTCAGAGTCCTACCACATAATATTGTCCTATCGCATCTACACTTCCTATCGGTACTAGTGTTCACTTGCGCGCAGAGTTGCTGGCAAGCGTCGGATTCACTTGTCAAAGAAACTGTTGTGTTCCAACATGAGGTCTTGTAATTTTTGACTAGAAACCGAGAGGTAAGAAATGCAACCCAAGATTTCGTATTTGTCGTCGTCTCTCTCTCTCTATCTACCTACAATCCTACTAATATTATAAACGCGAAAGTTTGTAAGGATGTCTGGATGTATGTTTGTTACTCTTTCACGCTGAAATGGCTGAACGGATCTGGATGAAATTTGGCACAGATATAGATTATAGTCTGGAATAGTATATGCGCTACTTTTTATCCCGGAAAAATGTACGGTTCCCGCGGGATAGATTTGTTTTTGTGTTTCAAGCTACCACGCGGGCGAAGCCGCCGGCGGAAGCTTACAAAAAAAATTGTCAAAATCATAATAAAGGTCGATGCGAAATGTTGGGTTGTATTTTAAGTTAATGTCATTTTAAAGGTGTCTTGTTGTGTAATTTTATTCGATCGTTGAATTTATAAATTCACTGTCCTTCGTAATTCACATTCGCAAGTTGTGGTTTTAAGTCTTCCATCATTTTCGCCCACAAACACCTCAAACTAATGCATAGCGGTTTTACTAAAGATAGATTCAGGGGTAGGCGTTAGTTTTACTTGACATTTTGCCTCTACGATGTGTGATAGAGAAAGGGTCTCGGAATCAGAGAGGACAGTGATCTTGCTAATTAGTTATACCTAGTTATTTGTAGATTATTGGTGACTTTTAACCCATAAGTGATTGAAGATTAGGATAAGGAGATATTTCAAAGGTTGTGTTATTATTGCTATTATGATAAATGTGTCAAATTGTGTACCTACTTACTTTCTTCTCCATGTTCTTAAAGTTTCTCACCTTCGAATTTATTGATAGAAAAATTACATACTTCTGCATAATAATTGAAAGGTACACATTTCTTTAAAAGTTTAATAGTATTTAAAAAAATACCGATATTGTTGCATTTATTTTCTTACTCATTTAAATTACAAAGTAAAGGAAAGATTAAAGTATAAAAGAACTGAATTGGTAGGTATATGATAAATAGAAAGTCCATTTCTTACTGCCATGTAGTTAGTGAGTTCAACTTAGAATGTATTTCATGACGAGATATTTGTTGACTGTGCACCCTTGGTTGTGTGTAACAGTGGCTAAAAGTTTTTACAAGGACTCCACATAGAGTTACGTTTGAGATACGTTTTGAGATCGTCACACTTTTAAGCAAATGAGGCGACGACTATTGCTGTTGGAATTTGTGTACTTACAAGCGGAATCTGTTGTCACCGCAGCAAATGGCTCGACCGATTTTAACGTTTTTTAATGTAAGCTAGGATTTCGAAGTTAATGTCAGCCATGTGTTTTCCATAAACGGTACTTACCAGATGCTTTTGAACTGTTAGCACATATAAAATGTTATAATATTGAATTGGATGATAAGTATCTTATTTCCAGATGGGTGCACAGTTAAATGATATTTAATTAGACAATACTTGTAAGGTCTAGTCATATTCTAGAATTGTGGCGGTCAATGATTAGTCTACTAGACTAGAAGAATAATAAAAGCTTGACTTGTGTAGATATAGGAAATTAATTAGATGTTTTTGGCGTATTTTAGAGCCAATTATTAACTTAAACATATTTTTAAGTTTAGCTTCCCTTTTTGCTAGAGGACCTTCCATTGTTTTAAGAAATATTTTTGATGTATTTATTTCAAAAAACATTATCGAATGCTTGTAAGCACGCGTTTAAATTGTTATTAATATTGTTTTCACATTATTTCGCGTTTAAAGTAAGCAATACTTGGGAGTAGTGCTGTGATGTCTTTATTACTATTAATTAGGATTTTATTGTATTTATTAGATACTAAGTATCATTACCAGTTTGCCGGTCCATAAACGTTTTAAGTAAAAGTCTTAAAAATCAAATAAATATCTTAAATGAATATGTTAGTTATGTTTTAAAAATATCCCATGTAGTCACATTACTTTGAACACTGCATTTTCGCCGGAAATACTTAATATTGATTGGGTTCCTGGTGACTATGTAGCTATCAAATACGTAGATACCATATTACAAAACATGATATTAGCATAGAAAAGAGCAATCTACTTAAAAGAGCAATTTGACCCAATAACCTTCTTAAAGATTTGCAAACTCCGCTGATTTTGGTTAGATATCCTCGTATTTATCATTATCCTTATAGGGTCCGGTCGTTGCCCAAGTATTGTGATGCTATAATGTCTGTGTGGGCGATACGAGACGTAATAGTATTTTATTTTGGAACCTCAGTCAGAAAACAGCCAGGTTCCAACGTGAAGAGATCCTGCGGCGTCGGCTTTGGAGCTAAACAAAGTGATATATTTGGGATATATAATGAAATCAAATCGACTTGTTTGGGAGTTAATTTTCCTACTGGTAAGTTTTTTGTTTTCTTTTTCGGCCAGGTATTAGGCCTCTTGGCCATTTAATCGTGGTTCTAAGCTTATCTCATTTACGTCTAAGGGTCGATTTGACCAACTTCTTGTATATCTATTCTCAGAATAATGTAATGTCAAATGCAACTAAAATGTCAGTTTACTCTTCGATAGCCACGATTTATTCTACGGATAATGCCTTAACTACTTTCGTCGAATCCATCCACATTAGACATTCATTTATTGATAAGGATTTAAAATCAATCTGCACCGCTAGATGGTGCTGCCATCTGTAACCAACCAGTCTATATTCAAAAGTACCTCAAAAACTATTCTTTCAGGCTTTTCTGG
This sequence comes from Cosmorhoe ocellata, assembly GCA_963675405.1. Lineage (NCBI taxonomy): Eukaryota > Metazoa > Arthropoda > Insecta > Lepidoptera > Geometridae > Cosmorhoe > Cosmorhoe ocellata. Next base: position 6,285,070 of record OY776253.1, on the reverse strand, counting down.
TTGCAGTCCCGTTAGAAGCAGTAACAGTGCCTATATTATGTCCCACGAACAAAATAGCGCCACACCGTCGTCGGATCACGAACTGGGACTACGGTAATGCGCGTACATTTGGCGCATTCTACGACCTGCTTACACCGAACAATTTGCAGTACCAAGGTGGACCACCCCGTCCTCCACAGAACGATCTAGTGGAAAAACCCCAAGAAGACGACCCGGATGATTGCGGGGAGATTGAAGATTATGATGAAAATGATCTGAGCTCAAGTAAGCCTAAGGGCCGGTAAATATTTGACGGAAAATGCGTCGAGCGTATCAACGGTCTCACTAACGTATCATCAGTTGAGTGTGAAAAGTTGAATGGTTTTATTATGAATTTGTCTGTTTTGGCGTTACGCGACCGATAAAACGCGACGTATCTTCGGTCAGATGTAGGCCGACCCTAAGTTTATTTATCTATTCGTACAAACTACGTAGTTTTAAGACTTAATTTTGCATTCAAATATTACGAAACTCCCTGTCAGTTTATACAGCTTTTTTTTCTCTATCTATACTTATTAACATAAATACAAAAAAAAACCCATTGTTTCTTCTAAAGTACGTAGATAATTAGTCGGAGATTTTTTTTATCTATTGTTAAAATAGAATATTTATTGTTTCTTCAGTTACGTCACAAGTTCAACGTAGGCAAGGTCAAGATAAGACATTCTTTCCGGGACAGCACAGACCGCCACAGAACTATCCTATGAGACCATCGACTATACGACCTCAAAGACCCCAAAGACCTCAATTTCCCAACTATGGACCCACCAGGCCGCCTTATTGGTCGGGCGGTTTTTTCGGAATGAATGAGTACAGGCCACCATTGCAACAATATCCATCAGGTAAGGATTCATAGAATTGTTTAGTACCTAATTTAGTTATTAATATGGTAAAATTTGAAGTCATGGGAAAATACCAATAATCCTACTATATTAAAAACGCTAAAGTTTGTAAGAATGTATGGTTGTATGTTTGTTACTCTTCCACGCTGAAACGGCTGAACGGATCTGGAAGAAATTTGGCACAGGTATAGATTACAGTCTGGAATAGCACATAGGCTAATTTTTATCCCCGAAAAATTTACGGTTCCCGCGGGATAGATTTGTTTTTGTTTTTCAAGGTACCACGCGGGCGAAGCCGTGGGCAGAAGCTATTTTTGTACAATTTATAATTAAGTCGAATTTGGTGATTATGTACTTATTTATAAAATGTGATTTTCCTTAAGTCCTACCTAAGTATCGAGGTTAGGTTTAGGGTGTCCATAGAAATAATAGTCATAGCGCAGATGCTAAGCGAAAACTCGAAACTAGTTGCAAAATTAATATTACAGATAACATAAAACCAATCCACGAGGGCTTAGAGGACTTCCAACAACCATACCGCCCTAGCCTGGTGGGCGCTCCGTCTGGCCACATAATAGGAGCGTCGCCCGCGAGGCCCACCACAACTGACGACGAAGCTACCACTACCAGACCTTTCTTCCCAAACCGAACTCCAAGATATGACCCTGAACGTACCACATCACGGCCCCACTATCCTATCAGAACACCACCATCCCAAAGGCCTATGTATCCCATCAGAGGTCAACGGCCCCGAAACATAAATCATAGCAACGGCTTACTGGGATCATTTGTTGATTTACTATTCAAATAAATTATTCAAAACTTCTTTTCGGCTTTCATTGTACCTAGGTCAATATTTAACCTTTTCGGTGACGAACACTGTAGCTAGGTGAAGGCGTCTGCATATTTCACCTTCTATTGTTCGTGTCAACGTATTATCACGAAAATACCATTGCAACCTTTGAATCCATGCCATTTTGTCATGATACTTACGTAAGTAAAAAGACGAACAAACCGTAAAACTACCAGATGCCAGTCAGCTACCACGACGCAATGCGCAAATTGTTTGCTGTTTTAATGGGAACCTCGTGACAAAATTTAAACAGATCCGCTCATTCATGAGCAATTTTTCCTTATTAAACTAATTCCTTAATTAGAGATATATAAAATATCACGTGTACCTATTGTTCGTTCAGTTCAGTGTTAATTGTTTTCAGTGGTTCTGAGAGGCACTTGTGTTGAGTAATTTAGTAAAATACTAAAAATATACCCCTATAATGAAGAAAGTTTTTATATGGATTATTTCTGTGTGTGTTTTTGCGGAGGCAGTGAATTTTACAGATTTCTATGAGTGTGGAAACGAGTACTCACCATGCCATTCTGTTCGGTACCCGAGAGGTAGGAGGCAATTATTTGCAAAATCTATTTGCAGGATACATAAAAACTTTTTCATTACATAGGTATCGCGATTTTAAATTGTAACTATTTTTAACCTGATAAAATACGAAGATGTTTTAGAAAGACTAAACTGATAGAAGATAAGATTAAGGTTGTTAAATTTCATCGACTTCTATAGAAACCACAAAATTAAGTTATATTAATTAAATCAAAATACTTATATTTATTTTATAAAATCACAAGAATCACTTTGAAATGTCTTACATACTTACAGGCTCGGTGAATGTAAGTGCCAATAATCAGCCCAACGCTAGTCCGAAAAAAATTGTTATTATATCTAATAACAATTTTTCAAACCCGTTCTGTAATTTTATAGATGAACGTGTTGTGCTATTCCATAAACATACTCTAAATCAATTACCAATCTACCTACGAGCTGTGCTCAAATATACCATAGGTCAAGTGCATTAGATTGGCAGACAGCGTATCTGCTTATTATTTTATTCAAGAATAGGTACGTGCCTATTTCAAATTCTTTGATTGTTGTAGATTATAATCCTTATAAGGCAGCAATACGCAAATGTCCCTTGATGCGTCAAAGAGCCCATGGTTATTTACAAGTTCGCTCAGGAGTTCACCTATTTTACCAACTGTACTACGCCAATGGGACCAAGGCTGGTGCTGCGAATAAACCTCTGCTCATATGGATTCAAGGAGGGCCGGGTTTCGCGGCTAGCGGTATAGGAAACTTCGCAGAAATAGGCCCCTTGGATATGGACTTCAAGCCACGTAATCACACTTGGGTATGAAAAAGTGAAATCATTATTTTTTAAAACTAAAGATCTATAAGAGTCAGATTTAAAAAAAATATATGATAACGACTGTAATCCCCGAGCTCGGTAGATATCTCCTCAGATCTTTAGTTACTTAGATCTTTGATGATATCGAAAGAGGATAGTCAGAGGCAAGTCCAAACATGACATTTGGTACATGCCCACATTTTGCAGTAGTTAGTATTCCGTACGTGACAGGTCAGATTTAATATTTTATAAACTTTGTTTTAGGTAAAGAATAGGAACGTGTTACTAATAGATCACCCTGTGGGAGCCGGGTTTAGTTATGCCTTAAACGATTCATTATTGGCAAAATCAGATCGCGAAGTTGGTAAGCGATTTACTTTTCGATACCTATCTATTGTTTATGTAGATGTTAGTTTGTTAAAATCACGATAAAAAGCAGAAAAGATTTGTATGAAACTTGATATAGATATAGTATTGGATTCGGAATAACTTTTACAATACTTTTTTTAGGTACCTACTTACCATGTGAGCAAAGTCACGGGCAGAAGCTAGTACTTAATATAATAATAGTCCCGATTGCCTCATATCGTGGGATAGGAACAGGAAAATGTAACTTTCATAGAACATTCAAAACAATATTATGGTCATAAAAACTTTTGTAATTAGTCTTCAAAGAAATATTAAATATTGTCACGCGTCCACACATTTATATGACAGTAGCATGCTAGCATACGACATGCGATAAAACAGTTTTTTGTCACAAATATTTATAGTGTTTAATATTAGGGATTTCTTTACAGCGATAGATCTTTCAAGAGCTATAAAGCTGTTTCTAAGAAGACGGGCGGAATTTCGCAGAGCACCTACTTACATAATAGGCCAAAGCTATGGTGGCAAAATAACCCCCAGACTTGCGCTATACTTGTACACTGTGAGTAAAGCTTAGCTTACGTCACTGCGTTACTATTATTTAACAAAACGTTTTCAGGCAAAATTAAAGAACTTGTAGCGACTATCGAGACACAGTACATCCCTAGATGGTTTTCCCCTCACTAGTGCAGTCCTTGTAGTCACTTGTAGTGTTTTGGTGCCATTGATTTCTTTTATGATGGATCAGAATAAAATGGCTTGTCTATGACCTAATCTATGAATATTATCATTTTACTTCTTGTAACATTACATTTTCCCTTTCAATTGTGACCTCATTATCGGCGCAGGCGCACATATATTTCAAGAAGAGTACGTAGGTAGAGGGTTACCACAAACTTAATTGTTTGTTACAGGCGATTCAAAACAATAATTTGGAAATGAATTTCCAAGGTATCGCAATTGGTGGCGGTTGGGTGAACCCAAAGGAGAGTACATTGACGCAACCAGACTTCTTGTATCACACGGTAAGACAACTACATTATTTGGACATTTTTTCCATGAATGTAACCACCTAGTACTCGTATAAATGTTCAACAGGTACTTGAATTTTTTTGATAAGAAGTAATTAAAATAATATGGCGCTTCAGTTGACCAATAAAATAACTGGTTTTGGACTTACTTTTTTACTAGTTCCCCTTTAAAGTGAATCAATAATAAACAATCTATTTGTTTCCAGGGAGCAATTGATAGAGAACTGTATCTCACAGCTCAAAAAATATCATTAGAATTGGCGAAAGCAATTGACAAGGGTTCCTATATCAGTGCGGCAATGTTGGACGATATACTGTTTCAAACTATCAACAAGGATCGCTTTATAAACTTTAACAATGTGAACGCAGAGAGTCCCTACCAAGCGTTAGAGTACTTGAACGCGAAAATGAACCTTTACGTGAAGCCGACTTTGCGTAATGTCAACCAGAGTATAAGGTGGCGATACTTATCCGGTAAAGCATACCACAATTTGAAAAACGACTTTGTGGTGCCGACTATTTCATTCCGTAAGTCAATACGATGCTATCAGAGCACTTTGCTGTTAGAGAGATAGACTGATAGATTTATTTTCTTAAAATTGTTGGTTAATAGTGTTAATTGTTGGTTTGTCTTAAATATGTTCTTGTTTATAAAAGATAAAATACTTATATATGTTCAAGTATGTAACACAACACGTCCAGTATTATTATAATGTAGATGGTTAAAACCTAAATAATATACGTACAAGTGAGTTGCTGAAACAATAAAGTTTGTTCCTGAGTAGGTATGGATTGAGTTTTGTGGTCTCTGAACTCGACGGCTATTTTTGAAGATGACGGATGACGCTAATTATAGGCACGTCCAACCTAAATATAAGTTTAGTGATGTGATAATTTTCTTCCTTTTCAGTGGAAAAACTTTTGGACCATTCTGATTTAAAAATTGTCGTGTATAACGGGAATTTGGATATAATAACACCAATCGCAGGTAAGGTAGTTTCAGTTTTTACTTCTGGCCCGGTCTCTAGAGAGATACCTAATGCTTGTGTCTCGAACTTAGCAGTCACTAGAAACACAGAGAAACTAAACTGGCCGTAGTATATTTTTTTTTATCTAGACACGCGGTAGCGTGTCAGCCAAGTTCAAGCGAACGGGCGAAGCGCGCACAGTGTGTAATATTACAGGAACCATTTGGGTCATTTTTCATTGACCTTACTACCCTCTTATTTGTTTGTTTTGTATTAATAGTTAGTACTAGATATTCGTCTTCCTTTCCAATTTCACCCTCTATCTAATAAATATTTTTATATCATTATCCAGGTGCATCAAATTGGGTCCATAAGTTACGCTGGCAAGGCGCGGGTAACTTCTCAAGGGCTCCGAGGTACCAAATAAACGGAGATAAGAACGGATTTTACAAACAATGGAAACGATTTAGTTTTTGGACTGTATTTGGGGCGGGTCACTGGGTAAGAATATTTAGTAACTTAAATAAACTATGTGAAAACATCTATAATTATTTCAGTAACGATAGTGACTGCTGCATTTATAAACTAAAACAGTTTGTACTTTTTTTAGTTACACTAAAACGTAGGGTACCCCGCGTTAGTTTTAGAAAAGTACCCTATCCTTAGTTATGCATTTATTAGAAAGTTTTTTTGAATACAGTGATTTAATGGTTACGTCTAATAACTAAAATATATTTGGCATTTAGGTACCAGAAGATAATCCACAGGCCATGGAACATATATTGCAATATCTGACAGCAGAAGACCTAGATTTAAGAATAATATTTAGACCAAATTGGTGATAGTAGAAAATAGTATGTTTATCAAAAACATAATATCAGTTGTTTCAAAGTACTTCAGAAATTTTTAAATAGCAAAATTATCTAGTCATTTGTATTATCTATATATTATGGATATAGTATATACACATTTTCAGACTTTATTTTTTTGGTTATTTATACATAGGATAAGTATTAGGAATAAAAATAATTTAAAAAATAATTTGCAATCGGTTTTAATTGTTTTTAATTGTCATAATTATGAATATACAAATAATAACATTTATTTACAACATTATAATTCAATAACATATTTTGGTTAGATTTAATTTACACTCACTTCAGATTATATTTTTATAAGCGCCAGACTACATTTCCCACAAACATTGATTCATGAATAATATAGGTTATAATACGAGTATTATGTACTTTTATTTAACTCACGCCATCAGTGTAAATAATAAACTAGTCACGAGTCAAATATATAAGCAAAGTAAATACGCGATAAAGATCTGTCTAGTGTCAATAATCAGAATAATGATTCTATTTTAGATGATCATCGAAGATTTGGCAAAATCATTCAAATTCAATAATTCACAAATAATTGTTTCATTAGCTATAAATAATATAAATTAGAATTAATGTCTCCATGTACGCTTAGTAGGTGTATATTATTAGATCATAGAGGAATTATTGAGAGTACCTACTGCACGTCACATTTTGTAAAGATAAGTTTCTGGCGTTTTGGTTTAGGTTTCTCAGTTGCATTATTTCACTCTCAAAAATAATAATTAACTATGTTTGTATAATAATTTACTTTCTAATGTACATGGTGTAAGTAAATTGTACTTAAACTGTTACAATATCGTGTATTTTTTTTTATGTGCGTTGGCAGCGCGAATAATCTTTTTATATAATGCGAGGATAAACATAATATAATTTAATTTAGACAAGCCATCAGTCATTAAACAATGCCAGAAACTAACGTAAAAATCAGAATCGTTTCAGTCTTAAGTCGTCGTTTTGTTCATTTTATATGATTGGTACGTTTGATTGGTATATTTATGCACTTCAACTCTGTATGTAGTAAGTAAAGCCATTTATTTATACATCAAAATAATGCTTAGATACTTCTCCCGACGCCCATATCGTTTTATATAGATTCATTATAACAAGATATTTGTCACGCTGCATTCGATATATTTTTCATCTGGCAAGACCTTGCCAAGTGTCGTGTAGATTAAACAGAAACATACATACGCTACGTTAGTCTCACTTCTGCATAGCACGCATCGCAAACTCGCACGGGCTTGGTGTTACCAGCTAACGCAACCGCTTTATCGCTGCAGGCTGCGCAAAATATGTGGCCACACCGACGGCAGTGATGCTGAAATAGAAAAAAAATGTAAATCAGCCGTGAAATGGAACCTATGCAAGTTTCAGAGTTAAACTTTAATGTGAAGAGAAACTCTAATCCGCCCGATTTAGATTTAATTGTTTTCGTCCTAATTAAGTAGGTAATTTACAATTATCATACCTAATACATAAATAAATATTGGTTTACACAATTACACCTTCTGCCCTTTTCCCACGCTGAGTGGAGTCGGCACAACATGTTTTCTTCCTCCATTTCCCTCTATCATCCGTCATCTCAGTACTCACTTCTTTCTTACTCATAACATCATTTTTTTTACTTTATTTCATACAATTACACCATGTAGCTTTAATATAGATATATCTAATCTTAAAAAAAAATACGAGCAAAAATATATCTCAAAATGGTTAAAGTATACTGGTACGTACCTTTCGCCTAGCGATGGTAAACTCCTTAGTGCACGCAGTACAAGCCAAAGCGTCTTTATCGCTGGTCCAATTGGACACTTCCTCTGTAGTGGAAGTTTTTGCCTCTCTTTCTAACAGTTCTGCAAGTTGTAGCTTGTTCTCGCTCAGCGTGGCGCCGACCTCTTCTAGCGTTTTCTGCGCTTCACTGTACTGTGTCCTTAGTAAGTGCTGCTCTTCTTGTAGTGAGAGGTATTTCTAGAAAATAATACAAGATGTAATAAACTCTTGATTCTTCCACGTGTTAGAACTGCCACCTAAATTCGTGAAAAATAATGTATGGGTAGTAAATATACGAAAATATATACCTACGCCTACGCTACATAATAACCAATTTCTTTTTAAATCTTTTGTCTGTCTGTTTGTTCCTTCTATTCTTCCAAACACAGGCTCTTGACAGGACTTTCACCGGCAGATAGCTGATGCTCTAAGGAGTAACTCAGGCTAGCTTTTTGTAGAAAAATAATTTGGGTTCCGCGCAATAAAATATTCATAAAAACTATTTTGACATGAACCTACATAAACGTCTTGCAAAATTTTCGTCGACAACCATATTAACCGGACTGATAAGCTTACAGTATAACTACAATATCGTCTATCTGCATACTTGTAGCTTCACTGAATTCATATCACAGTTATGTAACGAACGGATGTTTAATAAGAGAAAACAATGATCTCTATTTGATACGATTGTGTCACCGTTAAAGTCATGTTTTTACAACCATGCAACTCAGTGACCGCGTCGATGTCGGTTTTTGACGGTCGAATGTAACAGTGTCAAGGTCGATCTATTAATTGGAATTTATCGCTTTTTACGAAAACTCTTTTTATGTCAATGATATAAGATTCAAAATGTTTATTCTTGCTTCTATAACAAAGAGTACTTAATATATAAAGAGGGTGTAGGTAGGGGTGAATTTTTTAATTGCAGAGGAGATTCTAAAAAGCTGGTCAATGGTCATAAAATTAAATACTTACCCAACTAAAAGTAGTTTGAGAATACTATAGTCATGAAGTAGAGATAAGAAAATGTTAAAATAAATACCTGTCCTATTGATTTCAGTGATTCAACTTCTTGAGTCAGCATTGATATTTTATCGCGATCCCGCACCATGGATTCCTGAAACACGAACATATCTATCTATACCTATCTAGTATTTTTTTTGTCTAGGTATAACTTGTAATACTTATTATAATATTCTCGTATATACAAAATGATGTTGCTAAATCAAATACAAATAAAAAAGAACAACATAAAAAAACTTTTAACTAAGTACCTTATTCGAGTTTTCATCAGTCTTTGTTGTTTATAAATGTAAGTAGAGGTAGATCAGTCTAAAAATGCACGCCCCTCCAATGTATTTGCAATGTATTTACTTACATGCGGTACAAGTACAAGTGGAGGGGAGGGGCGTGCATTTTTAGACTGAATCATCTACATACATACCTAACATAAAAACCTAATTCGATGTGGTAACCGAAGTTCAGTGCTCACCTGAAGCGATATCCTCCATTCGCGTTCTATCCTGATATCGCCCTCCGCCGTCACGGCTCTGTTCTCAGCGGCAGCTGCCTTCTGGCCAAGAGAGCGTGCACTCTCTTCCAAATCCTTCCTAGCCATCTTATCTTCCTGTAATCTATTTTACGAAGGTATTATAGAACACTTTATAATTGTTTTTATACCATGAAATCCTTTACGAAGGTCACCGTGTCAAGGTTTAGTTGACAAAGCAGCCTCTATCATAAAATGACATTATATCAGTTAGTGGTCAGCTACGGTGACGGAGTACAGTCACGAACAAAAGTCAAAATATGCTAAATATCATAAGTCTACGATTTTCAGCTTGTGCCAATCATCTTCTATTGATGTTTAAAAAATTATGAAGGTTTTAAAGTGTTCGTTGACTTTTGTTGGTAACTAAACGTAGCTATTTATGCTTCATAGGCAGGTATACCTTGGAAAGTCTTTATTATGGTTAGATGGGTTACCGTAGACAGCTTAACGTGCCCTCAGCGCTTAGATTAATATTACCACTTGGTAAATGTCACCCATATTTGATGATCAAGCTGGGCAATCAGTAGACTTTTCTACCACAATCCCCTCGGAGCTAGATGAAAGAGTCAATGAAAGTAGCTCATTTAATTCGTTAGGTAGATACATTCTACGAGTTAAGCGGGTATTACACTACCCAATTTTAAGGGACCCTTACCCTTACTAAGTAATAAGAGTTAGAGCGTAAGAATAAAAGTAAGGGGCCAAGCCCTCTCTAACTACCGGGCCCTGAATACCGTGTAGTGTAATACCCCCATAAGGCCTACCAATGCCTGCACTTGACGTCTACCGGGTAATGATAATGTAAATTAATGACTTCGGCTACTGTTTTACGATGTAAATGCAAATCATTATGTAAATTACTACTGCCATGTTTTATTGGATAGTGAGCTCTAAGTACATAACAGGTGAAATGGAAAAGGTATCAGGTATTGTTTCTATAATTATGATAAGTCGGTTTGTATCGCAAAACTAAAATGAATAGAGCTTTGTTTAGTTAACCACAAGGGTCATTTTGAATTGAAAAGACTGAATTTACGCTCGATACTATGAAAACTCATTAATATGACCAACATTTTGAAGACTTTTTCAGAGATTTCGCTATCGAGATGAACTGGCGAACGAAAATTTTAGGCGTCATGTTCGTTTTAACTTGTATTGTTTCAAATACTACTTACAAATTATGGATTCGGAATGGTTGATTAAGCTGAGGTATAAAGACGGGGTATGTGGGCGATAAGGTCATGGTATTCATTAGTCATCATGCAAACACTTTGAATTGATAAAGGCAAACCTACACAATAAACAAAGCTAACAAAAACAAATGGTTCCAATAAAATACACCATGCGACTGAATATCATTTATTGTAAATAGGCTTTACATAGCCACCGCCTTGAATTACAAAACTATTTGAATCAAAATATACATTTGATGCTACTATTTCTATCAGCACGAAATTTAATTTGAATACAATAAATAATGTCTTTATAACATTAATCTAGCGTTATAATTAGCAAGTCACTAATCGAGATCATACCTATTAAGTCTGTAATTAATACATAATATCCATTACAGTCTTTAATACTTTGTTATCACTAGAAAGGTTACAAATAACAACCAGAATAACTAACATTTAAATAAAGAAAAAAAAAGTATCATTGTTGACACTAAAGTTTAGACACAAACATATTTATAGCTAACGTAGGTAATTGTGATCAACAGATTCATAAATTCAGCAAATAAACCTAAAGAAACTTAACAATTTGTATATAACGAGATTAACTTTATACAACGACAGCAAATAAGCCAAAGCAACAGTAGCGTTACAATTAACATCAACGCTATCTTCGCGATTTTTTATTAAAAATATTTTTCGTCCGGTTTACAATCTAAGTTCATTGTGACGGTTTGCCAATATCGAGCGAGTAGAAAGAGATGTTGTATCATTGCAAGCGGTGCGCTGCACACACTATGTGCGAATCGCGTATTGATATGTGAAGCGGTTACAATAACGCCATAGCGTTTCTAGGCATTCCATAAGTCCTTGCCTGGCGTAAGGAGGGCCGTAGCCCCCCTACCGTGACGTCATAGTATAAAACAAAACCTACTTTTCATCGAGCTGATGTATCGTGCTGCCCATCGACTCAGTCTTTGCTTCCAATTTGGCTATTAGCTCTGTTTTATGTTTCAAGGAACTTTCACATTCCTAAAACAAGGCCAATACATTTTAGCTAATTAAAATTACAACTCTTAAGAGATATTTGTTAGTAAAGCGGATAAATGCAACCATATAAGAAGCTCCATGTTAGTCACCAATGTGCGAGTTTAATATAGTGGTTTTATTATTTAAAAGTTACTACCGAGTACCTAATTTAAAGTTGCAAGAGAAATATAGTTAACCATTATACTATCCTCGATATTAGCATAAAATACAATAAGTATAATATTTAAATGTTAGTAATTTTATACAAGATTATTACGAGAAGGAAATACCACCCTTAACAAATGTAAAAATATAAGTTAATTTATTTATGTTGAACATCACTAGTTAACTTTGATTCTCCTAATTGACCAGTAGGCTTATCTTTACTAGAGTTCCTACGGAACGGTGGTATTTCCTGAAGATTCAGTTTCTTATGAGGCGGGCCTTCGTCTTTCGACTTTGTACCCTTTTGTGCGTTTTGTGCCCTGAATTTCTCTATTTTTTCACCTAGGTTATTCTCGTTGGTAGTGGGGGATCTAAGGGCTTTGACCAGTTCGTGGTCGGGTCCTAGGAAGTGGTTATATTTCTCGAGGTTAGTCAGTATTTTGCCAATTTGTTCGGCTTTCACTTGAAGCCTCGATACCATTTCGCCTTTCTGCGTCAGCTCCATCTCGCATTCCTTCCGTGCGACAATCGCGGCATTGTGAACAGCAATATGTTAGTATACGATATCATAAAGGCAAGATACAATATAAATAAAAATCAAGTACATATTATATATACGAAATAAATAATGCGAAGCGGTGACGAAACAAAACAAAGGATAATCAGTAAAGATGTTCAAAACGATTAATTTATAAAGGTGCATGGGCGTTTACAATTGAGTCAGATAAGCGCCCACTGGTGGCCTTCACAGGGCATTGCCTCTTTATTCTCCTTGAAAAGTAACAAAAAGTTTCTATTATGTGAACTTGAATCAACTTTGGGACGATACATTGTGATTGTAAAACAAGTAGGTATAAAGTAAAACTGTTAAAAGCAAAAAGATGTTAGCCAACGGACCGATAAGCACTTGGGAAACTACTATTTTTGCAATCGTTGGCGTATGCCTAGAGATGTAGACGACAGTAAATATTTCAAATACATAACGTGTTCAAACTGAAATTAACTGCAATCGAAATACTTATAAAAAAATATATATACAATATGTGTTACTATGCAATATCGTGACATCAAACTGCGTTTAGAAATTTGAAAGGGTACAAAATCGAGACAAAATGGTAAAAAAGCATGAATCAACTCACCTGTAGTTTTTTGTACATTTCCAAGTTAATTAACTTTATGTCGTCTAGCTGCCTTCTTAGCGATATAATCGTATCTTGTTTATCGTGTATGTCTTTTTCAAGCAATTTCATTGCAACCTCCATTTCAGCTTTTAGTGAGATCTGAAAATATTTATAAGAGCTTTACGATAATAACTAGTCTTTATATTTGGCTTAATTTGACTAAAAAAAAAGAGGATATTAATATTAGGTAAATGTGTAGGATAGGAACCAAACCATTTCTTAGTTCGTTCACAAACAGTCAAGACAAATCAAACATTGTTTTATTATCGTATTTCGATGGTTGAATAGTGGGTTGTCGGCAGTTGGTACACTCTTTTGTTATGCATATTACAAAAATTTTAGGGCAGTTTGTACACTGGCTACCTGGACAGTCGGAGTAAAAAGTGTTTTCTATGCGAAATAAACTAGTTTTGACAAAATATAACAGGATATTTATTACGATAAGTATTACATATTCTTTCTTTGGGGCTGAGTATTAAAATTTGTGCAGTTCTCTTGTGAAACACAATAAAAACACTCGTTCGACAATCTATACCGTTCGCCTTATTCTTCACGATAGATTTATAAACAAGTGAAAGTATTACTAGAGAGGTCAAAAACCCGATGGCTAATCTGATGTAATGTTAATCTTGATGTAAATGTGTATTGTATGACTTACACACTCTCGCTATACAAGAGTAGGCTGATGTCAAAGCATCAGGAATATTGTAGGCTTATGAAGTAACGAGAAAATTAATTGTTTTGCATTAAATTTATCACACTTCACCTGCAACTCCAATTCCCTTTGCAATTCATTGTTTCGCTTTCTCTCTTCATCTAGCAATTTTCCTGTTTCGCCGTCCTTATCTGTCTTTGACTTATCAGACGTTATACTTTTAACACTTCTCTTTTCCTGAAAGTAAGAATGACTAATTTAGTTCACGTATAACAAATATTGAGATATCTTCTGCTAGAATAATAAAATGTAATTTACAAATGATTAATTAATTACTGCCATTGAATAAGAGTAATTTTATGACAGTATTTAAGTAAATATTGTGATTGTTTATTAAATTAAGTACTTGTGGGAATCCCCGGAATTTTATGACATTTATTTTCCACTGACGAAAATAAGACAGAGGTTTTCAAGAGATGCGTATTTTGTTAAAAAAGGTATACCTAACTAATTTGTGAAACGGACTCACCTCTTCGTCCGATTGCAACTCCGTCACTTTCATTCTAGTATCTTTGGTTAAATCCTGACCTGCAAAAATCGCACGTGTTCAAACACAAATAAACACAAAAAAGACGTGAACAAAGATATATTTAAACACTCGGAAATAACTCACAAGATTTGAACCTTATTGACTTGTTCCTATTCGATTTCGTCGTTGAATTTCCCATTAAATGTTTTATGAATCGCATAACGGTTTGAACAGTTATTCAATAATAAATATGGGATTGAGTGACGCGTGCGACACCGATGGCATTCTAATGCACACTGAGCGGTAGTTACAGTGGAAGGAATCAGATAGTGACTAACTCATCAAAGTCAGGTGTTTCCTTATTTAATGACATAATTCGGGTGATTTAGTAAAGTAAACACAGATGACCATGATTACTTTATGTGCTTTCAAATTAAAATCTCTGATTCAAGACTTTTGATATTATAAATAACGTCTGAACAAACGAGAAAGGTTTTCGTCGCGCGAAAAAAACTATTTCAGTCCAAGCGATAATTAATTACATCGGCAAAATAATTTATGGCATTGCTGATCGCTTTTGGCTGACATAAGTATGTATAAAAATACATAGCTAAATCTAAACACAACATAACAAAGTTAACAAGGATCAATTCTAGACAATATGTGATACTTTTAGGTAATTACCTAGGGCATGTTTTAACTGATTGTTTTCCTCCACGAGAGTAATCATTGTGTTTTTGGCAATGGCGAGATCTTCCTTCATCAGAGCGTTTGTTGTAGTTAAACCTTCAACTTTAGCTTGTAAGTTAGCAACCGTAGCACTGCAATAAAATAATAATGACGAAAACGTGATTATCTGTAGAAAAAAAATACCAAAGCCGGAAACCATTATTGTAACAAATTTTTGGTAAAATTATTATCATTGTCATACGCCGATAAAATTACAGGAAGACGAAGTTAATAAGTACCTAAACTGAATATCTCGATGAGACACATGTAATTCATTACAAGCGGGTCGATGAATCATAGTTGATCATTATCCAAATAATTATTCAAATTAGCTGGGAATTTAAGGATTTATGCTTTCGGGGGAATTGCTCAAAGTAACCGTTTTAGTTTTAGTTTAGAGATATTAGAGTATCGATAAAAATTATCAAGTATTCTAGTCTCTTATCTAGACAAAATACGGGGAATAAAGATTCTCGTAAACTATGACGTAAAGCTTACGAGAACTCAGGATAATGATATCTCAAGACCGTTCATCGTGGCACTGTTTCATCATGATAAAATCCTAATCCCACGCTTTTAACCAAAGCATACTTTCATCAGGTTTCTCTTACGTGTGAGTGTAACTGATAGTTGATCTATAAAATCTAAAGTAAAACAATAGACACTAGCTAGAACAGTGATTCCCAAAGTGGTCCAGGTGGACCCCAGGGGTCCACGGGAGACTCGACGGGGGTCTACGTGGGACGTGACATAAAATGGGGGTCTAAATCGTGAGCAGGGGGTGCATGAAAATTAATTTGGTGAAGAACTAAAATGTTGGCTTGTTATTTTAAATAAGATAACTAAATTAAAACTTCTCAATAAGACAATTTATCAATAAATTAAGAAAAAAATGGTAATTTGGAAATGGAAAAGATTTTTTTTTCCTAATCGTCGTTGAAACTCAGCCACAACGCAAGTTTCCATAGATAGATAGATCTAATCTTCACTTTTTTTTTTTCAAGATTTAGTAATTGGTAGTAATTTAGATGCAGGGGTCCACCGGATCCAGCAAAATTTTGAAAGTGGTCTATGAAACAAAATAGTTTGGGAAACACTGAGCTAGAACAATGGTATTACTTGAGGTGTCGGTTCAGTTCCTCGATGTAGTTCTTCTGGTCCAACATAGTGTTGATGTGACGTTGCTTTGGCTCGGTGTTCGCGTTGCCATTGCCGGCGAGGTCGTTAGAAGAGTTGCTACCGCGGAGGTAGAGGGAGAAGTCGATAACGCCTTGTTGGCTGTCCAAATCCTCTTCCTAGAAAATGTGTACTACAATTTTTTTGGCTAGTATCAAATTAATCTATGTTAGTTTATATATGACTAGCTGTTTCCATAAATCCATTAATTATTACAACTTGGGTTACATTGTTGAAGTTTCAGTAGGGATCTCTAATTTTTCTAGTAATATATATAGGTTATGTTACTCAGGGATAATGTAGCATTCGAATGGTGAAAGAATTTTTGAAATCGGACCATTCGTTTTTGAGTTTATTCGTTACAAACAAAAATACAAAAAAATCTAAAATACAAAACTTTCCTCTTTGTAATATTAGTGTAAAAAAAAACCGGCAAGAAATGTGTAAGTATTGTGAATGGCGGCGAACGTCTAGAAGGATCTAAAACTTACCTTGACACAAAGATTGCAATCGACTACATTGAGTCCGACCAGCAGCCCCGTAATGATCACCGCTTCTTCATTGAGCATCAATGCATGAGGCTCAAAGTACTCTTCCAGCGTGTCTTCGCGGTGTTCCAGTAGGATTCTCATGTAGTCAGCCAGACGCTTCTGCATCAAGGCCAACCTGAGCCAGGCGCGAGCGCGGCCCATAGCTGTCCTATGAAAACGAAAAAGATGTCGTTCCCTTGATTGCTTACTTTCTCTATCGATGAAAAAAAAAACCAAAGGAGGCATACCCAGCGTCGGGTTGAAGCTGAGGATAATATGGCTCGTCTTTAATACACGTTGTATGGCGTAGAATAGCCAATACAGATATACAAGTTGATGTGTAATGTTTTATTTATACAATTTGCGGTCATAAAATATGACAACAAAGGTTATTTAAGGCCAAAGACCTTCTACTTACTTATACAACAAAAAGGATATTGCTCAAATATGTCAACTCTCTGGCAACATCTACATATATCTACATATATGTTGACTTGAAAGTAGCTAAGTAGGGAAAAATAATACAAAGTTTCACTAGCAAAATAAAAGGAAAATATACTATGAGTAAGCTTTAGTAAATTGGTTCTTACTTGACGGTATATTAGCATGGTATGCACACGTGATGAGGAGGGATAGTCAATAGTCAATAGTCAATAATCTTTATTCAGTAATATCACAAGGATCATTTTGAATCGTCTTACATACTAGGTGAGTCTAGGTGCCAATTCCAGTCCTATCCCCAGTACGAGAAGAACTGGCAAGAAACTCGCTGGGCCCTGGCGCTTTTTTTGTATTATGAACCTTGTTAACATTGTTAGGGACACCTAGCAGAGTTGGAGCTGATTCGTCCCAAGCTTTTTTGTCATCTAAGTACTCTGATATTCTATAATAAGCTTTACGAGACAGGTTTTGTTTAATTACATTTTTGAATTTCGCAATCGATAGATCAAGCATGTCACTTGGGATCTTGTTATAGAAGCGTACACATTGCCCTATAAAGGATTTGCTTACTTTAGTGAGCCTAACCGTGGGAACAGCTAGTTTATTTTTATGTCTGGTATTAACATTATGAAAATCACTATTTTTTTTAAATAAATTAATGTTTTTATGAACATACATCAAGTTTTCATATATATACTGACATGGCATTGTCATAATGTTAATTTCCTTAAACTTATCTCTAAGAGATTCTCTGGGACCCATGTTATAAATTACACGAACAGCCCTCTTCTGCAACACAAATATGGTGTTAATATCTGCAGCACTCCCCCACAACAAAATACCGTAAGACATAATGCTATGAAAGTAGCTGAAATATACAAGTCTAGCAGTTTCTACGTCGGTGAAATGACGGATCTTTTTAACTGCATATGCTGCAGAGCTAAGTCTCTTCGACAATTTATCTATGTGCGGGCCCCATTGAAGCTTATTATCTAGAGTTATGCCCAAGAACACTGTGGTGTCCACAAGATCTATATTTTCGTTATTTATTTTTATATTGGTATTTATCTGCTTAACATTTGGTAGTACAAAACGAACGCATTTCGTTTTCTTTTCATTTAGTAATAAGTTGTTTACATTAAACCATTTTACAATTTTAGAGATTGCATTATTCACATCGTCAAAATTAGTCGTACGCCGCTTTTGTTTAAATAAAAGTGACGTGTCATCAGCAAACAGTACAATCTCCTGATCATCCCTAACAAGTTTTGGTAGATCGTTTATATATATTAAAAACAAAAATGGCCCTAATATTGATCCTTGTGGTACACCCATTGTTACCACTGACCCCGGAGAACGTTTCCCATTTACTTCAACTCGCTGTAAAAACCATGTCACTAAAAAAGTTATGGGTATGAGTGTATCTGGGTTTGATTGTGTGAAAGATGATTATGAATGTAAGAGGAGTAGACAAGAGAGTTGACGAATGATAGGAGTGGAAGAAGGGAACTTTTTGTGCCGACCCCACTTAGCGTGGGATAAGGACAGGAGAATGATGTTCTTACTTGACGGTCGGAAGATCTCGAACACTGGCTGTAATGTCAGCTGCCTCGGGCGAATACTTTTCGACCATTTGTAGAATGTCCCACAATTCCTTTTTGGGTCCAAGAAGTCCCTGAAAATGTCCGCTTATGTAAATAAGAAAATTTACATGTGCCAGTGAAAGAGTTACAACTGTTTTTCACTATGACATGTAAATCCAATTAGAGTTACGTTGTCGTACATTTGTGTCATACTACACGCTCTCAATGCAGTCTAAGTGTCTGGTTTGTACCTAATTAGGTATTAAAGGGGTCTTTAGAAAACCCATTAGTATGTGAATACCGAGATTACCTTCTTAGGTTTGAGTCCATGACGCATAACATGTTCGAGGACAATGAAGAAATGATGTAATGGCAAATGGTCGCTGTCCAGCATACGTCCATACCGAAGCGATTGTTCAATTAGCTCCTTCACAATCAGCTTCGAGATGTTCACGAGATTACTACGCTCGATCACCACCGGGTCGCGAGCTACAACAATAACACACTGTATGTTTTTGCGCTTAGAACCTAACTCACCAGAATGTAGCAATGAAGTTACCCATCAAGGAATGCATAGGATCGTCAGGCGATGTTATCGCCCCGTTGTCCGACGGTCTTATGTAGGAATCCTGCATCGCATCCATGTCATGCAATTCCTTCAGACACAGCCAGTCTCCGTCAACAGAGACCCGAAAGTTGCACAAGTAAATGGTATCCTGTGCGCCGGCCATGTCGACGTCTGGATTGTCAGCCTGGTGTTGGATGGCCGACGGGAGCCCTAGCTCAGGCAAGGGACCGACCCCGTGCAACGCGGTTAGAGAACGCATAATATAGTAGCAAAGAAACGATTAAGCAAAAACAGTACAACACTTCCTTTAATCGTGATCACCCTTTTATATGCATTTCAAATAATGATAATTGAATGCGAACGAAACGTTTCCAGCGGTTGCGATTGGGTACTTTCACCCGTATTCTGTAAAATCCCTAAAATAGTGCAAAAACAAGAAACTGCGTAGTAGGAATTTATCGTGAGCGCACGGTTTTTCCAGCTTTCAAAATCGATTTCCCGGTAGAATGCTACCACTGAGCTGGGTGAGGGTGAAAAATCGATACTTGCGTCGAGTCATTCATATAACTCCGCGCCGCCGCGCCGCCTCGTGTAGGAGTGCTGCCATCTGTGCCGCTTTTTCGGAACTGTGTGACTTTCAGCAAAGAAAAAAGGAAAATTTATACTCACCTTTTATTTATCACAGTAGGCAGGCAGGTCAAAACTCGTCAGGCTACCCTCGTCGGCAGATTAAATGATTGCATTTTCTACGAATTTTTGGTCATGGGCTTTCTTATTTTCAAACACATAATTTAGGACACATTGGACAACAAATTCTTAGTTGATTTTTTGAGAATGCTTTTCCAGAGTCATGTCCGGTCTAATCTTACATTTTGACTTCAGCTTACAATTTAAAGTTTGGTGCTTAAGAATTTTTTAAATCTTAAAAATTTATTGTTAGGTACCTACTTAGGTAATGGTGTGCTGATTTTCTCACAATGTTTAGATACCTTCACCATTTATTGGCATCCTACACATTTACTTTTTACATTTAGTGTTGTTATTTCTGTCCTGCATCCATCAAGGATCTAAAATTGTATGGTTTTTGCCGAGACCTATTTCAACCAGACAAACCTTTGCATAGATTAGACTGAACCTTTTTCTTGATTTAGTAATGATAATGCAGATACCCATTACAAGATATTTAAAAACCAACTTGATTAGGTAGGACTGTAATCCGGTGGTTTGGTAGACACTCCAGACATCTTCCCAGATTTCTTATTACTAGAATTATATACTTTTTAAGATAAATAATATTTATTACTGCATATTGTTATTTATTATTACTGTATGCGGTATATCGGTATGCCGGGATTCCAGACACAATAGAAAATCCGATGTACCACAGGTTAATCATTGGAGAACAAATTTATGAAATTATACAAACATAGGTAGGTACATACTAAATATTTATTGATTTCATGTTATATAAAAATTTCTAAAAAAATAGTATTAGGTACTTACGTACATAGGTACCTACTATTGTGTCTACATGTTTACTTAAATAAGTATTGTGTTTAGGTTCTTGCCCTATGATTGTGGTAGGTTAATGTGTCAAAACATCATAATGTAGGTACATTTTGTAATAAGTGTAGGTACTTACCTACTTAGTGATAATTGGAAAAGTTTGTCAAAGATTTTATGACCACATTTTAAAAAGAAAAAATGTGGAGACATAAAACTCTGCCTTGAAGAATATACATTATGATAATTTTATGAGAGTTATCTAAATAGAAACATGATTTGGTGGTTTACCTTGTATAATTAATATGATTATAGCGGCGAGTTTAGCTACCTTTGCAGCTATTATGTATAATTCAAAGTAAGGTACCTACTTACATTTGGTTGTATAGTAATACGATTTATCCGGTCTTGATATCAACAACTCTGGCCACCTGTCTTCCCTGCTCGATGAAACAGACGGTGATCTATCGAAGAAATGTGATTTCACTGATGATGAAGAGGTCGCTGGAGAAACGTCCTCATCTTTATCTTTAGAATTGAACATAGTAAAATCATTTAAATAATGTTATCTATCGCGGTTTTCGCTGCGAAATTGCAGTTCGCTCGCACTGTGTAAGTAATTTAGGTAAATCAACACAACACAACACTGACTGACTGATTGAACACAGAAAAGTTAATGCGTCAACAAAGTCATTATGACTTTGACTGATCACAACATTGATAAATGACGTTAGTGACATTACATTTATTTTCTTTTTGTAAACTTTGGCCTGCTCAAATGAACGAATAATTGTTGTTTGTTAAATTATTCGCTCATTTGAGCAGGCTTATAGTCATAGACCTTACTGCCTAGTCTTGCGTAAATTAATTTCTTCCGTTTTCTATAATCTAACTTAATCTAACCTAACCTAACCGCCATTTTCCTGACCATGAACGAATAATGTATTGGTACCTCACCCAGGTTTCCTAAGTGTTTCAAAGTTTATCCATAGATGGCGTTCCTTCCTACAATAATTTGAATTTTTGTTCTAAGGAGTACATAACTAGCTTTTATCTTGCCTCTGGTCTTTTCGAAATAATTTGCAATCACATTAGCTGGAAATCGATGGATTCAAGAATCAAGAGGATTTCATTGGTCAAAGCAAGTGGAGGCAAGCGCTAGTGCGCTCTATTGGGCTTAGTTAATTATTTTCTCTATGTAGACTTTTATGATCTGCCTCTGGACTCGACATTATTGAAAATAGATTGACCTACATAGGTAGAGATGATTCAGTCTAAAAATGCACGCCCCTCCAATGTATTTCCAATGTATTTACCTCTACATGCGGTACAAGTACCTACAAGTGGAGGGGCGTGCATTTTTAGACTGAATCATCTCTACCGATGTAGGCGCTGCAGGTAGTCATTTTTCGCTAACTTGCAATAGATAATTATGAAGTAGGTAGGACCTAGGTACCTACTTACCTTCAATAATGAGGTTTTACCTCATAACTTACATAAAGTCAGTTCCTACCCACCTCTAGATCGATTTATTTCCATTGTAACTTTACCTACCTTTCTACGAGTATAGCTACAATAAACTAACCTACTTGTATTAATTTAGTTTTTACTAAAGAATGATTTTTGACTTTGTCAGAAAATGTAGGTAGCTAATAATAATCAATGATAGATTTGACGACATTTTGTCTCTGTGCATTGTAATACCTACAGAATATTTTTATTTGCCGGAAAATTTAATTGAATCTTTGCTGAAAGGCTAGCAAAAAACATTCTAAACAGTTAAAGTGCGGTCTCTCTAGTTACCGGAGTTAACTACAGATATGAATTTTCAATTCGCGCCAGTATTACCGCCATTAAAAGTTCTCGTTGTTAATCCACTTGCGCCAGCTGCCCAGTTAACCATCGTCAAAATGATGTCAGGAACAGTGTTTGGGAGCAGCCAGCTAATTGATCTCATCCTCTTGGTTTATTCAAACGAGAAAGCCTCGGCCGAAGAGTTTAGATTAGTATTACAAAGTTGTGCCTTTTCGTGTATGAACTCTATTGAAGTTTCTTCAGACTTACCCAGGTAAATCTAGTTTCTGTCGGTTCCTGGTACCTACGTTGGCCATGATTGAAACAAACTTGCTTTTTTTCAGCATTTCAGATGCTGACGTGTTTTGCTTCATGACCAACTTCAAAAACCCCAACAGCTTTGATTTCGAGAAAGTTGATAATGATATGTTTGACGCAATGTACCTGATAATTAAAATTGCAAACAGCTTAACAATGCCTAGTATATCAATCCCTGAACCTGAGGTGGTACTAAGCCTTAAAAAAAGGAAAGGCAAAGTAGAACCAAAACCGAGAAAGCCGATTATATTCGCTGACGGTTTGGTGGCGATGGATATCCTGAACACGATGTGCCAAAACGTGCCAAAAGATATGTTTTTTTGTCCAACTCCTCTGCCAGAGTTAGCTAAATATGTTTTGGGAGAATATTTGAAGGTCAGTTGACACATAAAGTACTTACTAAATCTGTAGGTACTTACATCATTAACCACATTATACACTGGTCTTGTTGAACGGCCGAGCTAAGCATGCCTGGACGCAAATCAGAATATTATAATGGGGAAATTATTCAGATTAATCAATGCCCCAATACCTCATAATTCAATTTGAATTTTTAACCTTCTGCGCCCTAGATATCTAAGCATAATTTATCTAAATTCAGTCACGTGACGATTTTATTATTCAAAAAGATATATTTTACAGAAGTTAAATAGGTACCTGGTAGATAGTGGTACTTAAGTCCTACAGAATTCATGTGAAATGAAGGGAAGTTAAGTGACTGGTAACTATGAACTTTGGTTCATCCTAATATTACTGTTCAAACTGGATAAGATTCTCATTTGAAGTTAGTAAGTGGATTGGTTTTCGATTTCTTAACTATTTTTACATTCGTGTAATTTGATTTAAGGTTCAATGTAACGTCATAAACGATGTGCTGGTATGGGCAGCCAATGACGAAGTGTTTCACATCGAAGTTGAGAAGCCACTCATCATACACGACAAAGTGGGCGATAAAACGAAATGTGAATGGGACATGATAGGGAAAGATCTATTAGAATCATTTAACTTAGACCATACGCAGTTTAGCGAGTCTTGGATGAAAAAGGAATACATTGAAAAGGTGACAAAACACAATGCAAATCAGCGTGTTTCTCTCATTTAGTTTTTTATACTTTTTACAATCAATGGAACATTGTTGTTATTAAATTGATAATACTCTGAAACAATAGTCCAACCTCTTTCTGGACTGCAAAACGTAATATTATGTTTCGTAGTCCGTTGTATACCTCTAAATCTCGTAGCCGGCTTCGTAGAGCGTCTACGAGAAAATAATAATTTCAAAAAGTTCAATATGAAGATGTAGGTATGTTATACCTACCACTAGTTTATTATACCTAGTTAAATTATTTATTCGAATTTCGTAGAACTACCGTAGTCCTCTTAGCAGTGTCGTAGTAATCTATCCGTTTGTTGTTCGAAGTTGGTAATAGTATTTAATCTTATCGTGAATATAGAACAGTCCGTTTTCGTAGCATAGTTCGGATTTTGGAAAACATATTCCTTTTATTTACTGTCCTACGTTGTAGTATGCAACCACAGCAAAATAGAAAAAAAACTTGCGATTCTCACCAAGGATGCATCAATTAAAGTGGGTATCACAAATTAATCTAATATATGCATTATGATGCAGGTATTATCATTCGCAACAAAAAATCCATATGGCTGCTTATACAAAGCATCAGAATTCACCAGAAGTCTAAACAAAATTTGGGATGCTCGTTCGAGAGGCGACGGAATGAAAGTCTATTGCAGCTTGGGTGTCATTAGCGACGGCTCTTTGGGGACTATAAAAGGTAAGTAAATCTTTTTTTATGCACAAACAACATTTTTCCATTTAAAAGATACCTAAGTACCTATGGTAGGAGCCAGTCCCGAACATTCCACACTCGAGACAAGGCTTACATTTCAGTAGGGAAAGGAATACATAGTAATATCACGTAGCAAGTGCACTAAATAGTGTCGATGGGTCTGCTACCTACACACTGGTAGGTAGAGGTATGTGCATTCAAGTAGGTAATTAGGCTCTGCTTTGTCTAGGCTATCCGTGCGTTTTACCATTGGTGTTCGTTGATGATAACTGGAGTGTGAATAAACGTTTTGAAGAAACTCCCCATCTGCGGCATGAAATCAACAGAATCAATAAGGCGATCAAAGATCATCATCAGAAGGTAAATAAGCAAAAATCGAACTGACTTTATATCCGTAATATAATTTATTAATACGACCCAAAATCTTCAAAATCCAGGTGATTTCCTATAGTAAAAACTATTTTGTTGATTCGACTACCTGAATTGCATAAAGCAGAATATTTTACACACCGATAGCTAAGTTATACCACTAGGAGTAAATTATTATTTCAGTTGATTCCGTACTGCAAGAAGTTTTTGGAAGATAACATTGTAAATCAAGCCTTCATTCCTGATGACGACAGTGGGTCCGTCTTTTCTTTGATAGAGCATAGTAGCCGTACTACATCTCCTTAATTATACCTATTACTTAGGTATAAAACTCTCTGTATTTCCTAAAAATGAAATAAAATTCATGCTACGATTTTCTATTTATAATTTTTAAATAGTGAAGTCACCTCACTAGCTATTAGATAGCTACGCAGTGAAGAGTAGGTACCTATACGCTGAATTCGGTAACCCGATTGATTCTAAATTGTCCGATAAATAAATATAGCTAGCGCTTCTCATCTTATGGTATATTGCAGGTATTATGCGTCTGTCTATCCGCAGTGTGTTTCAGCGGCTGGGTTAAAATATAAAAGGAAAAAAGTATAAGGTTCAGTTTTGGCGGTTCCCGCGCCTACCTAAAGGTGTTGTAACATTACTCATGTAAAAGAAAAAAAAACTGAATCTAACGCACGTCTTCTCTCACGGCAGATCCGATCTATCGCATTAAAGATGTCATTTCCTCGTCGACACGGTTAGCTCGGAAAAACAAATAAAAGCGCATTTACCAAGCGATTAATATTCGACGGACTTCGGTCTCGGCCGCGCCGGACCGCATCGTTTGTTTAACCTCTTCTGTCAATTTGATTTCCGACCTCGGGGGTATGTAATTTCCATTACGAAGGCCAGACGCTTTGTTTATATACGGGCAGCCCAATAAGACCACTGGGATTCTCCGTTTCATCTAAGTAAGGAAATCTTATGTACATTTGTGGTCCTGTTTTGCATCAAGCCACGGTGGAGGTTTTAATAATTTATTTCAAAAGCAGATTCTTTTCTTAATTGAAACGGTCTTATTTCTAGAATAATGTAAAAAATGGCATACTATTATGGTGAATCTGTGCATTTACTTTACATAATGAAAATACCTACTTCAGCGAATCAGAGTCAACAATCTTACCACACGAAAGGTACCAAAGGGTTTTATTTAAATGCTGGAAAGTAGATGAAAATGCAAAATAAGTGATTCTTACTGTGCATACCTGCAAACCTTCTATAAATATTAACTATGTTTCATCAGAAAGACACATAACTAAGACCGGCTTCATAAGGTTTATTCTCACCAATTAAAACAATAGACACTGCCTACTAAAGTTTATTTATGTAAGGTGAGGTTTATTTAGCGAGAGGTATTCAGAGCTTGCTGCTAGTGTGGGAATTCGAATCAAACTCGTCTCATTAGCTAGTAAAGGAAAACTTGGATTAGTTGACCAACTCCTAGTTGTGAAATAAGCGTGTGTTGGCTAGAGCGAACTGCGGTCACAACTTTCTATTTAATGTTCGAGCGACTTCTTAATTATTGCCACTTTTATTGATAAACTTTAAGAATATCGATTTAATAGCTTAATTTTATTTTGATTATTTCAAGCGTAGGTACTATACATACCTTCAAACAAAAGAGTGCAAGCACAACACAAAGCGTAGTAGGAATGCGG
The DNA here is from genome assembly GCA_963675405.1 of Cosmorhoe ocellata. Lineage (NCBI taxonomy): Eukaryota > Metazoa > Arthropoda > Insecta > Lepidoptera > Geometridae > Cosmorhoe > Cosmorhoe ocellata. Next base: position 6,258,149 of record OY776253.1, on the reverse strand, counting down.
TGGGTATGCCTATGTAAAAAGATCGTTTTTTTACACGCTTAGAATCAAGGCTCAATCGAATTTCCAAGTTTCCGAATATATGTTCAAAAAACTGTATTAAATGGCTGAAATAACGTCAGTTAAACCCATGAAAAGAATATTAACTGCAGCATTTATCTAGCAGAGGCGGCCACCACACCTTGTCGAGATATACGATTTCCGCAGGCAATGACTTGAAAACAAATCTAGAGGGTACCTTTTGCGAGCACGTAAACCGTTTAACTTCTAATGCCTTTAAATAGCCATTAATACCTCTATTTCATGTATTTACCTACGTTTTAGTTATGTGGACTCATAGATATTATATACACTATCTATGTATGTACCTATCAGTAATTAGTGATGGTCAGCCTCTCTAGGACTTACCATCGTTAAGTAAGGACGTACGTATATTTTGATTTTATAACCACCCATCCAATTTCATAAATTCTTTCACCAATGTTTTGAATGAACTGCCATGATGGACATACATAGACTATATATCTTTTGTAGGTATCTCCCGAGTGAAGCCGCGGGCGAAAGCTAGTGTCTTATAAATAAAAATATACGTGAAACACACATGGGTAATCGAGTTTTACAATGGTACGGAACATGTCCATAATATTCAATACTACTACTTACCGGTTTTATTCCAGTATTATTCTAGGTACTAAAAGTAAATAGAAAATAACGCTCACTTTGGTCAACGTAGATAATCCTACCTACTATAGGTATGTTAGTTTGCTTTACAATTATCACGTAGCAACTGAATACGTGCGTGAGACCCGTCTGTCTTATCACAGTCTCGGAGACATCTGTTTCCTACTAAAGCCTGATTCTTGGACCTTTTGACTTTTCCCTGGCTTAATTTCCAGAGATTCGGTCGAATGGCCCACGCTAGCACCGTAACATTAACGCTGCCCCAGGGAAATATCTCTCTGTTTTGTAGTATTTTTTAAATGTCTCTACAGTCGCTTATCCTCCGAATTTGTGGTGGATCGTATTAGTCTTGTTTAATTAAACAATTAATCTGATGAGGTCATCAGGAACTCTGTGAAGCTTAGATACAATTTTCTGTAACAAAATGGAACCTTGTGCCGAGCTAACTAAACAATTCATCACGTTGATCTCCTTAATCTTCGTCAGAATCACGTAACTTTTTACCTCTAAAATTTAACAAACCGTAAAAGCATGAGAAACGGAATCCGTAAAATGATCACACCATGAAACTAAGAATAATTCATGAAAGGTTTAATGGTGTAATAACGTTCTAATCCTATAACATAAAGTGGGTTCCTCAGGCGGAGCGGTGGGTCGAAAAATTTGTTTAAAAATTCAATACCGTCTATAAGAAACTCGTTGTGCGAACGCAACGGCCTGCGAACATTCCCGTTTTCCTTTAATAACATGGGTGAAATTGCTCGATTAGTGCGGAAGGGGATACCTACCTGCTTTCTGAAGCTTTCAACTGCGATCCACGGACCGAGGAGAAACTTTACGTAACTAATGTAAGTATCTTAGGCGTTTTCGCTTAACGCCGAGAATTATGGGATTTTCAGAGTCATAATATCCTATCCTATTTAATATTTATATGCGAATAATAATTGACGCCTGTGGGAAGTGGGTAAGAGGAGTAGACTCAGAGTTGACGAATGATAAGAGTGAGTGGAGGAAGAAAACATGTTGTGCCGACCCCACCTAGCGTGGGATAAGGGCAGGAGAATGATGATGCGAATAATTATTGTTTATGCATACTTACATCATTTTTTTATTAGGTACTCAACCACGTCATGTTACGGATTTGGTTGAAAGGAATAGTTAATAGTTAGTTCCTTGGGTTATTACGTGTCATGTTGAATAATTATCGATTTATAGTAGATACTTAGGCATTTAGACGGCCTCTGTGTCGCAGCGGGCGAAGGTCCGCCTGAGACGCAGTAGGTTGCGGGTTCGATTCCCGCCGTGGGACAAATGTTTGCATTATTTGCAGATATTTGTCTCAGGTCTGGGTGTTTTCTATGTATAATATGTATGTATTTACAAAAAAAAAAAAAAAAAGTATATCTATGTAGTTTATCAGTCATGTGGTTCCCATAATACAAGCTCTGCTTAGTTTGGGGCTACATGATGCTGTGTGATAGTGTCCAGCATTATTTATTTATTTTATTTATTTATGCATTTTTTTCGATCTCTCGTCGAACCGTGATAAATAAAAAATCCGAAAAAACTGAGAACCCCGTGAGAGTTTAAGTGCTGCACGAGTATTGGAGCTCTCGTTAATAATTAAAGTCCATCAGTGTGACACGGTCTTTTCATCTTTTGTTACGAAAAGTACATTTAGTTTGCTCTCGTAGAAGAATTTAGAAATCTTTTAGGAACTAGATTTTTTCTCTTACTTACCTACAAGTTCTCATAATAAAATTGTGATAAGAATAATAGGTAGAAAGGTACTGTACTGTAGTGCGATTACGGAACTCTGATACAATCGATATTTGTCAAAACTGGCTCAAATTTATTGAATAAACATTCTTATGTCATACCAAATCACTTCATTACAATGAAAACGTATTGACATTGATTGTAAGAAAAGATCCATAATCGCCCCCCTGAATAGAATAATAATAATAAGATGATAATCAAAAGATACACGTCGGGACATGGTAAAAGTACCTACAGTACCTATCTACAGTAAGTATCAGAAAATGGTAAAAGAATATTTTCTAAATTTGATTCCAGAAACACCAGATTCCTTCACTGAAATCGTGTCTCAAGAAAAATGTAGGAGTTATCCCGGATTAAAAGCATTCAATTTAAATATCCCCGACCTTTGTCCAGTGAGTTCCCGTAGGCAACCGGCCGTGAAATTTCATTTAATCGTCGGAGAGAAGTGCGTCTTGGCTAATGCAGATTGCGGAGCTCACCCCCGGCTCCCGGTTAATTTATGGCTCAACAAATTTTTATTCTTTCTTGAACTGCTCTATTGTCCATTTTTGCCTCGAGTTAATCCAAATAGGCGGGTCCACACAGACCGAGTAGCGGAATTTGCCGCTCAAAGGCCCTTTGAGCAAAACAAAAAGCCGACAGTCGTACTCGGTGGCTCGGCCACTCGGTCGTTCGCCCGAGACGGCGCGCGCGCTTACCTCGGCCGAGGTAGACCGATCTGCGTCGCACGGCAATATCCTCGCAAGGCTGCTCGGTCTGTGTGGACCCGCCACATTAAGGCCTCTTTAAATTCGTCTCTTATGCAAACAAAGATCTACTCGTAGTAAAGGTATAATATACAGAAGATATATAGTAAACGATATCTGTAGCAATCAATCATTTTGGCTTAGGTTTCTTCATTTAGAATACTATAAGAAGAGTTTTAAAATCCTACTGGATTTAACTAATTTCTATCTAACGGTACAATTATGCAGGAAGGATCTAAAATGTTATGGTGCTGTTCAATTTAAAATTCTGCTGAATGTAAATTGCTAGTAATCGATCCTTCGTTATTGTAAGTCCTGCGTGGCTGGAATTGAACGTAGGTAATCTTATTTCACAAAGGCGCACGTTTCTAGTAACGTCTGTGACTAAGCTTGGATTGGCTTAATGATCGCTCCGCAGTCTATGACTTGCTCGATGATGTCTTTGTTATGGTTATAGCAATCCTACATTGTTTCAGCAATAATCAATTTGTTGCGCGAGCACTTACCGACAACCAATCGTGTTTTAAAAACTTAAATGTTAAAAACAATCAACAAATTGATAGAACTTTTAGTGACACTAGAACGATTACACAACAATATAAAAATAGATTTGAATAACCATCGCGTGCGTATATCTATTACAAAGAGCTCAAGTGTGAATAGCAAGTACCACTTGACAATAAAAAACACGAGTTGTGTTTTGTGTCCCCGCGGTCCCAATGACCTTTTCTTGTTGACATCTTTATCGAACGATTTTCGAGATGTGGAGGCGTGGAAAAGTTAAATAAATCCAAGGAGAACATTAGATAAGAAAATGGCTTTTGTAATGTGTTCGGGATGCCCGTAAATGCAACCGATGTGCCATAGATATCTGTCGGGAACGTACCAGAACTCAAACTTTGTTTCCGTATGTTTTAAATGTTTAAGGCGATATTTTATTTATCAAAGGGGTTAATTTTTTTTCAATGAAGCTGGCATATCCTTCAATATTATTTGTATGCAGTGGAATGTGTGTACACGCGTAATTACTGCATTTTTAATGATTTTTATTGTTTGTTTTATCTATGGCAATCTTTACCTACAAATGTATCGGTTTTATTTTTATAAGTAAGTATCCCTTAGATATATTTAAGTACCTACTACTTTTATGAAGCGCGGAAATAAATGGCAATAGGTCGATATGTCATAAAGATTATATCCCTTTTACTGTTCGTATATATCATACATTTACCTACATAAGTTATTGTTTTTGGAGAAAAGTTTTGATACCCTGTTAAATATTATATTATCCTATTCTACTAGGTGTTTTTTTCGATTCTCTTTTGTGCAATGCGCGTGGCATAGTCAAATTGCAATGGACTCGGAGGATGGAGCTATAAAACAACAGTGCCGGACATGCATCGCGGATAAATCACGTACATTTGTATCTACAACACACGCCTGACAGGAGACGAACCCGGCAATTCGATGTTTTCATTGTGCATTTATTGCGAATACAATACAGGTACCGCGGTGTGTACATGATTTGTTGATGCAGGATTTCGGTGCGGCCGAATTAGTTTGTTTATATTGTGAAAGTATGTATTAATATAATTAAATTGTGCACTTTGTTAATGAAAACATTTTTATACATATACTTTAGATTTAATACCTAAATGGTTTAAGTAGTTCATTGAAATAAAAAATACAATGTTTGGTGGTAACAAAAGCGATATCTATCTACTTAGCACTACTTAAGAACGCATCTACCACTTTCTTTGCTTTCAATATGAATTCTGTTAGAACTGAAGTAGGATTTTACGACGACGACTGTCCTTCGGGTATTCGTACCCAAAAAAGTTTAATACAGATTATCACGCAAGAAAAGCCTCAAGCTATTTTTCCTAAATGCCGTTATTTCTAAATCGGATTCTAAATCTTTTTGAGTGCCATTTTATGAATAATTTGTGACAATTTTTTCTTCATTTTAAGTTAATTACTTCAAACTTCTTAACAGTAATTGTTTTACAGACGTTGGACTTATTTTGAAAATTATATAACAAAATATTAGCTTTGTTTATGGGATACAATATTTTCTGAAACAAGAGTAGGTTTGGAACATAATATATCTTCTATCTTATCTTTGTTAAGGATACCTAAACTGTAAAACAAATTAGCACTGGGGGGTATAGATTTAGCATATCCGTCATTCGTCCGATTCGTATCTCAGGTTCGAATCTCGGTCATGCACTAATGTATTATTTATTTTGTAAAGGTTTCAATAGATCACCTTGAGCCAACATATTTGGATGAAATCTTCACTCTCTGGAGACTACAATCGCATATTTCATAATTTATATTATTACCAGAAACAAGATAAGGTCTTGGGCTATTTTCAAAGCCAATTATCGAAGAAGTGTCCAACTTGTATCCATCATAAACATAGAACGTCATCCATAGCTAAGCGTGAAGCTAGCAGTAGCGAATTTATGGGCAATCTTCGTCAACGTCAAATGGTGTTGACGGGTCCTAGCTCCACTCGGTTATTACTCAGTGATGATACGCATTGTATGCAATACCATGATATCTAACGACAATGTTGCGGTGACTAAGAGTTTTTGCAACTTATTTCTCTCTGCGGCTTTGCTCACATATCACCCTAATAAAAACAGCTTAAAATACTACGTTGATTGAATTCGGTTGCAAAAGTAATGCTACAAGTTAAATACCAGGAAAATGATTAAAAATAAAAAAAAAATTATGTGCCTTCCCAACTATTCCATAACAGAATAAAATGTCGTCTAACTTTTACGCTTTGGGTAGTGAATAGCTATGGCGTAAAATTTTATTTGGGGACGAACATTTTACACAAATTTCATACATACTCGTACTCGTACATAGGTAATGTAAAGTGTTGAATTTCTAACTAATGAAGAAATACATGTTTGACGTGACTTCTATGCGAAAACGAATATTTTATTCCCCTTTCATTAGTATAGTATCCTATAAAACAAGAATAAAAGGTAAACCATTGAAGAATGAGACTCAGATGTCGGTGATCCCTTTCATATAATGTTCACAGAAATCACTAGAAGCGGCATGTGTTAGAGATCAAGTTATACTGGCAGATTCGGCCTGCCCGGTAGCAATATGTCTGATATGTCTAGTTAGGTTACAGCTTATCGAGTAGTCCACACTCACCCGGCCACATGCTAACTGAAACTGATTTATGAGATCGATGATAGTTTATTCAATAGTGGTGGATATTGTTTATTAATTGGTACAACCTCTATACATAATTAGCCGCACAGCTCTCACCCATATAATATTCTGCGTGCGTGCAAAATAGTTTGACGATTAGAGAACTTTTGAAAACAAGAACTTTCGAGATTTCTTGTTTAATGAAGTGATGGTTATGCTACGTAGATTTGTGTGACGGAGATGTCTAAGGGCAATGTTTCTATTCGAACAAAGTAGTTGAAAACTATCCTCAGAATAAATCGTAGTTATTGAAGAGTAATCTGACATTTTCCTTGCATTTGACAAAATAACTCTGGGAATAGTTATACCAGAAGTTGAAATCCACCCTTAGTCGCGTAGAAATTTCTGCAATCTACTAATTACAAAAAGCCTGTAAATATACCTACTTAAATACAAGATATAAACTATGGCCTTTTATGTATTATCACATGGTTGTTGTACCTATCATTGTATCCATAGTCCTTATGAGGTTGGATAAATTAGTTCTGCTCGTCAAACGTTTATGTGGTAGTTAATTAGGATTCAAGGTATTCATACTGTGGCAAATGCCTGGGTTTTCAGTATCTTTAGAGCGGTTTACCTACCAGTCTCATTACCACGGAGCAATTCAACTCCAATATCAGTTGTGTAATTAATTAAACTGCATGGGACATTGAAATCGTACTGTAAACGTTAATTTGTTAGTAATTGCATTTATACTGTTTATATTTAGCGGTTCATATAGTAACTATGCGAACCGCAATTAAACTATATTACAGTGTTATTGCTTTACCATTTTAAAATAAACTTCTGTTTTAATTACTCTATCTCGACACTCATTTCCATTTCAATTATTAGAATGGAATAAATTATAGCTACTGATACGAGGCAATCAGCAAATAATAAGTCTTAAGTTAAGATTGGACTATATCTACTTAGTTATTAGGAATGAGCATCACCAATAGAATTTATAATAGTAATATAATTATGTACTTATAATACAATAACAGAACATAATATACTGGGATTAACTGGCCGCGCATAATCACTAATACATTAAATAGTCGCAGTCAAAAGCGAAACGACCGTTTATAAATTTACCTCGACTAGTATGTGGTTGAAGTGAATGAATCATATTTGAATACTTGAATGGAAAAATAAGGCTTTTTGCTTAGCACGAGTTCTGCCACCAGTTTACTAAGTGGCGTTCATTAATTCAATTCATGTGCGCATTCTCCATTCTCTCTTTACCACTCGCTTCTCCGCCAGCGACACAGCGAATGGAGGCGTATTAGGCATTATGCCGTACTTATATTTTGTTCTAGTGGAACTTCTCGCGATTTTGTATACGAAATGCTATTTTTTTAATTTCAATTATAACCCTTCCCCGCCCCGTTGTATTCTTTACGGTTCAATTTCGGAAATTACTTTACTAATACTTATTGGTACTATGAGTGCCTTCTGTATGGAAGACACCTTTCAAATTTCAAGTCGCTACGATCGATGGTTTAGTTATACGAGTACTTTGCGTGATTACCTATAATGTACGTGAGCCAGTCACGACTTTGATTTGTGCGATGTTTATGCTATGTTAAGTGTTAACTATTGAATTATGTTTATGTTATACTAGCTTCCGCCCACGGCTTCGCACGAGTGGTACCTTGAAAAACAAAAACAAATCTATCCCAGAGGAACCGTACATTTTCCGGGATAAAAAGTAACCTATGTTCTATTCCAGACTATCATCTATTATAGTGCCAAATTTCATCCAGATCCGTTCAGCTGTTTCAGCGTGAAAGAGTAACAAACATACATCCATACATTCTTACAATCTTCCGCGTTTATTATATTAGTGGGATTAACTATTGATGATTATGATAATGGGTTGTTGTGATTTGATATCTTAACATCTCATCATGTTTTGTGTAATGACCCTGTCAAATGATTTTTCCTAAATCTTATTTTCATTTGTAGCGTTTGAAACATCAAAGAAAACTGAACCATAGACCTTTTTTACGTTTAGGGAAAGTATTTTTGTAAACATTATCTTCTTTTTTATATTTCTCGTTCATCTATTCAAATAATTCCAGAAAGCACTCTGAGAGATTACTAAACATAATAGTCAAAAGATTTCAATTGACGCTGGCCAATGTTTACAGTCAGTAAGTAGCCTTTATATTATAAGGAGCGATCTCGCAACACTAAAGTATTCCCAATGTGAAAGTCATTCGATTAAATGTGTGTGAAATGATCCGAAAAGAAAATTGCAACAAGGGTTGTGGAAAGGTGTTATTTGCTTTTGATTCGACTTTAATAAAACTTAAGTACGGATGGAGAAGGCGTTGGTAGCTACAGTTGAACTCAATATGGAATGCGCATCGATTATGTCGCAAATCTGACAACTTGATAACTGTTTATCACGATTTAAATTGTTAGCGCTATTCGTTCAATAAATTCTCGCATCAACTTAATTTTATGACAATGTTGCAACTTTAACGATTTGCAAATATGTGAAATTAGGATTAGTTGTTAGTTTAGAAGTGGTCAGTTACACGAATTTGGACGATGAGACTTTCACGTCGAGTTATACTGTAGCTGCGTAGGCAGGTATGTATATTGATTATCCATTTTGCCGTCTTCATTTCGACAACCTTTTTCATGTTGTATCAATTATACTGAGGATGATAAGTTAAGATTGGGCTGAAACGAGAACTAAAATTGAAAAACAATATTGTGGGTTGAATCGAGGAGCATTCTGTGGTAAAGCAGGCGAGTGGCTCGCTGAATTGCGAGAGGTGTGGATTTGGTTTCCGTAGATCCACACTAGGCAACACCTGTATCGCGGAGTCCTAAATAGGCTAAATAAATTGTTTTTTTTTTTTCGAAATATTTTTTATTATACTCGTTCATGTTACATTGACTGAGTTTAATATTTTTTTTTTTTAATAATGCCAGACAATCCACACAGCATCGTCTAGCCCCAAAGTAAGCTACTCAAAGCTTGTGTTATGTATGGGTACTAGATAACTGATATATTTAATACATTATATACATAGATAGATATTTTTTATTATACATAGAAAACACCCAGACCAACGGAACAAATTTCTGCAGATCGTACACAAATTTGTTCCGCGGCGGGAATCGAACCCGTAACCTCTTGCGTCGCAGGCGGACTCTCACCCGCCACTGAGGTCGTCAGTTGGTTTGATTGTTTGGTATATAAGTGTAATTTTAGGTCTGGGATAATCATCATTTATCTATTTATAACCTGGATAATGATGTCCTAGATTCTAGGACATTAATTTTGCGATCGGTGTACGACTTCTTCCTATTTATGAAGGATGTACAAATAAACCAACTTAGTAAAACAACATTCAATATTAATTTCCCTTAATATATAGAGATGTGTTCTAGAAATCAATATTCATGTAAAATATTATACTACATTATTTACATAAGATAGAAACAGAATCCTCAAAAGCTTTGACCCGGCATGGAAGCCTGATTTGACTAGGTATTCCCGGGGGAGCTTTAATTAGCGCGGGATAATATTACCTTACAATGTGGTGAGATGCCCCTACCGTTCTGTATCTATGCGGTAGTCTCATAGCAACTAAGGAACATTCGAACTAGAAATGAAACTGATGTGCGGCGGCGATAGGCGTCGTAGGTTCCGTAAGACAGGGTAACATACACTTATTTGGTCAGCGTATTGAACAAATTGAAAAAACTTTTTACGTAAAAAAGTTCTTTTTTATCTGTCTTATTATTTTAATGCATATAGCCGTCCAGCCAAACAACTTGTTAATTATCCGGAAAAATAATTTTATTGAACAGTGGTTTTACCTCTATTACTAGGTCCCTACTACCAATTTTATATGCCAATTAAGTGCTGTTATTGCTTTAATAAGCGAGTGGGCTCATTAATGAATTCAAATTACTTTAATGCCTTTATAAACGACCATTGGAAGTGATATCAAAATTAATTATTGAGGTTTCCATGTAAAAGTTTATGATGTTGAAATTGAGTTATTCGTAAAAATTGAGTTTACATAACGATTGCTCTTTTGTTGCTAATTACCAGGAAAATACATCCTGTATAATAATGATGTCTTTTGTAATCTTGAAGTTGGTAATAAAACAGCCAGTATAATTTATTAAGTGACTTCCATCGGTTGATTGGTTTATAGAATTTTGTTCATTTCGTCTCCCGAAGGTATGAAAAGAAAAAGCGCGAGCGAAATCACAAACAACAGATGTTAGATTTACTGCTGGATACAGTGCGGCTATTACTCTAGAGTTTCCAGACTCCAGACGCAATAGAAATCTCTATTTGAAATGAATCGATTGTAACTAAACACTGGAAAATAAAAATCCCGCTGGAGTCGTTCAGCTAGGGTACGGCCAGGGCAAGTGAGCGTGAGTGGCACACATGTAAGTAATCCAGTAATTACCTCAGTCCAGAGAGGCTCCGTTTTCATTGCTCGTAAAGCCGGATGGTTCTACAACAACACTGGACCCTCCATTGCACTATAAAGTGCCGGATAATAGGGATTACTACACTTTCGTGCGCTAGATTTAACTTTGATACCATTTTGAACGTTCAAAATAAACTAATAACTCATGCTAATTTTCCATTTAGTGTTTGTGGGTTACTTTAAGCGAGACGAAGTTAAAGCTCTAGGCAGCTTAAACTTTAACTAGGGTTTAAATTTCAAAATGTTACGCTATGATATTTTGATATTGCCATAATTTATGATTTTCTCGTATTATGTTGACCTTTCCGATTTTACGTTAATATTGGTAGGTAAAATTACTTTTTATACGGGTAAGTACCCCGCGAGCGGAGCTACGCGTGGTTGCTAGTCACTACATATTATAAAACAAAGTCCTTCGCCGCGTCTATCTCTCTGTCTGTTCGTGATAAACTCAAAAACTACTGCATCGATATACATGTTGTTTTCATCAATGGATAGAGTGGTTCTCGAGGAAGGTATATAATTTATCAAGTTTTTAAGTCGCGATAGCCGACATCCACGCGGGCGAAGCCGCGGGCTTCAGCTAGTATCTAATAAATCAAAGTCATTAGACCAAAAAATCTCTTTAATAAGACTTAGCTCGAGAATTATTGATCGTTGGTAATACGTAAGGGTAATCCCCGTGTAGCGGGATTTGGAAGTTTATTGTTGTTCAGAGATCAGCACGTGAAGGATGAAGGTGCGACGCCAACTTCCACGAAGATAAAACTTGTTTGCTAGTTTATGCCTCAACATTAAGCAGAGTTGGGAGCGCGCGCCGCGGACGTTCGGCTTATCAGATCACGAAACACTGAAGAACAGCGATCAAGCAGGAACGCTGAAAAATTTAACTTTTCCTTTCAGATTTACGTTCCCTTGCAAAAAAGAAACTTTAATCAAGATTAAAATAAGTAGGTACCTACAGAGACAGGTTGAAATAAATCAGATAACAAACAAGTTAGTTTACTCGTATTTCATGAATGTTAATATAAATTGTAGGTATTTCTAGTTCTGCACAAAGTTAATTGTTTTATTATAAAACGTAACAAACCAATGGGGTCATCCTATGGGGCGGTTTCTATATTCTATCTATCTGCGGTTTTTGGATTTTGGTTAGATACCTATTTGACATTAATCCTATAGAAGTAATGTCAAATACATATCCAAAATCCAAAAACCACAGATATAGATACAATATAGAAATCGTCCGTAAGACGATAGTACCACAGTTGTCAATAGTTGTCAAACACAATAAATTATTGGCCATTTATAAGCTACTTTCGTTTAATCACAATCCGGTTAGTTCTGAGTGTGATTAGGAATTGGGGTTTGGTGGTAAAATTAGCCTGTGAGTTTATACGGGCATGTCTATTGCAGTGTTTGGAACAGGTCAGGACAGGCGCCGACCGCAGTTTGCGCTAGCCGCATTGACTGCATCCAACTGGTTTCCCGACGGACTGACACAGGAAATTAATATAAATTCCTATCGCATAAACTGAGAATTGGAGCAGTGTGCTGTCACGCAGACACTGATGAGGCCTATTGTGCGAGAGTGATTCAATCAGACCGCACTTCCACAGTTTATTCACGTTAGTTTGACTCTGGGCGGGCTGTGTCAACTGATTGCCAAATATTTATACGAGTACTTATTGGAGTGCGATCTATATCATTGTATAGAGCTCGATATTTAGAAAAAGGAATAATTTTTTTCTTAATATTTGTTTGTAGCTATCGAATTGATCCGTGTTAACTTCTATGAAATTGCTTATTGGCAGAGAAATTACCTAATTAAAAGTTTCGTGGATGTTTGCCTTGTTATGTAGGTAGGTCGGTACTTATACTTTGTATTCAAAAGATATTTTTTTATTCCGAGCACTCTACATGGAAGTCCCGCCTACTAAGAGGCAATTCTATTTCACAAAAGAGAAGGAATTGCTTTCACCTACGAAATGAAACAGTCGCTTTGTCGATTTTGCGGGATTCCTCGTAACGACACCTTTATTGAAAACGTACTGTGTGTGTTTCGTGATCCTTTTTACGAGAGATGCGTACGTGTTTAGGTCGTGGCATTTATTATGCAGGAGTTCGCGAGGTGCGTTCGTAAATTAAGAAACTCCTTTGACTGCCAACAGCCACGGCAATCTTCAAACCGAGATTACGTACATATACGATGTTGTGAACAGCGTGTAAATAATCCGTTTGACAAAAAGTTTCAAAATGTAAACTTTTCTTCAAACTTTTCCTGGTGTTAAATAGTACGGAGCGCGAAGGCTAAACATTTTCTCTAAGCGTTTATTGGCTTGTTTAACTTTGTCTTTTAATGTCTTGAGGTGTCGTATTTTAAAGTCGTTGTAATTGACTTCCCTTGGCGCAAAGTTAGGCACGGTTAACTGGGTGACTCTGGGAAACCACTTTATAGCATGCCAGATAAACTTGGCACACTTTAATTTTCGATTTAAAACTGAAGAGACTAAATCTTCTGGCATTCAAGAAAATGTTGATTTTGTCAAATAATGAGATTACTCCTCACTATGAGTACACAAGGCATCCGGAGTCCATTACCAATGATGTGTATCATAGAAGCAAAAGGTTAGACTCGGCCATCCAGAAAATTTAAATCCTTAATCGGGGACATTAGCGTGAGTAACGGCGTCCGTAGGTAGACCATCAAAGTCGCTTATTGTTACGCCTCGGCCGTGTAAAAAAGATTAGCACATTTACCGTTAACGATCCTGAAAACAGGGCCACACCAGACAGCATCGGCCCTGGTGAAATAAAACGAAATAGCAATAAAAGTAAATCGACGCGCCCCGCCGCCCGCTCTACGTGCCGGATTAAATCAAACGTTATTCGTCTTAGCAAATTACGGTTCATGTTTTTGTACATTCCCAGGACTTGATGCGCGGAAATGTAAGCCGGGTGGAAAGTAGATTTAAATGCAATTTGGGAAACGCTGTTGAATAAAATTTTGCTACTTTGCTTTGAAAATAAAATTCGATTGGCAAAAATGCTTAAGCTCAAAGCTTCCGAGTCTTATTGGGTAGCTCAATTTCATTCTACAGCATGTGTAAGTATTTGATGAAAGTTTAATTATTTTGCTAGGCTTTGTACTGAAACTACGTTTTGTTTGTGTTCAAAACAAACAATTAGTACAAAAATTTAATTATGTAAGTACTACTGTTATTTCCTAAGAACTTTGTACAGTTAAATGTCCAAGTAAAAAAAATAATAATAATAAGCTACATATACGTTTTCTTAACTAAAAAAAATACTGAAAATACTTGTTGGTTTTGTTAACATAATTGCTACAATGAATAAAAAGCCTGCATGAGCGTTTAGGGACACAAGCACAAGACTACAAGAATCTATAATTAAGAATCAAGAAGTTTATTTGCTTAAATAAGTGTGACATGGGTTGGTCTTAAATAATAATATTGCACTTATTTGCTCCTGTCGACCACCGCAAAAAATTATTGCCGGCGCGGCGCTGGTAACCTCTTAATACAGTATACTTGTAAGTACACCCCCCGAACCTGCTTGCAAGTCTTTTTACCTGGAACCTTATAGTCTTCATTATTATTCTCCACAAACATATTCATAAAACAGCCATCAAAATGTGCTCGCTATTGTATCGACGTACAAGTTTCCCGTAGCGCACCTATTGAAAGACTTAGCAACACAAATGAACTATTGTACGTGCTCGGTACGTAACTTCCGTCGACTAAGGTTTATACGTTGCGTTTAAGTCGCGAACAATATTAAAGCCGCGATAAACTTAAAAACAAGTTAAATCCGGCTTGCCGCAGACTCCACCTTCATCCTATTCCCGGCTATCTGCCTGCAATGCCGTCGAATTAGTCTAGGTACTTTAACCGCTGTGCTATTATATTTAATTTATTTTACCTTTATTGTTTATGTAGCGAATAAAAAGGTAATGAGAAAAGTTTTTAAAATATTACAATGCCTTTATGCTGAATCAACTTTTCTATCCTTAGAACTGACGAGGTTAGGTGACAAACAGCCAGAAACTCGGACATTCTCAAGTTTTCGACTTTCAAGGGCTGCAGTCTGTGTGGAGTTACAGGTGATACCGCCGTTCAAGTGTTGAGAAGTTTGTTCGTAAAGTATGAGCCGAATTACAAAGTTTATCTTGCTCCAGCTCTCCATTGAGAAGTTGCCTTGCTGATGTTTGCAGGGAGACAATGAGTTTGACTTGTGACTTCAATATGCGTTTCTGACGGCGTTTACTTTGAACTATTTGCTGCTCGCTTTTAAATTTACTTTTATTCATGAATTTCATATAGTGTCCGACCACGCATAATGAAGATTGACAAACAGACGGACATGGCGAACTAAATTATTTTTTAGACTTCGTAACCACAAAAGCCATTGTACATAACAGAACCTTATTTAAAAAAATCATGTTACATAGATGAAACAGATCTGAAATCTTTTATGCATCGTGGCACCGCTATATAACCGACCAGATTTTAATGAAAAAAGTTCTTGACAAAGACATTTTAAATGCAAAATAAAAGTCTTTCTAAAGTAAAGTTGGAACATTGGGTTGCATTGAATGGCTTTAATTGTTTTAGAGCTTCTCTAAGAAGTAATTATAACTTCCCATGAACAGTAAATGATCTTTGGTAATTTATTATTCATGAAGCCCAGCTATGTGACGGTCTAACGGTCCTCACTTGGATCCAAGATCTGAGCAACTAACGTAGGTACTACTAGGAAAAACTATAAAATGGTGTGTTGAAAACGCGGTTCGCTGAATTTCCGATTGCATTATGGCTCGGCGGACCACAGTCGCTAGACATTACTGAAACCATTACCTTATCTAAAGTCCCTCTCGGATTTATTTAGTTTTCCCTCGCCGCATGTTATCGAAAACCGCTCGATAAAGTTGTCAACACGAATGGATCTGGAGCCAATTTGAGAGGAGAACGCTCCGCAAAAAAGGAAACGGCTTTTTTTTTATTCTACGTGCTTGATTAAGTTACCGCAGATGTTACTTCAGATACTTTTTTTATTTTTATTACGGCAGATGCTTATAAAAGATTTTTATAAGGTTGAGGAAATTTAAAGTTAAATGGTTTACTGATAGAAATTGGCCGTAAATTTTTATTTGAGATTTGTTGTTTAATCTCTTTTTTAACCCCTGACGAAAAAGAGGGGTGTTATAAGTTTAACGTGTTTGTCAGTGTATCTGTGTGTTTGTGTATCTGTCTGTGGCATCGTAGCTCCCAAACGGATGAACCGATTTTCGTTTAGTTTTTTTGTGTCATAGATCATTTTATCCCGAGTGTTCTTAGCCATGTTTCATGAAAATCTGTTCAGCCGTTTGAAGATCATCTGCTATTTTCTAGTTGATAAAGGGATCTGACTAACTTCCTTATGTCCGATCGATTCGAGATTTGGTACCGTGTTACTTCAATGATATTGAAAGAATATGGTAAGGTAACCATGACTTTAAATATGACATATTAGAGTAAGGTTTAGATGTCGGGGGGTTTTTAAATTTTTTAATTTTGTATTATTTATCGAGTTGTAGATTAACTATAAGATTTTTATAAGAATTATTATTGCTTTAATATACGTACTTACCTTTAGAGTATGTTCTTTCTTGAAAGCGCATAAATTATTGTGTAATACCTCGTCACCAGCTCAATATTTTGTGGACAAGTTGCTAAAGGTATTTCTTTACAGATTCTCTGCGGCCACAAAGTTTGTGAAGTAAGAACAAACTTTAATCCTCCTTACAAACTTTGTTCCTCAATCCCTGTTATCGAAAATTTCGTTGGTACTTTGTGCTTATTTGTGAGGTAAAATCTAGAAAAGACATATTTTTTTTCTTGTAAGTACCTAAGAGGCGAAAAAGTTTTAGACCATCATCATCATCATCTTCCTGCCCTCTTCCCACGTTATGTGGGGACGGCACAACATGTGATCTTCTTCCATTTCCCTCTATCATTCTATATATCTAAATTTTTTAGACTATAGACAACCTAAATATATTACTTAAAATGAAACGTAGGTTTCTCTTAATCAAAGCAAAATACATCTCTCTTACTTTTTCTTCACCTCAGTTAAGGCAAATGTTGCTAGGTACTAACACGTAAACTGGCGAACGTTACGGCATCATAGGTAGAGCCAAACACGATTGCTTGCTTTGTATAAGGGCATGCATAGGTATTGTACCTTGGCCCTAATTAATTTTATTGAAATTAATGACCACATTTACCTATTTACGTAAATAATAATAAAATTAATTTAGTTTATTATTATTATTATTATTTATTATAATTTGCTAGTTAATCGCATACATAATTTATGTTCTCCGTTAGAAGATTTAACAACTATTGTAAACTACTAGGTTAACTAGCTTTCGCTCTTTGTGTTTGGCTCCAACAGATGGCGCTTCAGTGTCGTCTCGTATCTCCGAATGTACGAGTAGCTATTCATGTACCTAGTTATAGGAGTTGAGGTTAAAATTTGATCAGTTCAGACATCAGCGTACTTGACCAGTGTATTTTAATTCCAACTTATATTTTAGGAAGAGATTTGTATGAATTTTTAGAACAGACGTCCAGTAAATCAAGGTAGATATAACTCGTTTGCAGTAACCATCAATTGAAGAGACATTAGTTCACGCTGAGGGAACATTAGTCGACATGCAGGAATTTACGGAAGAAAGGTCCGTAAAATGCCCGCAAAAAATCTCTTTGGCGTAAAACGAAGGTTTGAAAAGCTAAACTTACCCAAAACATTTAAAACTGTTACGAGAAGATATTGCTGATCTTCAACACGCTACCTACGTTTTTAAACTGTTTTTTTTTGCTTTCCGGATATCTTTTTGACCAATATGTTTATTTTTATTGTATATTTATTATTATTTGAAAAACAGATAATATGGTAAGCATATACGTTCGGTTTAGTCACTTACCTACTAAACTAAAATTGTGAAACCTTTATAGGTGTAGCAAAGATTAATTAATGTCCAAGAATCTACGTACGAGTATAAGTCAGTAGTGAAAACAATTATGTTCCTCTATGTAGTACAAAGTAGAAAATGCCACCTCGTTACGTACTTACTTAATTTTTCACTGAAAACTTACCATGTGCCTGTTTTAAGAAAATGGTATAATCGATAAAATCCAGAAGAATTCATAAATATCATAAATATAAGATAAGCGTGGACGAATTCAGGAGAAATGTTTCAAAGGAGAAAAGTATTGAATAAATAAAGAAATCGACACGTTTTTGCGAACTCACAATTTATACAAGAAAATTTTATTCATATTCGCATCGAGGGGACCTCTTCAAAGAGAACGACATATGGACTAACGCCGCGCTCTGGGAGATACAAGCATTATCTCTCTTATTCTTATAATTTGGCTTCGATTTTATTATTTCCACAAATTCGTAAAACAAGTAAAGAGAAGTATATTATTATTACACCAGTTTAAATCGGTAATTTATGATTGATTATACAATTCGACAAATGTGAACAGATAAAATAGTTTCTCCACGATGTCTTTCGGAGCTCGTAAGTTTTCTGTCATAAGACCAGTAAAAGCTCGAGTCGGAAAGCGGATTAGGCCCCTTAAGTTTGTTGTGAGGTAAAGTAATATTCTTGGAGACAACAAAAAGAAAATCCCTAACTTGCAGTCCGCCCTGCATATTAATCGCTGATAACTCTGATTGTTCGATGCTTTGTTGTTGGTAAATACTTTGGAGATACATTATATCGGATTTGTTTGAAATAAAGACTATTATTACCAGTACATAGTAAAAGATGATTATTATTATTATTTCATGATCTCTGCCTACCCCGTCGGGAAACAGGCGTGATTTTATGTATGTATGTATGTACATAGTAAAAGTAGATTTTAAAAACAATAATTAATAATAATATAATACGTAGTACGCATCGTTTTGTTCATACGAGTGAGTAAGTACAGTCAGCGTCAAATTGATATGAGTGTCTAGAGTAGTCAAAATGATCTGAAAAACATAAAAGCAATTTGATATACGCAGTTCGAATCATCATATTGTTGCAAGCACTTAAGGTGTTCAAAATATGTTTTTCAGATCATTTTGACTACTCTAGACGCTCATATCAATTTGACGCTGACTGTACCTAATTGTCTGCTCAGTAAGATTTATCAGTTGATACATATAGGTAGTAGGTTCATATGTATAATAATATAGATATAAAATAGTAAAATACTCGTAGAAACGTAAAGAACAAACCATTGGTTACAGTGTTACCGTGTGGTTGATAGCTTCTTTCTTATGCCATGCATGTAGGGTATACAAATTCATGTGTTCATTGAATTAAAATACATTTTTAACCTAACATAAAATCTAAGATGATTGTTCAATAATACAGTTACCTTTCCGCATACCGGGCCATCGACCGAGCCGTTCGCAAGCTAAGTCTTGTTACGAGGATCATAACATATGCATCGTGGACGACGGAATGAGCTCTGGGAATATGTAGCCTCTTGTAAGGATCGCGTTACCAACACCATCCTCTGAAACGAAGCACCCTTTGGGTGGATATTTAAGAAAATATAGCAAGAGGACAATGAAACTATTCACAACACTGTACCTACGTAAGCCTTTTTATCCGAGGGGATTCTCTCTGAGGGTACGGGAATCCGTGCTCTGTTCTTATAATTTCCTTGAATGGTGAACATTTGATTTAAGTACCGTCCCAAGGCTAAAAACGACTCTCCGGGGACCGCCCTGACTATTTCCTTTTGTTTTTGTGCCGTTTTTTAACAACTTTTTTCTCAAAAGGATTCGCTAAGAGGCTGGCACGAAAGCGGGCGTTTAGAGCAAATCCCGTGATTAGAGTCAAACGATTGACGTTCCCAGCGGGATTACATCGTAAGATTAATGGTAACGATCGAATGGTAATTACGGAAATGAAACGTGTAACTTATGCAAATGGTAGCCAATGAACTCCAACTTTCATTCTAATAGACCAGGAAATCGAAAAGTTAAATTTAACGGTCATATTGACTTAAAGCTGCGGTCCGATTACGATGATTTGTAACACATTTGTACTACAGTCGCATTTACGTTTGATACGTTTACTGATTCTGAGAAGGACGGAAATATCTAGACTGGAAAAAGTACTAGATAGAAAAAGACTAAGGAAAGTACTAGATAATCTAGTACTTTCCCGCTAAACGATTATATAATGAGGTAATTAATTAATTAAGCTTATTAATATTAATGAGCCCAATAACATTACCTCAAATAGAAATTCGACACGTGTTTCGCTTCTCCACAAAGCATCCTCAGGGCCATTGACTCGCTCCGCACTGGTGTTGCTCCACCGAGCGCCGAAAGAGAAGATTGTCTAAGTTAAAGGAAATTACCCTTCCATCAGTTCAGTAGACAACATAACGACAGTAAAACATTTGATAAACTCTCGGCACTTCGCGGTGCAACTAACAAAGCTCTGTTGAACCGCGGAGCGACTGCTCACTCAGCATAATCCAAGCTCACACACTGGTGAAAACTGTTGTGCTATGAGTAAGTTTCCATTTTTATTGCTATGCACTGCACTAACTCAACCCATTTGATTACCTCGCCTGGTGTAGTATAAGAGGCCTATCATCAGTGAAATGACTAGAATGATGATGAAGTATCTATTCTGGGTCTGGCTGTTACTATGGCTCTCGTAGTTCTTGATACTCTGAGATCCGCACTCTTTTTTCAAGGTCTTTATTATAAACACTCACACTGGAATAAATAAGCTATTTCCAGTGTGTGTTTTGCAGGCTATACTCATGCTCACGCACCATATTTTTTTGGTATTTTATTATAGGTGGTTGATATCTCATTGTGCAAAGCCAACACAGCCAAACTGCCTGGAAACGTTTCAATGTATAAATCACAACAACGCTCCATTTTCATGTTTTAATCCGCGGATATAATGACGCATAAAACATTATGTTGGTTTAATAATACCATAACTGTATTATACAACCATAACTATTTAGATTATCAATAATGTTGAGTTATATTTTAATCACTACCCGTGGTTTTAACGAAGAATTTGGATTGATTTGGAGTGTTAGATAAATATACCTATATGAAATAGCTCAACAATATTTTTTCCAATAATTATTATCTAAGTACACGTGATTTATCATTAATAATAACGTTATTTTTTTTTCAAGATGTTGAAATTATTCTTCTTCTTGTGTCACTAGTTCATTCGAACAAGTGTGATGAAAGAATTTTAAGTTATTTTCGTGCCATGTTGAAATGAATGAATGAAAGGCCCTTAATTTTCATACTCAAAATATAAAACTTATGTACATAGGTTGGTAATAAACGACTTGAAATCGGTGGCACGGCATGCACTCACGTTGCAGAAAGCCCAGAAACAGTTGGAACTTGACACTCTTCAGCCAAAACTTTCATTCATGGAGATTGATAAACGATCCGACGGAAGTCTCACCATTATGACGAAAATTCATGAAAAACAATAGACCTTTGAAAAAGAACATGACGAAGAAACAGATAACTTCACATTGCTATCTATATTGGTTATGTTGTACCGCAGACTAATTTAAATAATACTAAAATAGCTAAAATAGCTAAAATAGGCTCCAGTGGAGAGACTTAATTAGCGTAACATTTCCAAATTGACATTGAATTTATTTCCACCACATTTTTTTTCCGAAGGTTGACAGCACCAATATAAGAGTACATGGCTTCTAAATTAAGCTGAAATACGTCGATCACACGTCAATTTACTTATATTAAGAATTTTCACCCTAAATTACGCTAATCATCATTATCCTTCGACCAACATTATTATTCGTTATTATTCTACTAATATTATAAACTTGAAAGTTTGTGAAGATATAGAATGTATGGATTGGGATGGATAATTATTACTTTTTTACGCTGAAGAGGCTGAACCGGTCTGCATTGACTTTGGCACAAAGATACATATAAGTCTGAAAGCACATAAACTTATCTTGAAAAAAAAACGACTCCATAGATTTGTTTTTGTTTTCCAAGGTACTACGTGGGTGAAGCTGTGGGCGGAAGCTAGTAGTTATATAATACCGAGTTACAAGCGAAATACGCTGTTCACAGAGAGATGCTTGTCTTGTGGGCAGATAGCATGAGTGCATTAGCGACGCAACTACGCATGTCGCTCCAGATACGATACTGAGATAGCGCTCACGCGTATGGTCCATTGATTAATGTCCATCGAAACACTGGGCAGGACGACGCATTGAAATGTTTTAATTGGATCTGATCAAATATTAACGTATAAGTACCTACTTCCATTTAGGATTAATTGATTGGTAAATACCTAAAACACCCAACATGTAAGTCTAAATCAAAACTCACTCATACTTGTAATCATTGTAAAAATTAAAAAAGACTGAGTGAACGTAAGTAATTGAAAATATTTTTTACTGGTTTTTTGTAATTTTTATAACCTATGTCACTATTGTGATCCAGAAAAAAAAATCAAATCTAAACCAAATCTAACAACATCTCTTTGGACAAAATCCGTTCAGCCGTTTGGGCTACAGTGACAGCCAAAAGAACTCGCATAGATATATACATATACCCTAACCACATTACCCTTCTTCGCTTTGCAGTCGGGTAATAATAAAGAGGTAAATGTTTTCTTGTATGTTCGTACATAATCTCCGAAACTACCTATCTGATTTCAATTATTAGATCAAATGATTTCACAAATGTGGAGAATGAACTTTCAGGATGAATATAGGCTATATTTTATGTGGTCACGTCGCGGACAAAGCTGTGGACGCAAGCTAGTCAACAAACCTAGCAAGACCATAAAAACAAAAACATACTATTTTAAAATGATTTCCAGTCACTCAAATCGTAATATGAAGTACACGAACAAAGTCGCGGGCATTGCAAGAGTCATGTATAAATTTGTACCTGCAACCGCGTTATTGGGCGAATTCTAATATCGAAATACCAATATGATTTCCAATCTACGCAAGCAGTCGCTCACACTTCAGTAGACGTAGCAGCTTACGTAGCACTGGCTACGAAACTTGCTACGAGGCTGCTACAGTGCTTGATTGCAAAATGCATAAAACAAATTCATATCAATAAAAAAGCAAAAAAATGGTATATTTATTTATTAATTTTTAGATTCTCTTTAATAAAATAACATACATAATAATTATCGTCAGCATAATTATGTATATTTAACTCTAGGGGACTTTCCGCAACTTCGTTCGTGAACTGTTATTTCCACAAAAACTTCAATTCCCCGGCACCGCCAGTTGAATTTCAGGAATTTTTCTTTTAGCATGCGCTCGAAAGGATTATACCCTCCAAATTTCAATTCTCTACGTTCAGTGGTTGAGGTTATACGTTGTTTATCACTTTTTTAACATAGACCTAAAATAAATATCTGTTTTACTAGCGGCCCAGTACGTGCTTCGCAACGTATAAAGTGAAATAATAAAAAAAATTAGTAATTGGAACATTGAATAATAAATAACATTAAATAATAACGTAACAAACTTCACATAAACTATCTGCTAAATAGTCCGAATAAAACCTAAAAATTTGGTTTGGATAGGTGAGCCCGTTCTTGAGTTATAAAATAACAACGAAAAGTGGCATTGATTTTTATATACATATATAGATGTAAGCACGATTCAGAGAAGTTTTAATTAGTTAATTGAAAGCGTGATGTATATTGTTCTGACATTTTCAAAGAGCAGCATGAATTTCGTCGTCGGAAAACCATTTATCAGTCCTTTGATATCAAAGTTGTAGGTACAATGAAATAGTGAGTAAAATTAAAGTGAGATCCTAAAATCTGCTGTATTGTGTTCTTAATATATCTAAGTAAATAATGACCGAACAAAAGTTTTAAATAAAATTGTATAAGTAACTAGGTAACATACCCAATTATTGGCACTTTAAGTGTCGCTGTCCAATTAAATCGTGTAAACAATCTTTATGAAGTGTTGCCAGAAAAATAAATTTATCAAGATGACAGAAAAAAAGTTAATTAACGTTTTTAAATAAATGAAATGTTGGCTAGATAACTATTTTATAAAGTTTTTAGGGTATTTTTTCAAAAACACGATTTTCCCAATTACTGGCATACTTTGGCCAATTATCTGCATGGGCCTAGTCCAATTTATTAGCACTTTTGTTGGCACAGATTGTTCTATAGGTAAATAAAGGAAATTGTTTTTAGAAAACAAGGATAAAGTAAAAAGAGGTAGTAAAATGTAATCACATTTATTTACGTGATTACTTAGACACATAGAAATGAAAATAATACAATCAGTACAGCCTCCTTAGCAATTATTTGGTTCATATAAAGTACTATCAAAATCAACATTCAGTTATAATTTGAAAAACAACAATTAAGTATTAAATTACTATATTTCTTATCACTACGCAATAACTTGAACGTAAGAGATCAATAGTAGTAACTAGGTAGGTACCTATATAATGTCTGTCTTCAAAATCTGTCAAAAACTTCTCTATTTCAGTTGCAGTGTATAAAATCTTGTTTTGTTTTTTATTCCTTTTTTCAGGTATTAAATTAGCGTAGTCAGTATAATTTTCCTTTTCCTCATGTTTTTCATCCGATGTATACTCTTCGTTCGCAGTTTGGGGTGGTATTAACGAGATATCTACGGTATTCAACTTTTCAGATACCACAAGTTTCTTCACATCTGGGTTCACTCTTCTATTTTCTTTCTTAATTTCCAACTTAGAGTCTGGTATCTTTGGTTTTGTCTGTTTAGATTTTGCTTCTAATTTCTTTTTCTCCCTTTCTACTTTTCTTCTTTTTATGCCTTCTTCTTTTTCTTGTTTTACTCGTAGTTTTTCGCTTTCTATAGATCTCCATTCATCAGATGTCAATACAAAAGGAGCTCTCTTTATATTTCTTACACATTTTCGTTGAGGTGATTTTGGCAATACAAGAATATCCGTTAATTTAATGGGAGTGAGATTTAACATTGCAGTGGTATGTTTTTGAACCCTTGTCGTTGCTGGATCTATATAAGTTTCGGTTTTGTCAAAATCGGAACTTTGTTGTTAATTAATAATTATATTAATAATATTAATAATTAATAGGTTTATTGGTAGACTTCTTGGTAGTACTTTTGGGTCTCATGTTCAGATATTAAATCGGGTAGCCTGAAAATAAAATCATAGGTATGATGACACCAAGTATTACCATACTTATGCCTAATTATTGGCCCTAGTGTTGGTAATTGGTAATTTCACAGTTGGCACCGGTGCCAAGATTTGGAAAAAATGCGATTTTTACTTGTATTTATTATTTATACAAAATGAGGTGGTCCACTAATCATCTTATCCACAAAATAACCTCTAATAATCTAGTAATCTGAAAACCCAATTACTGTCATTAGTGCCAATAAATTAGAATAAGGACATTTTTGGATACCAAATGTTGGCACCGGGATAAAATAATATAAACAATGGAAATCTTGGAAATAAGTTATTAAACCAGTGGAACAATATGTGTTTAATATGCTTTCAATGATAAGTCGCATAAAAACCCACTTGATTACCAAGATTCGATGATATTAAAAAAGCTCTTACCTTAGAAAAAAAATAGTTTTCACTGGTCAAGTCGAGATACGCTCAGCTGTTCCTATTCTTCCGACGCCATTGTAATTTCCTTTTTTTAAAGTGTTGCCAGTTTGGTAGCACAAGATTCTACTACTCTATTTTAAATAACTTGCAATACCGTTAGATTAGCTGTTTTCTTATTATAGCGGTTAAATCACGGAAGTGCCAGTAATTGGTGGGGTGCCAAAATTAGGTCTCATTACCTTTCTTTATAAATTAAAATGTCCAAAATGAAATGACACAGTTTAACACAAATGTACCTAATGACAGAAAAAAACAATGGAAATGATTGTTATCCCTTGAAGAAAACTACTCTTAAAAAATAAAAAAAAATCAGTAGTATTTTGTTTTATACTAGTGAAAATTCCCGTGACTTTGTTTGCGTGTTGTTATTTTCATACAAATTATGTTGGCACACTTCATTCTACTATTAGGTGGTTGTCCGGAATAAAAATCCTGTTTTAATACAGGGGCCTTACAAAAAGCTCTCACAAACTCCCAGCTCTTATCTTGAGACCAATTTTATTTAAATCGGTTGAGCTGTTACAACATGATTGAGTTATAAACATTTAAACATACAGATACTCTAATATTTAACAGTGTGATGTTAAAATTAATGATAGCGTTGAATGAAAAATCATAATATTGTGCAGATTGAGGGATCCTGATGAACTTACTAGTTCACGGGGATCCCTTAGAGGATCCTGGTGGACGAACTCTAGATGATGATGATTTGAATATGCTATATTAACCATTGTGTAACTTTATGTAGATACTGCTATCTATTACCTATACTCGTAGTATAGACATATTCTTTTAGATACTTGAGTACAAAGCTATGTTCAGCTTTTTACGGCTTTTTCTTTACCATTGAATACCTTTTGTATGCGCGTTCTTTGTCAGTATATAACATTTGAGCTTTTTGAAGTATTTTACGTTAAAATTTATATTATTATACCTTTGCCTATGTACCTACATTATTATAAATTTGACTCAGTTTTTTTGATATTATGATTTGCAAGAACTTAATTAATAATAAATCTAGCCCCGAACTAAGCAAGCTTGTATTAGGAAAACCGGAATTTTGTAATAATGAAGCAAATAGTTTTTTTTTGTAGATACATTATATAGAATACATGGTAAAACCAAGACACAAAACAAACTTATGTGTTCATCACACAAAAGTTTGCCCTAGGCAGGGATCGAACCCAAAACCTACAGCGCAGAAGCCGGAGCTATTACCAACTGAACCGTTTGGTCAGTGAGTAATTTCGTTTGATTTTGATTTTAGAATAGTACTGATTTTTGTACTAACTGGTACGAGTATAATGCTGTAGGTAACTTTATACTTGTACAATTAAACAAATTATCGAACCATTATAGGATTCGATTTCATTGGTTCAGTTGTTTGCTATTGGATTACTTACTGTAATGTTTTGATTAACGTTCCATGTTAAATCATAATATGATTTTATGGTTGATTATTTTATAAATTTTTTGTATCATTAGATCGAGAGATTTTACACAGTATTACAAAAAAATGACAGTTTTTTAATATAATTATGGTAAAAGTTTCTCACAATTTAATATTTAGAATATTAGATCAACTTTTTTAAGCTGTATGCTTAGATTTTTTTTTAGAAAAGATGGATGGACTGTGTGAAAGATGACATGGGTAAGAAAGGAGTGAGTAATGAGATGACGAGTGACAGAGGGAAATGGAAGAAAATCACATGTTGTGCCGACCCCACATAACGTGGGATAAGGGCAGGAAGATGATGATGATGATGATGATGATGCTTAGATTTTTTTTAACGTTTACACCGCTAATTTACTCATCGAAATGGGCATAAAACGTTACATTTCAGAATAGAAAGAAGCATTGGTTGTCTGTAAGGTTGCATACTATTTACTACGTAGATGAGGTGCACTAGCGCTCACCGCTCTAATTTCACAAAGATATTTCGTGAGCGTCGAAATTTGTGAACTCATTGCATTTTGCTTGATTTTGGTTCTCTAGAACCGTAGCGCCACATGTGTGACAAAGATAATAATTATTTTCAACATGTGCGTCCTACTTTAGTAATCCTTTTACACATAACGTTAAAGTTAACGAGGTACTAAATATGTGTTCAAATGTAACTACAGGTTTGTTACATGTGAAACATAATTATATAGCCTTTTTTTTACCTATTATTAACCTATTACACCAGACATGGCTAAGCTCAGGCACACATGCTCGGGTATGCAAGGAACTTTATTTTGATGGTTTGTGAATACGATCCTTGTAGGTTAGTTAATAGTATTAATAATTAACCCACAGTTTAACCTAAAGGGCTTTTGAGACTATCAAGTCCGAGCATGTGGACGACTTGAGTCAAATGTATGCTTCAAGTAACACTTGCTTAGGAAATTAACAAGATGGTAAAAGTCTTCTTAGATAGTAAATAATTGGTAGATGAAGTTAATTTCGTCTATGGCTATGGTCGAAGTCATAATTCGCCATTGTCATTAGTCTAATATAGGTACCTCACGCTTGCACTAAAGCCAGGTAATAATTTAACGAAGACATTTTATGAACATTCTTCGCCGCGAGTATGAAATGAATGCTCTAGTTCTATCATAAATCACACGTTTTAATGGTTATTTATTCTGAGTGTTCGATTGGAGCGATGGCAATCAGTTGGGATACTATTTTTATGGGCTGTACCGGATGCGCCATAAAGCGAAGCATAAAATCAGTAAGCCTTCGAAGGAGAAATATAAAAGTAAATAACACTTAGATTGGAGATTTAGGCATCGCGCAGGCACGGCGGCGCGCCGGGACGCTGCTCGCTCCAATGAGCCGTTAACTCAGAAACTCACACTAACGGTCACCTGTACTTTGTGTAATTTACAACTTTCTTCCCGGACGGCTTTCCACAAAATAGAAGGTGGAGTAGGCTTTCAGAGAGATTCGAACCCTTTGTGGAGTTTATGGGATCGTTAGAGTTTTGAACTGAAAGATATAGTCCAATAAGTCTAGGTACGTCGATAATATATGCTTTTTTAGTACATCAGCACAACAGGAAAAGTATTTGTTTCGCTTTAAACATTAGGGTTCTGCAGACTTTTAGATGGAATGAAACTTGAAAAATCTAATCAGGTGGCAAATGAGTCTTCTCTCGACTCGTATGTGAGAGAGCTTACCTATGCTTTTCAGTAAAAGAATGACGAAAGCAAAGGCAGTCAAAGTCATCTTCAAACAAACGTAATGAGACAGTACTCATGATTGCTTCGTTTGTTGCTAGCATTTAGCCACACAATCTTTGATTGATTAGTTTTGTTTAGTGCCTATGCTATATTACAAGTTTCAATGAAAACCCTTATAAAAAAATAAACATGATCACGATTGTAATTTCCAGACTTGCTAGATATTTCCACAGATCTGTAGGCTCCTAGATGTTTAAGGATATCTAAAGAGGGTAGTTTGCGCAGTAACAGGTTGCAAGCCCATCGCTGTTTTAAGAATACATATTATAAGAAATATATGTATGACATCTAACTTCGAATTTTTAGGAAAAATAAAATTATAGTTAAAACATAAAGAGTTGATGAAAATTCACCAGATCATAAGACACCTATAGCAGAATTCCATTGAGATGGTACTTACCACTGTTCCAAATGTTTTGTCCCTGTTGTTATAATAACTCAGACAGGGCGCGACTAAGCCTACGGTGCCCACTTACTAACAAGTGACAAGGACGGCTTTATGACCTGACTCTTCACATTTAATTTCCCTGCCCTAAATAAAAATAACATCTACTTTTTTGGTAAATAATTTCTTCCCATTGCTAGGTTTTCCTCTAATCATTCCAACCGTCTCTAACCTTCGAGATCTCCCACCTCTCTCCTTAAAAGGCATCGCCAACGCGAATAATTATTATTATTAACCGATTTAAAAAAGTAGAAGGTTATCAAGTCTAACTGAGTTATCCATTGTATGTATGTCAATCGATATCTCCGCCAATTATTTTAAAAGGAGAGGGATTTTCCATAAAACTTGAAAAAAAAAATATTATCACTATATCTTGGAACCACTACTTTTTTACTATTGCACAATATAATATTATTGCGATGAATACATACATATTTACAAAAAAATATTAATGAGATTATAAACATTTAAGGTACCTACTCGTACATTAATGTTGATGTTTAGCTTTTTAAAAAAAAATAGAATTGTCATAATAATTTATACTTTGATCACTGCAAGTTGGGAATGAAATAAGATTGCCAGAAGGCACTTCCACGGATTGTGAGTATCGATGTATCCTCTGTCATTGGCATTCACAGCGTCCGTAATGGTTCGTTAATTCTAATGTCGCTAAACGGCTCTCTCGGCGGAGCAAATGATTTTATTGTTTTGACATCGATAGGAGAATTATTTGAAGCTTATGCTGTGCAGCAATATAAATAAATACTTATGTATTTTTATTGATGATTAATTAGTTTGTTCTTTAGAAACTAACGTGTATAGATGCGAGTATCTAAAACACATCACTTCGCCGCTTTGTAGTGGTTGTAATTGAAAACCTACTAAGTACTTACGCCTTTTTGCATTAGCCTAAATAAACCCTGTTAGGTAGATAAAGTCATATAATGTAGTGGTTACTTTACTAGCAGTTTGGGTCCACTCTAATATTGTGTGTGAGCATTAACCGCTCAAGTTTTTGGGGTCGATGTCAAAGAGGTGTAGATAAAGTCGCCACACGGATCAGCGTGTACCTACCTACATCAATCAACTTGACATGACTCCAGTTGTTCGCCCAAATGGATTATAGGAAGTCGACGCCCCAAGGCTAGTTTATCCAGTAAGAAATCTTCGTGTAAACACTGCGCTTAAACGTCTAGATTAAATCTTGACATGCCTCGCAGGCTCATGTTGGCAAATAGTTGTGCGTGAGTTCGTGATGCGTGTTTGTAACTGGTGTCACGTTCAACCAGATATGTGTTTTCCTTCTGAAGATGTGTTTGGGTTTTTTTAACTGTGTCGCGGGTGAGTTTCAAATTTGCTTGGCGACACTTACGTGTAAACATTATTTGCCAAAGTGATGCGGTGACACGGCTAACTTTTGCCAAGGATATCCTTTACACAACCTCTTTCAGCATGGGCGATTGAAAAATGTTGTATTGTGTTTGTTCTTAAAATTATAAAAAAATACGTGGAAAAAATAATGAGAGCAACGTTCAATTTCAGTAAATTAAGTTAGGTGCTAAGTAGGTACTCTCGTTGCTTGTAATCAATCTTTAGTTACTAAGAGAGTAAACAAAACGGTTTATTAATTTTTCGGTGTTCTGCTTTTAATATAAATTATCCTAAATGAGGAGATCGTTTACTAATTATTTTCCGAACCAGAGATTTAAATAGGTAAATCTCAAGATGTATTGATTTGGGTCTGAGATTGGTAGTTATTTATGAGATCATTAGCGATCCACTCCATGTATAAGAATATTGAACACGTTTTGAGTCAGGCCTCGATGGAGCTTCGAGTTTAAGGTCGACCAATTATCATAATAAAGTGGCGCATCTTCTTTATAAAGTGGAATCTTGTTATTACACTGACAATCGCAAATTATTCAACTTGAGGATAAATTCAACATTCAGGTAAGATTCGAAAATCATAAAGTTCCATTAAATCTCAACGATATTTTAGGGGCGTGAGGCTGTAAAGTATAATTGTATAGCGATTGTGAGGTATTATTAAGTTTGGACGATTTTTTGAAATATTATTTAAGGGATTTCTCAGCTATAATGTTATTTGATGATTCTCATTAAAGTAAGGGTACTAATAGGTCTACAGTTTTCCAATAATATCCAGTCATCAGCATGGAACACTAGTGATAATATGTTGTCTCAGTAAACATTAATATCGCAATGTAATCTCGATGTATTGGCAATCATTTATGCAGTTTGCACACATTAATCGGCGACGCATTACCTCTCCGTTGTTATGTATGTACACATTAGTCACCTGAGCTGTTAAGGATCAGGACAAGGTTCTGCATCAGAATCAAACTTTGGTAAGATAACCCAAATTTTGTGGTTACCAAAGCTATAACGAAACAATAAGTTACCTGATCATTTATAGTTTTATGATGCATTAAATTTATAGAAAGTATTTTTTAATTTTAAAATACTTAATTTATGTATCTGCTGAAATCCGGCATTAAGTTCAAAGTTCTAATTAACCCGCAGCACTCCAAAAGGGTCGAGAGACTTTATTGGTACAACAATGACTGGCAAATACTACCAAATCTGAAATATGCCACGAAATATTCATAAACATTGGTATGAATTATTACGTAAAGCCTTGTAGGTGTATTGAAAAATGTGCGCGCAATCCGTTCTTTGTTTAGGATCTTCAAAGCCAAATATTTACCAGGGTTTAATTTTTAGGCGCAATTGTTTGTTCACACCAGCTTATTTCGATTGTGTGTTTGGCGTGTGGCTTTGTTTGATTTACTAATTATCTTCGGTTTAATTTATTTACAGAATAGTATACGTACCTACCATTTTACATAGCTCCTAATTAGATAGAATCGATCGCGTGTCGTCGCTTGCTGCTGCTAAGGATATTGAGTCCTGGGTTAAATAAACTTAATTTTAGAAAGTATCTTGCATTGGATCCGCTCTTGAAACGGAATCACTTCTTTTAAAATAGATTTTCTCAATATTTCCAATCGAATCCCTTTTCTAGAAAACGAAAAAAATGTTTTTCGCTTTGCATCAATAACCTGTTAGTGCACATTGGGCATTCAACAAGGGTCAAGTGGCCACGAGGGGGAAATTTAATTTGCTGCCTGGATCCCTAGCTGGAATTTGTGCCATTTTCAACTTAATTATTTTCTCATCTATGAATCATAATCAGACTTTTATAAAAAATAAATCAAATTTATTTTGTTTACAAAACTACTAAGCTAAACTACCAAGCCAGTTGATACAACCAAATTCTTTAAGAGTTTTAAATCAAACAGACAATCGTTATATCAAGTAAGAACCTATACTTAGTATTTCAAAATTTATATATTTGGCGCGTTATCAGTTACCAACCTGTTCTCTTATTATAAGGCAGATGTTGCTAAAGAATGATAACAAAAGGATTTTACGGTTATCGTTTAGCAATAAAAGTGACCCGTTCAGTGTAACTGGGTCTCAATCAGTTCTATGAAATTCATACTGAATGATGATATTGAAAATAGTGTGACAATATTGAATACTGGTCTTAATAGCCTATAACTAAATTCAATTATGCTTACCATTGCTATTTTAGGATAACATAAGTAGAAATCTCAGTAAAATTCTTTGTCATCATAACGTTGGCGCTGTGAGCGGTAGAAGCAGGAACTGAAAGCTGCGTCGTATATTTCTGAAAGCTTCCTTGGAAACATGGGCGCTACAAAGTTTGTAGATATTTATCAAGTCCATTCTTCTCCACGCAGATCGAACAGGTCGATACCCATCAGTCTTCTGCTCAGATTCTTTGCTACATCAAAAGATACAAAGGGAAATTGAAACACATTTAGTTTGTATACTCTTTTCGATTTGTTCTTATGAAAATGTGGAGGAAGAACAACTTTTATCTTCACGGCGATGATATTGCCTTTTGAATATTTGAATAATTTTAACCTGACTATTCTAAGTAGGTTGCAAAGTGAGGAAGAGCGAGTTCAATTTCAGTTGTTCAGCGTGTTGTTGTTGTAGATTGCAAATAATTGTTTGTTTGTAGTGTTGTGTTCATAAGTACACTGGCAGTAGGTATTTCTATCGCTAGGATTTTATAGCAGTCACTAGTAAACACAGTCACAGATTTGAAAATATATTTAATAATTGTTATGGCTAATTTACTAATCAAAATATTTTTAGGGACCACTAGAATATAATCAGATAAAACTCAGTTCTCACTAAGAATACTACTTTCATGCTCTTGTTGTAATGTTTGGTTTCAACTCTAAATTACTTTTATACACTTATTTGAATCAGGTTGTTTCGTGTTTTAAAAGCATTTCATTGTTCGAAGCGTGCAATGTAGTTACGTCGAGAAATGGAATAGTGCATTTCGCTTCCTGTGCCTTGGGCTGCAAATGAAATGGTTACGGAGAGATTTTTATGTTCTCATTGTTTTCTAGTTAAATTGAATATTTCTGCCTCCACTACTTTCTCATGATGATACTCCTGTCCTACTAAGATTGCTACGAGTATATGCTATTTTTAAGACTATTAATTACATACAGTCTCATTATTTGTCTCGGTGTTTTAATAATTGATACTTGGTGAACGCAAAAGTTCGATTGATTCGATAAGATGGATTGGTAAAATCGAAATAGGTACTCTACGTGTATTTCAGATATACAAAAAAGATTTGATGTATCCTTGTTTTGTTGTTACATCAATCACGGCCCACATTCTCGTCGCCGTCACTTGTGAGGCATAAATAAAGGCACTGAAGGCTTCCGACATTCCCCATATTGATGTATTCACAACGCAAACCGGTTCTACTTATTGTCAGAGGCTCCGCGAGACACCGTGAAAGGATACATTATGCAGTGTGATACTGATCCCTATTTTGTTGTTAGAGATTTTTAGGAAACCTTTAAGAAGTTTACTGTGAAGTACTTTTTTTATGTATTAAATCACGTTCTGTGTTAGATTTTTTATTTTGATGGTTTCGTTTGATTACTTTATTCACAGAAATATACAGATTTATCTCAATATGTACACTATACTCGTATATAAAATACATATTATAAAACAGTTGAGCTATGTAAGGACCGTTACAAACGATTTATAGATAGCTCAACTGATCCAGATCACTGCTAGATGGCAGCGTCCCTAAAACGCTGGTGGCATTACCACTTTGAATGGCAATACTGATACGTTGAGCCAAATTTGAGCCAGATCTGATGTTCCGCGATATCGTTTGATTGGATTGATAAAACTGTTACAAAATACAAAATAATTTACTAATTATACTGTATTGGTCTACTTATATTTCAGCATCTACCATTAATTGTTCCTAGAACTAGATAGTTACATTTTTTGTTTGATAATAAGTTAGATGATGTACTTATAATATAATAATATCTACAAAAATAATAAAGGTAAGTATACAAATCTGTATACAGCATAGTCAAATACATACCCTAGCTGTTCGATATTCAAAAACAGTATAAAATTAAATTCATCTTGTTCCTAAAGTTGAACCTATTGTTTAGGTACTTCCATTAGGTGAATGTCACTCTCAGTAATTTCAGAAGTTGTATACTTTTGTAAGACACTGTCAGAGGGTATGTATTTAACTCAGATGAATCATTGTTATTTAACTTTAAAATTATTTACGATTTGTTTGGTACTTCTACTTCTATACAATAGCACAACAAATGTGTCAGAAAAGTTGATTGACAAGCTGAGTCACAAAGTCTAATTCCTAAAATAAGGCAGGTATAGGTACATAAGTATGTCAAATAACAGAAAAATAACAGATCCACAGAAAGAAATGTCACAATTCATTGAAACATTTATATCTCATGCAGTGTTATTGGTCCATAGAAGGCCAGGTAAAAAATAAAAGTGGTTTACCCACCCTGTGCTCAAAAATGCTTTTACGTGTTCACACGACAGCGTTCAATTCGATTTTATTACAGTTAGCATTAACACCGTTTCGAGTATATCGCTTGTTGATTGAGATCGCAATAACCACGTTCCATCGTGCGTTGTGCTAAACCGGATTGTTTAGGTATTTTGTGGTGTAATGTTATTTTACTGCCAGTTTGTGGTTCTAAATAGAGACACTCACATTACACAATGATTCAGTGAAAACATATACGCATACAATTTCAACTAAGTCACATCGAATGAAAATTAGATTTCTCAACCTGCACGTGACGCTTAGTATAAAATGACTCTCTCAAACGTTACCTTATTTTATAGATACCTTCGTAATTAAGTTAAATAAACATGGCTTTGGAATATAACTCTTTGTGTTAAATTCCAAACCCTTGTTGGCTTTTCGTGAATGTAAAAGCGCGTGTTTATTGGATTAATTTCGATGAATATTATATGTGTTGGCTTTGCTTATTCAAAAAGGGTGGTTGCGTGGTTTTATTTATTGGACTTGCATGGACTTAGCTTGGGCTCATCTCACGTTATGAACATATATGAGTAAATACGAACTTTGGGGCTGCGCAACAATGAAAATGTCACTTTATGAAATGGGACATGCCGTTGATTAATGGAGTTGAGTAGGGCCTGTTGGGCGCTCCTTACTTGTTTATTCATTCTACAGTACCGCGTTCTACTGATATATTGTCAACAAATACTTATAAATATCTATAATAATGCTGTATTTTGTTTTGTGTTGGGTATTTCATTTTTACTGCCTATTCTGGCATATAAAGTTGACGTTTGGTATTTTATCATTACGAATAGGTCATTTATTTGTTTTTCTCCTTACAGTCACTAAAAAGCAGCTTTTGAATACAGAGTTTAGTAACGGCATCTGCTAACTTATTATACAATTACAAAATAGTGAGTCTTATGTCAAAGCTTACCGAAAATGCTCTGGAATCACAAAGAAGGTCTTTTAAACTGGTTGGCATAGATACGCAATTATATCTAATCACTTAATCATAGATTTTAATCAGAGCGGCTTCTAAATAGTAGCGTGGCAATAAATGTCGCACAACATAATAACAATGCGATAGACAGTTTATGAAACAGCAGCTCCCTTGATAAATGATTGCTCGGTTCCAAGCGGACGCAGAAATTTATGCATACCCGTCATCGGCAGGATTACAATACCTTATAAAATATACAACGAAACTATAAATCATTTTATGTATCTTCTAAAAGGCAGTACATGGTAGCAGACTGCTAACTTAAAATGTATTGAAATTCTAAACTTCCACTGAAAGGAAAACCATCGCGCATTACTAAGGTACGTTTTAATGATGAGTGGATTGGATCAATGTTAGATGAGTTTTAATTGTTTGACCATGATTCACACACCAACACGTAAGGGAGTTTAAGTCGCTTTTAAGTTTTAATAAAGTGTGTTTGTGTTTGGAAGCTCACAAGTTACCTAACCTTCGATAAGATAAAATCAATTGTACCTACTTATACACTAAAACTTTCAATGCGCCGCATGATTAGAAATATCCAACCTATCCCCACCGTGTTTGTTTGGATATTTCGAAAATCCTCAAACGTTCGTTTTTATAGGGCACGTAAATCCAAATTAAAAACGTTCAGTAAATATTTTGAAAGGTTGCTACGGATGAAATTGTATTTCGATATGACGCAGCGCAGCATTGAGAGTGATGTTTAAATAGGCTGCTAATCCCACCAATATTGAAATATCTCCGACAATATTCAGGCGGGGAACCGTGATCCGTTTTTATTAAAACACCGATATGAGAAACGACAGAAAAAAGATTTCTAGTCGACACTGTTAACAACGAGGTTTTACCACAGGTTTAGGTAAATCATAAGAAAAATATTGGTACCATTCATGATATTTTTTTCATGATTTTAATATAAGAGCTTAGCTATCTACGAGTATACTAATATTATAAAGAGGAAAGTTTTGTATTTTTGTATTTTTGTTTGTAACGAATAAACTTAAAAACTACCTACTGGCCCGATTTCAAAAATTCTTTCACCGTTAGAATGATACGTTATCCTTGAGTAACATAGGCTATATTTTATGTAGGTACCTCGCGAGCAAAGCCGCGAACGGAGGCTAGTAATTTTTAACAACACATAAATAACACATACAACGGATGATACCAACACATTAAATTGTAACGATTTTTTTTAAATGTGAAACTAATAGGGAGAGTATGTTTTCATTAACTTATATTATTAACTTATAATAGTTGTGCTGTTTGTTGCCAGGCTTTTATGACTCTGCGAGTTATGAAAAGTCTCACGTGCCACTCCTAGACTGAAGCTTTCACCATTACAAGATTTTAAAGTTAGCTCCTGGTCGAATCATAACTATGTTTGACCCAAAAAAGATCTGGAAAACCCAATTTATAAGAAAAGTTAGCTATTTGGTATTTTATATTCTATAACACGTTTCAGTTTTTGCTTATTTTCGGCACGAAATGCTACTGCTATCCTTTGATGCTTATATATAGGCAATGCTTAAGCCTTTTAGGCCATTAACGAGTTTTACTATGATACTACACTTCCTGTAACAAACCATAGTACCTATTAGACAAAGGGATATTTTTTCCGATAATTCCTTTAATCCCACATCCGAAAAATTGGTGTGCTACTAGTTTTTCAGCAACATATGTACATATATGTATGTGAGCACAGGAGAGTTTAAAAAAATGCAAAAGGTTCTCTCTTTGTAATATAAATATATTGTCATCATTACATATATTATACCTATATGTATAATTCAGTCATAGTGCCGACCCCACATAGCGTGGGATAAGGGCAGGAAGATGATGATGTATAATTCAGTCATATAATGACTATGAGGAGACATTGTATTTGTTTTGTAGAACCCACATCTATTGCATCTCAGCCAATATCATCTCCACGTGGCAATGGTTTATCGTGGGGCCAAACATAACTTTATTAAAGTTCAATACAATATAGAAAATAATAGAATCCCATGCCTGTAACGTCTGTTACCTGAAGCGATTGAGTCTGGCTTTCGATTCTGGAGAGAATCTCAAATATAGCTGCGCGGTTCGGCTTACCGATCTTGGTTTGGGTTCCGTACCATAAGCCGGTCAGAAATGCAGGTAACTGAAAAATAAAACCGCGGGCCTCGCGCCTTTTTATTTTGTACTGAGCTACTATATATATTTACAGCGGGTGGTTTTTTTCTCTTCATCTTTTCCGCTTTGTTCTATAGTGCTACTAGCCGTTCGAGGCGGACTACTACAAAGACTCCCCTCTATCCCTGAAATATCAAGATCACGATTGTTCTTGATTAAGTACTTCGTCAGAAATAAGTTTAGCTCATTTGCTCATTTCATCATCTTCATCAACCATTAACTTTTATAGAAATTATTATATATATATGTGCAAAATGTGGTCATGTTTGGACTTGCCTCTGACTACCTTCTTTAGATATCCTCAAAGATCTAAGTAACTAAAGATCTGAGGAGATATCTACCGAGCCTGGGGATTACAGAGTCGTGATCATCATATTTTATATATATAAATTGTAATATAAACAATAGAAATATTATTTATGTCTCCTTTACAAGCGTGAGGTGTCCCCTAGAAGTACTTCACACCCAAATGAAGATACCAGTTTGCACAAATAAAAAAAAAATAAAAAAAAACTCAAATTGGTCTTGTATCTCAAAGTAATTACTTGTAGTACTTGTACTTGTAGTATAATATTCTACCTGTTTTAATTTTACTTTCCTTTTGTTAATTGTACCGCTCTATAAAACCGTATTCTCCAAGTTTAAGGATAAGTGGGGCTCTGAACTGCAACCTTATTAACGACTAGCAGTCCGCCCCGGCTTCGCACGGGTATTTATTACCTATGCATGGTCACGACTGTAATACCCAGGCTCGGTAGATATCCTCAGATCTCTAGTTACTTAGATCTTTGAGGATATCTAAAGAGGGTACTTAGAGGCACGTCCAAACATGATATTTGACACATGCCCACATTTTGCACAGTACTTAGTATTCGTACGTGACAGGTTGCAAGCCCATCGCCGCTTATTAAGAATACTAACCTATGACACACACCTTCGAATTTTGGTTCTAATGTATGCCGGTTTCTTCAAGATGTTTTCCTTCGCCGTTTAAGAACACAGGCATTGCGCACATAATTTTCTCAAATGCAAAAATTCATTGGTGCACGACCAGGTTTGAACCCACGACCTTCAGATCGTGAGGCAGGGGTACTACCACTACACCACCAATGCTCTCAAATTTAACAAAAATTTCAAAATTCAAAATTATAATACACACACATAACCAACCCTTCTATTTGCGTCAGATTACTAAAAGAAGAAAATTATAAAGAAAGTTTGAATAGGTATTATTATATTTATGATTCTCCGGGGTCAGTGGTAACAATGGGTGTACCACAAGGATCAATATTAGGACCATTTTTGTTTTTAATATATATAAACGATCTACCCAAACTTGTCAGGGATGATCAGGAGATTGTACTGTTTGCTGATGACACGTCACTTTTATTTAAACAAAAGCGGCGTATGACTAATTTTGACGAAGTGAATAATGCAATCTCTAAAATTGTAAAATGGTTTAATGTAAACAACTTATTACTAAATGAAAAGAAAACGAAATGTGTTCGTTTTGTACTACCAAATGTTCGACATTTAGATACCAATATAAAAATAAATAACGAAAATATAGATCTTGTAGACACCACAGTATTCTTGGGCATAACTTTAGATAATAAGCTTCAATGGGGCCCGCACATTGATAAATTGTCGAAGAGACTTAGCTCTGCAGCATATGCAGTTAAAAAGATCCGTCATTTCACCGACGTAGAAACTGCTAGACTTGTATATTTCAGCTACTTTCATAGCATTATGTCTTACGGCATTTTGTTATGGGGGAGTGCTGCAGATATTAATACTATATTTGTGTTGCAGAAGAGGGCTGTTCGTGCAATTTATAACATGGGTCCTAGAGAATCTCTTAGAGATAAGTTTAAAGAAATAAACGTCATGACAATGCCATGTCAGTATATATATGAAAACTTGATGTATGTTCACAAAAACATTAATTTATTTAGGAAAAATAGTGATAATCATAATGTTAATACTAGACTTAAAAATAAACTCGCTGTTCCCACGGTTAGGCTCACTAAAGTAAGTAAATCCTTTAAGGGGCAATGTGTACGCTTCTATAACAAGATCCCAAGTGACATGCTTGATTTATCAATTGGAAAATTCAAAAATGTAATTAAACAGAAACTGTCTAGAAAAGTTTATTATAAAATATCAGAGTATTTAGATGATAAAAAAGCTTGGGATGAATCAGCTCCAACTCTGCTAGGTATTCCTTACAAAATTAACAAGGATCATACAAAAAAAGCGCTAGGGCCCAGCGAGTTTCTTGCCAGTTCTTCTCGCACTGGGGATAGGACTGGAACTGGCACTTAGACTCACCTAGTATGTAAGACGTTTCAAAGTGATCCCTGTGATTCTATTGAAAATAAACATATTTTGATTTTGATTTTTGATTTTGATTTTATTTTTATTTAAAAGATCTTTTTGTTATTATTTGAAATTTACTCCCCTCCCGTCCCGTACGTACGTACGTATCTACACTATGGTGCTGTCTAGCTAGCCGAGCAGGGTGAGCGGCTACCACGCAACTTTTTTCTAATACTTACATTCTTAATTTCGTGATTTCTTTCGAATGGAATGTCCAAATTGAGTAATTCAAAAAGTTATTTATAGGTATTGAAACAGTCTAGGATATGATGTGATTTATTTTGATAAGGATTAATACTAAGACACAAATTAAGAGCGTTTTTTAACAGCGGCCTTTTAATTATAATTTTAAAGTAAAAGAACTCTTATTGTGGCAAAACCATAATAGTTAGACATATGCTGTCGCGACACTTTTTAGAAATAATAATGTGTTCTACAAAGTCGTAGTACATTATTTTATTCTATCTTCAATAGTTTTCGCAGCGCACGCGATGTAAAGAATATTTTAGGTAATTTTTTTACACCTTGGGTTACATTATTGAAGTTTTAGTAAGGATCCTTAATTTTTTTGAAAACATAATATAGCCTATGTCACCCGCTGATAGTGTAGCTTCCCAACAGTGAAAGAATTTTTTAAATCGGTTCAGCAGTTTCGGAGCCTATTCATTTCAAACAAACAAACAAACAATCAAAGTTTTCCTCTTTATAATATTAGTTTAGATAACGTTGACTTGCTTGCTTTGTGCAACTCTATTTACTGTATTCAGTGAGCTTGTTTTAAAATACGACGAGTGGATGACACAGTGGAACGTGACATGATATTAATGAACCCAACCTGATTGCTGCTCTACACAAAGTAGATCCAGTTTATTGTTTTCATACGAGCAAATGAAGCATGTGGTTACAAATAAACAAACAATAAAGTTCGGTGTGTTGCAAAATATAAATACTAGTCCCGCAAATTACTTTTAAGTTAACGTAGTCGGTAGTGGTAGCGGTAAAGCTAATGGAATGTTTAATTTTCTTTCTAAGTTTAGTTTTAATTAACAAAAGTAGAATAATTATTTTATTGTTATGCCAAGAACCGGGTATAGGTGCGTCGGTCTTCCGGTAGCGAGATGGGCTGACGTCGCGGGCTGGACCGGGATGAGGCTAGCAGCAGACCGTGGACAATGGCATATGCAAAGAGAGGCCTATACTCAGCAGTGGGTGAAGTGGGGTTGCGGATGATTATGATGATGAGGTACTCCTAAAAATAAATTACTGTATATG
Source organism: Cosmorhoe ocellata (assembly GCA_963675405.1). Classification (NCBI taxonomy): domain Eukaryota; kingdom Metazoa; phylum Arthropoda; class Insecta; order Lepidoptera; family Geometridae; genus Cosmorhoe; species Cosmorhoe ocellata. The sequence goes on along the minus strand of OY776253.1, from coordinate 6,216,052 downwards.
GACACTGGGTCACTGCTATGTTTCGTGGTATTTATGTGGTGTTACCTTTTTATTATTTAGCCATTACTGTCCCACTGCAGGGCAAAGGCCTAAATGTTAAAAATGACTACTTTCTCTACTCAGTCTTACCTGCTAACCTATCTATGTAATGGATAAAAACGAATATTTCTATCTGTTCACAAAGTCAGCAACTGCAGTATTTTACTTGTGTTCCAGTCATTACAAAAAGCGCAACTGAGAGGAAGTTATTATTTTAATGGTGGACTGCGAAGATTTTAAAATGTTGGTGTTGCTTTCATCATTAATGTGATGGACGAGACTACTATTTTTTCTGATAGAAAACGAGAAAAAAGTTCAAATTACAAATTCATTTTTTCCCATTGTATACATTATTATATAGGTAATATCTATATTTTTTACTGTCTTTTAAAATTGTATATTTTTAAAAGTGTTGTAAGAAGTATTCTTTTGTTGGGACTGCATTAATCTATCACGATCGAACTTGTATTTATTCCTTAAATTAATCCTGGAATTAATCTAGAAAAATTTGTTACTTTTTAAGTTTATAACTAATTTTAATACATAATCAGATACAATCGCAACATATAACATATTGTATTGTGTAGTCGCTGGGAACCATTGTTTGCCGTATCCCGGCCGCGCCGCCGCTTATAAATCCTTGTAAACAAAATTGTAACTGTCATCGATATTGTACTTTATGATTGGAAAACCCGAAGGCGGCCGAATTCAAGCTGTACGAAATTGACCGCTTACCCTTTTCAAGTAGTCGTTTACTTGAGGATAATAATTGTAAAGGTGCCAGCTGATATGTAACATTCAGCCGTAACGAAACATTTTGTTTTGTTGTATCGCAAAAATATCATCTGCAAAAGTTGCGATATGTTTTCTACAATAGGGTTTAGTGAAGCGGCATTGAAAGATATTTCATAGACCTATAACTCAGTATAAGTACTGACAAACTGGCAACAGGGCATGCGATGCTTGCATCGAGCTTTGGCAGGCCCGCACTGCAAAAGGGGCATTGTTTCACGTTGCCTCAAAATTATATATTACCGTCATACCTATTCAAGAGAACGTATAAGTCGGCCGTCTCCTTAGTAACTCTAAAACACCCAAATCCATTGAAGCCGTTGGACAATGACTTCGGCGCGCCCTATTATTATATTTTATTTTCCTTCATGTCTCCTTATTATTTTTATCCTTTTATTTATTTGAGGGCGTATCGCCTATAAAACCGAAATATATCTTGCCTTATTGAACATTTGAGATACCTACTTGTGTTTTATTTGAAGTTTGTAAGTGATATTCTATTATACGAAGCTATGTTGGTGTATTTTTTAGTTTTTACCCGCGGCATCGCTTCGGTAACTCGAATAAACCCATTTCCGTGATACGTGTTAGGTGTAAAATATCCTTTCAGCTTTATAACTTACGACTGCAGGTACTGTTTTGTTCTGTTTAAAGAAAAAACACTTTTGTTTCCCGGAGAGATAGACAGGGATCACGGTTATTGTTTTGTAGATTATATATAAAATTCCGTAGGTACATAGTATTTTGTCTGTACACATTGGTGAAAGGCCTGGAAAATTTTAATGGAAACACAATCCCAATTTACAGCGATAGCCTGATAAGTACCTACCTACTAGACAGCAAGCTGATAGCTTCAATAATAAACCGCACAACGCTGGCAAAATAGTTATACCACTATATACCAAGCATAGAAAAATAAAACAAGCTAGTTTCTTACGTAAATGTCTATAACAAATAAACGTATTTTCAACATCTTTGAGTTTACAATAAATAATGTGGTGTGTACCTACTTGGTGTGGACTTGTAACAATGAAGTGTTAAGTAGGTATTTCTTCATCTCCCTGACCTTATTCCACCTCGCGTGGGGCCGGCAACATATCTCATTACTCCATTTCCCTCTATCAGCCGTTATCTCAATACTCACTTCAGTTATAAGTAGGTATTCATATAATTTTAATGATTCAAAATTGTATTAAATTTCTATGAAACGAAATGCCCCCAGCGCCTTAAAACATTTACTGTAGAAAAAATTATGATTTTGTTTGTGAGATATTGAATTTTAACATTTTCTTGTAACTTAATTCTTTCAAACTGGAGCACAGAAGAGTATTATTTTAATGTAGCTAGCAGGTATACAACCGCTATACCCGGTGCGCAGACTGCTCGTTCCACGGAACTTACTGCATTTTGCATAAAATCAATATAACATCATAGGGCGCTTCCAACAAAGTGCACTATAAATGAACTTGTTATAAATTTAACCTCCTATGTAGATATTATTTTTTTTATATAATATTTTAGATCGCTCTGTAGTTCACTAGCAGGCTAAATAAGTATTTTTTTGAGTTTAATTGTAAATAATCCTAAATTTTCCCAAATTGTATAATCAGAAGGAAAAAGTTAAATCAGTACAAGATAAAATCTCAATTTAGCGTTTTTTTCTTATATTGTATAAAATCCTGAACTTTATCAAAGCAGTCGTACAATGAGCAAAACTTAGAAGTAGTGGTAGCAAAAAATGTATACAATCTATTATTAAACTTGCCCACAATACTTTTTCTTCACAAATATTTCTAACGATTATAGACGCGGTCCGCAAATAATCTCGTACACACTTAAAAAAGTCGTTTACAAGGGTTAGCATCTAATAAACAGCTCTTTGACTTTGATCAATAATGTTGGGGATGTTTGTTAGGTATACCGTGTTTATTACCGAGAGGGCTGTAAAAAGAAGTAGAAATTTGTAGAGCACATAAAATCTGGGCATATGTCGGTGCAAACGATGCATGAGCCGGGCGTTCGTCAGCGCCGACAAGTTTTGAATAGGCGATGCTCAACGCTCTCGGCTGAATTTTATGGCAGTTTTAAAATTCGGGCGATGCTGGTGAGGCTATATTCCAGCTCGTCAGGTCGCCATGCCTCTTGGCAAGTGCATTAAAATGTCTGCGGACCGCGCTGGCCAGGTACCGCTTCCTCGCCCATTATTTTATGCAAAATAAGCTGAAGTAGAAGTGTAATAATTTTGTGAACAATAGAGCTTTATTCCTTTTCGTCTGCCGCTTTGCTTCACTGTAGTGGCATGGCGTTAACAATGCGGGAGGCTAAAGAGTCGTTAATATTATTTAGAATTGTGAATGAAGCGTCTGCTGCTTGCTATACGTTTACCGATTTACAAAATTGAATACCTAAGCTTTTTTTAAAAACGATTTTTAAGAGTTTGGTAACATATATTTATCGATACAAATGACGCATTGCTAAGGAAACCACTACATATTTTCGCCGTACCTTTTCAAAGTTTTTTCTACATTTTCATTCTTCGACATGATACGCTCGTTTCAAGTTGCATTTTTTCTTCTCAAGGTTATGGCGGAGAATGGGTCTTTTAATATTTGAGAAAACCAAAATTCTGAAAATAGCTCTTGAGCTCAGTAGGATTTTTGTACATAAAATCGTTTAGAAAAAAATAAATAACAAGCAAAGTTTTTACGAAACATGATTTAATTTTTACGTAAACAGCTAATTCAATTACAATGTTCGTTTATATCTTTTCGAGATATGTCAATTTATTAGTCAACAGAAGTTATCTATATTTTTATTTACAGTAGACTTTTATTAGAAGACGGATTATTACACGTTATATTTTTTGTAATTTCGCAAACAGAGACCAGATGGTCCAACAAAATGACAATATGTTAATAGGACATCATTTTACAAAATTATCTACACATACAGATACACATGTTAATAAACAGCTATTTTACATTTTATACAAAGCACGTCGTATTGTCTTTATTGCAGATTATGAAGATATCAATCATTCTAAACACTAAAATGTTGTTATCTATTACAAAAAGGATAAATATTTACACAAACTTAAAAACAAATAACTTGGTACATAGTATATGTTTGAATATTTATACATATAAATGATCTGTTATTCCAATAATGACTATTGTAACATTGAAATTCAATAGATAACAATAGAAACTGTAAATAGCGGTTTTAATTTATAACACCAGTTAGTAGAGTTCAAATTTGCTTACCTAACGCCGATTGCACTGTTTTAAACATTCGCGTGCTAATCACGTTAACCCAAACAATGCAATAAAGCTATTTGTAGCTACAGCATTTACAACGACTAATAACTCTACAAGTACGCAAGATATGGCACATTTACCGTAAAAACCTATCAGTCTTTCAACAAGAATTTTATATGTACAACTTTTATTTTTTATAAGTGGTTATTTTACAAAATTAACAGAAACTGGATCGGTGTTATTATATGTAATATAGATACACAATTTGAAAATCATATTACGAAGTCTTAGTGGAACTTGTCGGGGTGGGTTCACAATTATGTTATAGCTTCTTACAGCCGTCATATTGTCATTTTCTTATGTATAGCTTATTATATCACTCTTGTAAGCTTGATGAATCCACGACACCTAATATGTTAAAATCTTTCCAGCCATTTGGGCTCCAGCATCCACCACAAGAGCTCGCATACATACACCCCAAACATTACCCTCCTCGCAGTCGGGTAATAAGTTGTTCCACATTTTTTTATAAATTAGATTTAGTTAAGTAATTAAGCATAAAGATTGTCTCGTATTGGCACTGTGATGTTGTAAAGATATTGTTTGATTGTCAGCTGGAGATCAAAATAGCGGCCAAAATGACGAGTAGGGTTCCCCGGGATGTGGTGGAATCCGAAGACTGGGTCGACTCATAATCTAAACAACATTTAATTAGTTAGCTGACGCAACAATAAACGCTATTTATCTTTAGTAAAACGCTAAAACTTTATAGCTACTCTGTGGCGCACACATAAAGAAAACACGATATAAAAAAGAAAAAGAACTAAAAGAAATCATAACGTTTGGATGTGGGTAATAATCTTTTAACTTTTGTTATGTTAAATAATCTAGATTAACAAAAATAAGTTTTGATTCAAATTGAACATAAAAACGTGTAGGTAATATCATGGGACTCACCAACGTCTTTCCATTCTTCAACTTCGTAATCACCTATTACTCTATTTTCAGCCGAACCGTCCCGCCAGCGATTTTTATGTTTACCTGACAGAAATAAGGTTTATAAGATAAAAATGTCTCTCCAGTAGAACACGACGCGGAAAATGATTGCATCATAAAATTTTCTTACACGCTGCTAAGGGCCCGTGAACGTAGGCTTTCAAGTGTGAACGAAACATATGACGTCGTAAAGAAAGCCCAAATCTATAACAATAAGGCGGTACATTGGGAGTCAAAGCGCAAACAAAATCGCTTTTCCCACAATAATATTACTAACGACCCAATTGTACGGAAGCATTGGGTTGTGCCGGCAAAACCAATAAATACAAAATCCAGCATCGACCTTTGCCGCACGCCTGAAGGAGAGCTCGATGAATGTATAAAAGACACGCGGCAGTCGCAACTTTCTATCCCTATTGAATTTCTAATCGTGGTTTAGGTGCCAAAACTGCGGCGGTAGAGACCGACACCGAGTCGATCATCAAAAATTAATTTAGATATTTTGCTACAGATCGCCCGTTGAACAGTTTAATTTCAAACTTTACGCCGGCGCCGGTGCTCGGGCCTATAGTTGTTTTGTTCTCAGGCTTTCGTAAAGGCAATTAGAGTGAAATAAATTTTGTTTGAATACGGCTTATTATAATCAGAGTTTCAAATGAGCAAAGTTATAAAATACCTTTTTTCCTTTGAGGGAATGTAGCGACGTAGTTCACTGTGGTACTGATTGTGGATGGCGCAGGTATTTCTGCAATAGAGTTAAGATAAGTGTTGTGAACATCATAATTAAAAAATAACTATAAAAAAGTTTGATTGTGTGATTTAATATCTAAATATCGCAATTTTAATAATAAATACATTTCAAAAACACAAAATGAACCATTCATCTTAATTTTCATATTTATCTTATATTACTTACTTAGACAACTCTGTCATCACATAAATACCCAGGGACCCCAAAGACGAATAATTCAAGAGCTCTACGAGTATTAATGTCAAGGTGGTAAATTGGCGTAAAACTCAATGTAGCGTGTCTCCTATGATAGAGAACACTATTCACGGCACATAACCGTCTACTTAATATGGGTGGAAATAATCTAGTAGATGTACCGTCAAGTCGGATGAGGCCATCTGTCTCTCCAAGGGAGTTCTTCGCGACGCACCGATACGACGAAAAGTCTCGGGGTGATACTTTACGTATAGTTAGCTTCATTTTTCTACTGTAGCTCTCATCACTTAGGGAAGTGATGTATTTATTTCCTGTGAAAAATAATTATATCTTAGAAATTATGTACTTTTTCATCTTGTCTTGTCCCTAGTTTTCTTTTGAACGAGAGTGGTGATACGTGAACACGTCGATTTCCTCAAGATAATTCCTTTCAACGTTTTGAGAGTGCTCGCACATACATTTTTCAAATAGAAATATCCATTGGCGCACGACTAGATTTGAACCCACGCCATTAAGATCAGAGGGCGGGTTCGCTACCACTATACTACCAGTACTCTCTTTGTTTACTGATTACTTAGTGACTCGATTATGTTCTAAATGTTACCAAATGTTGTTTAAACAAAGTAGGTTTAGGATTACCTATAATATAAGTTCAACAATATCAGCGATTAAAATTACCAGATATGATCATGTCGCCTCTATCTGTGGTCCAGTAGTTTATAGAGGAGGGATAGGCTTCCGTGTGGCACTCCAACGTCACGTCCTGTCCGATGTACGCCGCTTCCAGTTGGTTCGGTATCGACAGCATCGGCGGAACTGCGCAAAGTTTACTAATAAAATAACACGAATAGACATCGTGTCGCGTGTGTGTTATGTTATGTTTGTTAATCTATTAATAAATAACAAAGACAATAGTAAAAATCCGTGCCTAGCGCGCACCAGGCACGTATTTTACGCACGCACAGTACAATGAAAAATGTGCCGATTCACAAAAAGTTTTCCGTTAGGTTCTTTTATTATGTATGCATAAATAACAATAAGATGACTATTATGTAATTTTCTATAATACTGCCATGATATTTGTTTATATCCCTGATGTAAACTATACTCATAAAACGTTTTATTACACTTATGCCCGAGTTGGTGTTGAACCGGTAAACTCTAACGTTAGAACCACATTAAGCTTTCCAGCGAGTGTTCGCATGTTGATAGGAAATTTAAGATAACAAATTACGTAGTACCATATAAGTATCCACCCCCTGTTCAGCATAAGGAGAGGAAGTGGAGAGATTACGAATGGATAGAAACCGGGACGGAGACACGGATTCAGAATAATAACTGTAACATAAAGGTTTGTCTTCAGCGAATGAAATACAGGAATCCACAGTGAAAACTGACGGTGAATTCATAAGACAACTCGCTGGTTAATCGTGTGAAAGTTACGCGAGCGTTTTCATAAGAAATGAAGAGACTGTGAACCTCACTGATCTACTGAATGTGAATTAGGCGGAAAGAAAAGCGTCTCATTGGTTTTCGAGGCGGCGGACGTCGTGGGCCGGGAGAGATAGTATCGCCATTATCGCGTCCGTGCCGTATTCACGTCAGCATAATGCTCTAATTGGGTGCAATTACGGTAGATCCGGCGGAAGTCGCTTCCCGTCAGGTAGACGCCGTGTCCTCGTAAATACTAGTTAACGACGCTCACCCAAAGAAAAATAATATTTCTCAACTCTGAATCCTGTCTAAAGAAAATGGCGACGTAGAAATGCTCACGTACTTGCGAACGAAGAATTTGAGACCAAGTTAACGGACCGGCAGAAATGTGCGAGCGTTTTCTTTCTCTCTGATGAGGAAATGATATCGAGTGTGAGGGCAATTTGCGCGGGTGTCTTAAACGACAAACTGTGTGTGATTTGTGGATTTAACTGTTCCCATGCTTTCCAACCAATATTATGTTAATTGTTTCGTTTACACTTTTTGTATAATTTTTGAATAGTTTTTGAATAACTATGCCTCGTTGTTAAATCAAATTACTTTATGAAGAAAGGTTAATTATATTGTTTTTTAAAGGTTACCTATTTTTGAAGAGTAAAAAAGCTTAAAGCTGCTCCCCTCACATCTATTAGGGACAGAGTGGTAATGACATTGACAAATCGTAATTTAATAAAGTTTCCAACCCACGAAATGTGATTTATCAATTTGAAAATCACAAATAGCATTGTGTAAATAATATTTTGTAAAATGATCAAATAATCATATAAATGTCCCAAAATGAGGGCTACTTGTTATTATTGTGATTAACATCTGAGTGATTTGTTTTATCTATAGATAATTATGTATTTGTTGCCTTATCAGTATATCTTTCTTACCTTTTTTGGTCTATGTCGTTTTTAATCTGGTTAAATATTCTGGTAGCCAGTAATTTTCGTAATCCCCACCAATTTACTTTAACTGGCGCGTACCTATCTACATGCTTCTTTTTTCAGTAAGATAATCTCAGAATTACGCATATTATATCAGACACAATAAATTCTGGATATTAGTAAATAAATTAAACGTCGTACAACTGTACGAAAATAACCCAAGAGTTCGCAGTTCACATAAACTTTCATGTCGGTAATGTTTTTAGCTGTTATTGAATTTTCTTCGTTGGAACTCTGCAAACGAACATCGGATTAAGAGTACTAAAATTGTGTATTATTTTCATGGCTTTCCGCTTGTTTTCCAATCTATCCGAGTAGATTCGTAAGTACTTATTCTAATCCAGTCTAATGGAGGCGCTGACAATAACGAATACAGAGAATAGGGGCCCATTAGGAAACAAAGGGTTCGCGATGGATTTGGCCTGAAAAAAGTAAGGTAGGTACTCTATTCATATAGAACCATTAATTTTTGCATGTTATAAAAATCAAGGTCGATATAATTATAGTAAATTGATTTTTGCGTTGAAGAGTAATACATCATAGATTGTATTAAATGCGAGAATAAAGTTCGAAACATGTTTTTTTACGAGTATAGCTGGTTGGCATCTTGCTGTGGGGATCCACTATTACTTTACTCGATACTCACACTGAACCATAAGAACAACTCGTTTGCTGATCGAAGGCGGTACACCGTTAGAGGCTATACACAAGTATGCGCCCATGTGAAGACGAGACACTTTAGATATTGTCAAATTTTCACCATCTACTACGTTCACTGCAAAGAAAAACATGGTTAAAATATTTCATATAAATAATGGAACCCAATTAAATAGTGTTTCACGGAGAATGCTTCACAATTGGAATCATAAAATAACAAAGATTGAAATCAAAAAATGCAGTAAAAGCTGATCTGGAATTTATCGGTGCAGGATAACGGAACTGATAAATTTATTTAAAGTGATTGTCAAAAGAGGTGAAACAATTCATTTTCAGTTATCGCTATTGTTTATTCAATAGCTTGAAATATTTCTGTACAATTTGCTTGCATTGTGCCAAACAATCGGGTAAAATTTGTTGTCATTCCACTGGAAGATTCCTTTAACGGATCGTTTGATTTAAAGATTTTATACTATCTAGCTAGATATTTTAATCAAATGTTTGCCGCACATTTTACCCGAAACAAGCAAACTCTGCGTAGTTTAATACAAACCGCCATCGAAAAGCTCTTTATTGATGTTGATTTAACTAATTAGAAACTATTAGGCATATCTTAAACGTAAACCGCAATTGGAAAATCAAACAGACGTGTATTTTCGTAGACTTTGTGTCTATATTGTACAGAATAATTTTCAAATCGTAACGTTTTGGAAGGACAGACAATCGATTTGTCCGCAGTCGGACTCAAGTCCGTTCCAGCTCATTTCTCGCCGTAGACGTCTTTCAAGTATTTTGTTTCTTTGTAAGAGCGTCAACATAATGAGCATCCGGAAATGTTTTGACCCGATATTTATGAGAGTAAATTCATGTTACAAGTCGACGGCACTTCTGTGATTGTTACTCAACAAATAATGAGAAATATCGGGATTCTTCAATAGTCATTCAATACTGGCATTATTATTGTTTACAACATTCAAACTTACGAAATAAATATTATAAAATGTATAACTAATTTGAGTGTTTTATATCAAAAATAAATGATCTAAGTACTTTACAAAAATCTTACCTGATTCTCCATTGCAATTGAATTCCTGTCCGTCCTCCCTCCTCCACATTACATAAGGCTCTGGGTAACCTGTCGCTCTGCATACCATAGTTACATTAGTTCCTTCACGTACCACCATGTCCGTTGACGTCATATTATCGATGATTACAGGGGGTACTAAGACAAAAATATACCTATAGTTTAAATCCTCGGCGTGAACAACAAAACTTTACTACCTTCTCAAACATTAGACCCGACTTCTCTAAATAAAATCGAAGTTTCTATTTACCTACATTCTTAAACCAACTGTCATTGAAGTAAAAAGTTATTTTATCATAATGTGGTTTTAAAATGAGCGTTGTAAGAGCATTTGTTATGTCTGTCAAGATTACTGACCTACAACCTGTAGATAGCCCTTCCTGGATCGCATGGGGTCGGTGTTGACCTGGCACATGTACCAGCCGCGGTCCACCTCCTGCACGTTCTTGATGTGCAGGTACCACGAGCGGTGGTCATTGTACGACAGGCTGATGCGCGCGTTCTGGGTTATTATATTGTGATGGATGCTGAGGATCGTCTGCGTATCCACCCGTACCCATGCCACCTGTACAGATGTCCCCATGCACACCGTCACAAAGTTTCATAACTTAGCAGATGTAAAAACAGGCTATAACTTTGAAACTCTTATAGGGAAGTTTACGCTCTTAACCTCAACTATAATGGCACTAAAACCCGTTTTACCTCATCCCGTATAAATCTCAGAGCACTACACAGCACTCCAATTTTGCTAACTAGCCGTCCTGCATGATTAATATCTGGCGAATCGTGCATTCTGAGCAAAGTGATATTAAGTTGGCTTGTTAAAACTTTACCCCGTGCATCGCACGAATGAAGTTGTATGAAGTTCCGTGCCACGTATCCGTTCATAGAATTATATTGCGGTCGTTCATCACAGGATTTGACACGTCATTCTCATGGCTTGTAGGATGCGGGTTGTTTGTTTTCTTAATTGAAGCTAAGGCTTACCCTTTTTGGGTGCACAATGAAAAATTACCTTGGTGATAAATCTTCGTGATAAGCAAAGTCACCTTTTTGTGTAGTTCTTTTAAAAGTTTTTTCTATTTTCCAGCTTGAGTTTACTCCAGGAAAATTATTCGATTATTGAGAATAAACAATTTTCCAGACGAATAAATTGAATATTCAGTTTGCGGATGGGGGATGGGTACCTTGTATCCGCGCAGATCCTCGACGACACAGGCGAGGAGCGCGTCGCGGCCCACGGTGACGGTCACATTCGGCACCGGCTCCACGAAGCGCGGAAACAACGACTCTACAACAAAGTCCTCGCATTATTTTGTGCTTTATATATTCTTATTGAATCTGGCGTAGACGTTTTGTATCCCGCATGTCTTTTATGAATTCATCTATTTATAAAGATAGCTTTATTCAATCACCTTGATTTAACAAAATACTTCGTTTTATAAAATAAACATCTATTTCTATGAGTAGTATTATCTATATTATATTATATTATATATTGTAATTATTAAAATCAAATGCACCAACTAGTACTAACCTAGTTCATAACCTCAAACTGCACTACGCTTGCACAAATACCAATTTTGTTACTGAACAGTAATCAATGGCGTGTACGTTTCATTCGACCTAACTACCGACCTCGGCACCTATGCATCATTGCCTTCATAGCCAGTGATTCGTGAGTTGCGGTCATTTGTATGGGAAAGGGAACCTCAACCTATTTACCGTTATGCGTTCCATCAGCGAGCCAATTAATTCAGTAGCCGACAGCTCCCGAAACAATGCCTTGGTCTCTCTTTGAGTACAATTTGACACCAGTGACTTACAGAGGGTTGGCTATTGTTGAACCTAATGAAATTCAGTGCTGTAAAAGAGCTAAGTACAACCGGAGTAATGCTTCTCGATATTTTATAAGTAACATAAATCGATTTAAATTATTAAATCAGATCGATTAAATTTTCTGGTTATAGTATGAGTACACCTATCTAATACGTACCTACATTGTTTGCTCGTATGAGCATAATAACAGCGACGAGAGAGTAACTTCATCTTTTAGGAGACAATAAAGAAGGGATTATAAAAGTGCTCGGTGTCATCTTATGTTTATTTGTTTTCTCACGTTCAGTGAATTATTAATAAGTTGAGTAGAGTTTTGGCATTTGCACAAACAAACAACCCAGTAAACTCGACCGGTTATGAAACAATGCAGAGAGTGAGCAGAAGACTCGGACTCGGCTAGCATGTTTACATGAAAGTTGAGTAGGTATACTCGTATTATAGGCTATGCTGCAGTTTGTCTTTTAATGTGTATAGCTGCCCAGGAACCGCAAGATATCGGTGAAGCGCTATTGTGTTCAGACCAGTGGCTGAGGTCAGCCGCATTGTGGTCTTTGTGACTTCGCCATTATAAGGCCTTTAATACAATATCTACATAGTAAGATAGCACAACTTCAGAAATTTAGAAGCTGTTCACCAAAAGGCATCAATGCTAATGCGATATGTGTCGGTGCCCGACGGCTGCAACATTCTATACTAAACAACCTGAAACACGGAAAAATATCCGCAAATGATTGATGAGCGAAGACGCGAATAGAACAAATCCATCGCGACCATCAATCTTGAGTTCGGTATGGCCTCCCTGCGAGCGACGTCGCCGTCTAATGAAAGAAGAGCTTACCGAGCACGTATAAACAATCGGAAAATGTTGTTTCTAATATCCCCGCAAGATAGATGGCCCGTGAAATGTGTTCTCGGTAGGTACGGGATAAAGTTCCACGGTATAAGTGACTTTTCTTTTTTATTCGAAAGAAGTAAAATTGAATGCAAATCGACGAAGTTTTTGCTGAGAAATTTTGTTGTTTGCTTTTGATGCTGAACGTATAATTCGTTCAAAAGAAGTCTCAGTTGATGATCTTCGTTTTATTTTAATCGGCTGTTTTTTTTCTTCTTACTTGAAAACGTAAGTAATCGAAGTAAAAAAATTACCTAACTCTAATATGTATCTTAATCATTATGACCATTATTTCGTTTACTTAGTATACATACCTACTGAAAGTAGCAAATTAAAATGTTTAAGCCACACGCGTCATATTTCCTAATCTCCATTTGGTCGTTTTTAAAATAACCATTGAATACACAAAACCTTTTAAAGTAGGTTTTAAAACAAGTTGTTATAACCCTTTAAGAGTTCAAAGATTGCCAATTATGAGAAGGTTTGTTATTTCAAAAGCGCTAACACGGTAACGTGTTAATAATGTAGTCGGGCGTTAATGAGACAACGAGATTACGTAGCCACTTGAAATATGATTACGGTCGGGTCGCTCATCAGGCGTAAGTGTTTACGGATGCACGTGACGGCTCGCCGGCACCCGGTCCACTCGCGTATTTACCTAATTGGCACAGTACGTCGTGACAAAAGTCCACGTCGGACCCCCAGCCAAATTAGATTCCCAGACCACCCCGCCCGCGACCACCGGGACACACACCGTTGGCGCTTTACTTACCTCTTTCACCCTAAATTGACTTTCCACTAATTGAAATACGCGTCAAAGAACCATTCGGATTAGTCTTTTGAAACATTTAATTAGTCTGGTTTTGTAAGTGCACTCTGTAATGAGTTTCAGGGTCAGTTGTTTGATTTGTCTGAATAGTGACTTTTTCATCAATGAAGTTACAAACAACTTGATAACATACCTATTGTGGACGTTTAGACATATTTTTGATGTATAAAAATCTATACATCATAAATATATAAATATCAAATTGCGATGTGTTGTAGTACTGTGTAGTAGTGTTAGATCTCTCAAATGTTGAAAAAAAAACATCGCGAAGATAACCAAAGCTTAAATACAGGGTATGCTTATGCCATCATAAAAACAATGTCTCAGACATTACAGCGAGTAGTTTGATATCGTGATGTATAAATCATCTAGAATAGATATAAAAGGTCTCCGTGTTGTGATAGACATGACATTTCAAATTAAGTTAGTTTCCAATCGGTTCTCGAAACAAAAGCAGTACCTACAAGTACTAAAAATAAAACCGATTGTAGCAAATTCGAGTTGGCTCGTCTCATGGCGGCTTCGCTGTGGCTCCGAGTATTCATGAGTATCGATTTTATGCAAAATGCAACAAGATTCACTTGAACATGTCGACTATAAGATACGTATTATGTGAACTATCTAACAATTATATCAGTGTACAGGCCATGTAAACGGGGTAACGGTAAGGGAATGAGGCAACCTATTTGGCAATATTGAGAGAATCAAAGGAGTGTATTAACCGGCTGCATTGAGAATAGCGCCATCGTAAAATTCCTAGTGTGTCAACCTGGTAAAGGACTTTAACGTAATTTTGAAGTATGTCATTTTAACTTTAAAACTTGAGACACTTCTTTATGGAAATCCGAATAAGAAACATTTTCTTTTATTAAATTGTATTTTATTGTATGAATTGTATTTTAAGTAGTTGTTTTTCTCAGAATTTGCATAGGCATATCGAAGCGATACTGATTTGAATTTTGATTTTACAACAACATAATGCAACAATAATGCACACATGACCATTTAGTATTTATTTAACCAAAAATTTATATTTTTTTATTCAGTGCAACCTAGTGAATCGAACGCGTTCTGTTGCTACTTGTATCTCTTCTTTCACATGCGCAAAGTATATGTTTGCCACTTTCCCGCTTTTGGCGTCAAGGCAGGCCCTTAACAGAAACACGGCACACAATTAGCGGTCAGGACTTGCGAGTGTCCCGTTTGTCGCGTAATATCACTCCCGTAATATCATCCAGAAAGGGATCCAATTCCAACTCTGTTTATTATCAGTTGCCTAATTTCGGTTCCGTCGATCCTATTGTGTGCACAGGATGAGCAAACAACTGATGAGAATTTTGGTTTGTTAAGTAATTAGAAGTTTGCACGTCGTCGTTCAAATTTAAATGGATGGATCTTATATAAAATTGTTATTTTAGTTGCCAATTACGCTGTTAATAGAGCTTTAAAGTACTTAGTATCATAGATCTCCTGTAAGCTTTTGAGTAAACACATAAGTATACCTAATATACATAATTTACACGTATTACAGGCATATGGAGTTGGTTTCATATAGCGATTAATTATCCTAATTTACAATAATTATGAATAGCTCGTTAAACATTGAACAATGTAGACGTAATTGTATAAATGCCAATTTACATTAAATACTTGCTTAAGCCAATACACGAACACTTCACTGTACAATGATGGTGACAAAACCTGAAAATGGTGATCTATTTTCAAAGTATGAACCAATTTTATTGTTGTGTTCATAAACAGCTCATTATATGCACCTCATACGTTGCAAGCAATTTTCCGTTACAATTACCTTAGAACAAACTATAATGTCATTGACTAACAAAATTTTGCTAGTTTTCCTGATCCAATGAAAGAGACAATTTTGAAAGGTGTAGGGATCACACGTCCCAAAGGATTAAATCTGGCCTTCTGTTTTCACGATGATCACAAGGGAAATGACTATAGTTGGCAACGCAGTTCACGCACACCCAACCCTTCAAAGCGTACACCTACAGTTAGGTTGAAATTTAAATAGTTTGACTTTGCTATAGATGAGCGTTCATATTTAAATTAATTTATGAACCCAGGTTGAAGTTTGCTGGTAAATCTTCAATAAAAGGTTTATCTAAATAAATATATTTTTTTCTATAAATATAATTATTATTTTCCATATTATTGATTTACTAAACAAAAGTATTTCTGTTGTAACATCACGTAGCAGGCTCTACGAATATTCGTAGAGCCTGTAGAACTGTAGAACTGTCTGTTTGTTCGACTCTTACCACAACAGTTACTTGCAAACTATTAGTAGGTACTAACTTATTGAAATATTGACATTATATATACATTAAATATACATTTTAACATTAACATTTTTCATGCAACTTTGTAAAGTTATGAGATAAAATGACTAATATTAAATTATTTTTAAAATGAGATAACCTATTGCTTATTTTAGATTGCAAAAATTTAAAAAAAACCAGCTGAAAGTAATTGAAAACAACTGCCATGTTGAATTATTTTATATTTTGTATTATGTACACCTCATTTGTCAAAATCCGTGCAGCCGTTTAGGCTATAGCGACAAACAAAGGAACTTGCGTACATGCATACATACATACATACAAACAAACATACATTTTTAACATTCTTTTTCACTTCGCAGTGGGGTAAAAATAGTGTGATATGTAAATATGGTTTGGTTAAATAAGTGACTGCCCAAGAACTCAACATTAAAAAACGGGGCCCTCACCACCCGTTTGCATTGAGTCGACGTGGTAGCCCTGCGTCCTCTACTAGACTGATAATGATGATACCAATAACATTAAATGTTTAAATAATATGAACATTAAGATGTTGAATAACATTGTAATATATTAATCCGTAGACACAAAGAAAATGTTATTGTTGTTTGTCGTATTTCTGCCAGATTCATAGTCAGAATAACGAATGTTGCGAAAGAATCGTTCGGAAGGAATATCACCCGTATGAGGGTTATAAAAATATGTGGAGGACAGGTCGGCGCTATATTGCCGCTATAAATCAGGGCTGGCGCGGTGGGTCCGTCGCGTGTCTACACCGCGCCACGCCGTGCCACCGAGTGTCGCGACACCGCGTCACTGATGCATAAACATCGCCGTTCTATCGCACCAATCACACATAACTCTCATTAAACGGCATCTTTCTAGCCAGGCTAACATGGCAGCCGGGACAATATTTTGTCGACGCTTTTCTCGAGCATGTTGTCTCAATGATAAAGAGCGACAAAAACGTTGACAAATTGTCAAAGCTTTTGTCAAGTATGTTGTCTCATATTCGCATGATAAAGAGCGACAAAAATGTTGTCTTTCTGTCGAAACTTTTATCTCATATTCGCACGAAAAAGACAAAACTGTCGACAAAATTTTATCGTGGCGCTCATGTTAGACCGTCAGGGTGGTTTCTGTTAGTCCCAAGCGCCGTATCACAGAGAAAAACAGTCCAGGGTTTATTTCTATCTGCACACTGATTTGAATACAAAACAATTAAAAATCTAATATGGGTTTTTACGACGCTCATGTAAGAAACTTTTCAACCAAAACATGATTTTTTTTCTTCTTATTGTGTTGATATTTTTTCACCTGAACAATATTATCTGTAGCTCGTTCTTTTCTCGTACAAGTATCATAACATACAAGGTATTACAATATGTAATACTTTGCTAGCGAAGTGTCGCAACAAATCCCGGATAAGAATTCAACAAACATTAGTACAGATCGACTCTACAAATTCATGAGAGTGTAAAAATGTAGTAAAACCTCGGGCGGAGAGCTAGTACGAGTGTCTAGCAATGGTTTCCGGCTCGTATTGCTAGATTGGAAGCGAAAGTGCGCCTGACAAAAACTAAATTCTACGAAAAGGCATGATTGACGCAAGCGTGATTCACTTGCCCACGTTTGCGTCGTGACCCAACTGTACCTGTAGTTGAACCATAAATAAAATGGTATCGTGGCGCGGAAACCGCACATCGAAAAACCGGTAACGTCGCGTAAAATGCTACCGGTGGCGGTGCCGCCGAGGCATTGGCTGAGATATATAGTCAAACGTTCCGCACATACAAAATATGGCACTACGAGTATACTCGTAAGTATAGATGCCGTGTCGAGCGGTGCCTAGCCGCGACCTTTTAAAACATATTTATCGTTCTTAATGTAAATTATTGTTTAACAGGTTCGTTTTAGATACTTTTTGATTTTGCTGTCTGGTGATGTTTATTTTGTCGGTTTTGAATTTGATTTCCAAGAATTTAAAACAAAATAGCCATCTTACTTAAAATTGACATGACAATTTGACTGACTTTGTAATATTCACAATACTACTAATTTAAACACTTGACACTGGCAAAATTGATCTCAAAAGAGATACATAGATGTCATAAATCATCATCATCATAAATAAAGAAGAAAAAAAAGTAAAAACTCAAGCATATTCTTCCTCTTCTTCTTACATTATCTTCATTTTGTCACTAGTTCTTTCGAATCTAGAGCGGTGAAAGGATTAAAGTGTGCTTTATAGGATCTTTCCGTGCACTCATACGTGTAAAATAATTATACAGTCGTGGTCAACTAATTAGGGACACTCTTTGGTTAAACCGAATTGTGAATTTATTTTTTATTTTCCAACGAGTCTAAACCATATTCCATATCTCTTACATGTAAGTATAATTAGTCATTTATGTGCCCGATTATACAAACAATAACAACTTCTTAAACATTAAACCTCTTTACAGTATAGCTGATAGATTATCGTAGTGCTATTTGTTCAAATAATGCTGGCTGGCCATTTAATTAGGGACACTGAGATATTGCGTTCTATTTTCAAAATTTGAATCTCAATACTTTTTTACTTCTTCTCTTATTGTTTCGTGGTAGTTTTGGCGGCAATCCCGATATTTATTTTAAGTTTTGAAAAATATTTTGAAGAAAAATGGGTAAAAATAAAAGTTGCGATCCAACACTACGAAAAATTATCATGAAGTTTGTTGTCGAGCATGGTTGGCCATACCGAAGGATAGCAGAACATTTAAATTGTTCAAAAACTATGGTATACAATGCAGTGCAACATGTCAGACGCAATAACACAGATTTAAATGTGCCCAGAACAAAAAGATCGAGAAAAACAACTCCGCAAGAAGATAGAATGATAGCCAGGTTAGCTAAGAAAGATCCGTTTCTAGGCTCTATTTTAATTAAACACGAAGTGTTTGGGACAGACGAAAGAGCTGGTGTCTCAGCTAGGACCGTTCGACGACGTCTGGTAGAAGCAGGGTTGTTCGGAAGAGTGGCTCGCAAAGTACCGTTGTTGAAGAAAGAACATAGAAATGCTCGTTTGGCGTTTGCACGTAAATATGGACATTGGACCTACGCCCAATGGCAACATGTATTATTCTCTGACGAGACCAAGGTTAATTTGATTTCTTCAGATGGAAGGCAATACGTACGGCGTCCATTAAAAGCGGAAATGAATCCAAGATTCACAAAAAAGCAGGTGAAACATGGCGGTGGAAACATTAAAATGTGGGGTTCATTTTCTGGACGTGGAGTGGGACCTGTGAGGAAAGTTCAGGGTAACTTAGACCAACATCAATACAAGGCAATATTGGAGGAAACGATGCTTCCCTATGCTGAGGAGCATCTCCCTATTATATGGACGTTTCAGCATGATAACGACCCAAAACATACCGCCCGTTCAGTCAAGTCGTTTCTTACCAGTCAGTCAGTATCGGTGCTAGATTGGCCAGCAAATAGCCCGGACCTTAACCCAATCGAGCACCTTTGGCACGAAATCAAGAAAAAAGTAGCCACTTATCGTACCACAACTTTAGATGAACTTAATGAAGCTTTTTGTGAGGCATGGGCAAACATTCCTGTCGAAACATGCCAGAAACTGATAATGTCTATGCCACATCGGTGTCAAGCGGTAATTACTAACAAAGGTTTTGCTACTGGGTACTGATTTTACACGTAATAAAATGGAGCTGTTAAAGATATTATAATACTGCAGATTATTAGTTTTGTTTAACTCTATTTTTCATTATAGTTTACTGTCCTTAATTAAATGTCCAGCTACAGAATTATACCTTAAAATTGAATACATGTTCAACCTTTGATATTAAATACTTTTTTCTATTTATTTATTCTTTTATTTACAGCCATTTAAAGCATAATAATCGTACCAAATTATGCAAATAATAGTTACTGAGAAATCAATAGGGTTTTATATTTGTATGTACATAACCGGTTATTGTTCTTCACTATCTTGCATGTCCCTAATTAGTTGACCACGACTGTATATGTATGCTAAAATTAATATTGGAATCAAAATCATACTAATAGTTTATATCACAGGAAAATTTTATCATAACTACTGGTTTACTCAACTCACACGGATGAGTAATTTCGAAAGGTTGTTGAAGAAGAGCTCTGTATTTCATATTCTCGTAATGCCAGTTACGTAGCAGCTGACTCGCGGGCCACTAGCATAAACTTCAAGTAAGAGAAAATTTGCTTCGAAATATTTCCCGGGTCGACAGGACCGTGCACTGCAAATAAGGATGTTTTATGTACCCAGATTTCTGTTAAAAATAAACAGCTAGTCGAACTCTGCTCACGAATTTAATCAAAATTAGTTTTAAAGTCGGGACGTACGTCTATCGTCACGTGTTTGCTGAGTCGTCTTGTCGGGAGTTTATTTAGATGCGGATAGGATAGGTTTTCCAGCTCCGCTAAAGTGTTGATAATAAACACTGCTAGAATAATTTGACAGTATTCAAAAGTTAGAGTTTTTAAAAAAAAAATCGCCAAATGCAAGTAAAGTCACGTGCGGAAAGTTTCGTAGTAAGTACCTACGTGTAACAAATGTAACGGAAACCTAAAAGAAGTATTTTTTACTATTTAAACTAATATAATATCTATTAGTGCAAAGAAATAAATCCAACTTTCTTATATTCTTAACACTAATGCAAATTTTCAGTAAATATTAGCAATTTAGGTATATTCATAAAGCTTCCGGTTTCAATTAGAAGCAAAACAGTTTAAAAAGCATTCAAGTAAGTTGCATTCAGTCATCCAAATTACCTAAATTAATAAAAAACCTTACTATGATTTTTACAGACCCTTTTGAACCCTATATTAAAAATTTATTTTTATAGTTTTATCAGCTTCTAAATGGTTTTTGCAACAGCATTTTAC
The DNA here is from genome assembly GCA_963675405.1 of Cosmorhoe ocellata. Lineage (NCBI taxonomy): Eukaryota > Metazoa > Arthropoda > Insecta > Lepidoptera > Geometridae > Cosmorhoe > Cosmorhoe ocellata. The sequence goes on along the minus strand of OY776253.1, from coordinate 6,195,069 downwards.
ACGTTTCAAATGTCATGTATATTTATGTTGTTAAAGTCTTTTGAAATGTAATTTCGTTTATATTTATGAGAATCTAATTTAGCTATTAAGAAAACTCAATTTCAATATGCAATAATATTATATACGTTTGGAATTAAATTTGATAAGCTGGACAAACAAATTATGTTTATTTAATCAATGCTGGCGGAATTTGAAATCAAAAGCAATCTGCTTGCGCGGAAACGTGGAAAGAGATGGATGACAAGGAAAATACGCGAGAAAATTCAAAAGGAAAGCAAGGTGGAGAGGGCGCAGAAAATTGGCTTCATTAGATAGAGGTGGAGGGCGCGTTATTGGTCGTCACTGCACTGAAAGATAGAACACGGGATCGCGGCTTATTTATGCTCTTGTTGGTATTACTTTTTGTTCCTACGTGTTTTTGGTGAACGAGGAAATTGGTGTGATCTAGTTTTTCACGAAACTTCGTATATACTGCTATAATTTTTCGTTTATTTCTTTGTCGCGTGTTTTTATGAGATTTAGATGAGCCTTTTGTCTTTTATAGAAGTGGCATTAAAAATATTGTAAACATTAGTGGAATTTTATTGAACACATGCTTCTTTATTTTTTCTTATCACAGTGATGGCAAAGCGTAGCGCTTGTCTTTCAAAAATACTATAGCATCATTCAAACCTACATCAAACTCAGATTCTGTTGAGCTTAACTAGCTTACATTAGAAAACAACTTTCAATGCTTCTGTGCTACATTGTGGGAAATACAATACTGCTTTGTAGTCAAGCAATTTTGTAGGATAAAATTTGTCGAGGCAAAAAAATAATACAATAAACAAGGTTATTTTTTAGCCTTGCTTTATCTGATGTTATGATTAACCGCAATCTTTGTAAGATAGATACTTGAGATACAAAAACAAGTAATAAACAAGATAATAAACAATAAAGCATTTCCTATGGCTATATGTATTGTAATTGAGCAATTTTTAAAGACTTTCCAATGATATCGATTTTTTAAGCTCTATCATATAATGTAAGTACCTACTTAGAAAAACAGATAATTTTATCTCTATACGTTATTTTCACAAGAAGAACTTTTGCACTTCACCATAACCACCTTTCCTTAACAAGCACAATATTGCGTCGAAAATACGGTTAAATCGTTCGAGGTTTCGCAAAATTGTTCTCGTAATAAAGTTAGAAACTTGTCCTTTCTTCCCTATACGTTTCGAGCCCAAGACGTTGGTTATAATAATTATTATTATGTGAGCACTCAACTTTCTTGGTGCTCGGAAAGACGAGTGTTTAACTTTTCTGGGAGATGTTTTATGATATGTAGTGAGAAGAGTAAACACGGAAGTTTTGGTATCGCGGCCGCATAGCTCGGTCGAGGCTTGTTTATGTGGCAATTGGCGTTGAAATGAACTGGCACTCTCTAGCTGGGAGCAAGTTTTCAGCAAAGGCGTTCCCTAGTTGGGTAACAAATTGAAGCGTGGCTCCGACAACTAGCAAATAATCATACACTAGGTGAGTTGCGAGATCCATCGCACTCAAAGTTCATCCAACTTCGATGATAGTAATACTGTTCCGGATTGCGGTCAAGATGCGGAGGATTATGCAATTGGAGTTGATGGATCAATATCGCCACTTCTAAATTAGATAACAAGCTTTCAACTACTTATCAAACAAAAGTTCGTACGAACTATTGATTGTTTTATTATGTTTACCATTGTAAACTAAGTGGTAGACTTGACATAAATGTATCAACGACCTACTCGTTGCAGGGGCCTTACTACAAGCTATTCAGACAATTTAACGTTGATATTTCGTATCATGACTATAAACTTTAGCTATTAAAAAATAAGAAATATTTTTATTTAGCCATTATCATCCAACTGCTGGACAAAAGAGGTGTGTCAGGATCGTAGTAAGTGGAGATCCGTGATCTTTGCCTACCCCGTCGGGAAACAGGCGTGATTTTATGTATGTACGAGTATGTATGTATGCTGGACAAAGGGCTTCTTGTACTCCTTAAGTGACATAAAAAACAAGTTATAAAAAATAACTAAGAATTGGCAAGGGTTGAAAAGCTGCATAAATACTCCTTGATGATGTTTCTGTATTAGCATTTGGCAATTATTTAAGTTGTTTATAGAAAGTATGATTGTTCCTGAAATTAGAGGAATGTAGAATGCATTCTCGTGACATTCGTGCACTACACAGTTCCGGAGGTGGGAGGCAACGTCCTCATTCTTGTATGGATAGAACAGATTCTCGGAAGATTGTTTCGTTTTGCTGACGTATGTAAACTTTGTTGATAACAATACGCTGCACGTGATGTTACTTGAGTATTCCGTATTGTGTAAATATATGGCATAAGTTGGCATCATATTCGTATTACCTATATAAAAATCAATGCCACTTTTTGTTGTTATTTATAACTCAAGAACGGGCTCACCTATCCAAACCAAATTTTTAGGTTTTATTCGGACTATTTAGCATATGGTTTATGTGAAGTTTGCTTAAAATCTGTCGAGTGGTTCTTCATTTATCACATTTTTTGTAATAAATGGCGGATCATTTTGTATTAAACTTTTTTTTATTATTTCACTTTATACGTTGCGAAGCACGTACAGGGCCGCTAGTGCAAATATATGTTTTTGTTGAGCATCTATTCATTATTATTTAAAAAAGATATGTAAGTACTAAAAATTTATTAATAATATATTTTACAAGTTTTCTTAATATATATATCCGAATGAAACGGAATTTGTTTAAAATTATACGACGTACTTGTTTATTGTATAAATCCCTCCGCTGCTCTTATAGAGGGTTGAAATTTAGAAAATTCACATCTTTGTGATCCTGCAAGGAACATACCCTCAACACTACATAAAGTTTTAGCTAGCCTTCTGGACCTAGGTTTTTAGCTGTTTGATTGTCTCTAATTCAGTATATTCTGTGTATATTTCAATTTAAGGTGCTTTAAGTGTAAATGTATATTTAATTATAAAGTCAGGTATGAAATTCGTAATCAATAAAGGTTAAACTCAACCGTAGCAAAGTTCTTAATTATTAATCTAAATAAGTAAAGTAATATTGACGACGACGGCCGGATCAATCCGATTTTAGTTTGGAGTTCAAATTGGAACAAAATTCAATAACTTCTCTTTTGAATACCTAACCCAACTCATCCGGCAAAAAGGTAATCCGCTGAATAATAGCCAAATAGATATCAACGTTGGGGCAGGCATGGCGGGAAAATATGTCGAATTGTTTTACATTCCTTTTATAAATTTCAATATTTAAATGCGAGTCGGCTTTTATTCTTTTATAATGCTCTTAGTTTTGACTAGCTGGCCTGCTCGTGACTTTGTCTGCGCTATTATTAAATACAACTAAATACTTCTTTTGCTTCATTCACCCTCATTAAATTCTTCATACAGGCGCGTCGGTTTAGGGTAGGTACTCTGGACCTGGCCTTTCTCTAAAACGTCCCCAATTTGATCGAGGTACGTACGCCGAGGTCTTCCTCTTCCAACTGTCCCATTCACACTCTCCTTGTACAACTGTTTCGTCAATCTCCTTTCATCCATCAAAGAAGTATGTCAGGATCGTAGCAAGTGGAGATCCGTGATCTCTGCCTACCCCGTCGGGAAACAGGCGTGATTTTATGTATTTATGTACATATGTATGTACTAAATACTTACTACCTATGTCATCAGCGAAAGATTTCATGTTATTTGGACCCCTTGTCTAGACACGCGGCAGCGTGTCAAGCCAAGTTCAAGCGAAGCGAACGGGCGATGCGCGCCTAGTCCAGACACGCGGCAGCGTGTCAAGCCAAGTTCAAGCGAACGGGCGAGGCGCGCACCGTGTGTAATATTACACGAACCATTTGGAGCCATTTTCACCCCCTCGTAACTCAAAAACTATCTCACATAAACAAGTCAAATTTGGCTCATCTATTGCCACTTGCGAGTAAAATATGTACTCCGAATTTCATAAACACACCTCAAACAGTTATTTAGATATCAACGTCCAAAAATGGTTTTTTATGAAAATTTTTATCACTGACTGACCTATAGACGTTAATTATAACCCAGTTCCAGATGACCTAGAACGTTCAAATTTGGCATCCAGGTAGGTAGTGGGGTGGATACAAAGGAAAAAATCTGAAACTTGCAAATTTTTATATTTTTAACGTACTTTTTCAATTAATTGATTCTCCTAGGAACCCTTACTAGCGCCTGTAATATAAGAATAGCAATCTAAATAGATGACAGTCGGTCATTATGTGGATTTTAATAGGGTCTTGACGTGAATATAATAACGAGTGGAAGTAGTGTCTAGGATTGGTAAGTAGTACACTCTTACCTAGGTATACAATGTGCCAATAGTTGAACCGTCTATGCAGATAGGTAAGTTTGACTATAGGTATGTATACCTACAATGTGCCAATAGTTTGAGCAGTCTATGCAGGTAGATAGATATGGCTAGATAACTATTCAGGCCTAGATTATAGTGTCTCGTCTTGTCGGATAGATAGTAGGTAGGTATACTTATTCAGTAAGTACTCAAGTACCTATCTACCTGCTTAGTATGTATCCCTACAATGTGCCAATAGTTTGAGCCGTTTATGCAGGTAGATTATATAAGTGTAATAATATAATAATAAGTACCTACTTACTTACTAATAAGTTCTGTACAAAAAGTAATGATATCCCATCAAAAACATAAATGTGAAATGAGAGCCAAGTTCAATAAGTATGTTTTAGTCGTTGACTTCAGCGACAAAAGAAGTGAGATCTAAACGGGTGCCAAGTACAATGGTCAGTCCTGAAACTTATTTATAACAATATGAAATATTTTTAACAACTTTAAAATATCATTTCATCTCATAATTTAGGATATTATATTGAAGCCTAAGGTCTGACTTGGCTAGTTTTCTTAAGAGTACGAATTATATTAGGTACTTATAGCCTTTGCAAGTTCTTATTTTATTCTTCTAAAAATTTGGCTTGCTGGTAGAAACTAGCGATCGGACATAGTAGGTAAGTAGTTAATAATAGGAAGGTAATTCGTATAATGAGAACTAGCCAAGTTAGACCTTAGGCTTCAATATAATATCCTAAGTTATGAGATGAAATGATATTTTAAAGTTGTTAAAAATATTTCATATTGTTATAAATAAGTTTCAGGACTGACCATTGTACTTGGCACCCGTTTAGATCTCACTTCTTTTGTCGCTGAAGTCAACGACTAAAACATACTTATTGAACTTGGCTCTCATTTCACATTTATGTTTTTGATGGGATGTAATATTACAGGAACCATTTGGGTGATTTTTCACCCCCTCGTAACTCAAAAACTATTTCACATAAACAAGTCAAATTTGGCTCATCTATTGCCACTTGCGAGTAAAATATGTGCACCGAATTTCATAAACACACCTCAAACGGTTATTTAGATATTAACGTCCAAAAATGCCTGGTTATGGAAAATTTTATCACTGACTGACCTATAGACGTTAATTATAACCCAGTTTCAGATGACCTAGAACGTTCAAATTTGGCATCCAGGTAGGTAGTGGGGTGGATACAAAGGAAAAAATCTGAAACTTGCAAATTTTTATATTTTTAACGTACTTTTTCAATTAATTGATTCTCCTAGGAACCCTTTCTAGCGCCTGTAATAAGAATAGCAATCTAAATAGATGACAGTCGGTCATTATGTGGATTTTAATAGGGTCTTGACGTGAATATAATAACGAGTGGAAGTAGTGTCTTGGATTGGTAAGTAGTACACTCTTACCTAGGTATACAATGTGCCAATAGTTGAACCGTCTATGCAGATAGGTAAGTTTGACTATAGGTATGTATACCTACAATGTGCCAATAGTTTGAGCAGTCTATGCAGGTAGATAGATATGGCTAGATAACTATTCAGGCCTAGATTATAGTATCTCGTCTTGTCGGATAGATAGTAGGTAGGTATACTTATTCAGTAAGTACTCAAGTACCTATCTACCTGCTTAGTATGTATCCCTACAATGTGCCAATAGTTTGAGCCGTTTATGCAGGTAGATTATATAAGTGTAATAATATAAGAATAAGTACCTACTTACTTACTAATAAGTTCTGTACAAAAAGTAATGATATCCCATCAAAAACATAAATGTGAAATGAGAGCCAAGTTCAATAAGTATGTTTTAGTCGTTGACTTCAGCGACAAAAGAAGTGAGATCTAAACGGGTGCCAAGTACAATGGTCAGTCCTGAAACTTATTTATAACAATATGAAATATTTTTAACAACTTTAAAATATCATTTCATCTCATAATTTAGGATATTATATTGAAGCCTAAGATCTTCAACCGTGCAAGTTTCATTTGATTTCATTCAGTAGTTGCGGTGTGATGTTCCGCCCAGATACAGGCAGAAAGACAGACAGACAGACAAAAATAAAAATAAATAGTTAAATAACAGTTTTGGCTTCAGTAAGTATCGATTATAGAGTGCCCTCCAAATTTTTTTCAAAATATCTTCAATGTACAGAATTTGACCTGTTACAGTTTTACTGTCAGCTGTCAGTTAATATGTAGTTAAATAATTAAATAAACAATATTAAAGTTGAAGTCAAAGAACATTATTAGGTTTACTTACATTGGTTTCACCTGCACCATAATAAGTGATCTACCTTTCAACTGTATAAGAAGCATAACTTAGATATTAAAATGTAAACATATAACTACAATAAAAGTAACAAAAAAAAAATAACCCAGGAATCCTAATTAAAAATTACCAGCTACCCATAAATTGTAACGGATTTTTAGTAGCTAATCTTTGTATTTTTAAATAAAGTATTTTTATTATAAAGTAATAGGTACCTACTGCAAAGTGGCTGGAACTTTTTAACTAATGAATTTGCATAGTTTAAAATTGTAAATAAAAAACGTAGCTTTTTTTAAAACACAACCAATACTAAATAGATACTGCTTGGATAAATATAACAAATAAATATTCAAAGCCAATATGCATTCATAAAAATATAAACCAATGCAAAATTATTTGCATGCATGAATTAAACAATAAAGCTAAGTAATCAAAAGTTCACTAGTTGGATATAAGCAAGATTTATTTCAATCCGCATATTTATTAAAACATGCTAGTTTTATTTTAATTAAAGACTATCAAATAGTGTTACGTGCACAAAATAGTAAATTTGGTTTATAAAGTTGTAAACTTTTCTTGGTAAAGTTAAAAGTAACTGTATAACCTAAAAATCTAACAGATGTTTTCATACAGCTTGGTTGTCAACATAAACAGTAGTCGCCTTTCTATGGACAAGTGATCAAGCAGTAACTTTAAAAAATATGTCACTTACCATCAGTCGATGCCATGGAACTGCTTATAATAAACAGCAACAGAACAGGAGTCACCGCCGCGCACGGAACCAATCTTTGTCCGCTCATCATGCCAAATTAGTTTACCCTAGTGACATCGTAATCGGCGGAACTTTTTCTAGAATCCCAGATTCGTCAATAAAAATACTGTCATAACTGTCAGTGGGGTAACAAAGTTTGCTCATTCATACCCCATCGGTATCGGGCCGATTAAATATTCATCGGAAGGTGAATCGAATGGGGTATTCGGGTCGGGAACGCGGAGGGAGAAGCGAGGAGCGGCGGGGTCGCTGCGAGCCCGCGGCGCGCCGGTTGCGTACTGCCAGCGCTACGCGACCCGTCGCGCTTTGTCTACGAGACGTAGCACCACGCCGGCGGCGGCGCTTGCGTAGCCCCGCCTGCCGCCTCGCTCTCGGATGAAAGGACGGAACATTACCAGTATTTGTAACAGTTTGCGTCAAATTGATATAAATGGAGACGGTTTTAATAAAGTGTAATTGACTTTTGCCGACTTTGCGTCGCATTAATTTCGACCACGCTGAGGCGCCTCGGGCAGGTGCGCCGCTAAATACCACCGAGATAACTTTGCCTTCTGCCATGAATAATCACAAATTTAAATGAATGTTAATTATGATGAGTTTTTAAGTAAGCTCTGATATCTCCGGAAATAATAATACGAGTCGGAAATTCAGATTTTATGCAGCTGAATTCGGAATTATTATTCCCATCCTATACCAAAATTTATACATTTACCTGATAAAAATTCTCGAACCCTAACTAAATTGGTCTTTTAAATATGCTAATCTTATCGATCGAAACTTTCGAAATGGGCTTCCTTGTAATTTCATAATTGAAAGGACCCTTAAGAGGGATTACATAGAAAACACCTTACCAAGGACAGTTAGTAGGTAGCTAAGTACAATTGGCTAGAATCATCGTCATTAGCCGCGTTAGTCCCGTAGCGACAAACAAGTGTCTCTAATTAACAGCAGCTTAGAGATTAACCAGATTTACCTTAATATTATCAGAATGTTTCAGCCGCCTGAACCCAATAGGCATGAATAATTAATCGTAATATGTTAAATACAGTCACCGTGCTGATCTAATATGCCCCAGGCTCACTCTATATTTTCACTGAACGACATTTTAAATCGGGTTTATTTTTTATTCGAAATGCCTACTCGTATTTTTAATGATCTTCGAAAGTTTATAGGTGCAAAAACACTATAAAAACAAAACGTTAAAATTAAGAATAATGGTATTAAAAATATATGTAATATTATACAATTTTGTGTCCATAATAATATCAAAATTTCAATATTAGAAAAAAAACAAATTGTAAAAGAGACAGTGTGATAAATTTGGACTTCACCGTGAGATTGCTTCGATTGCTTATTACGCTAAAAGTTTTTCATTGAAGAAAAATAGACATTATTCGCTCATGAATACACATTATAAACGCTTTGTTAATTGTTATAAATTGTAATTAAACTTGTTCTAGGTACACCTAGCTTTATCGCTGTGCATATAAATTTGTATTATGTAGCCCCACATTTTATTCGTAACCTCTCGCCTCTACTTTTCCTGAATGTAGACAAAGAGTAAAATTTAATTGTCAGATATTTTTTTACTAAAAGTTGAAAATCAACATTAAATATAACCTGAATACACTTGTTTACAACCTCAATAGTAATTATTATACTGCGATTTTTTAAATCACGAGTTTTTTGAAGGAGTTTGTATTCCCTATGTGACACACTTGAGATGACATTAGCCACTGCACTTTTTTGGAATAAAAAACCAAATGTGAGATCCTCGGCATGCCATGATTCCAAAAAATGATGACAATGACAGATTTAAAATAAATAAATGAACAAAATAATCTATCTCTAAGTACACAACAATCCAACAGAAGAAACAAGAAACAAAATCGATAACACACAACACTAAAAAAAGCTGATTTTATTTTATTGGTTACAGTATACAGTGCAATTTAAAAAAAAAAAATTCAGAACAAAAACTAATAAACATAGCCAAACTTACTGTAAACAAGATATCTCTAACTGTATTCTCTTTTTAAAGTATTGTTAATAACCCAGTTAGGACGGTCATATCTTGCAAAACTTAATTATAGTATAATATTGTTTGTATAATCGTTTAGAAAGATAAGACTCAAAAGTATTTAAGATTTCAGAGGTGTAAGGTTTTGTTCAATTATTTTTATAAATGAAAATTGCATCATCTTAATAAACCTTCTATCTGGAAGTTTGCCACTAATAGTATCGTCGAGGAAATAAACAGGCGCGAGGAAGATAAGCGGCGTCAGAAGCTCCGCCTACGGAGGGGATCCAAGTCCGGGAACCCTTTTTCCTTCTTCCCAAATCGTCGGGGATTAAGCTAGAAGAGCTCACACCTTTTCACCAATATTTTTTTGCGGTTTAACCGCCGGTAAACCGCTATGATACAAAGTGTTTCCTACCGATCAATAAATAGGTCTCTAAGATATAACATTTCGTCTCAACACTCCCCGCAAATAGATACTTCGATTAAGAACGGGTTTTAAGGAGACAGAAAAGGGATTTGGGTGCAAATGAGATTTTCGTGTTTTGCCAAATGGAAAAAATATTAAATGAGGCTCATTATTTTGATGGAAAATTCGGATTAAGTCTAATTCTGTGTAGGTAGGTTTATTACTTTTATATTTTTATTTAAACAAATTTGTATGTTAAGTAGATATTTAAGTACTTAACACAGCATCACTAAAAATAAGTGAAATATTAATTAATATTAAAAAAAATCAAGCACCACTTATGTACTTTTGCTTTGGAGTAGGTATAATGTAAACATTTTTTTAATAACTTTGTTAAGCTTTGTCAAGTTTAATAAAACTCTGAACCTTGGCTTATTGTTGTAACAATTTAATGTCGTACTGAATAGATTGTTGTTTGTCTTTGTTTGATGTCAAATAAAAATTATTGCATTGTAAACATTTTGAGAAAATCTTTTTACACGCAGGCGAGGAGAACGTAAAAGTTTGTTCGTTTCAAATTCAATATATTATGGCGAGCGTGCTCCCGCTCAGCCGACACCGAAACTCACTCGAGCGTGCCTCACAGAAAATTTATTGTTTTTCTAAGAAAATTTTCTTCGCACGACCCTACATCCGGGAAGTCTCTAGAGAAGTGATACAAAACTTACAAAAACTAAATGACGACTAAAGCTTACTTAATTGTGTCTTGTTGCTTTGATTTTCAGATTTACTGGCTCATGTTTCCTTCAACACACAAAAACAATATTGTAGTTATGTTATTTTTTTTTGTCTACATAATCTGACTTTTCCAGTTGGCCGTGATAAGCAATCAAAATTGAGTGTAATGAAATGAACATTTTTGCAATATAAGTTCATAGTGAATGCATGTAACGTTAGGTGAGATTTGAAGATTCTGTAGCAACCACCCTGCAGAACTTGTCAGAGGGCGCCTGATATGACGTCAAGCGTTTCGCTGACGTCACACGTTGACACTCAACATACCAACAATACTTAAGTCCGTAATATTTTCAAGAAAATAAAGCATATCAAAAAATAAAAACCATTAAAAAGGCTTACATAATCCCAGTTCGGAATAAAGCATGATAAAGCACAAAATGAATCGAAAAAGAAGTTAGATTTATCGCATTTAAAAGAAATCACCGAAAGTGCTCCGTTAAACTTTTATTTCGTGATCACGAAGTGAAACTTGTACATTTAAGTTTGAAAAAATGAGAATCATTCTACCGAAATCAGACAATCAATTTAAAAAAAAAAGTTACATGATTACGACTGTAATCCCCAGGCTCGGTAGATCCTGTCCTCGGTTGGTCCTCAGATCTCTAGTTACATAATGTAGGTTTTTGAGGATATCTAAAGAGGGTAGTCATTTTACAGTTGTGATCATGACCTATTTTTTTTAAATTTAATTTTGTAATACATTTTATAATTAACGTTGATCTTCCATATAAACATGATAAGTTACTTATCTGCTAAACCAATAGAGATTTGTATCTTTAGATAAATAAATAGCTATTCATGAATTTGTTTCTCTCGTTGAGCATCCCCTTTGAAAGCTCTATACACCTGTCTGTCTGTTTTGGTAATTAGATTAGAAATAATAGGACGATAGGCGAGCGGCCGAGGCTATTGTTTGGTTTATTAAATGGGCATAAGACTGTATACACTGTTAGTGCTGGTATTGTGTAGGGATTTACCAAAGACTTCCTGCGATTGGAGCTTGATCAGCTCTCTTTGCGGTGGTATATTTTAGTGTAAGCTGGACATTAATGATTTTTAAATTATAAAAATTACTTGATAATTACCTACTTAACACGCATAATTACCTGAATCTTACTAAAATTTCAAAATGAAATTGATCGCATTTCTTCTTTTTGATAAATTACATGGTTCTAGAAGCAATTTGATGATGTCTCGGCCGAAGCGGAAGCGGGAGCGGACAATACCTCCGATAACGTCTGTAACCCCGAACGATCAATCTTTGGGCTATTACGATGCTTTAGCGCCTTGATGTATTGTTTCAGCCTCAATAAAGTTTTGATGAATTTTCGTGTTCTCCCTCGGCCTTTGTTGAAAATGAGGCGTCGGATATTGATGAGTAATTTGACGGAGGAATAACGACCCCGTAATTATTTAGGAGTTTAGATTGTGCATTCTGATGTTTATTCCATCACTTTATTATACGGAATGATGCTGTCTTAAAGATTACTAACCTGATAATAAAATTATGTAGGTGTAACTAGGTTTTATAATAGGTGATTGGTATAGCAAGGCATCTTAGTTAATGTCGTATCGTTGATTCCCTAGGCGCCAACATCTTAAGGTTTGTAGAACCAGCAAAAGAGTCATTAAACTATGCGTCAACACGTAAGAATATGTTTTGAGAAGTCCTTCCTTCTAATTGTAAATAGGCTTCTTTTGTTTGCTGCAAAATTGTACACTGCTACACAAGTTAATCCAAATGTGAATATAATTTTAACTTTCCAACTCATATCTCCGAATGTATGTTCACGAAAGCTGAAGCAAATTTAATTTGACTCCTGCATAACAAATTACATCCTGCGAAAAAGCAGAGACACATACGTGAAAATCCGGCAACACTTTAGACGCTGAAGTCGCTCCGTGCGCCACTGCGAGCGATAATATCTCATCCATGCGCCATGATTCGCCGCTTAAGCGCGATAGGGAAATCGTAAATTTAAGGGAAAGAATTTTCTTTATAGTCTCCTAAAAAGTTTCCACACAAGCACGTATTTGAGCACAAGAGGCAGCAGCAAATGGCACCGAATTGTAATACCATCCGTTTCTGTAGACACCCCTACTTTTCAAATTTTCTTTTACAATGCGACGAGGTAATATGCGTTTTATTGGATCGTTTTTCTTTTGAAATAAAATGGAATTGTTGTTATAAGAAAAACGTTATTGCCAAATGTCGCTGACTTTTCATAGCAACGTGTTTTGTGAAATTCGAATGAGAAAGCGTTTATCGGAGTAACAAAGACGCTCATGCCATGTTGTGTTATGCAAAAATGAATTAAAATGTGACGCTTGAAAGGAAGGTAGTTTGCGCCGTCCGATCCGTTGTAGGCTGCGGTTACGCGCGCCTGACAGACCCACGATTTGTTGTGGGCTAGCACACGATAGACTTTTGAATAGAGCCTTTGTTTCAAAACTAAAAACGTTTACGTAAAAGCTTTGATGATACAACTAACAATACGATAACGTAGTATAACGTGGAAAAGGCATTGACTTTACTACTTCAGATTTCCAAAATATTTAGTCCATTTAGTATTATGTTTTACATTTATTATTCATTCTACTAAACACAAGAAAGATAAACATCATTTTTGCCACGCTTACATTAAAATGTCGATGTAGAAATATCAATCACTCTTACCTGAAGAACATTTGATTCCCTAGGGCAGCCTTCAGAAAAATCCGATTGTTTTTGAGATATTATACGAGTAATACCTAACAAGACATCAAAGTAATCTTTTCAAAAATAGTAATAAGATTTACTGTTTCTATATTTTTTTATTGGTTAATAGTTGGTTAAACTTACCAAGAACAAACATTATTAAATTAATACGTAATAAACAAAATTGATTCAGATAAACTGTTGGTACTAAAGCTTTGCGTGCTGCGGATACTGTGATTGACCACAAGCTCAATAGTTTATCGACGTGAACCTGACATTAGAAATGGAGACGTAGATTTCGTTGTTTTCTAATTGTAGGTACCCGGTGAATGATAACATTAAAATAGCACTTACATATACATATAGTTCATTCATGACTCAAAATTCAAAAATTTACAAAAAATACCAAATATATGGAAGCTGAAATAATTCGGTTGTTCAGTGTATTTCACACACGGGTAATATCGTGATTGATTTCGAGGCTGCCCCTAACGATACATGAAATATTCTGACTCATTAAATCACGCGCCGTGAGAGTGGAGTGTTCACGAGAGCCCTCCAATCACGGCTCAATAAATATATGATGTGGAGCGTTCAAATTAATTACACTTTTAGTATGGAAAGATGGAAGTCTATAAGAGCATCTTTTTTTGCTAATATACTTAGATATCAAAAATGAAGACACTATATTTTTGTCAACCTATGGTATTTTACTTATGGTGGAATATAAAATTTTAGCACAGTACGCTAAACAGATCGTATTCGTAAAATGACAAAAATTTCATTTCAAAAAGTGAATCGCAATTATACTTATCTAAGTAGATACTGCTCGTAATATAACTCCGCGGAGAACAATCTTTTCAGTCTAAGATAAATAAGATGCTGAATACTGATGATGCTTATAATATTTATAACTAGCTATTGCCCGCGACTTCGACCCATTTAATTTATTTCCAAATGTTTTATTAGTTATTCTGCTATGCAGGTCATAAATACAACAAATCACAAATCATGAAAATCGGTTCAGCCGTTCTCTAGTTATAAAAGTGTTCGAAGAAACCCGACTTGGTTTTATACATATAATAAGAAGATGAAAAATGTCATAATATAATCAAAATAACTTTGATTATTTTATTGTTTGAAATTACATCAGTGAAGCATAAACATAGGTATCTATCATATATATTAGGTATCTGCTCACATGTTGTGCTATTTTTAAAAAAGATTAAAGTTCCCATCGCTATTGAGTTCACGGAAAGAAACCTTTTTCTAACATTGTATTGAAAGAAGCGATACAGCGAAAACGAATTTATAATACCTATTTTTATCGTGAACCAGTGCTCGAGTCTCAGAACTCAAATTTACAATTCAATAGAAACTGCACAAGGCTTTGCATGCCAATACGTCCATTTGGTGCACATGCGATCGACTTCCCATTTGAAAGATGAATGAAATCATTCAAATGGGAAATTCGTTCATTCGAATACCACATGTTTATGCCGTTGCGGTATTAAATTTATGCATCGAATCCGCAAGAAAAGGTGTAAGACGAGAAAGGTAAAGTCAAATCTGAATAATCAATTCGATTGCGAGGACAGTGGACGGCAATCGGCATGAGACCATTATTCAATCGAAACGATATATCTCACCAGTGGCTCCCGAACTGGAGCGTAGCGATAGCTGGCTCTGCAAAAGTTGGCACGTGTGGCAGCCCAGACCACTGCCAATTTCCATTAGCCCATCATCCAAAACGAAAAAATGCATAGACGATCATTTTTTCATTCAATTAAAATTGGCCACTAACCAAAACGGAACGCCATTTGGTATGTTATTGCCGGTTTCTTCTCCATATCGTTTTCAATTGGCTATTTATGTGGTTGATTTCGTGGTCGACGTGGAAATAAAACTGAGTTTGACAATTTTATTATATCGGAAAAATTGTACAATTGCTCAAAACACAGATCTAGACATCTATTAAGCGCGCTGATAAAGAGACGGAAAATTCACTCTTCCTTTAATGAATACTCTTTCCTCCGACAGTAAAATATAGATTTGCGAAATTGCTTCAATATACTTAGCGTACTGATTACTGAAGTCATATCCACGGCAGCAAAATCCATAAGCTTTCAATATCGCAGAGTTAACTCGGTTTTTGTTCCCAGTGGTTGCCCGATCTGAATATCAAAAATGTGAAAACGCTCGTCAGTATCCAAGACACGTATATCGGGACCCTATCACTGCGCTCTTTACTTACTTGCTTGGCGCCATCTGCACATTCCCGCCTAATCCACTACCATATTTTGATTATATAAAAGTAGAGCACGCGTTGCCTTTTCGGCGTTAGGTATATCTGGAGGAGTTTATATATTATGTAGAGTTTACTGTTACAATGTTTAACAAAACGATGTTATTGTTTGGCTTTTCAATATTCTTGAGTTTTGCACCCAAGAATGTAGCCATAGCAGAAAGGTTCCTAGCAAATTCAACTGAATGGGGATCCCACAAAACATGTAGGTGAACCAACATACTATTTATGTAAATAACAATTAATGAATATGAAAATAAAATTTGTAAGATTACCTCCTATTGTTAGTAAAAATACGAACTGAAAAGTGACCTTTTCCCGATATTTATTTTAATAAAAAGTCAGTCTGCTCTTAGAATTGGACGTAATACTCAAGAAGATTGGCACACCGAAGGGGGCCTTAATGGCCTCTCGACGGATTCTCACGGGTGCTCCAGGTCACTTCGTTACTGGGATTGTATAATGTACATCTTTTATGTACCTGCTATGAATAATCTTAACGGAAACTTTAGGATTAACTGAGAAGAGCAAACTATAATTGGATTCGCACTTATGCGTAGTTAGATAGCACCCACAGCTAAGCGCTAGCACCAGTTTGAACACTTTTGAACAGTCAGTGAGTATGTTAAGTGAGAGAAGACATAGTGACAAAGAAGTAACAGGTGCAAGTATGAAGCAATTGAAACTAACTGGAAGGCCTTAGACAGGAATGCAGATCATGGTCAGCGCGTTTTTAAAATAAAGCTCACACAGTACAGTCAGTAGCTATTCTCGAAACTTAGTATCCGTGAATGGTACAAGGTATTAAGTTTTTTTTATTTCCTGGAAATTTATTGCCCATTTAAATTCATAGGTTCACGTTTGCGTAGATACAAAAGTTATAACATGATTGCAGGAAATAAAAGTAATTAATCGCAATCCAAGAAAAAGTATTTAGATTTGGTTTGCGCAAATAAAACCAACGGAAGCTTTACAATGTAATTTATTCCATGTTAATGGGATCTCTGAAACTTTTTCCTGGAATTGCTAATCATATCAAATTTTGATTTCACAATCACCATTAATTATAGTCTACAAGGTTTCAAATCCTAATGAATTTCAGAAAAAAATCAAGTCCACTTGTTTATTTTATTACTTCGAAACTTTTTCAGGATCCTTACGTAAGTCTGAAAACAAAGACTGATCGCAGACATGGCTGAGTCGACAGGGCCGAAAGAAGTTTGCCGAACAAATACAGAATTCGGCAGCCGAACTCCGGGGGAAGAACTCCTTCAACGAGTCTTTCTCGACGCCGTCGGCAGTCATTGTATGCGTTCGTCCTTAAATGTACAATAGTAGTACAGTTATAATCTAATCATCCTACTAATATTATACAAGTATAAGTTTGTGACAATGTATAGATGTTTGTTACTCTTTCACGCTGAAACGGCTGAACGTATCTAGATGAAATTTGTCACAGAGATACATAGATTATAGTCTGAAATAGCACAAAAAATTTATCCCGGAAAAATTGACGCATCTCGTAGGGTAGATTTGTTCTGGTTTATCAGGTACCACGCGGGCGGAAGCTGGTATACATACTATTGTGATATTTTTGTGAAAACTTTAGTTCGTCATTATTCGGTCGTCATATGACTGTCGCTAATTTTTCAAAGCTAGGCTTTAGCCGGAGCTTTGCATAGACGACGCACGAGTTAGTACCATGTCCAGTCGTGTTGTGCATGTCCACTTGTCCAGTACGTTTTATCGCCACTGGGACACTTGTTTGTAGTGTCCATGGAGATTGAATTAGGTGTGTTGTAGTACCGCAGGGTTTTAATTGAATTTTGTACATTACCTTGTCGGCTGTGTTAGTGTTAACGATATGAAAACCGAAACTTGTCGAATAATCGGTCGGTATAGCGAAAGTAATGCCCAATTGCAATTCTGTAAATTTTACTCGTTTGTTTACATATAATATTTATTTACATATTTAGGATCTATAAAAACTGTTATGCACCAAATTGTTATAGAAAATTATGTATATACATTTATAAAAGATTATTTTTATGTTTGTTCAATTTCGGTAATATGCTGCAGCTTAACAGATCTTTGGATTAATTGTGATCCCCACCAGTGGGAAAACTTTCATAGCAATTTCTGTTACATGTGCCTGGACTTAAATCTTGATTTAAAGACCATGTTATGACAACATCTACTAATTATATGTTATTTTACTGACAAGAGACAATCCTAGAGTTAAAAAATACATATCATTTTTAAAACCTTATTTATTTTATGAAATAACGCCTGTTTTACTGCTTCCCATTTGACTATTGGCACAGTACATCGCCAGTGGCCCTAATACAAGTAAAGTTCGGATGTTCAAGCGCGCCTATGTCTATTAAACAACTTTATTACGTTGGTATATTCGAGTATATATAGATTGCTCGAAAACTTTGTGCGTTAACTAGCTAAGATATTACAAAGTTAAACTTTACTGCCGATTTACAACCACTATCCAGATTATTAATTTTGAATGTAATCAAATTTAATGCTCTGTGTACTATGGAGATGATATACAATATGGTGAGGTTGAGTAAACCACCTAACTAATAAACAATATTGGTCCTATAACGCATCGGCCGTTGTTACAGGATATTAATTTCCAATGTGTTATATCTACTACTCATATTATGTACTGCAAACATTTTGAAAGCTTAATTTGAAAGTGATGTTACGTTTGGATTTCTATAATCGTGAGAAGCTTAATGTTTTTTACCTATTCAAATCTATACTGTGACAGCCTCTGGAGAGTGAAGTGGCTGCGAGAAGTGTAAAAATAGGATTTTTTTTCAATTCTTATAAATTTAGCTACTATCACGTTTTTCCGAAGAACAATGCATCATTACATCTTGCATTTATCACTAGATGGTTCTCGAATAAAATAAACAAAGGCGCTAACTTTTAGTAGGCTTATTGTTCACCAAAAAATTACGCTATATGATGCTAAAATTTGGAGAAAAAAGTGTCTGAGCTGAAAACTCTAAAATTACTAAGCGCGGAACACGAAGGACGAGAGTCTCGCTCACACTTGCGATGTTTATCTATTCGGTATACCAAAGGCCATAATAGTACATACTAACAAGTCTTAAATGTTTACAAATGCAGTACAAGTTAATAATGTGTGAATTCCTATCATCAAACATCTGAGCCTCTTATCTAAGAGAGTAGTAGAGTAACCTTAAATTATTCATTAATGAGGATTCAACGCTACCGTATGCGTTGAAATATTCAGATAGTTCCTGAGGATCGTTGGCTCAATGTAGCTCTGCAAATTTGAACACATAAAAAAAATTTAAATCTAGATTTACCAGAATTATTTTTTGATAATGCTATGCCGCAATTTTTGGCTTTGTTTATCTCTTTGTTTTCTGATGGATGTGAGAGCGGAAAAACTCAAAATTCAAGTTTGTTTTATGAGTTTTATGACAAGAAACATTTCTTGCAAAGTTTCATAACTGATAGAAAGTGCATAGTTGCGTGAAACGTGAAATACATTGTTCCATTTTGTTGTAAACATAAAACTCTACTCATTTATCATGAAACTTTCACAAAATGAATGATAACAACTTCATCTGAATCATACCAGGCACTCACTACATTTGAGTCTACCATTGAATTATGACCTTTACGTTAATGTGCATAAAGTATAATGCAATTGTGCTGGAACATCTACGAAGCAATAGTTTCTGAGCAAATATATATCTTTCTCATAGTGCTCCGATCAGGTGCTGGTAACTTTTAATGAGGCAAATATAACCCTACATTGGTTGCATTTCCATGATAAAAGTTGAGGATCGATTCACGATGAAGATAGAGCTATAAATGAGTTTGTATAGCTGTATCGGTCGCAATAAAACTAGACTAGGAATTGCAGTTCAGAGGTGTGTTTGGAAACTGTGAAAGTTACGTATTTTTCATTGAAAGTTACATTCGCTATTTCAAAGTTTTACTTTTTCAACAGTTTAGGATTTGCAGGTTGTAAATGTGAAGTTGTTTTGGTATTTGGCAACGGCATTGCTGCCTTTTGTTCAATAGTAATTTGGGCTACGCTTTCTGAATTCAGTTTTAGTTTTACGGCATGGCATGCGGGATGCGGGGTATAATTAGAACATTACGCGCGCCGGGTTTGAGCACAAAACTATCGATACAATGTAAATTGGCCTGTGGATGGGCGCTCGCATCTCAATAGGCCATAAACAACGCGACCGTGAATACAAATCGAATATTAGAGCCGTGCACGCACAACATTATCGCGCCGGCATATTATGATATAGGAGATCATTGGCAGATCACATAATGACACGTTGTGTGCCTTGGCTCGGGTTGACAAACACTAATTAGGTACATTCACATAAAGCAGGTAATTAGTACCTACATTACTAAATAGGGCTGCGTAGTTCTACAAATTACTTGACTTATATACCCAACTGAAATGAAAAATTTTTGATCTTCGTAAATTCTTAAGAAACTGTTTAAATGTAAAAATCATTAAAAAAAAATTGTTATAAATATACGTCCCACAAATCGTTGTATGGAATTACAGATACTATTAAAATTAAATTCACCTCTAAATAATAAAATTAAGTGGCTTCGCGAAACTTTCATAAATTAATATTATGATCTCCACTTCCTTTCCATCGTGGTTCAAACTTAATTAGAAGCTTAAATTATAAAAAACAACTTTTACAATGTATATACACCGTATTATCTTAATCGAGGCATACGAAAAACAGACTGTAAATCATAGACGTTACAATAATTGGACAAAAATAAATTTGAGTTTACTTAGGGTAGATAATGACAACTTCATGTACAATGTAATGTCACATGCAAGTACTATGCCAGTTTACTCTTCGATAATTACGATTTATTCTTCAGATACCTACTGCTTAAGCTAGTTTGGTCGCATCCGGCTTTAAAGTTGTAATAATGTCGTTTTACTCTTTAGGCACTCATTTCTATACCTATAATTTCTACGCAATGATTGATAGTATTTAGCATTAGGAAGCTATTCAATGGATATGGATCTGTGTTTTTCTAATAACATCTTTTAGGTGATGATTATAATACGTCCAACTTCATAATTTTAAAACTCTGGTGATATTCCAACGCTATTATTAAGTCCAGTTGTAAAATCTTCCAAGCGTGAGTCGCATATCATATTCCGTCGACGAGAGAAAACAGATGGTAGGATTTCATTACAATATCTCAACGGTGCGGAAGGAGAATCGCAGCCGGGACTTGTAATGTTCTAGATTATACAAGACGTATGGATATCCGCTTTAACATTTTGATAAGACGCTTTTTTCTTTTGCTCGGATTTGTGACTTATATTCATAGGATTTAAAACTGAATGAAAATTGTATAAGTACTTAAAGCGGTTTGTTAAAAGTATTTTTATTTTCACAGAAGTTTTCTGAAACAAAAAAAGGTACAAATGTTGTTTAATTTTAACAAATCAAAACACGAAAATATACTGGAAATTTTCTTGATACTTATTATTGCCACAATTTCGATACTTCTAAGTTAAGCCAACGTAATATTGAACACACTTCAATAGTAATATCTGTTGGCAAGTTAGAATTTATTGGAAGATATCTAATTGCAAAACATTTTGTAGGTACTTACCTGGAATTTACTGATCTCTTATTTTTTCGGCTAAATTAGATGTGAAAGAGAATCTCGCTTAATTTTTACTAATTATAATGTTGGATTTTTGGAACTGCCAAGGTCTTTAATTTGAGTTCCATAAGCTCACATTTCTTAATTAGCATTCATTTTGTTTTAGGAAATTTTACCTTTCAAGAACAAACAAAGCCGCTTGTCCGTCTTTATTATTAAGTTTAAATTATAGTCATTAACTAACGAGAAAACGAGCGGCGCCTCTCAATTTGCTTTCAGGTTTTAAAGATAAGGTTTTGAGTTTCCAGAAAGTTTTGTGAATTTTAAACCTCTAATATTTACAAAACATTGTCTAACAAACTAAATTGCCTAAATGTTTTAAGGCCTTTGTAATTAATAAATGCAAGGTGTTTTCATTATGTTTCAAACAAAACAGTACTTACCTATTTCTGGTGACCTGGTGAAAACAAAACTTGTCAATTATAACTTTTGCAACCTTAGCCTTTTATTACTTGGTTAAATCATAGGTTCATTAAGGGCGCATTCCACCAAACTAGTTTATGCACTATTCTCACAATAATTCGTAGTTATCGAAGACTAAACTAACAGTTTACATGCATTTAACATTCCATAATTCTGAGAATACTTATGCTAGAAGTTGGTCAAATCCACTCTAAGTAGGTAATATTAATTAAAATGAAATTAACATATAACTAACAATGACACTAATTGTGTGTGTCATTTTTTAGACAACATTGAAAAGATTAGTTAAGCGATAAACGGGTCAAAGAATGACCATAACAAAAAGTTCTGATGACATAATTTGCTGTAAATGAAACTTCCACCGCAAATGCTCCAAAGGTTGAGGAAGATAACAATAAAAGTAAATGGGTTAGTTGGTAACTTCCAATACATTAATCAGAACCGTAAAAAGGAACGGCTTCGATCTTGCCATTACGTTCATATTAAACGAGCGTGCGACTCGACACTCGCAGAATTTGCCAGGGAACTGTTTAAATTGAAATTATTAGCACCTAGACGAAAGTGAAGTCAAGCAGTTTTTGCCGGTCTCACATTCGCACATTAGCATTTCCGGCGAGGGAGCTCGGCTCCCGCAAACGCACGGCAATACGGCCCCTTTTTATTTATGTAAACGTGGAAATGTAAATTAATTTTCCCGTTTATGATATGAGACTTTTTGACGGCGCCGACTAAATTACTATACGTAGTAAAAAAAATATAAAGCTTTAACTTCTTTATTTACAATAGAAATTATATTTTATGTTGAGATGCAGCGCGTTGATTTGAATTACGAGCTACTTGAAATAACTTAAAGATAAAAGCGTCAAATTACTCATCCAATGTGCAAGACCACCTCTGATGAAATATAATATACTTTAAGAAAAATTGAGTTTGGGCTAAGATTATTACTAGGCACAGGTCGACATCGAATACCACTCTCTGGTATCTAGCGGAGAGGAGATTACGTCAAATCAATTAATTCTACCGCACGAATAAGACTGCAATTGCGACACGATCCTATTGGTTGATTTAACCCATACCCTCTTCACTCCGCTATCTGGGACAAAGCGTTTTGGTTTTTCAAATCATTTATTTATGTGGTTTTGGTGCCTATTGCAGTTCTTAAACACTGCTTATTGTTTAGCCTGCAATGGCCTCCTGGGTGATTTATAGCGTCAAAAACTAATTAGTGCAGATCACTGTGTAGTAGTTACAACTTCCTGAGTTCATCCTTAAAAAATAAATCGAGTGACATGGAATCGCACCGCCCTCCAACTTTGCTAATATGTGCCCAACCTCTGTCATCTTGTGAAATAATGGTAGTAATATTTGAAAACTTTCCGGAGGTAGGCCGGAAGTACATTCCACAAAGAATTTTGCTTACAGTAATAACCGCAGTCTTTTAACTTCTTAAATCACTAGACTTAACTCAATAGTAT
Organism: Cosmorhoe ocellata; assembly: GCA_963675405.1. Lineage (NCBI taxonomy): Eukaryota > Metazoa > Arthropoda > Insecta > Lepidoptera > Geometridae > Cosmorhoe > Cosmorhoe ocellata. Next base: position 6,171,775 of record OY776253.1, on the reverse strand, counting down.
CTACGTCGCAGAGTTATTTATTTTATTTATGTTAGAAAACTCGATTTCGGAATCCAATTACAATTTTGATGTTCCATCTTTTGTAAAATAAAGCTTTGTTGTTTTAACGTATTAACTTAAAATAACAAATTGAAAGCTGTTTCATGAAACGTAGCAAAATTTTGACACACAAAGCGCACTGTGTTGATTATACAAAAAGCAAAATATAAAATGTTTGCTTGTCACTGGGATCGGCAAAGCGTAATGAAGTCGAGCTCAGCCAGAGGTGTTAATAAGTGCGATCATTTTTTACGGGGTTTCCGAGTGAGGTTTCGCAAAGCCAAAACAATAAATCACTGGTGAGGCGCGGGTTGCGGCTTATTATTTCGGGCCATACACCGGCGGTCTTTTCTGCTAACTAACCAACGCTCAGCGGAATGATATTTTTTCTTCGCTTTGCGAGTAATCCTAGCCCTCCCTCGGACCTCTCCACTGTTATTAATTAACCAGCCGGATGTAGAGCGTCCGTGACATGTCTAGAAAATAATCGCAATGACCGGGTGAGTCACGACTGAGTTTCTCTATTCGTTTGATTAATTAGTTTCGTACGAACAACAGATGGGACAAAGAGAAAAACGCCTTAGCATTAGCCAGCCATTCAGTGGCAATATCAGTTTCTACTCAGCTTTACTTTTTTGGACTCAACATCAACAATGAGAACTTGAAACATAAATTCTTATATGATATACTTTTTGTTTTTTAAACAAACATTTAAGAATTTATATGTGTGCATAATAAACGAGTAATTAAATTAAAAAATATATTTATAAATGGTGGTTTGAACGTGTACAAATGGAACTTTAGCAAGACAGAGATGTAATAGTGATAACAACTTGAAAACACATTCAATGTTCCAATGGACTCTAAATCACTTGGATGAATGGGTATCCACTTTTCGGTGCCATTAAGTAGGCCCAGTTTTTTTCAGTCTTCAGTTCAGTCTAGATATCTTGAATTGATTATTCTCTTGGAAATCGATTCCCTACCTTAGGTAACAGTAAGACGAACAAAACCAATATATTTTCCGACACTTGAGCTCTCAGGTAATTGTGGCAGAAAGTTTTCGAACGCGCGCGAAATATTGATGAGGAGGCACTCAGTTCGCGCCATGTGGTCTATCTTGCACGCTTCGTAGAGATGTGTTATTGTTTTCAGTACAATATCAAGTTTTATAAAATATCTTTCGCTTATAAATCAAATACTATAGGTAAACCAACTTTTTCATTTATTTTAAGGCTTAAACTACGGAAATATTAAAACTTTAACCATATTTTATTTAAAACTCTAAAATATATTTCTTAAAATTTAAAATGAAAATATTTTTTGTAGCTGTATTCAATTAAAACAGGTAAGACAATTAAAATATTTCCGGCCGAAATGAGGAACTTCCTATTCTAAACAGAGGTGATTTTGGTAGTTTAGATCAAATGATAAAGGTGAAAACCGAAACGGTGAATTTATTATAGGCACGATTCAAAGGGTCGAAGGTTTTTATTATTCTGCATACAATTCCATTTTCCTATCACAAATTATCCCAACGGAAGGTGTAACGGGTAAAAATTGCTTTTGCTCTCTGGGTAGAAGAATGTATTATAAGCGCAATTCAAATGCATGTGAAATATGGTACAACCCATATATTTTGATTCTAAATTCATTTATTTTATAAATTTTATACCAACCCTCAACTTGTTTCTGAGTTTATATTTTTTTTATCTAAAACGACATATATAAAAAAAAATCTTACAATTATAAATGAAGAGAAATGTCTAAAAATTAAACCATTGACCGCAGAGGTGAAACTAATTTCAATTACCCACATCAAATGTTAGTCTAGGTAGCTTAATTTATTTAGGAACTTAATGAAGTAACTCGGTTAAATACTTAATTTACTTCAGGTAGTCCTTGTTCTGCTTTGGTGAAAATAATTTTCTCAGAGCAACTGTGGGATGTTCGTTTCAAAAATTATCCAGGATTAAACCGTCTTTATATCTGTGTCACACGTAGGTATTACACGTGTTTTTGTCTGGAATTTTAATAAACTTGAAAATAATTATATTATTACTACGCGATCAACTTGGGCATCTTTTGATTATTGTGTTGTCGAAGAATATAAAACTTAGTTTATTGCCTCCTCCACTCCCATTCAGTAAACTCATCACTGCTATACCTATTTTCCTAACACTATTTTTGTGATTGTGTCAAAATTCAAAGTAAGAGTACATTGTGGCTTCAAGTTTTCTTCCAAAATATCTATCGATGGTTATAATTTTTCATGCAACTTTCCTAGTTATATAAAACACTCTGGGTTGAGTTGTAACAATTATTTGAAACAAAAGTTTACCTCGACATCGTCTCTCACTGGAAGCATCTCATGATGTTGTTACCTAAATTAAATTATACATTTATAAGAAAAGTTTGCGTAACCAGATTTGTGTTAAGGGAAATGTGAACAGGTAAGAATATTTATAGCGTAACTAGTGGAAGTTCCTTCGACTTCACTCGCGTGCCTAATGTTATTTTCATACAAACGTCAACTCCCTGTGCGGCCCTTGCAAGTTGCGTTTTTAGAATTGTACCAAAGAGGTCAGCCCACCAAACTTCAGCTCTCAAATCAGTTAGTCATAATCTTCTTCTTCTAATCGTGTCATTAGTTCTTTCGAACCAGTGTGGTGAAAGGATAAAAGTGCGCCTCTGAGGCTCCTTTCGGGCACTTGACACCTGTCGTTGAATTTCATAGGTTTTACGACATGCCGGTTTCTTCACGATGTTTTCTTTCACTATTTGAGAGTGGCTGGTATAGCGTAAGTACATATTTTTTTCTAACAGACAAATACATTGGTGTACGACCGGATTTGAACCCACGACCTTCGGACCTGGGCTACTAGACCTATTATAGACCACCAGTGCTCTCAATAATCTCATTATTAGAATATCTATTTTTAAATTTTGATTTAATTTAAAAGTAGGTAGTTGAATACATACTTACACCAATACAAATATTTTATGTTATAAACTCGTACACACTAAGCCGTCAGCTACCTGAGCTGAGCAGGCGTCTTGCCTTACAAGCTCGCCGCCCAAGTGTGCCGGTTATTGCAGCAAAACCCGCTAGCTGTGACACCAGGCAATGTGTCGGAGCCTTTATACCTTCATGTCGTACTTATTACAAGTTAAAAAAAACATGAGTAAAGGATATAGTGCGTATTTATATAATTTGTAGCTAGGTATGTATTGTTTCGTCAGTTACTCACGTAGTCGGTTTGAATAATTTTGCCTAAACACAAGTTGTTTTCAGACAAGGGGAAGCGTGTCGGATCAAACATCGCCCGAGGGTGCTACAAATCATTCGGCAAAAACCTGTTGTAGGTAATTTTAGATCTTGGCCTGTCGATAGGACTAGGTAAGAAATTTTGATAGCCGGATAAATCTATTTATTATGTATAAAATACTTTTATAAAATATTTTTTCTTCTTCTTCATTTTATCATAATGATTATGATGATTTCGCAAAGTATGCTTAAACAAAAATTGAAACAGAGCTCTAAATAAATAAATTTAAATAAGTATTTAGATGACAATAAGTTTGGGACGAATCAGCTCCAACTCGACCAAAATTAACAAGGATCATACAAAATAGGCCCAGCGAGTTTCTAGTCAGTTTTTCTTGAGCTGACTGAGGATAGGGCTGGATTTTTTTTCATCATCATTTTCTTGCCCTTATCCCACGCTAACAACATGTTTTCTTCTTCCATTCACTCTATCATTCATATCTGCTCTTACATTCATATCATCTTTCACATAATCAAACTAATTTTTCTTGGGCTTTCCTCTACTAGCGTACCCAGCAACAATACCCATAACTTTTTTTTTACTTTTAAAATGGCAATGCTGCCGTGCTAAGGGTGACAGCCGTAATTGCATGTCTACTAGTTTCGAGAAAATGGCGCTTAAAGTTTTCAAAATGTTTTTGTCCATTGCGTCTACAGATTTAACTTTTTTTTAAATCTGAAAAAAATGTTTTATAAAGAAAATAATGTAGTTTTTATACGTTGGAAAATTAAACTCCGATTACAATTATTACTATATTAAAACATCAAAATACTCGTTATGCTATAGAAGCCTGCTTTATTTTATAGACGAATACTTACAATGAGCGTCGTAAGCAACACACATACCGCGCTTTAGGTAAGGGACACTCTTTAAAGCGCTTTTGATAGAGAAACATAGTGATTGAAATCTTTTATTAAAAGCATAATCGCCGTAACTGCACAACTTACGGCTGTCATGTTAAGGAATCAAAAGGGCTAAAGGCTGTGATTGTTACTTCATTTACCGCCGTAATGTATAGTTACCACGCTTAATGTAAGAAAAATACTTAAAGATTGAAATTCGCATTCTTAGTGTAATGCATCTATGTATTTAATGCGATTAATGTAAGCACTCTATGAGTTTTATCCACCAGTTCGGTGGTTTTATCTATAGAAGTTTAGGGCAGGATAGTGATAATGTTTGTTTACGGCTGTAATTTTAAGAAATCCAAAAAATAAATTGTAGCTACGGCGCTTAGCACAACTGAAAAAAGCCTTTAGAGACTTTATTTTAAAAAACTGTCAAAGAGAAAGTTATAGATCTCGACACGAGGATTCCGAATATGGTACTAACTCAATTTCAGAAAAAATGTTGCTTACGGCTGTCCCCCTTAGCACGGCAGAATGTAAACGGCTGTTTCCCGATTGTTAGACACTTGTGTAAAATGCCGGAGATATTCCCAACATAGTCGTAGGTTACCCGCCGGTCTTGCCGATACTCAAGATAAACGGCCCTACAAATTGAGATAGCCCGCAAACGGTAATATTTCATCGGAGTATTTATTGCCAATATCTATTGATATGAATGATCACTTAGTCACGTCTCAAGAGACTCGAAACTTTTGTTTTTGTTTTTCTTTTGTCTTTTAAATTATGCTGTAAAATTTATTTTTTTATCATCAGGTAAAATAAATGACTACGTAATCCTTACTACTAGAGCACTGGTGGTGTAGTGGTAGATCCTCCTTCCTCACGATCCGAAAGACTTGGGTTCAAATCTGATCGTGCATTAATGAGTTTTTCTATTCGAAAAATATATGTGCCTAGTGCCAGTGCTTTTAAACAGAGAAGGAAAACATCGTAAAGAAATCGACATACTCTAAAACAAAAAATTGCAAAATGTGGGTTTGTACCAAAATAATGTTCGGACGTGTCTCATTAGATATACCCAAAAGATTTAAGTAATTAAAGATCTGAGGAGATGTCTACCAAACCAATGGATTACGGTCGTGATCATGTAAAAGTTATAGCTAAGAAGCATAGAATTCAATTAAATAAATATAAAATTGTCAAAATTTATGTTTTTACTTGTATGTGTCGGTTATAATGAGTGCCTATTCCTTTATTGTTTTAAGGCAAACGCAAACTTGAACGCAAATGTTTACAGCAAATAAAGCTGCTTACATACGAGATGTTATAGCAGAAGCTTACGCGTTTTATCTCCGGATTAAATATATCCTGCCTAATTTTGTGACTTTGCCTTACATGATGAGACCTTGTTTGTTCAGGTGTGAAGAATTCACAAGAAGAGATTACATAAATCAAATTGAATCGTGGAACATTTATCTAATATACAGGGCTCTTGGTTTTACTACAGATAGATCAGCAAAATTCTCCGACAAAAATATTAAATTTAGTGTTTAATTATTTATCATATTAATAATATTGATGTATACATACATAAGTTTTGTAATCATGTAAACCTATATAATTTATGCATACCTACTGAGAGATTTACGTTTTTGCTTTTTTAATCAAGATATTTATTCGTAAATATAAGGTGCTGATAAAAGTTCAGTTCTCCGAAGCCTTTGTGAACTGTAAATTAACTAGTAAGAAACTTCCGTTGCCTACTTGAAATATTAGATGCTTCAGAGGCTTTGCCCAGACGCTGAAAGTTTTCTACATCAATCTACGCTTCTTAACTCGGTATGCACCAGTATCTGTGAAACCGGCTTATGAAGATGTTTTTTCGTTTGATGCGCGTGATTAAAACATTACATGCACAAGTTTTCTTAAAATATTATGTATTGAGCTGTTGGCAATCAAATAAGTTCGTCGAGTCAGTTGGGAACTCTGGTGATAAAAACTTTTATTGAATTTCAATTCAAATCCGTAAAACAAAAGTGATTATCTTTCATGTGTAGAGTTGATGACTATTTGGGAGGTCTACTGTATTTTCAAGAACTGGAAAGTATTTTCTAGTATTAGGAACTCTAAAAGCTCTTTAAAAATCTCCTGGGTATCTTTTTTAGTTTTATGCATTCCAAGCGTGTCAAAAACATTTCAACTGGGAACTGCGAACTGGCTGTCGTACCTATCGCTGATTTCAGTATTAAAAGTAGTTGTGCATGCTGCGTTTTAAACATTTTTGATGGAATTTCAAAACGTAATTCAGTCTCTCTCTCTCTCTCCTTTGCCGACTATTTATCCCTATTAAAACTTATTTCAGTATTTGGAAAAGGCCGTTAGCTGTAAAAATATTTTCTAAAAAACATTAAGCTACGTGTATGGCGTTAAGGTATGTAATAATAAATATTTTGAAAAAAAAACGATAAATTGAATCAGAACAAAAAGCCTAAATAGACCATTACATATGTCAAATGCAATGCAGAGTCGTATGTAATACGCCTACTCTACTCATGTTTGTGGCTTCGCAAAAAATAAACGCGAAGTGTTCGAGGCGTAATTTGCCTAGCCTTTCAGCGCGGTGAACGCGTTATGAATAGAACACCAATAGCACAGATTAAATAATAGTTAGGTACTAGTAGTAACCAATAGTAAGGTCGTATTAGTCCGCCCAATTAGGCCGTTAGCGAGTCCGTGCTTTGCGAGACTCCGAGACTGTAACTTTAGTCGTTTGGTCATGATGACAGCCTTTTGGTACCTTATCTTGACTTCGAAAAAAAAAAAAAACTTATCGATAATGGATTTTAATTTTTCATCCTACTAATATTATAAATTCGAAAGTTTGGATGGAAGGATGTAGCGATTTCTGTTAATCAATCACATTGAAACGACTGAAATGATCTGGATGAAACTAGGAATACACGTAGTTTATAACCTGGAATAACACAGGCTACTTTTTATCCGGGTAGATACCACGCGAGCTAAGCCGCGCGCGAAAGCTAGTTTTATATAAGAAATTCTAACAATTGCTAATTTGGTTTGAAAAAAAACCTCAAACAATTTTTCAACATTTAGGCTTGCTTTCAGAAAGTTATTTTAAAGAACGAAGCGTAAAAATTGCAGCCCGCGATGACTATGCTTTTTAGTTTTTGTTCAAATTGCAATTAGTGAAGAGTTTGCGAATCCTCCTCGTCGTGTCAGAGATTGATGACAATGGAAATTTTATACATCGTTAGTCAAGACCGTGTTAGGTGAGCGAGCTTTTTCAGTAATCCTATCCTTATAGGTCCCAAAAAGTACGTGTTGTTGGTTACCGAAGGATACCCAACAATGCCAACTTAAGTCACGTACAAGAGATATTACAAGATACTATTATATAGTTATTAGCAAGTGACACTTATCGATTTGATTTTTATTACCATACCCAATTTATAAATTGTGCAATTTATTATTATGTAGGTATACATAATGTGCTCGAAATTGCATTCATTTACGAGCTACAAAGCAATCCGCCTGTAATAATATCTACTTACACGATCGGTTGTTACAATCAATTTTTATACCGCGGATGGGTATTATTGAGCCGGACTGCAGAGCCGGGCTCATTCGTTTGTGTTTATCAGCAGGAAAACCGATAACTCTCATTCCGCTCGGTGTGACGCAATGCAGAGATTAAAGGCTTACACTCGTAGCGCCGTGGATATGAAACCGGCTAGATCCAATATGAGCCCAGTCTGACGTGCATCAGCTTCGCATGTCAATATAAAGGGGTTATTTTGACGTCCGGTTGCTTATCGACTAGGTACTGCTTACTGGAGCTATTACTGAGTTGGAATGCAATTCTAGATGAAGAACGTTAATTCGATATCAATGTGTTTGTAAGAGTACATTGAGAATGAAAACACTCGCGTAAATCTTGGCTGTTCGACCGACTGACATACTGTTACAGGTAGTTAATCTCCTGATCCGGGTCGCGAGGTCCTGGATCAGCTGACACCGGGGGAATCCGGCCTCCTTTGTGGGCTCAGCGTTAAATCGTCACATGTGAGCTATACAATAACCAGCTACTTTGATTAGGATTATCAACAACATAAATTTATTTTTATGATATTCTCCGTAGGGACCTACCCTACGGAGAATATCATTTGTAAACAAAGGGTTAAACATAATTATTCTACAGTTATGATACCTTACGATAATTACTTAAAAAATCATGATAGTGGTGAAAATAACATTAAAAATTATATCTTTTATTACGCCGTTGAGTACCACTGGGTAATTTTACAATTTATATGGCTGATTTTCATTGCCGAGGCAAGCAGTCAACGGTCGGCGCGGTGGCGGCGGAGCATGAGAAAATCAACACAGTTTATTTTATCAACGTTTACGCGAGTAAAATTTATTGGCACCGATATTGTCACTGTTCAGATTAATAAGCATAATGGGTGAAATCTGTTGTGTGTTGATAACATGATGAAGTACACTCTCTTGTGGGTGTCACAAATCTTAATTAATTGAAACATAGGAATTGTTATATACCTTTGTTAGTATCCCACGAATCAATCTTAATATAATGAACCGTTTTTAGTTCCAGCCAAGTTTAGTTGTAGTATTACAATGTAAAAAAATACGAATGATAGATTTTTCCATAAATAGCGATTTATTTAACTGACTCATAAAATAGGTTTGGATGGGCAATGGTACTGAAAACGAAAATAAACGAAAAATCACACAGAAAATGTAACGGGCAAAGTGTTTCAGACGTTTCGGTAAGTGCACGAACAATCTTTTAATTTAGTTAATTGCTAGTCACAGTGAAGAGGGCCGAGTTGTTCTTGAGAGATCACGAACGTCTTTATCCAATTTATTTAACGATGGAGCCTCGCTCATTAGGGACGGACTCTCGGCCGGCTCCGTCTGTTGGCTACCTCTGCGACTCCGCATCTGCATCTCGTTAGGCTCGTAAGGAGCGCCGCGGAATGTGCTCGGCGAGTGTCTTCCAACCATAAACATCTCCTCGACGTCCGTAAGGAGAGACGTTTTGTTACGTGATACTGAACCTCTGTAGACGTGCTATTTATTCGAGCTTGCCATCTTAAGTCAGGTACTTTCAGGCTTAGATTTAATAAGGAAACACAAACACGTTCTAAAAGAAATAATTATTCTCAAAGTTAATCAAACTCAACTAAGTTCTTACAGTGTAAGTCGAGAATCGGTTTCAGATAAAACTTTATTTCCAAGCGCTTAAACAACATGGTCATACAGAAATATATTACTAAAATAAAGTTATATCTCAGCGAATATCTCGTGTCGCCGCGTGCTCGTGACAATGTGATATAGACAATGCCTTAGAAAAGGGTAATGCTACATTCACATCCGGCAGGTAGCGAGCGGACGAGTAACTTGCGAGGTCGCTTTATGACCCAGTGATCATAGAGCTACAAAGCGACTGGATAGGCGGCAAACTCAGCAATGTGAACGGCCCATACAGACAATGCGTCGGAAAAGGGTAAGCACATCGTCCTCCTCACGTCCCTGAAATATGATTTCGATAAGTCGGGGAGCTATTGGACAGGGTTCTTTTTATAAAATAGTATATTTTACACATGCTTTAGTCACGTTATTTATGTAGCTTGATTCGCTTTTAGAAGAGAGCACGATGTGGCAATTTATTTTATGACTGTTGTACGACGAAGTCGTTATTTTTGCCGTTTCAGTGTAAATTGTGCACTGTGCACGTAATTTTACTGCGGTAATTGATGATAACTTCTGACTCTATAAACGATGCCCGTAGAGGAACCGCGTCTCAGCAAGAGTTGTGATTAACTGACCTAAGTAGAATTGACGTTATTGAACAGCGGCTGTGGCAGACGTCTAATCCCAAGGGTTACGCTCTGAATGCCTCGAGAGTTACAATTGCCTTCATAATAATAAATGACCATCTTACGGAGTTGCGATTAACTCATTATCACAGACCGAATAACTTCAAATAAAGGCAGAGCGAAAGAGATATCGAACGGCTGTCATTACGGCAAAATAGTGATGTTATTAATCACTTGATATGATGCCGAGAAAAATAATATCGTCACATGCTCTCGACACCGTGAGATTAACACGTCCATTCTCGATTGCGATCTAGCGGACTATTTCTTTCTGAAAGTACCCAGCTTAAGATAGAAAATGAAGCACTTGTGTCTGTGACAGTAGAACGAAGTCTTTTTACGTAAGTAAGGACTTACCAACTTTTTATAAAAACATCCCACAGCTGATACCCTGAAAGGAATATTTCGAATCTCAGTAATTTTATGCTTAATAGGCATTTATGAGTTATTTTGAGCTTTGATTCTCGTTATCGTCATAATATCATAACTAATTTTAGATTTCCAAGGAACGTTAGAAATAAAATTCTTTGAAGCAAATTATTATTATCTAACAAAGAGTCACCGACAAACTCAAATTGAAAAGTAAACAAATTATAAGCTTGGTCTACGTTATCGAAGCGGTAGATATAAAATTACCAATTAGCCTCTTGTATTACGGAGTCAAAGAACTCATTTGAGTAAAGATGAAGATAGCTTGACACCTTTTTGGAGTCGATAAAAGTAGTTGGAAGTAGACTTTACATCGTTGTGAATATTTATGAACCTTCGGATATTGTAACTTGGTAACTTCAGTGCGGCCTTCCTATGCAATGGGTGGCGTTCGCCTATTGTGTAGATATCCCAGCTAAAAGTGGTGAAATACGAAGAGTTGCCTCAACAACTCCGGACTTGCATATTTATGAGTGTACTTCGAAAGACTTGAGTGATGAGGAAATAAAAGTAAATAGCCGTTGCACTGTTGTTTGTTATTTGAAAAGAGGAAATAAAATGAACTGCATATTTATTACATTTAAAATAATAAAATATGTAAGTACAACCGGTAGCAGTGCCAAAATAAAAGGATATCTCTTTAATTTGTGTGTGTTTTAGTGCTTTTTGCAACATAAAAAATATATTATAACAAGTGAAATTTTACTTTTCGTCAAACCTATATCATTTCATAGCGTTAGAATATTGCATTTCGTTTGTCGCCGCAGCAATATTGCGGAATATGTTCTTTGCAGATGTAATATAGCCTTCCAACTTGTTTAAAGTTTCATACAATGAAGCATATTTTCTCGAAGGTTTAATATACTCATCGTTATAATATTTTAGAACTACTATTCTGGAATTTATTTATGAAAAGTTCAATCAAAAATCCGGTAAACCCTCTGGCGACTATGCACTCGTATGTGTACTCGTATGTATATGCTCAAAAATTGATCCTTTTTCGCCACACTAGTTCTTTTACTATATTAAGATGGATGTGTGGGGTGACACGGTTGGACAAGATTAGGAATGAGTATGTTAGAGGAAGTCTGAAAGTGGCGCCTATTACTGAAAAGATGAGGAGTGCTAGATTAGCATGGTATGGACACGTGATGAGGAGGGATGAAAACCATGTCACCAAAAGAGTTATGAGTATGTAATAAAACAGCAACTCCTTCACAATAACTATAAATATATTTTCAGAGTCCAACACACATTATATACACTTTATCAATGTTTACTCCTAACTACTAGTTAAAGAACCTTACTGCTCGGAAGCTCCACAAGAAGTAACTCTTCCCTCGATTGCCTACTTTATCGTTACCTTTCTGATTTAAAAAATACCCAGTAGAATAAATTGAGAGACTTATAGTAATTATTGTACCAGACAGGAAGTCAACATAAAACTTTTATTTAAAATGTGACGAACTATTAAATGTAAATTAAATATATTCCTAGGTTAAAAACACTCGTAAAAATAATAATACAATTAGATATCATAAAGGACAAAAATACACTTATAAATAATAATACAATTTGGAAATCATGACAAGTATGAATGTGGATGGGTGCGCAAGTAGAGGAAGGCCGAAGAAGAAGTGGTTTGATTGTGTGAAGGATGATAGGAATGTAAGAGGAGTTGATTCAGAGTTGACGAATGATAGGAGTGAGTGGAAGAAGAAAACATGTTGTGCCGACCCCACTTAGTGTGGGATAAGGGCAGGAGAATGATGATAGTTCTTTTACTATGTTGTAATGAATAAATAATAACACCATACCTCACCTGGTGTTGTCAACCCAACGTAATAACCAACAAAGTACCAGTGACGCAAACCAAGAAACGAAATTCGTTTATTTTTTAATAATATAGCTTATCCCTACCTCGCATTTTTGCGTGTATAGTCAAAAGTCTTTTCATATTTTCTCATACCGCTTATCACCGCCACGTATTTCACGGCTCACTTAGCCAAGATTACAGTTTTATGAAGTGCTTATATCAACCTACTTATAGCGATCTAAGTTATTGTTAGTTGAGTTTGGGGTTGTTGAGTATATAAAGAACAATGGTTTGTTTTGTTAGAGCTGGTAAAGTCTATGTTAGTGAAGCTTTGATAAATTATCAAGTAACTCATTGTGATTATTTTAAACGTGTTTTTAGATTCATTTGCAAAACTCCAAAAGATAGTATTGGAAAAAGAACGTTTGTGTACAAAAATTACACTAATATTAGGTACCTACTATATTTAAAAATAACACTATTATCTATGTGAAATTAGTTTTAGCATGAACTTACGTTAAAATAATTATGGCATGTATTCTGCTAATAGTACCTGATACCTTAACATAAATTTATGTCTAAGCAACTATTTAAATCAAAACTGTTACAGGTAGGTTATGTTCAAACGGTTACCTAAATGTTTGCTTAGATATCTATGAAATTAAAACTAAGTCAGTCAATAAAAATCTTATATCTATTTCAAATACCAATAGTGAACGTATTAAGTCATCGACCTCTCGTAATGACTAGACCTTTCAGCTTCCGAATTCACCACGCGTGCGTTTCTCTCAAACTTTTTACGACTATTACGCCGATTTTTGATCCCTTCTTGTCGGCGAGTCACCTTAGTCACTCACCCCCACGTTTATTAACTCCTAAATGATAATAGCAGCTCGTGAAGTCGTGATCAAGAATTTATACTGATTTCTTCATATTAAAATTCAACTGAAAATAGACTGTACGTAAAGAGGAGCCATAAAAATATTCTTGAATGATGTGTAGTAAAGCATGTGTCACTTTGTTTTATTCTGTTAAAAACACAGGAATTTTACTAAATGAAAGGACAATGAGCAAATATGTATGGAACCTGGGACCACCCTCCAATAGACATAAAATATATGTCGTTGGATAGGTCTAATCAATCGGAACAACTATTGCCTAGACAGCTTTGCAGTCACAGCTGTCCGTTAAAAGATATAAAGACTTTTAAGTTTTGATAAAATGTTAAAATAAATAAAATATTATTTTTACAATAATGATTTATTATACAGTAACATAAAATAAAACACTGATAAAACTGATAAAGGGTCTCTATTCTGGTATATAAGGTATTCGTGTCCGACCGACTACGTTTAAAAACATTGCTGGTGCATTAAACCCTTCATGAATTGCATATCCTTAATACCAGATTATTGATATAATGTGTACACATGTGCCCTCCGTTGCCTTCCTGATAAGCATGTACAATAATGCTCTATAATGTTGCCTTCATTTGGGTTGTTGTTCAATAATAAATAACAATAATACATTCTTTGTCTTCCATGACGCGATTGGATACGTCCACGCAAAAGCTACACCTTTTCCTGAATTCCGTAATCGGGCAGGTCATCTAACTGGTTTTCTCTCTATGTTTCAATTAGATTTAATCCGAATGAAGGCAACATTATAGACAATTATTATACATGCTTATCATGAAGACGAACGATGGGCACATGTGCACACATTATAATTATCAATAATATGGTATTGAGGATATGCAATTCATGAAGGGTTTAATGCACCAGCAATGTTTTTAAGCGATGTCATTATGGATAAGCCATAAAATACGTCGTCGGTCGGACACGAATACACTAAATACCAGAATAAATAAAAAAAACTGTTAAAACTGATAAAAGGGGGCCATATTTTTATATTACTGTGTAGTAAATCGTTATTATAATAATAATATTTTATTTATTTTAACATTTTATCAAAACTTAAAAGTCTAATATCTTTGAACGGGCAGTTGTGACAGTAAAGCTGTCATAGCAATAGTTGTTACAATTGAATAGACCTATCCAACGACATATATTTTATTGCTATTGGAGGGTGGTCCCAATCTGCCCATTGTCCTTTATCATGTTTCAGCATTCGAATACAAGAAGTACTTTTGCTATTTATCTGACGTTATAACAAAACCTATACTCGAGCAAGGGTGAAACTAACTTATCAAATGATCACTAAACTTTGAAAGAAAGCAAAGCAAGGTTAGTGATGAATTCACATAGTACATGAAAACTGTTTTCGAATGTTTTTTTTTATATTCAGTGCATTCTCAAAAGATTCTAGAATTAAAGTTAGTTAATAAGAAGTAGAAAATTTTAATCTCAGTCCTGTAACTTACTAAATTTATGGTTTTTTACTTTTGAGTTCATAACTAAGTAGGTTTGTTTAATAGATTATTTTACCAAAATATTTTGTAGCTGTTGAAAGTAAGGTGAGTAGATTTGAAGTAAACAGGTTTTGCCGCAGATCCAAATAGATCTTCTACAAGGTAACGGATTACTGCCTACGCCCCGATGATATAAGTTTATCGTATTACTTGGAAATACGGCATTTTCATATCAAAGAATAAACTCTTCGACATTAAATTTATAATAATACCGAAAAGTAAGGCATAAAATCTAATGTTATTGAAGCGATGCGTCGAGTCGAACAGTCCACTCAAGCATGCTAGTTAAACAAACAATACTTGACTATACATTGATCTAGTTTCACTTCACATGAGAAAAGATATAAAAAGTTATAACTGGGAAGTTCCTCTTGAAGTTATCAGTACTACATTCGATATAATGCGATATCCAGCGACAGTGAAAAGTAAAGTTAGCCGAGGAAAGTTAAACAGTAGAATTTATAGAGAGTTCCGGTTGAGAACCACGAAACCGCAACAATTTGACGTCTTCTTAAAACTAAGTAAGTAGGTACTTTTATCTTATATGCTGCTAGCGTAAGATACTAATTATGCAAACTTAAACGGTAAATTTAAACGAATCGGGAACGTATACGGAGCAAATTGTCACGCGCGCTTGTTAAATACTTGGTTGACACATTATTAAAGTGAGTTCTGGCTTTTATCTAGGGTTAGACTGTTAGTTTTATGAACAGTATAAAATCAGTCATCACTTGCAGTCGTTTATGTGTCGAAAAAAATTCATTTATAATCTGAGATTTTCCACAAATGATATCATAGGTATATATAATCGATCGATATAATCGATACCATTAACCTAATATAAATAAAAAAATACTCGTACTAGCCAGCACGATAAAAAAAATCACCTTTGGTTCTATTCAGAGCTCGTAGCTATGATAACGGTTTATGATACATACAATAAGTATAATGTGGTAAATTTATACAACTCAAATTCATCTCATTTTAAATTTACAGTAAATAAAATGAAAAACATCCTAAAATAACTACTGATAAATGAACCGACATCAAACTACATTACATATTTATAAAAATGAATGTAGTCTTTACAATATACACTGCCACAATAAGCGTATTAGAATAGCCATAATCAAGCCTAACTCTATGATGATAACACTAACAGGCAAATGATGATAAAAAATACAGTAAAATCCATACAAAAGTTGATAAAAACGTGCGTGTGTAAACTAATTTGACAGAGATCGTAATAAAAATTTACATAATGCGAGATGGTCTCCCCGCAAGAAAACACAAACGATGAGAATTTTATTTTCATGCTCACATTTGCGCAATTTGTATACAGAATGTAAATTAGAAAGCTCCTTATTTCAGGCAGCGGGCGTCAGGTTATTTGGCTCAGTGTCGCGATGTCGCTTCACGAACAAAAATATACTGATATAATGAATAAAACCTTTAGTCACATTCGCTACGTGCAAATTGCCGGGCCCTAATGAAATGTTATGACGAGTTTAATATTATCTAGACCTCACTCGTCCTCGAACGTTTTGCCTTTCGTTATTTTACGTACATTATGTTAATGATGATTTTATTAAACTTGTATCTTTTTACTTTTATTTGCCAGTTTGTTTTTCGTGAGCATTTTATTTGAATTTTCTGAATGTAAAGAGTATTTTCTTGATAATATGGTTCTAGAAACTGTAATTTTCAGCACTGTATTGTAAGACTTTATTGTTGGATGACTCCAATTCCTACAAACACCTGCACGATTTAACTACTCGTAGGTATGAACTTCAAGTTACATTGCATAGTAACTGTATAAAAATATATTATATTGATTTAAAAAATAAAAGCGGTGGTTTTATTTGCTAAGTGTAAGCGGTCTCTTGAAGGGCTTTTTATAATATTACAAAGCGTCTTGAAGAAACCTGAGTATAGTTACTTGAAAATTTCATTTTTTCATTTTTAATTAGCCGATACCTTATCTACGATTCAAATATAAGAAGCTTAATATAAAAAAAACTGCAGCGTCATTAAAACCATCACTGTAAGGGTTCTTTTCCATTGAATCTAAAAAGTAGTAGGTATCTTTTAATTAATCAGTTTAACTTGGTAAGTGATGACCTCACAAAATACGAACCGTCGAATCTCCAAGGTTAAGTGCGTTTCAATGTCCAAGACCAACTTAGTAATTTATAGATATCCTTTCAAATCCAAAATCACTGGGTTGGACAGTTGGATTTTATTTCATTAAATGAATTTGTGATGGAAACATGGCAACTGAACCAGGTTACGAACATTAAATAATAAAGCACTTAAGCTTATTTACTTAGGTAAATATTAGAAATAAATATCAACTGACTTATTTTTAAATTAACTTATTAGAAGTCTAGTAGTGAAAAAATTCTAAAAAACAATTTCTCGTTTTGAGAGCTAATACTCGTATAACAAAATGATTACTAAAATAATAAACATAATATTTTAGATTTTTTGCCTTTTTCTACCTTTTGATACGCTCTGCTTTATTGTTAAGTTATGTATTTATATTTTATAATACGCGTATTTTGTTCTTATACTTTACACACCTAACTATCCTGGGGATCTAGACAAAGTGACATTCTAATTACGATGTTGCTAATGTTGCTCCCATACTTTTTTAAGTTTTCTAGTACCTGGATGACCGTTTTCTAAAAATGAAACTAGAAGTATTAGATAGATTACTATAACTACTAAAGGTATTAGATAGATACCGTTAAAATGTCACTGTAGCTTGTGGTCTCTTACCCTAGCAGTTCTGATCGAAACCCGCGTTCATTACTGAATTAAACTGAGTTACATGAAGGTAATTTAACAGGAACGCTTATTAAATTGAGATCCAACAGAAATAATTTGCGGTTACTCGCACAAAATTAACCCAGTACAAGGGTGAGTGCATTTAAAACATCCTATTTTGACGTTAATATTGCGTCTGTAAAGTTTTTTTCCAGACTTTATATCATCATCATCTTCCTGCCCTTATCCCACGTTATGTGGGGTCGGCACAACATGTGATCTTCTTCCATTTCCCTCTGTCATTCGTCATCTCAGTACTCACTCCTTTCTTACCCATGTCATCTTTCACACAGTCCATCCATCTTTTCTTTGGCCTGCCTCTACCCCTGTATCCTTCCATTATATCTATCCCTGTATTTTCCACAACTTCGTGGTGGTATTTATTCTGTGAAATATGTGGTTCGAAACAGAAATATGCTAATAAAACTGATAAAACGGTATAGCCCTATTCTAATTATACACTGGATAGGCTATCGAATGAACAAAATAACAGTTATTTTTTTCTAATACACCTGTGATTGAACTCGACTATTACGACAGCACTGTCTCAACAATATGATGAATAGTGAACAAGAAATGCAACGGAAATAAACTTAGCAAACTTCGCTTTATACGAAGCACGCTGAGAAGGAAAACGGACAGACAGCTTTTGAACTGAGCTTTACTCAAAAATAGATTTTAAAAGTTATTCAAAGACCAGGATATCTTTATGTTTCCTGATTATAAGAGTAATTTTAATAAGAAAAGTTGTATAATTGTAGCTTCAATATAGTATCGTGCTTTTATAGTACTATCGATAGATAATCAAAGTTTTAAATTGACAAAGATAAAATGAAAAACTTTTCAGTAAGTATTGGCTAATTAGTTAATTAAATTATCGAGACCCAGCATTGAATATCTAAACTTGTTAAAGGTTCGAAACGTTTGCCTAGACTTTTTACCTTCAAAAGGAAAAACAGATTTTGGTACGCCACTCACGCGTTTAGCTCGTTTGTGAAAGTAACAATGTTGAGTAGGAAAAGAGTTGAAAGGCTTGAGCCCTCGAAGCCACTGCAAGAGCTGACCAGGGTTGCTCAATCATATAAATACAAATATGATTTACAAATACATTTTAAATACGTTTAACAGAACACTTTGTCAATTCTATTATAGAAAACCTTTTTAACTTTGCACCATGTTTTGGATAATTTTAATTATAGATTGGTAGTATTCATAATTCCTATTTTTTTGAACATGGTTGCGCTGCATGACGTTGCCGTCTGAATTCGTTGCACGAAATAAACGAAGTCTCATATCTAAATTACTTGTAATTTCTCTGGAAATCCTACCACTCAAATCGGAACACAGCATTGGGCGATTACTGCTTAGCGGTGAAATACGCATGACTGTGCTTCCACATGTAATCTTCATAAAATAGTTACTACCATCTGGTCTTTAAACGCACATTAAGCACCGTTCATGACTGAAAATATTTGTTTTCCTTAGAATAAAAAAAAAAATATTTGCGGTATGCATGCAGGAAGTATTTACTATTGGTATGCTAAGTGATGGAATTTCCTGCGACTTCGCACTTGTGTTTTAAGTTTTTCATCATACTGCACCATTAAAGGTTTAATTTGCGAAATCCCTTTCTAAGTGTAACTATAATGTTTACAAAGGACACCCTCTAAAATTTGTACTTTGATTCAAATACATTAGGTTAATAATACTCGTAATTATTGAATACTTGGATGACCGACCTTTGCTCAGTTTTCTTTTGGTAAACAACGTTTTCTAAAAATGAAACCTATCTAGATCGATTTATCGCCCCCGAAACTCCCTGCATACTAAATTTCATGAAAATCGTTGGAGCCGTTTCCGAGATTCAGATAACATTTATACAAGAATTGTTCGTTTAAAGGTATTACATTAAATTATGTTAGCTAAAATGTGAAATGAAGTATCTCTGCAAAAAGGAATGTTAACACTAATCACAAATTAATGTTTAGTGTTAATTTTATGATAGTTTGTATTAATAAAGTATCGAAAATAACATTTTTATAATGTAATTAAAAAAATTACTAAAAATGATTTTAAATGCTTTATTTATAATCTGTTGTCACGTGACTGCCAATATCAATAAGAGCTTATTACGTCAGTAACTGCAAAACAAGCCTGTTTACTTCTCTCCATTTTCTAACGAACGCGACCAATGTTTTGCTGGTAATGACGTCATGTCCGTCACGTGACAGTTGTTAGTGTTTTAGCGGGAAAATTCAAAATTAGTTTATATTTGTATATTTTCTCATTGTAAATACTAATATTTTTAATTAAAATATTTTTTTAGAGTAAACATGCGAAACATCTTCAAAATAAAAGCAATTTCGAAAAATTGTTAACTTCCCTATTATATGTAGAAGGTGTTGTTACCATGGACACTTTAAGAGTCTTTTTAAAAAGCTCATTTTATCTTTAGTAGGTCTCTAAAGTTTCCGGCAGCCCTGAAGGCAACTACCGAGAATTCCGGTCGTTGGCACTTGCCCTGATAACGCTGCACGGATTGATGGCGTGCACTTGAAATTCTTCAACAGCACGCTTTGATTTGCAGCTGCAGTTCATTTAAAATCCAAGTCAACATAAACTTATGCAATGTGGAAGTTCAAAATTACAAAATTGTACCTATATGAACTGAAAATGCCATTCAAAAAGGCTGTCAATAATGACGGAAACGAAAACATCGTAACTTATGTAGGACACAAATAATCAAAGCTACAACGTCAAATTATTCATTCAGCGCTCGTCGCCCCAGAATAAACATAAATAGATGTTCACTCCTAAATCGGATTCAGGTTTACATAATAATTGTACACAGAAATATAAGGACATGAGCATAGCAAACGTAATTTGACTAAGTAACACCATGTGAGTCATATTTTTTTTTTTTTTAAATTTCTAATCTTTACAGTAGAGTGCCAACTTGTCTAAAATAGCTGGCTGTATGAGCGTAGAATAAACGTAGCACGAGATAAGCCGTTGTAGCATGGGCTTAGCCTTGTAGCACGTGCGTAGCTGTCGTATATATAAGTACAACCAACTGATGTTCAGGCGAAAGTGGCGCCACCGTCTTTGATGATAAAAGTTTTACAATGTCAAGTGTACGAAACAAGCCTATAAGGTGCATTTTCATACTTTCACGATACTGATACGCAAGATCTTGTGGCACGATAAGACTTTGGGGCATTATAGGTCAATACAAAACTGAATATTATTCATGTCTCTGATGACATGCGCGCGGTGTCTCCTGTCAGCGTTCCGCTGAACTTCCTGAACACGACACCTTGTGCCCGAAACTCGCTGTCCAGGTACGCAGTGAAACATTAATCCTCTAGCCATGTAATATGGGGGATATTACAATAGCTCGGGCATTTTCCGTTCACTGTCACAGCCACATTGCACTATTCGGGGTTAGTCTGCATGAGTGGACTTTTTCGATGCCTGGGTTCCAGGAAACGGATAAGCTTCTTTATTCTTGTTTTTTCTAGCTACCTGTACTCTCTGAAACAAATAATTTAGATCCAACGAACTCTGTAGGCCCCCACTGCCACTCACTGTGCCGAAGACTTTAATCGGATACAGGTATCACGGACACAAACAATTGAAGCTTATGGAAATCAGGGTCGGCAGTGTTTTACCGGATTAAATATACTAGCAATTAGTAGTGTCCCGGCTGCCTCCAGCTAGTTTATCGCGAGGTCTAAGACTTAATTAAAATATCTTACTTTGAGCTACCCACCGCTGGAAATATACCAGCACGTACTCGCAGTACTTATCTTTTGAAGGTACAGTAATTAAATTAAGGCAAACTTGCAATGCTCTAATTCTCCTGTGCTGTCCTGGAATCGAAACATTATTAAGAAAAAAACATGATCACGACTGTAATTCCAGATTTGGTGGATATGTCAAAGATCTCAAAGATCTAAGTATTATAAGAAATCGAGTATATTTTAAGGAGGGAGGCACGTTCAAACATTATATACCTATGGTGTACCTATGTGTACAAAATAGCTCACAATATTTAAGGTAGATTCTTAATTATTGCATGTTTTACAAATGAATAGTAGAACAAACTGATGTATTATTATTACCTACTAAGGGTAGAATATGATTGGAAGTGTGATACACCATTAAATATAAAAAATAGTTTGATTCGTGTTTGATGTTCTCTTGTAAACTAAACTCATCCGTATGAGATTTTAACTCACAAACTTAGATTCAAAAGGTTAATGAGTCACTTTCCCCTGGACTATCACGGCTCTTGGTTTAATTTGGTTTCAAATAGTGCGAGGAGTTGAAGTTAAAAGTCAAAAGGCATTAGCATTATTGTAATCACTGCCGAGGGAGACCGGATTCTCGCGGCTTTTGAACGTTCAGTTCAACTGCCGAAGTCGCTCCGAATAGAAATGCGAATTTAAACCACCATTTGTAAAGATTAACCGACATCAAGCTCTTTTTACTATCCGTCATGTTACATAAGGCATTGCGAGTTTGCATTTTAAAACGTATACCGTTTTAACACAGTAAAGTTGTACAAATATTAGTGAAAACATTCCCTCTATCACGAAAGCGATTGAACGTAAAGTTTTCGCCAAGCAAAACCGCCTACTATCGCAAGTTTCGATGAAATGTCTGTCAGCCGTCGTGTTATGATCATTCATCGCATATTAATTATACCTACTAATTTTCAACTTGAATAGTTGTCTATCAGTTAAATGAGAAAGGTAAGGAAGGTTTACTTTAATTATTTCTCCAAATCATATTACCGCGTCATATTAAAATAGAGCGGCAAGTAGAAATTGGTTCTCTTTGCGCACTGAATTATAAATCGTTTTGTTTTGCCTCCTTTGTTTGAATAAGTGTTTGATCGTGTTTTGCACAATTTAAAGATACTCGTATTTTAAATAAGCATAGTTTTGGTTCTGTTATTTAAAAGGCTATCTTAATAATTAAATATCAAACAATTTTCAATGCGGATATAATTATGTATATGTACTTATTAGTTATTTCTTTGAGTATTATAAAAATAAGCATAAGCCATTTAACATCTTATTTGTTAGATATTATGTAAAAAGTGCATTTTTGAAACCAAAATACAGTGTTTTAAAAAAACATCTCCGTTTTTTGGGTTGTATTTTTGTAATAAAGTTACTTTCTAAGCTTGAATAATGAGTAAAAAACCTTTGTAGCATATCGACCCACAGCCATTTTTTCAAAGTTTCGCGCACGATGAAAGTTCTATAGCATATTAAAGAAGTAGGTCATCATTTAATAGAATATGTAGCGTTCATTTAAAACATAATATTAATGAAAATAATGTGCCTACTTGTTGCCAGGCAGTAGTTAATATTCGAATAAGCTCCAGCTGCGGCCGGTATGCAAGTCCGAATTTGTTAATTGTGGCAGTAACATAGCGTTGGGTGCTTCGTTACGTGACTGCAATACGTTCAAAACAAGTGCCTACTTTGCTGTCCTATTTACACGCATTCAGAATCAGCATTGTATACTGGAAATCAGGATAGTGTATTACAAGTAATATAATATGCGTTAATAATGAAAACTGGCTTTTTTTAGGCTGTAAAACAATGGTACTGAGCAAGAACTACGAATGTTTTAAAAACAAAATTAAAAGATGATAGATATAATGTAACATGAAGTAATAAATAAATAAATATGAATATTATTCCGTATCATACGATAAAATATTTTGAACAAAACATGTGTTTTTAGTGAATTAAGTTTAAATTATAAATAAAAATCAGAAGACTATCATTTATTCTCACAGCACTTATAATTTTACTAAAAATAATTACACAACGTGCAAATTTTTTTATATCGGTATACAGATTTTCATAAAAGTGTTTTATAAGATCATCATATTTATTTTGTATCAGGATTTAGTAGCTACGGTGGTTTCATTTAATTTTCTCATACACTGGTGGAGTAATTGAAACGAATGTGCTGAGGTGTTTATATTGCAAAGGAATAAAAACTGTTTTTCTGTAAGAAAGTAACAATGCCGACATGGCATTTCGCCAAAGCTAAATTAGATAATGGAGTTTGCGTGCAAAAATATAGGAAACCGAGAACAAAGACAAATGAGCTCGACTCTGGAATAAAATAACTGGTGAGATTGAGGTTGGCCCCTACGCGCTTCTTCGACCGCCACGTGTCGTCAATGGCATTCACCAGTACCAGGGTATATGGACCAAATTTAAAATTGAAAAGTAAGAGGATTTATTGAAATCGTATGTATTAGAATCGCAAATACCTTATTTTGCTGCATCGCTTATTTTGGTAAAACCTATTTTTATATTTAATTTACCATCTCAGCCTTGTCAACTGAAAAAAAGTTTTATACTCTGAAATATGTACACAAATCTTTCTAAATATACACAATATTAGAATATTGTATCTATATTAATTATTATTATATTAAGAACGAATAGATAAATATTTCCTGATAGTTTGCTAAAACGTTTCTCAACTCCTGATACTTTTGAAGGTCGATTTTAAGTGGGCCCGTAAATTAACTTTACATTTCTGTGTTAATGTTAATAACAGCAACTAAATTTTACGGTTGTACTTAGTTTTAATGCTTCTTTTATTTACGTTAAAAATAGTTATCACCATTTCTCTGTTCTCTAAATCTTCTACAACTTAATTCAGTTAATTTTTTTTTTAGCTTATTCTGGATTCGGTTGTTTGAGTTATAAAACTTTCATTAGTTTAATTTTAATGTTTTCAACAGAAAAAAGACGTAAGACCTATTTTGTCATCATTTTGTTCTCTGAATTAAAATTGCTAGTTTGAACTTATTAGCTGATGTAACTGCCCTTTAACCCTTGCTAAATCTCGATTTAAAACAATATATCTGAATTTAATCAATTTTCAAAAATTTTACTTGCTTTCAAATAATAATTACGATTTTATAGCATGCACGGATAAAACCGACTGGACTAAATAATAACGTCGTGGTGCTGGCAACGATGATTTATTATATCGCTTTCCTCGACCGCCCAAATAAACCACATGAAAAATGATCTCGGTTATTGCTACCAGCAACTCTGCAGTTGACGCTTTGTTTAATCACAAATGACTCGCACTATGAAGTTGTTGTTTTACTCACCTAATGTTTTGTACTCCTCCCACGATTTGATAAATAGTCCCTCTTACGTATCATTGTTCTATTTTCCCAGCACGATCCAAATCCTTTCTATCTATAAACGAAAACACACATTAGCATAAAGCTGATACTGTTGATACTCTTGAAAGCTGTTTTTTGCGGAGAGACCTTTCTAATTGTCACTACGGTCTAAAAGGAGAGTGTGAAATGGTCGTGATAAGGGTTTCTTTTCTCGGCGGTGCCGGAAATTAATTGTCACCGAACGGAAAATAGGGCAAAAGTCCAATTAATTATTAGTCACTTCATTTATTTAACCCGCTTGCGCGGAGCTTCTTTTGGATATTAATGTCCAAAGTGCCAGACTAATCTCGGATCCCCTTAGAAAGTAAAGGTGTACGCGTTTCTTGTAATTTTGTAGACCACTTTACGCAGTATTATTTTATTTATTCACCGGCATAAAGAACTTCATTTACCGGCAGCGTTACAATAACACCAGGTTGCCCGTCACTATCTACAATCACACCGTGCACAAACAAAAAGGTCTTAAGGCTAACTTTTGTATCTACTAAAAGTTTGCCTTAAAATTGGCAAAAGTTTGAATGAAGTGACTTAGCTAACTCGCGGCGCTTTATGCCGTCAGCTGCGGTGGTCCCACCGCCTCCCTAATGTAACGAAATAAAAATAATATTATTTATAGCTGTCTACAGAACAAACTGACACGAATATTTATCGATTCAATAAGGTAGTTGCTGAAATTTTTGGAAAAATATAAAACTCAAATTTTTTTGTAGAATTATAAAATCATTTATCCTTATTCAAGGAAACTAAGCTTTATTTTACCTGTAATGTACACCAAACTCTTAATTAATTACAAATTAAGATATTAATTGAACCTTTAATTAGAGTTTTGGACTTAGTTATAAAATTATAAAAAAAGTTGGCAAAGTCTAGTAGTCAATCACAAAATTAGCAGTGTTTTCACATCTCACGTGCTCAAACAGCAGCAGACGTACAAAGCCACTCATTATAATTGCAACGTGAATGGTAGCGAGAGATAAGACGGGGTAGTATTTGTTTCCATTACGACAGTCATATTTACAGAGGGCACAGATGCATGTATTCGACGGACGAAGGAGTCTGCCGAGTTCGCAAACAAAATGACATTAGCATTGCCTTAATCGACACCACGGGAGCTATACCCGTAGCGCCCGACGAGCGAACCGCCCGCTTCAGGGGCAATTTTCTTGTTTTGACAATTCCACACAATTTGAATACTGCCATCAGTATTCACTGCTCGGTACCAGTGATTATTTAAATTTCGTACCTCGGTACAAACAGAGACCTAATCTCTTTTCTTTGCCAATTAATTTAGCGACTATTTCTAGACTAAGTACTGTCATTACTCACATTACATACTGGTAAGATTACTTTATCATGAGGAAACGCGTGCATGAATATTTGGATAGGAAATCGCGTTCTACTTTTAAATACTGATAGTATTTATTTTTAAAAAAACGTTATTAATGGTGGACGAGTTAAACTCTTTTTTTTTTATACTTGGACTCTATTATGTTTCAATTTCTTTAAAAAATATTCATTCACATCGTATATTCTAACTTTGTTTTATATAATCTATTGCATAAAGATTAATATAAATAGTTATTCCAATGAAGTACGAAACTAGAATGGTTATTTAGCAATTCCTTCAAAAGCAATAATTGTTTCCTGAATTCCAGCTTATTTGAATCAATGACTCACTCAATCATCAGACATCAATAATGTGAACCTCATCATAATTTAGCTACAGCGGCGAAATAGTTTCGAAAATCAAGGAGACATAAGTTTTTACACCGACGAATCTTAGGTGATATTACTCGTACATTTAACGAAGGCAATAAAAGTAAAGTCTGTGTAGACGGCAGAGGTGCATTGCTTCGGATAACCTTCTTTTATTCACAACCTACCTTTTGTAATATGTTGAATCTATTACTATTACCTATTACCTACGAGTACCGTCGTTCTAATCCACAGTAAAATATCGGAATTTGTAAAGTTATGCAAACTGCACTCTATTCAGTAATTCCAAAGTTATCTTATTGCATTGCATAATACTTTAATTTGGACGACATAAAAAGTTCTCTGACGAAATGTTTGGGGAACAGCAATCGATGAATTTTATATTTCGTGATTTTACTGTCGACTTCTAATACTTCGAGAAAAACAGCCCCTTCGGGGGAAACCCTGCTTCCCCTAATATTATTGAATTTTGCATGTGTGCGTATTTCGTACACACAAATGAAAACTTTGAATAGATTTACATTCTCCGTTTTGTTTTTCTTGACGTCAATATTTGTGAAGGAAACAATTTTTTGGCGTAATACTTAACTTAGTTTGGAGTTTTTGTGTACAGTTAATTTACTCATAGCTAGTCGTTACAGCTATGGTAAAAATAAAAAAAATACTGAATATTAGGTTGGAAGGATAAAATGGATCTAAAATTAACTTTTAACTGTGCAAAATGTGGGCATGTGCCTAATACCATGACTCTAACTGTTCTTTAGATATCCTCAAAGATATACCTTATAGATTAAGTACCTAGAGATCTAACGAGATATCTACCGAGCCTGGGGATTGCAGTAATGATTATGTTTTTTTTTTGTTAACTTATAGTTTTTACACTTAATTTTTTAGGTTTTAAAAACATTTTGAGCAAGACGAAGTATTTTCGAGCAATGAATGAAATATTTCATAGCTGTTTGTACCTATTATTGTGTACATAATGTATTTCTTCTTATTAAAAATTAAAACAGACCTGTCGTTTGACAAAATCGACGGTATGAACAGTAAACAACGGTTTGTACAAAACGATTATACCCACTACGAAAGCAATAAAAAATTAATAACGATTGCAAATCCAGTAGCACCTGTAAGCAGCTTAGTGGTACCCAGTGTATTTTCAGTCCGGACTATAAATAAGGCTCCGGTCCAAATATCCACCAACGAACTAATTGCCACCACCTAATCCACTAAAGTAAAATGAGGTCGGAATTTTAAGTCTGTTTGTATCTGGGCAAGTGATTCGAATCCCTACTTAAAACTTTGGGATTATGAAAATGTTTTGATTTGAAAAGAACATAAATCTGTTCGCGGTTAAGAGTAATACCAACGCTTACTGTGGGACCATCTACGAGTGCTTTCTTTAAATTTAACCCAGAAACTTCCAAGCCAGTTATTATTTTTCTTGATCCAACCCATTTTTTTATATTAGAAACACCATTCGAGGGATATACCTGAATCATTCATAGGTTGTCTGGAAACGATCGCTCAAATAGTAAGACCGGCTGACTTTGCTTTAAAGATTTTGTATGTTTGTAATTTGTTAATGTACACAACATTAATGTGTTTTCTATTAAATGTAATAAATAGTTTTCTGATTACTCGTACTTCGAATTATTATTATTTTCATACTGAATATTGGCAACTCCCACGCAACCGTTCCGTAAAGCACTCGCAAACTTTGTGCTATACGTGTGTTAGACGACCGTTTAATATATTTTATGGATAAGCGGTCTAATCTAACTTTAAACATTTCCAACGTGCAGGTATTTTGGAACCCAGATCCCTGCGGCTCACTAGACATACGCTCCAAGCAGTGGCCATTTCAGACACGGTATAAATAGAACACTGCAAGCCAGCCCGATTAATCAAGGTAACCACCTGCCACCTACCACCTGAGAGCTTCACCGACCAAGCCAATGCAAGCAAAAACATTATGCTAGATTACGGAGGTGACGCCACATAACAAATTTCACCCACTTTTTCGCCTCGACTCACGTTCCTGAAAAATAATACGGAACAAAAATGGCTGACGTCATAATTTTCTGGTTTATAAGAAAACTTTGTTTTTGCCAGTGGTTTTCACGAATTTTGTCTTATTAACCTGATAAATTATTTTTTCATAACAAGAAATAAAACCTGAAGAAAAAACATCAAGCACCGACTGAATAGTTTGAATAGATCACCTATAATTGCTTTTTAAGCTGGTGGCGTAGGAGACGCCTACGATGTTCAAGGCTTCAATTAATCAGTGTTGCGGTATTCAGTAGTCAAACACATACGTGCTAACTAATTATAATATACTGTATTATGACTAATGAAAACCGCAACTTTATCGCCTCCAGAGCAGGATTAATTACGTAATGGAAACTCTCAGACAGTATTTAAATATGTACAACTTTATGATATACCTACTCGTAACTATATTACATTATTTCCAAATTGTAGCTACACTTTCCATTTAAAAAATATATATTTAAATAATAAAATTATATAAAATTTAAGATTTATAATTTGGACGACTTATATTTTAGACGACATTTTTCAGTCATTTGCAAATTTAGATAGCCATACTCTGATGTCTAGTTGCTCACGACAGTTATATTTTTACAACTTCTTCTTCTTGCGCTATATATTAATTATACTTTTAGAACTCTCATTTGAAATATTTTGTCAAAGTTACTTTTTATTAGTTTACATAGCACGTAGTATGTATGTACATATATTGTATGATCTAAGTGTTTAGCATAGTGACATTGATACTAGCTAAAGCCTTTCCAGGCTTTACTAGCTTTTTACGTTAATTTTGCCAAACAGTTTTTTGCATTAGGGAAAACAAATACAAGGAAATTAATATTAGTTATATCAATGTATGTTGATCGAAGTTTATAACTCAAAAATGGCCACTGACATTTCATAAAGAATCATGTATCGTAGTATTGTTGTTGTATCCCCAACTGATTTAAAGCTAGCAAGTTTCCGATCGTGGCGCGACTTACGTGAGTGTAGATAAATAGGTCGGGGCGCATCGGTCTCGCGGGGGCGATACATCACGCAGACCACCTGTGACTGCACTCTTACCACGGACGACGCTACGGATCAGATATGAAACTGTACAAATGTCTAAAATGGAAATTGCGTGGTCTGTTATCAATACAGTTGCATAGAGCAGACTTTTTATTAGCTAGTGGAAGTATTTTCTAGGAATTATTAGACATACCAAAAAGGTGAGTAATGTCTCGCTTTAGAACGGACCAGCACTTTTATAAAGATTTAACATAATGTTATGCTGTCACATTTTTGCTATCGACTTATTTCTTATCGGTGTAATAAGATGAAATTCGGGTAAGGGATATTACGGGTCACATAAATCAACATGAAATATTAATTAAATATGAATACCATGTACGAACATATAAATACTAAATTGTTTATGATAGTAGTTACCGTTGCGTTGCTATTGTCTAAAGTAAAGTGATCTACATCACTGTTAGTTGATCATGTGCCAGTAAAGCAATAGGTGAAAGAAATTATATAAAATAAACATATTCTTATGCCAGAACTTCTCTACTCAAGTATGAAACCAAATATGTATATAAGTACGTCGAGCTTTAACTTGAGCCCTTTGTGTCCATTTGCATTTCTGCAGCGCTAGAGCAGACGCTCGTAAATAATCCTTTGGACCTGAAAAACGTTTCAGTGAATCCAATAAAATACGTATCCGCAGAGACTACGCCGCAGCGAGCTCGTTACCACGCCTAGACGATTTATTGAGATTTGAACACTGAAATATTGTAGGTGTTCCATTTTAAACTCTTTTATGATATATTAAAGCCTGTAAGCCTGCTGCCTCTGAAAAGACGTTTTGCCACGTCATTGTTGGTCCTGTTTCACCAGCTTTATTCACTCGCCTGGCTTGAATCATGCCAGAATCGTTTTATCGACTTTATTGTTTGGTGAGCGAACAAAGGCAGTAGTGGAACAAGCAGTAGTGGAGTTGGTCCTCGGACAAACTCTGTCGTAAAAAATATTCCAAAGGTAAATAGGAAAAACAGAACCCTATAGTTTCATCACGTCCATTCATTAACGTCATTCTGTCTGTTAAAAAATGTCACATTACCGCACGAGTTCCCTTTTTCCCAATTACTTATTGAGTAAACGTAATTCATGCATACTTTTGGAACTCCTGTTCTATAAAAGAATATATATTAAGCACAGCTTGCGAGGAAGTTAGTAAAAGTGCAATGAATATGGTCATAGTAAAGGGCGACAAAACAAAAGTACTCCTTATCACTACTATTACTTTCAGTTATTGAGTGATTGGTTTTCCATGAATTTATTCATAAATTATAAGCTAATTTAAATTTATTACCTAGTTTATATTATCATAATGATACACGAGCTTGTTACGAGTGCGATATATTACTAACGTGTGTATTAGTTATAAAGCAATATAAAACATAACATACTCGTATATTGTATTATGGCTTTGCTGCACAAAATTATGATAATATGCAGTTTCTTTTTGTCTAATTTTTAAAATGGATGAAGCGATATCCACACTTCTATAAACTTTTATAATAAAGGTTAGCGAATCAGACTCAAAACATCGAGCTGTGTGTGAAACAACTGCTGTAACGTCACCAATAACATCATCATCAAAAGTTCTAAGTCACGCTATAAAAGAAAATTGTTCTTTTTCTTGTTCCAATGACACTGAGAACGGGTTGGGCTAACTTGACAGTTTAACGACTACCATACCACAGCCAAAAATGAAGCGAAAGCGCAACTTAAATGTATTTCCACCGGGCTCTAAATAAACGTTATTTAAAAGCTTATTTGCATTTCGTATCGAAACGAGCGACTCCGTTGTTATACATACGTATTTGTCCTGCTTAATCTTCATTATGAATGTGAAATCTGTTCATGGCCTGAGGCACTGACATTTCGTGTGACAGGACACAGTGTACTAAAGATAAGGTGGCCCTTTCCAAACCACTGACTCTATTGTCAATCTCTTACGCAGCTTGCCCTGTTAAAAGGAGCTACATGATACCTAAAGCATTTCAAAGTCACTGATTAAACCCGTTACAAATCTAGTCAGATTTTTCCCAAAGATATAGAGCTCAGACACGTTTTTCGCGAAAATACGGAAAAATGCTTACAGTTTGCGGTAAAAATGATAAATGAAATAAAAATTAGAAGGAATAGTTCTTCTTTAGTGAAAATAGCTTCCTTTAGATAGAGAAAACGTATAATGGAATGCAATAACTCTTGACCGGGTGTGCGAAGAAATAACACAGTGTCATATTTCACAACCCTCCAACATTTTTATAAAAGCGGACCATCTGCTTTTGACCCCTCATTCTTTTTGTTTCACGAGTTATTTCTGTATAAGTAAAATATTAGATTTCAGCGGATGTAAGTTTTTCTCAGCACGTTCCACTTCGATTCGTATTACAATAACCTGCAAATCAATTTGTTTCTCGCACTAAGATAGGGCAAACAGAAACTCGTGCTGAACAGGACTTTAGGAATTATAAATAAATTACTTATACATAATAGTAAAAAACGTAAACAATCTGACTTTTTTAATATCATATTATTATGCTCTGCGGTAATTTACTAAGCTAATAAAATGAATAAATATTGGTGGAAATTTTGCACTATTTAATTTAGCCCCAACAAAACGAAACGAAGCTATGGAAACCAGATAGCTGAGTACTAATATTTATAGGTAGGTATTAAAAAATTAGAAATTTTTGGTATATAAAAATTTCTAATGGTATTATGGGTGTGTGTTATAATAATGTCCAAGTGTTGATATCGAATTATTTAATTAATAAAACATACACTCATATTCATGACACATGTTTGCCCTGAGTGGGAATCGAACCCACAGAGCAGAAAGCGAACTACTACCAAATGACTTATGAGGGTGGCTGTAATAAAATATATCCGACAAATCGATAAAATAGTGTCTGAAGTTAGAATAGAAATGATGCAACATGTTTGAAATATTTGGAATCTTAACAACATTAAGAAGTAGTTTATTATTATACACACGTAAATATAAACCTTTTATGTAAATAACCTCTCTTTAACCCTCCACAGTGGACAATTTCTGCAATCTACATAGCTTCGTAGTTTGCCCAGCGCCCATTTTGTCAGTGTTATTGAGTTAGCTACTCGACCGATCAAGCGTTATTTTCCGAATCATTTTAACTTGAAACGTTTCAATGTATGTAAACGGAAATTCGATGCGTTGCTCTTTGGAACTTAAATGTCCAATGCAATTCCATGAAATATTTCGTGTGCTTGAAATAGTAAACTTAATGCAAATAGATAAATATCTTAAGTTAAAGTTAAGTAATACAATTTCAAGCGATAAATTATTTTATTTCATCCAAAGAGAAAAATCTTAATATAAGGGCGAGTGCTTCTTGTGTCCATAAAAACTTCTGTGGGTGAACGTGTAAGGAATAAGCGTCACAGGGAGCTGGGGTGACTGCGGTCATTCCGCTAAACGAAGATCAGAATCGCAAACTGTTAGCATAGAGATTGCGATCGAATGAAAGCCGCCCCAAGTATTCCATCCCGAAATCGAGGGGCCCCGAATATTGCGGCCACCCGATACAGCCCTTTTTTGACTTTACCGACATTCCTCTACGGCACTGAGCCGCCCTTTGATTTTCTTGACGCTTTAAAATGCCTCCACATTTTACAAATTTACATAAAGGTGGGTAAGCGTTCGCATAGCGTTACGCTTTTATTTCCATCAGCTCGGTGGTTCTAAATTATTGGCCTGTCAAATGATAAAGTGGTCGTTATCAAACCATTCAAACTACACAATGGAAAATTACATTTTATTATTGAAAAACTGAACTCATCGGAAATGTTTAAACTCATCGATGGCTTTGTGCCGAGGAAAATTTTTTTTGTAATTTGATCGATGGACTATTGTCCATTAGGGACATTTTGAAAGTTGTCTTTTGATTTCACTGTGCTTCAACAATGATCAAGTCGTTTTTCTTTAGAAACTTTTAGGAGGCAACCATTAATAATGCAAATGTTTTGTTTTGATTTATCTTGTTTATCAAAGAGAGGTTGATTGTTTGAGACAGAGCGGGGTATGACGTGACGCGCGGTTTCTGCATTTATAAATTGGCTTGGAAGAGTGCTTTTATATTTATTTACAGTTTACTTAAGCTGTGATGGAAATAGGATAGCAGATACAAGATTGGGCTGTGTCGTGTTCTGCGATGGCGGAGGCGTTGAGGTTGCAGGAGGTGCCAATATATTTCCTGACGGTTGAACGGTCAGGTAATTGTGGCTGAAACTTATCTCAAGGGGCGGACGTGATCGGAATACTAAAACTTTTGCAGCTCTTGCGCAAATGGCAAACTCTGTTTCTCTTGCATTTCTGTCAAAGACGTGGTTATTGTTTGTTTGATTTAATTACAATTGAGACTATGAAACTCAAGGCTATGAGTTTTCTTAGACTTTGATAGCACAAAGATTGATGATTACCATATTTAATATAATCTACTTCTTTTTCTTATCGTGTCACTTGTTCTTTCGAATCAAAGTGAAAGGAAAGGATTAAAGTGCGATATTTCCTTTAAGAACTCGTTCCATTCGTTGCTTGTACAACTTTTATGTTCCTGAATATTGCACTGCCGACGTTAATTATTCCTAGAAGTGCCCGATGACAAACTTGCTTGGCAAAGGTTATTTTTATTTTCTTAGGTAGCAAGTTAGTGGGACTCCGAGTCGAGTATCAAAGGCTGGAACTGTCGGATCTCACTGACGTAGACTTTGTTCAACTTATTTACTTGCAGCGCGCTCATTAGCTAAATGACCGTGTTTTATTGAAAGAGTAATCAACAGTGCAAGGGAAAGGAGACGCGTACTTACCGAACGTTGCATTTCTTGAATTGAGGATGTACCTACCTTGTTACTGGGCGAGATGTTTATCTGCACGTAAGCAGGTTTATGTGGCTTGGAGCTGTAAGGAGTTGGAAATCCTGTTTTTATCATTTTTTTCTAAATTATTCTAAAGATTTTTTCAACGGCATTCGAGTAATATATCATAATTTATTTGCAGGTTCTTATGAGCCTGCTAGTCGTTTACAAATAGGAAAATAATGTAGTATGTGCTTAATTAAAAACATGTTAACATAACGCTTTAATCATGAAAATCACTCAACTTAAAGGGAGGTACTGGTTAAATTAATTGAATGCGGCAAGGGCACAGGAACCATATAAATGCAAACGTGTTGTGGAAATACTTCACGCTACAAAAGTTTTTGTTGCCTTTATGAACAGTCAACACCTAACACCCTAATTAAAACTGGTCGAGAATCTAAATTGCGTGTGCGAAAATGTAAAAGAGAGTTTAGTACATTTGTATCAAGAACGTAAATTCACACTGGTTCTGAGATTCCAACAAAGTGTCAAATTGAACATGAAGCGAGACAAAAGAAGTCCGGTTACGGACGTGATTACGCGTGCTTTCGCAGACTCGTGCGTCAGCATATCGATTCACAGAAATTCGTACAGTAGATACTTATAATAGTAGAGATATTTATAAAATATAAATACCCAACATATTTCTCAAGTATCTACTAACTATGTATTAGTATACCAAAGATCCTACCATGCAGATCAGACCAACATGGTTCACGACTTATGCTTGAAACATTAAAAAACTATAGATCTTTGTAATAGTACTTTAGATTAAACAAGTTTGCGGGATACCATGTCGTAGAGATGAATACGATGTAAAGTAATTTTATTTAGCTCATTATTAAATTAGGTTCAGTTTCTGAAGGAATAAATAAAGTTTATCCTTGTGGTTTACGCTGATAGATAGTGACGTGATAGGGTAATAATTCCATAGTATCAGGTGCAAAGGCGGAGAGGGGCGCAATGGGAACAAAACCGATGTACGGTTATACCGTGACAGCTGAGCTCTTAGGTGATTGTGGCGGAAACTTTTATCGGATGCCGAACGTGAGCGAAATGGCGAATCCCGCGAGTTCACCTGTGCATGGAGATATGTCTTGCTGGAATCGCCACCAGGAGTTTAACGCGACATTCTTCTAACTGGACTGCTAAAAGCTGGGTTAGCGTACATAAATACATAATAACTATTTTACTGTTTGAAAAAAACTTTGGTATTTAAAACTGTTTACTGCTACCATTTTTATTATGATTTTGGTGTTTTATTATTTATAATCACATTTGGTGCGCCTTTATACCACATAGGAACATACAACAACCCTATAATTGCAGTTAGCTGCATGTGTGCATGCTGTGTGCTTGCTGTGGGCTGTGACCAACAATCACCAACGTTTTCATATTTAAAGATATTAAAAATGACTCCTGCAAATATACTCTTAATAGGCACAAAGCAATGTAGCATCACTAATTATTAAATTAATGAACGGGCTGCTCATTCCAATTTCGATACTCTCAAAATTTTAAACAAATTGGACATTATTGCTTAATTGCTTTCACTGAAGCATTTGTATTCGTGTCAGATGATGTACCAAATTTTACTTTACCGGTAAAGTCAAAAGCAAGAAGATAGTTATTGTATTGATTTCAGATTAAATTTACATGTAAAGTTAAAAATAGCACAATCCAGCGTCTCTATCTCTATAACAGCTTTTAGCTTCGAACACCGAAATACGGAGGTTTACTATCAATAACGCGTAATTTTATCCCGTAAAGCGTTCCATGAACAATAAAGCAGGACAACTGAATTATTGCGTTACAATCACCAGCTGTTACAGCACACTTTATGTCATTATGTCCGTAGCAGCACAATTTACGAACTAGAATGCTGGTAAGCCAACAACAATCTAATCACACCAAAGTTTACACTTACATCGATGATATGTAGTGTTAGTCAAAAATGAAAACTAACATTCGTGATAATTATTTATGGAAGCAAATAAAAGCAATCGGGAAGCAATTTTTGGATAGTAGTTCAACGTTAAATACGACAGGTGACATATCATTCTGACGGTGTGAAAAATTTTTAAGGTTTTTCATGGGTAATTTAAACTGTAGAAACAGTTTGTTAAAGTTAAATTAAAAAGTTAAATATAGACTTGTTATAAAGCAATTTAGTTGTATATCACTGTAGGTACTACAGTATTTGAGAAAGGAAAGGAAAATCTCCAGGTTCCAAAGTATTACGGCTTGGTGGAATATACGGCCGGCGCGGTGCAACGTAACTTGAGTGAGACGTAGGTAAGGGTGTTCTCTTTCGATCGCAGCGCTTCAAGATATCTGTAATGGCCACTCGAGCTATCTGTTCAACCGTTATTCTCAACAAATCTTCCATATTGCGGCCAACCGATGCTCAATCAATACTGTGCAATGGTTTTGTTGTTGACTTTTCATTTTGAATTTGTTTATAGTCTTTTTGCAGCTTGTTTTGTAAGGTATTCGGGGTTTTTATAATATAACACTATGGTATTAGGTACTTATATTTTATAGATGATTGCTGTTGATTTTTTTTTTGTTCATGAGTTTGCTTTTTGGTGGGTAGGTGATTCATAAAAGAAAAACATAACGGAGCCGTAATAAAGTTTAATGACTCGTGCAACGGAATAAACGATTTCAGTTATGAATACGTAGATAGATAGATACAATCTATAATTGGTACTTTTACACGAATAAATATTACCTTAATGATGATTTTACAATTTCATCTGCCTCTGCGTCGGATACCATACCAGTAAAATTCTGTTAATGTACTAATGGCTCGCGTAAAGAAAAGTTATGATAACCAGAAGCTCATTCGCCGGTGCGCGAAGGCGGGGCCTGTTTTGTTTTCACTTCAAAAGCATCGCCTCACTACATTGTTCATCCTAAAAATGTAATTTTCTCGTATTTTACACAATTGTTTTCTTTTCTACTTAGATTATAAATTGGTGACAGCAGGTAATTACTTTTGTGACAAGATAATCCTATCTTACTTTATCCTGCTTACTTTCTACCTACTATAATAATTGGTAAATGCGAAAGTTTGAATGGATATTTATTTATATATCTGGTCATCCATACATCCATACATCCATACATCCATCCAAACATTTGCTTTTATAATATTCGTGTAAGATAGGATAGGAAGTAGAATGCCTAAGTATTACATTATTACTTGGTACTATTGGTACTATTACTATTATTATACATACGAGGTCTGATGTATCCCCATTTGGGAAAAGGGCCTTCCTTCCCTCTTTTCATTGATTCATTTGATATGATTGCATTTCAGAAGTTTCTGTGTCGAATTTCGATGTGATTTATTCTATGACATAATCCGTTTCCCCATATTGAATAATTATAATGATAATAATGCTGTTAGAACATAAGGTTATTATAAACGGTAGTCTAGAAGCTAGTTTGATAGTACACATTCATCTTGTTGGAAACTAACTGTACCGTGTATCCGGACGCGGAGTCAGGCCGTTTTTATGGGGCAAAGTTGCCGGAACAATGCCTTGGAATGTGCGAAGTAAACACTTAACTGCAGGTTTGCTTGTCGTAATGCAGTGCAAGTTTCGCCGCACACTCGACCACAGCGCGGAACTGAGACTGCTCAAGTTTTACAGTTGCAGTTTTAATGTGAACTAAGCTCCGTCGCCTCAGTCGGTCGCTCCGTTGACTTGTTAAGAATTGAGATCTCCAGCACTGTCCGTTGCCGTCAAACAAATCAAATTACAAAATTATACCTATTTCCTTAGATGATACAAACCGCTACGAACATAAAATCCCTTTGATGACGACTTTATTAAATAATAATAAAAACCTTAGTTCCAATGTTAGTGATTCAGTGTGCATCGGTGAAATTAAATCGACTGCATACGATGGTTTTAAAGTACCCTAATATAAATAGTGAATGTTCACGTAACGGGCGCTTGAGTCAGGAAAGTTGGAAAGTAAATGGTATTAGCATCGTCTAATCACTACCGGGGGAGCTTTCTGTCTAGTGTTCCAAACTGGGTACCGGCATTTGAAGCCGTTCCCGTACACTTGCTTGCCCGTTCTGGGAGCCTTCTTGAATGCAAATAAGCATTAGGAACGCCTTTACAACATCGAGACGCTCTTTATTGGGCCTGTTCAGGCATATAAACCGGTGTGGTTCAAACGCTCGCTCCACGCACCACCCCGTATACGCCCTTTTGCTTAAATAATGAAAATAGAAACTCGAAAAGAACTCCGACGAGAGGGAGTCTTATCGCAGACGAGGTAGGTAAAAATCAAGAAATGCAAATTTAACGGGAAAGGCGAACTTAAGCGGAGCTGTAAATGTAATTAGATTTTCGAGTTTACAAAGACAAGAGCGTTCAGGTTGGTAGATTTACTGCTGGCTGACCCGCTCCCCCGGAGGACGATAAATGAGATGCCGCGAGGTAGCGATACTAATTATCCTATAGGTAGACGCGTACGCCGTCCACGTTCGCTCTAAATCTTGTTAGCGGTCGGAGGTGCAATTGTGATAAATGCACTTGCTACGAAAATTTAGAGCTGCCCGCACTATAAAGGTTAATCTTAATTTATGCATTCACGTTCTTGCTGTAGCTAGCTTAGGTACATGGTTTAAAAAAGGCTTATTGTGTTTCCTACAAAACTTTATGCTAAATAATAAGACTGAGTTGAGTTTCATAGAAAACTAATAAAAATAATAAGGGATCTCAGAAAATTCTTGAACGTATAGTGTCATTCGATCGTATTACCTCTTGTAGAACCAATCCAAAAGTAAATTGGAAGCAAAACAAATTTCCTTACGAGAACATTCGGTCACAGTTTCATTAGCCATTTTATGCCGGACAAGCGTATTTCTATACATCTTTTCTGTTTTATTATCGGTATAAAAAACATTTAAAGCTAGGTATCATTGTTAAGAGAAACCGAAATTTATATTACCAAAATTAATGTGACATTATTTGCTAGACAGTTCATTCACAGTAAGCCGAAATTTAGGTAGGCACTTTATCATTTTTACAAAATATGGGCTCGTACTTATATACACGCCATACTGTCCATATCCCTTATAACAAACGCGAACCGGAAATAATTGT
This sequence comes from Cosmorhoe ocellata, assembly GCA_963675405.1. NCBI lineage: Eukaryota > Metazoa > Arthropoda > Insecta > Lepidoptera > Geometridae > Cosmorhoe > Cosmorhoe ocellata. The sequence continues at coordinate 6,132,038 of OY776253.1, read as the reverse complement.
ACTAACATTGTGTCAAGCTTTTCCGGTAGATGTTAAATGTTGGCAGCACGGCGAGTAAACAAGGCTTGCGGGTAGAAGGCATTAGACTTGAATAATTGCGGCAATCGCTTGATGGTGACTGACAAACGTACGGTCTTGCAACCGAGAAGGAGCGTGTAGTTTAAAATAAATCAGATTATAAAGCTTGTAGTAGACACAAGCTAAGTCCCTTTTTTATAAAACAACCTACATGTTACTATCGGTTCATTGGGTAACGCAGCGGTTCTAAACAATAATTTCTATCTCACTAGCGGAGGGTGGAAAAACTTTTCTATGCCTCTACTAATTATACATACATAAGACGTGAGCAATCTATCAGTGACTAAACAAATTTTAGCAAATTGGAACCTTCACATTATACTAAAAGTAAATATCAGTAAATACTTCCTTAGCGCGCTTTTAAACATCCAAAAAAGGAAGCTCTATACCATAAAACCAAACGTTATACGTTGATTTTTAGTCATCTAGTCAGTCAGCCACTTACCTACGACTAATAATATTTAGATAATAATGTATACGTACGAAGGCAAGCAACCAATAATAGTTTACACAATTAATTTAGTAAAACAATTAAGTGTGTGTCTGTAATCCAGTTAGACGGTAAACTAATACGGGATGACAGGACCCTATTATAAGTTCATGCTGTATCTCCAGGATCTGTATTTGAGTAACTTTAGCGTTTATTAACCAAGTATAAGCCGATAAGTTCTGGCAATCTGATACATACCAAATACAACAAGAATAACAAACTTTAGTTGCATGCAGATATTATACGGCCAGCGGATCTAGGCAAAGATTGAAATCGTAGATATGCCCGGACGCCAAAAACTGTGGCACTGTTTTTACTTGTGTGTGTTAACAAAATGCCGACGCACGGACACTAATGATTAGTAGAAAATGAACCAAACAGTTATTTCACCATTTATTGTGCAATTATATTGCACGATCTTTCGTAAAAAAATATACTTATCCCTTTTGTACCCTGAAATTGAAAATATTTGGTGTGCCAAATGAGCGAGCTATCTCATTTCGTGTGGTAACAAAACGGCGCGGTCTCAGTACCGTAAGGGCATATCTACGATTTAAATCTTTGGATCTAGGCTATTGATGCGCAGTAGGCAATTTACTTAGTATGAAAAAACTGCACTGCGCATATTATTACATAAAATATAAGATATGAGATACAAAATAAAAGAATTCAATTATATGCGTGAAGTTAAAAAATTAAAGACACCCATAAAACGTAATAAATAAAATAAATAAAAGACTTCCGTCGAATTTGGTTTCGCATGAAAAATTTGAGACAGGTGCAAGAGATCCAGGCAAAATGAAAGGGCATTACTTTTTTAAAAGTTTTCAGTATCAATATCATCGATTTTAATAGATTTTACAGTTCATCATTCCATATTTATCCAAATAGACAGAAAATCTTTTATGCACATTTTATATAAGTACGTCACGGATTTTTGTCTTACTTGATAAGAATTATAGAATTGCGTGGTATGTCAAGATCTGTCTATTCTTGTTTTTGAATTAATAAAGGCAGCATGCAGTTATTGGTGGACGAAATTTCCGTAAAGCTGATAAAATAAGAAGTTTAAGACTACCACCCTTGCGGTCCCCACATCTAGACAATTTATTAGGATTTACGAGTTACCTCCGTTAGGATGATTGTTGTTCTACGTTACGTCTATCTATAAGTCTATATTTATAAGTGCACTTAGTGTTTTTTATAGGTACGGATATTCATCGCTTTTAAGGCCTTAAATACTTGTCCTACTATCGATAACCATAGGCTGGAATAAACATGAAAAACTTGACAACATTGCTTACGTGGACCTTGTTGCAGCGGTTTACCTTACTTTGAAACAACATATTAACCTATTTTTTGTAGGCACCATTCTTAAAATTGCGCAACCAGAAATATTTTTGGATCGGTTTAACACATATATTTTGAAACTTACACGATCTGTACATATGTCGTGACCACGACAGTGTGTAAACCTGTTGAAACGTCGGGAAAAATAGGTACTTAAATAAAACGCGATAAATACTCGTTTAATACTAATAATAATCGGTTTAACACTTATTGTAAATTAACTAAAACGGAACTTTGTTAGAGAAATGTTTTGAAATATTTTGATTTAGTACTGAAGCTGGATCATTTTTATTTAATTGTATATAAACCATGAAAAAACATTTGATAGTTATTTGATTTAAATAAATAACACAGGACGTAAATGGTGCACGGTATGCGATTTCCAATTATCGATGTGTGCGCTGGCTGTTCCGACGGTAGGTATTGCAATCCGTATGACGAGAAATATTTCGCTTCCGACTCGTACCTGGTTCTACGAAAATACCTACCTAATATAGGGAGTTGCAGATGCTGTGTTCTAATCTTACGATATTTTCCTGGCGAAGAAGAAATTGAAATTGAATTCGTCTCAACCAACGTTGATATTTTGAATTCGCTTACTGGAACTCCGATTGGTATTAGAGTTTTGGTAAGTAAGCAAATCCAAAATGATTGTGTTTCACGAATCCAAAAACGCATTACTCCAGTTTCATGTGAAGCCAATAAACTATGCAGGGATAAACTTTTCTTTGACCTGGTTTGAATTTGTTTGCCGGATTGGCAAAACATCACGATTTTTAGTTGAAGTCTGCAGTTTTTAATGTTATCAACTTCACGCATTTCTAGAAACGCTGATTCTAGTTGACCATATTAAAAGAACTTACAAATATAAGTTTGTGGCGCAAGTTCTAGCAAGTTTGGCGAAACAGCGCTATGAATATTCACAAACGCCTCGGGATTTCTCACGTGCGGAAACTTCTTTTAATAGCATGCTAAGTGCCGGCGAGTGGGAAATATATCTTTGTTTCAAATTAAATTAACTTAGTTGTAGGTACAGTCAACACAAATAACATTATTCGACAATGTTAAAATTTGAACCGAATGCAACTTTTTTGTTTAAATAAATACTTATAACAAGTAATTATGAAGCTGTAGCGATCACATTAAACGAGCACGGCCGCAGTGATATCATGGTCATCTTCTACATCTTATGCGAGTCGAATTCGGGAATTCAATTTTTAGTGCGTTTCTGTGACAAATACCTACGTTTAGGCTGTGTCTAGTCTGTAATGCAATACTTGAGTATGTTTTACTCTAAAATAAAGTGATTCGCTGGGGAAGTATTTTTGAGTATCATTACCGTACCTACTCGTAGACAAAGACGATGAGCTTATTATGAGAGGAGCGATCGGCGCGTCGGGATCGCATTAACTTCGGTGAGCGTCAATAATGCCGGCTCTTAAACTTTATAGTCTCCTTAAATTATTAGAACGCCGTTATGTTAACAAACTAACGAATTTCTTTATAAGGAAAATCGCTTGCGGGACGCCCACAAACTTCGCTCATAACATGGAATGTTCCAATATTTTACAAGCCTAAACGATTTTTTCTCGGTAATGTTAAAAAGTTTACTCCTCGGCTCTAAATTATTTTTAATACGTTGTAAAATATTGAAATCACTTTGTGTCCGTGCTTTTATAGCAAAATAAAAACAAATAGGTGGTCCATTAAACCGTCCGTATTCAAAGTTACACTAATCCGACAATAGCATTCACCCTTTCATTTGGGACTCATGAATCAATGAAATGGAAGTTCGCATTTAAGTGACTCGTACAATTAATCCGATTGCTTTCAACTTTGGTCTCACTGTACTTTTTTCGTTGACAAAAAGCGTAAAGAGAAATGGCTGGTGTTGGCGGTGTAGTCCGCCACCGCTTCAATTAATGAAATAATAAACCATAGCGACAATATTCTGCACACGACTGTGTGACTGGAGCTGTTTTTGAACAATGCTATATTCTCAAAGAACGCTGTTAAACTGAGGAACGGTAGGTTTAGTAACTTTATACCAAAACAAGCTTATTAATAATATTATATTCATTTAAAAATTTTTATTATCTTTTATACAGGGTTAGTTTTACTACCCGACTTCGTAGCGAAAATGGTGGGTAATGTGTTTGGGGTGGCATGTGTGTATGTTTGTATATTTATATGCAAGTTCCTTTGGCTTTCGCTGTAGCCCAAACGGCTGAATGGATTTTGAAAAAGAAAGTGTTGTTGGATTTGTCTGGATCGCAAGAGTGACATACAAAATGTCAAAAAAAATATGGTGACTGCAAAAATCAGTTACAATTCAATCGGGTTTTTTAATTTTTGCAATAAATTCTAGTTAAAATTCCACTTCTGTTGCAAATTATTTGTTTACGAAATCGCTTTTGATTTAAGGCTATGGGGATTATATGTATGTTATCAAAATCAACCAAATTGAATCAATGTATTTTTTCCGACAAAATATTTATCTTTGGAAAATAACTCTACCAAAACACAGTGAGTGACGAAACATTCAATCATGGTAGGTTGCACTGCATGGAATCATAATGAAATTTCGGGTTTTCGCAAAATGCAACTTGACGCCAAGTACCGATTGATGATATTCGCCCGAAATAGTTGGTTGAATTGGACTTGGTAATCGGATTTCATTGCAATCCCATTTTAATGCGTCGAATGTAGTTCACTAGTTATTTTAAACCTATAACGTGTAAATCTGAATGACGGCTGATATACACAAGAGAATGGAAGTAGTGTTTCAACCCATGTTTCATGTATGTATGTGTGTGTATGTTTGTCTTTTATAGCTGAATGGATGAAATTTGGTAAACCTAATCTAATCTATACTTATAATAATATAATAATAATATTATTAGGAATCAACTAATAATTCAAATAAAAAAAATACAGACAGACGGCGGATTAACTTTAATCCTTTACAATTTAATAAAAATTAAACATAAAGATAACCAAAAGGAATCAAATCAAACTTACAACAAACCACAGTTAAATTTAACATGAACTCAGAGTAACTTACTCGTAATCTAACCACATAGGTAAGTAGGTAGCTCACAATGACCGACAATCGTAACTACTTAGATGTTCACTCGTCGAAGGCTCGTGCGCAACTGGGCTGGTGCTCGCTTTGCGCTCGCTTTTATAGGCGCGCTGTCGCCTAATACACTTCGTCGGACGATATTGCTAACACGGCCTCTCCTGACGACGGGTCGTCCTCGGCCCGCAAGCATGGTAGCAACAGGCAGGACTGGTGCCAGGAGCTGTTGAAGGTCCGGCTTCAGGATCAGCATCTAGCAGAGGCGTAGACCGCTGAACCATTGCTGCGGAGTCTGATGAGCTATCCTAGGTCTCATCAGATTCACCTTCTGTGAAAGAACGACATGTATAAATACGTGCGCAGTTTCTTAAAACTGCCACTGGATCAGCATCTAGCAGGGGCGTCGACCGCTGAACCCTTGCTGCGGAGTCTGATGAGCTATCCTAGGTCTCATCAGATTCACCTTCTGTGAAAGAACAACATGTATAAATACGTGCGCAGTTTCTTTAAACTGCCACTTCATTATTCACTCTCAGTTCATAATCTCTTTCACTTAATTCATACATCGCACATCAATCGTCATCTCATAACTCGAATCTTACAGGCTTCACCTCAGAGACGTCTCAAATAATAAAAAATAGGGCCCTGATACTTTTCTCCATCATGTCTCGACGCAGCATCGGGTCTTCCACAGACCGCTCTGCATCGCCTCACGTCGTGAAGGTCAGCGCACGTGCGTCACACGCGCACAGGCGTCTATCTAAGAAAGAGTCTGTCGTCTGCATGAAAGCAATTAGGTACAGGTAGTGTACCCACAAAACACATGGCAGAGGCACTTGCGTGAAGGCAATACAGGTCGCGTGCCAACACACCGACGATTACATCGTCTACCTGTTCTAGTGCTTACACACTAGCCACAGGTCTGCCGTCCACAACAAGGACTAGGGTGACGCACACAGTGCGCCTCCCTACTGCCGACATCGTCTACCCGTTCTAGTGCTATACACTAGCCACAGGTCTGCCAGCCATTAAAACGGGACCGAGGGCCACCGCCCTATACATTGTCGAAGTACGCATAATAAAGTATAACACATTCAGTTGCAACAGTACATACTCGTAAAACCCATAACCATCATGCTTAATAAAACACACTGTGAACGCACGTCACACAGCGACTGATCGGTTTGCAAAGCCGACCAGCTTCCATGGCCATATGTAGACACCATCCAATGGACCGGTTCTACTGCCTCAAGGGCCACACACGCGTCATACCTCAGGGGCCATCGCGTCATACCTCAAGGGCCATCGCGTCATACCTCAGGGGCCATCGCGTCATACCTCAGGGGCCAAACGGGTAACATTTCACCCTCAAAGAAAGCGGAGCACGACTCGGGAGTCCACTCGCCTTTCCACGGGACCATGTACTGCACTGCAGCCTGGGTCTGCCCACAGCTATCGCTCGACAGCGCAGCGTCAGCTCGCACCGACTGCTCGGCAGAACGTTGACCATCTTGTAAAGGCCACGCACTCCCAGATCCAATTTCCCTGTTAAACAGAAAGCAAAAGCGTAATTTCAAGCAACCGCCTTTAAATAAGCTGCTGATTGCAAGTTGTTTCACCAATGAAGGAGTTCCGGACCTCGATCATTACCAAAACAACGGCAAAAGCACCGGGTAACTATTATCGAAATAAAAAGGTTGAAACTACGAATAGCAAGCTGCCACATTGTCAGGGTAAATAGCCACAATGTCGGGGCTGCTGGTATTACTCACTACTACCGAAAAATGTTTCATACTTCACCGGGGTCGACTTGCCACACCACTAAACCATAATGTTCTGCGGCAGTCAGAGTCTTCTTTCCGTACGAACCAGCCAACAGCTCGAGCTCGTATCGGTGATGCGTTAAAGATCACACGACCTCATAGGCACCGCGCATCCTGGAGTTCAGCTTCTGGATTGGTAAAAACAAAACCACACGTTAAAGTACACTGTTACAAAGTCCATATGCGTTTCAAGAACACGTCTGCAGGGCCAGAAGCCCGAGGGAAGCATCGCGCGCAGTAAGTAGAAAGTTCGCGTCGCATGCTCGTCCCACCACGCGAAGCGAAACGCCTCACGTATGCCATCACACACACCGCTAGGATATGTGTGATCCAAATAAGTGACTGCAACATAAAACATTCAGATTAACACACACTTAAAATGCAGCAAACCTCTTGGGATACCATTATCTTTTCAAAGGAGTATTGTACTAAGCTGCGGCTTGGGTAGTTTTACCCCGCGCACCACTCAATAGTTAAGTTCATAACGGTCACTTGGTAGAACCTTGATAACACTGTACGAGCATCACATACCAGAGTCGAGTTTACCCGCAGGTTTATTATGTTAAACCCCGCAGTAGCGACAGCAGAGCGACGGAAGCAGCAAAGCGACAGCGACCGCCTCGCGATCGGCCTGCCGTACTCCACTCCTCAAACGCTCGGCTTCACCTGACCTTGTCTAATACATCTGAAATCTCACAAACAACGGTTATACGATTGTCAACATGTTTACCTTGATAACCACCACACTAGCAGACTGTTTATTGTAACATTGTAAAATATCACAGCTGTTGTTGATCGTCGACTCAGAGCATAAAGTAGTCTCGTTTAGACGCGAAATCAGCTGGTGTCAAGTCGGTTAGTCAGTACACGTTATATTAGCGGGAGAAGAAAGGTAATTTCGACTCGAGGGTAGTCGAAACACGGCACGGCTCATCGGAACGGGCATACGCAATGAAGCAGCTCACAGATGAGTAGATGAGCTCTTTTGAAAAACAATCGTCAACTGTCGTCGTGACCAGAAGGGTTACTATGTCAAACCTTGCAGCGAGCAGAGTGATAGCAGATCGACAGCAGCAGCAAAGCAACAGCGACCGCTTACGCGATCGGTTGCAAGTTGTTACCGTAAACGGTATCACGGAAGGCAGTCATCTGCCTATCGCTAAGTTGTTGCCGAATGCACGTTGCCTTTGAACACTAGCGCCACTAGCGACAGAACAGAAATTGGTGGAAACAAATATTGTTCACAGATTGTCGAGCAGAGGGAGACATAGTGTTCAGCTGCTGTTGCCTGTTAGCTAATACAAAATTAAGGTTAGACTTCTTACTAAATGAGCAGACATTTGGTGTGAGGTCAGTAGTTACTCACCTCTCTTGGGACATTGTATCTGAGTATGGTCCTTTTGTCCACCACAAAAACATGAGACAGCACCTGCACTTATCTAAGGGTTACCTATTCCACGGATAAAAGGAAATAAGGAAATAAGTGTCCTTAGTTCTTCACTAAGACCAGATACCGCTTGTAAACGCAGAGAAGTATGATACGACACGCGTATTCAGGGTATGTGGTGTATGAGTCAGATGTTTTCTTCATGGTTTCGAACAAAATATTGGCAAAGGCTAACTTACCTGGACAAAGAGGTTTACCTCCTCAAAGTTCGACCATGAACGGTCGCGGGTGACCCATTCAGATATCCAAACCTTCGCATCGTCTTTCAAACAAGACGCGACACGAGCGAGACCCACTACTTCTACGTGGAGCCCTATGTGTGCGCCACGGCGTTCGACGATGTGACACACATCGGGAACGGGATCGTGATCTAATTGAACGAAAACTGCCTCGACATGCGAGACATGTTATATCTCGAGATGTGAACGAGGACTACGTGTACGGTTGCGTGAGCTACCTCGTAAACAATGTCTAGAACTAACACGAGTTCTCAACTCATCAATTTAAACAACAAAACACAAAAATGACTAACTGTGGGTAGTTGTATTTTTTGCTTCCTTTCTGGTTTATAGGCCTTTGTCTGGTTGTTTATCAGTGCAAAGGTAACGTTTTATCGAGCAAAGAAAGAGAAAGCTGTATGTGGACACAGACCTATCCCACTTCTGATATTAGGAATCAACTAATAATTCAAATAAAAAAAATACAGACAGACGGCGGATTAACTTTAATCCTTTACAATTTAATAAAAATTAAACATAAAGATAACCAAAAGGAATCAAATCAAACTTACAACAAACCACAGTTAAATTTAACATGAACTCAGAGTAACTTACTCGTAATCTAACCACATAGGTAAGTAGGTAGCTCACAATGACCGACAATCGTAACTACTTAGATGTTCACTCGTCGAAGGCTCGTGCGCAACTGGGCTGGTGCTCGCTTTGCGCTCGCTTTTATAGGCGCGCTGTCGCCTAATACACTTCGTCGGACGATATTGCTAACAATATTATAAAGAGGAAAACTTTGATTGTTTGTTTGTTTGTTTGTTTGAAACGAATAGGCTCCGAAACTACTGAACCGATTTGAAAAATTCTTTCACCAATGTGTAGAATAAACTTTCAGGATGAACATAGGCTATATTTTATGTAAGTAGGTACTTCGCGGGCGACGCCGCGAGCGGAAGCTAGTATAAAATATTATTAGGGTTGTATCTACAAAAAAATGTATAGGTATTATATCAGGTACCTAGGGTTTCCATAGTAAAAGCTTTGCATAGTTTGGGGTGAAATGACGTTGGTGTAAATATTCGCCAATATATTAAAAATAAACTCTAAATACCTGATACCTCTAGATACATCTACCTAGAGGTACCTGCGTGCTAGCCCGTCAATAACGCAGAGTCGTTGCCGACCAACACTAAAGTTTCTTTGAATAACGAAGGGGTTCTTTTATGCGAAGCGCCGGTGTGAAAGGAAACCACTTTTTTCTAAATGATGGGATGGCCTATCTTGAATATGCAGAGACTGTCGCATCATTCAACATCATTAGACTGGGAAATAAAAGCGTAAGCTTGAATACGTTTTTAATCAATAGGCAGAGTAATGGTCCAAACTTTTACATTTTTCTAAGGCAGCTTAACCGACGGGTAAAAGGCGATATTTTCGGTACCGTATCCTCATTAAAACGGGTAACGTTTTAAATAAAGTCGGGAGCTATAAAATCAAGTAGGCTCGAGTAGGCTGTGGTTGGATATCTGACACCCGACTAATTCCCACTATATTTTAATCCAACGAAGTACAAAGGAGTCCAATTTGCATAAACCTCGGTTGTTTGTTTCATGCGAGGACTGTATCCGCTTTACTCTGGACTGTTTTGTACTCAATTTATATGCTTGCATGGCGGCTAGTGTTGCGATTGTGAGCGCAACGCCTACATAACGAGGATTTGTCATAATAATTACAGTATACTGTCAATATTGCGCAACATATCGCACAGCATGACAGCCGATGCAGATTGCAGATACCTACGTATTGCTAAATCTGTTACAATTGCAGACTCATCTGAAAATTGTTTTATTTTGTTTCGATGGCAGTTCCCATTGATTTTAACCACTTTTTATTATAATAAAAGCGTCGGCCGAATCGACGCTAAAAAATGGGAATCCATGGCAAGTTAGATTCCGTTTCATGCTTCGCTGTCGTTTGATATGTTGGTTTGGACATGGCTTTTGATAGATTTTTTAGTTTTTCTGTAACGTCAGCGCGTAACAGAAAATCAAAGAAGTAAGTGAGGCTGATGTGTTCTTTGCTAAAGGTAATATTCCATGAGAAAATAAAATTGTTTTACCAGGCTCGATAAATGGCGCATTTAAATCAAGGCCTTGGAAGTCGGCCAAGTGCAAGCGGTCGGCCAGCAATGGACGCTCCTTCGTTATGTCTGTGCATTTGTCCAGTTTACTCGCTTACAGAAGCAAACAAGCTCACTCGACGATCAGAATGCCAATGTTTTAAATTTAATCACATGAGCAATATCAGCGGTCGAGAGGAGCTACGAAGTTTGAAGCCCTCTTAACAAAGCCTTATTTTTGCTTGCTTATTATGTTTAGCTCTATAAATATAATTGGAAACTACGTTTCAGTGGAGTTGTTATAAAATATGGCTGAAATTAAATTGCAAAGATCGAAAGTAGGAAAGATAGATGTACCACATTCGTGTATATTGGTAATGCGTGGTAACAATTCAAGAGGTGGAGGCTGCCAGCCACAGTAAAGATTTCAATCCATCATACAGGTCCACTGACTGTATTCAGCGCGGATGACAGCAGACGTGTGAGGTGTGCGTTCAAAGGAAATTGCCATAATATATTATGTGTGAAAAAATATATGTGGCAATTATATATCCTAGATTTTACAAAAAATGATAAAAGTAGGTTTTTTCATCAGTTAAACTTTGCTGCTAAACGATGTCCCAATTAAGTCAACATCAAATCACATTGAATACAAACTTGCTGTAAATCCGCTTGTGAAATAAATAATACTACATTAAGTTTGCTTGGAGGCAAAGTTGGCAACATATTGAGCCTTGCTTGATCTCAATAACAACAGTTATGGGTTTGTTGTCCTACATGAGGATTTCCTCTTAGTTTCATGACGCTGTTATGTAAGCTGGTGCCGCTTTGTCTGGCATTTTTGCCATACTTCAGAATCATACGCCCACACTGAAATATATAGCAACGATAATATCTATTTTTTGATACATCTGTCTTTTCATAGGTCACAGAAATAAATTAGGTACACACGACATAATTTAAGAATCATAAGCATGGATTTGCTGATGTCTATTCTTTTGAAGTAAAACTGTTTCTAACCTAATCACATTTTTGACGTTGCGAATAACTTGGATATTTAAATCCTACCTTTAAGCCACGGCGGCCTTAGTGAGCTAGCTTCAAGAGTAGCTGTACGTCAATGCATTTTTGTGGCGACCCCGTATACTCGTATAAGGTTATTCTGTGCCTGTATTTTGTTCTTTGTCATTTATGTGGTAGATGCCACTGGAATTTACGGCTCTACATAAGCAGAAATTATATTAAAGATTCCACTTATTTTGCTCCAGTATAGTTTATAAATGGCTTTATTATTATAGTTTATAAATTAATTTTAAATTACTTTATAATGCTGCTGCGTTTTCTAACGCATAACATTAAATAAAGTAAAAGTAATGTATATAAGTGCTTACTCCAGGGTACGACTATAAGTCACCCCTCGTAATATATAAGAATGTATTTTGTGATTGCATTAAAAGGTCGTAGCAGGGGAGACACGCATTTCTCACTAAATCCAAACAAGCCAGTACACGCAGTTAGTGTCCGTGACGAGCGCTGAGCGCGAACGAATGGCATCGCATTTTTCTCACAAACTCCGCGTCGCCTTGCAATAAAACATTCATGAATTCAGAATGTTACTACTGAGTACCCATTGCGTGGATGGGGCTGTGATTCCTTGGAAATTTGAAAGATACGGCCGTTTCAAGTGTCGATTTGCTGCCGAACGTATTGCTTTTACGTCTGTGTACACAATTTTCCTCTTTACTTTTTTGCGCTATAAAGAAATATGTGCTTTATTTTCGCCTTCTTTCTTATGGCAGTTATCTCCAGAATTAAATGGAATTAAACCTATCACATTAAAGTAAATGTACGTTACTGAAACGCACGATTGCAGCTTTGCCATATTATAACATGCAGAGACGAGCAAGGAATAAAAGCCAATTGCGGAGCGAGCCAATAAAAGAAAAAAACTTTGTAGATGGACGCATAGCTGCGAGCTGTGTTTCCAACATCTATAGCGTGGTTGCTCCATCGCTGGCGGCAGGAACTATGCCCGGCGCGGCAACGGAATGCAGACAATTTCACAAAAGCCCACCAAGTGAGAGGTACGCCGTGATAACCGTGAAAGCTAATAAATTCGTACGCGAGGGAGGTGACAAAACAAAAAGCCTATTATTTCGTATTAGTTCGCGTTTTATTCGTGGAAATTTTGCCACGTTTATTTTTGTTTGCATTCTTTTTAGGTTTCGGATCACAAAGAAGCAGCTTTTATTTAACGACTTTGAATCTGTAGACTCTGCATAGATGAGAAAATCGGCTTAGAGCATCTTAAAAGCAAACACGTTTATACTTTATCTAATACAACTTGACGACTGACAAACGACCTTTTACGCTACTATTTACCTACGTAAGTACAGCGCTGAAAGCATAAAATTAAACAAAATAAAAAAATATAATACTCGTTATATTTCAGTTTCTATAAAAAAAAATGCATGTTGTTACAATTTCGTTGGGTAACATCTTTTTCTTTCTTTTGTTTTCTAGTAGTAACTGTATCTTTTGTTGCCACTAAACTTGTTGCCTAGCAACACATGGTTATCTTGCTTATCTTATTGAAAGAAAAACAAAAGTAAGAATAAAAAGCGTTTATTTAGACCACACACACATTTCCTAATATATAAGATTGGTTTAAGAATTAAAAGAACTAACAAAGGTAGGAACCAGGTAGGAAAATTGTACATACCTACAACCTAAGCATATCTACTCGTATAAAAACAATATATAAAATTAGCCTTTCTCGCAAAATATTGGTGTGGCTTAAAGGATTACATCTCAGTGTATTTATGCTAAGTGGAAGTAGCGCTGGTTTTCAGATTGTACCATCACTAGACATAGTCAAATATTAAACGTCAGTCATCGATATAAAATGCAGATATTATTATATACATTAGATTTGTGATTTCAGATCTATCCACGGAGCCATCTCGCATAAAATTGCGGATGGTCTTTTGAAAATACATAGTAAACACGGAGGGATAATGTTTTCTTCTGTTCCAACCAAAGCAACACAATCATGTTAGAGCCATTTTATTTTCAGTTTTCCTCAAGCCAAATAAAGATCAGATCAGTCATAGGAAATTAAATTATGTTTGGCTAAGGGTGGATTTGACCAACTTCTGTTAAGGTAACTGTTTTTGGAATAATGTTATGTCAAATGTACGAGTATCTAAGTAAAATGTCACTTTAATCTTTAGAGTTATGTCCACGATGGGTCAAGTCCGACGGCCTATTTTGAACTATTGATGGCACGTTCAAAATTCAATATTCCGGGGATAGTGTTTTATCAGTTTAGTCGAAATCGCCCTAATTCAGTTTGTGTATGATTCAATATATTTAACGTTAAAAAAATATCCAGTAAATTAAAGAAAACTTAGACTTCTAAGTCATCCAAATAATTTTGACTCATGCATTTGTCCAAATTTTTTTACCCCGTCGCGTCATCATTATAAGAAGGTGACCTGGATGACGAGCTTTGCTTGGTTTTTTTTTTTGGTAATCCACCTTTCTAAAAATAAAACCTAGCTAGATCAATTTATCGCCTCTGAAACCTTCAACATACTAAATTTCATTAAAATCGTTGGAGCCGTTTCCGAGAGTCATAAATATGTATAAGTATACAAGAAATGCTCATTTAAAGGTATTATAGATGGATATCTGTGTGGTATATAGAATATTTAGTTATCACTTCACGGAATAAAAAAGAAAAACAGCATTTCCAAAATACGACGGAAGATTAAAACAGAACTATAAAACAACGAGTGGGTAGAACGAAATAATAAAAATAGGTTATAGCGTAGCAAGTTTCCTCGGCCAGCGGAGCGGTAAGAGGAACCAATTTCTGAGCCGATGCGGAGCGTTTTGTTGGAAATAGCTTTCCTTCAATCTGCATTTTCTTGCTGATTTACCAACTTTCATCCAGAACCAGGACGGGAACTTTCCGCGAGATCAGGCCTGTATTCAGGACTGGAGATTGATCACTATACATAAATAAATAAATAAATAATAAATAAATGAATCTAGCCCCAAATTATGCTACTCTGTAAGCTTGTGTTATGGGTACTAAATAACTGATATATTTAATACATTATATATGTACATAAATAGATATATTTTTATTATACATAGAAAACACCCAGACCAACCCAACAAATTTCTGCAGATCGTAGACAAATTTTCTCCGAGGTGGGAATCGAACCCGCAACCCCTAGCGTAGCAGGCGGACTTTCGCCCGCTGCGCCACTAAGGTCGTCAAAACTCTAACTTTGTTAAAATTACCTACCCAAAAACTTCACAGTATCTACCTACTTTCTTTTTCTAAAAAAAGAAAAGCGAGATTTTATATAGGTACGAGTAGATTATCGCTCTTTGTATGGGATCCGCAAAAATGTATGAACCTCGTATCGTTTTTCATAGCCCTATAGAAAAAGTTGATTATTAAGTAAAAAATAACTCATACGTTTATTTTTATGATTTATCCAAATAAACTGTTTACACACACTTAATGCGCAACCTGCACTCAAATAAATTCAATCCGATTTGTCCAAATGAAATACTCGTAGTACCTACCCGCTCCCTGCAGGATTGAGATGGCACCGGCAAAATTAAGAAAGCATCTAAACAACGCCGGCAACCCCGCGTCATAATAAATGGCTAGTGACACGTATTGAGTCGAGCACTACACTCGTAAAGTCCAGAGTTCGATTACACACCCGACCGGGTCGCAGTGAATTAACTACAAACGGACCCAACTCTACGTGACCGGAATATTTACAAAATATCTTCTAGCCACCTATCTCTGTGCTCAAAAAGGGATAATGAATATTATTTTTTCTGTCACAGCAATAAGCTTTAAAAAGGTTGGTTTTAATACAAGTTTCAGTTGCGACCACGCTCAGACATTCAGTCGAACAACTGTTTAGAAATAGGGAGAGCTAAGTTTACTAAAGTACCTGGTTAAGAAACAAATTATTAGATGTTTGAGATATGGCTTACTTTTGAAATTACATTTTCAATCAAAGATATCAGGATTCGCTGGTTATTAATTTAACCTTTTTTAAAACCTTTAATCCACATAATTGTGTTCTTATCATTAATTAGCATTGTAATGTAGTAATACTCGTTAGCCCGAGATTTATGAAAATTAAACAGTCAAGGTGTCCAGGTAACTAAAAACATTAATGATTTTGTGTTCAAATATAGGCAAAACATACCGATACTAACATAAATAGCACCGTAAATAAAAGAAATCAGATCCATAAAACCCGAGGAAATTTTGCTTTTTAATCACGACACTTATTCGCCAACCACTTCCCATGGTAAATCAGCTAATGGAGTGTACGTGATGTGAATCCTACCTCAGCTAAAAGAGAACCGCTGCTGATTTGCTTTTATTTGTAGTTCTTTATGCACTATTCCTTCGCCAAAAACCACAGTCAAACTAAGATACTAAATAACTATCTAACTAAACCATTATAAATAATATTATGTATTTACACTTATGTCTAATGCAAAACTCGCCCACCTTGTTACAGTTTTATTTTCAAGAAAATATGTCCTAGAAAAATAATGTGGTTCCATGAAATTGATAGTAAGAGCTACTCATGTTTTTTTTTCTAGAGTGGACTAAATTTTCTAGATTTTATCAAAGCTGTAAAAAAAGCAATAAGTAATAAAACAATAATAAATAGGTGCTTACCCATCGATATAAATATTACTAATTTAACTCTACCTATTAAATTTAGGCGCTAAAATAACTTCAAGTTTTCCGATCAACCTGTTAATAAAAAGCATAAAAGCTTTACTTTTTTAAAAAATATAAATTTGTGGTTTACATACTTTATACAAAAAATGTTTAAATGTTTATTATTCTGAAAGGTGTGGCTGACATCGACTCGATAGAAGATAACTAATAGTAGGTACATACCTTACACAGTGGAAAACTTGGTAAAAATTATTCTACTGTTTACGCTTTGATTTGAAATTGAGGCATAAAACGCTTTATACCCACGACGCGCTATTTGAGTGGTTTTTCAATAGAAAAATCTATCTTAGATTGGTACTTTATTTCTCAAAGCTTCTGCGATAAATGAACGTGCTTTGGTGAGTGGGCACAGTCGTCTGAGCACGCCATAGAGACCTATGTATTGGTATGTTTAGCGGTGGAGGACTTCCAACTGATGATGACATCATAAGCTGGTAGTCATCCATCGCACGATACATTGTATCACCATCAAGATTAGATATATAACTTATACCTTTAAACGAGCAATTCTTGTATATATATATATATAATCGGAATCTCGGAAACGGCTCCATCGATTTTCATGAAATTTAGTATGCAGGGGGTTTCGAGGGCGATAAATCGATCTAGCTAGGTTTCATTTTTAGAAAACGTCGTTTACCCTCAAAAAACGAGCAAAGCTCGGTCACCCAGGTACTATAACATTAACTCGGCAACATTGTACAGGTACAATAGAGCAGACGTACGGCCGAGAGGTCTATCACTAGACGCGCTATTGCTAAATTGAAATCATGTAACTTGGTGCTTTCAATACGAGTAGGTATGTTTGCTATCTGCATTTCCTGATGTGCAATTTGGAGTAAGTCTCAAAGTAGGTTCGCTCTGTTAGATCTTATTGATATTAAAAACGCAAAAGTTTGTGTGTGTGTGTGTGTTTGTTTCTTTTTAAATCTTTAACGGCTGAACGGATTTAGATGATATTTATATGAATATAGTTAAACTTATAGGCTTATAGCTTCAGTATTGAGGAATTGATGAATAGCTTGTTCAAGCTGCACATAACCTTGTCTAACTTAAGTGGCCATCAACAAACTGTTAGAGGAGTTTTGGCTGTTGAACTCATCACCTTGAAATCGAACTATTTACTACGCAAACAATTTACCTAAGTTTGTCCGGAGGGTTTTAACGATTTGCCAACTAGAAATTGTATTTAATTTAAACTCTTCTATTGCATTGACTGCATCGCAAAACAAGTTGGAAAGGCTGACGCGAAGTGGTCGTAACAAGAGTCGTTATCCCACATTTTGGGGTCAGTAAACTGGGAGACGACAGCGGCGCGACTCTTTGGCGACGATGGGGGATGCCAGATGACCTAGGAACGATACTCACGATGATAAATTCGCTTTGTGAATGTCATTCGTAAAAACTAGAAGTGAGCCTTACAAACTACTTCTGGCAATCCCAGCCAAAATACAAATATTGCAAATAAGTAAGTTAATTAATTCTAAAGGATGTCTCAATTAGAGTGCACGATTTAATTTATAAATAAAGTGTATGTTTTTTTTTTGAGCTAGGGATGATATTTTTATCTAATATATATATTTATTTATATATAATATATATTTATTTAGTTGAGCCAAGTTAGTATTCATAAATTTTAGGTCGTAGGTACAAAAGCAGATTTTTAAGAATATAATCGTAGTATTGAGGACCTACCAACGTGACGTAGCGTAAGTGTGTAGAAGAAATTTGTGCCGTTCGTGGGTACCTACACCACAGATTTTTCAGCTTTTAACTGTTTGTTTGGTTGAACGCGCTAATCTCAGGAACTACTGGTTTAAATTCAAATATTATTTTTGTGTTGTATAGTCCATTTATCGAGGAAAGCTATATGCCATTAACATCACGTTACGACCAATAGGAGCGGAGGATCAATAAAAAATGTTGCAAAAACGGAAAAAAATATATAACTTAAACGCGCAGACAATGTTGCGCGAGAGTCAGCTAGCATAAAACAAAGAAGCACTTTTCTCTTTTACAACATAGATAAACTAAAGTATTTACTTCGACCTAGTATCGACAAAAAAATAAAATGAATTCTAGGTTATGTAATTTGGGCTATCTCTATTTTATTGCAATAGCGAAACCCGGAATATGATGTAAATTCAATATAATTTCTTGTAATGTTACTCATCTCACGGGCTACCAACCTAAAGCGGTAAAATATTTTATTACACACAAACCTTTCCCGCCACGAGGAAAACGACCAATATCATGGAAATATATAGGTACTCGTATTACCGGCCGTATCGAGAAACATCTTATTGAGCGATTTTCCAACCGAAATGGCAAAATCACTTTGACAGCTACGCGACGGTAAAATAGCCTCGAATATTATCTACAAACCAGCAAAAGTTATTTCTACACAAGTATGTACCTACTTATCCCAATAGCAATTATAAAAAAATATTAAACATGAACTGTCTTGAACAAATGAAAAAAAAATTTACCTAAACTTAATTTATGACGAATATATTATGTAAAATAACATACTTACTAGCGTTTTTTGTAATAAAATCTAAAATGACATAATTACATGTTTTTGCTAAGCGAAGATACTTATATAAAATAATATAATGTTATTAAGTTATGTGTACATATTTATTAGGTATATTGTTTTATATATATACATACATACATACATATATATATATATATATATATATATATATATACAAGAATTGCTCGTTTAAAGGTATAAGATATATTATATTTTTTCAATATCTTCAATTGGGTGATGTTTATTTTGTTGTTTACTTACTGAAAACTTTATAAACAACTTTTGCTTTTCTCTTATTTTTCTGCATTCATAACTTTTTTGTCACGATGAGGACTAATATTGCCATACTACCTACATAACTCTTCTCAAAACGGTTTCTTCTAATAAGTGCACCTGCAGTCCCCCACTTCTCTACTAAAATAAAAGACAAAATCGTTTAGTTTTGTCGTTATGTAAGAGAGCATATACATTTGCCACAAGCTTTGTAGCCGCAAACAAATATTTCCACCCGTTCGCAATTTAATTTACTGTAAATACATTGCATAATGTAATAGAAGATACTTATCACACAGAATCTACTGGTCCGCCGAAAACACTGATGCAGTGACAAGAACTCTCCAGAGCCGGGCGTCGTGGAAGAGGCTCTTTGCACTTAAGAACAACATTATTGCTATGCAGTGGTCTGGAGTAGCTTAGACTAGTGCCTGGGGGGTCGCGACACTATCACGCGCATGATACTGCAATAACAATGCACATTATACTCTCAAACACTCGTTATGGC
This sequence comes from Cosmorhoe ocellata, assembly GCA_963675405.1. NCBI lineage: Eukaryota > Metazoa > Arthropoda > Insecta > Lepidoptera > Geometridae > Cosmorhoe > Cosmorhoe ocellata. Next base: position 6,112,302 of record OY776253.1, on the reverse strand, counting down.
AATATTATTCAAGGATTTTGCACATTCAGATGTTTAGGTATTATGGTGTAAAACGTAGTTTGGTATTAGATGAAACAAATTTTCTTTTCAGTTTTAACTAAGACAGAACTATCTGAAAAAATGTCTAAGTATAGTTACACGCTAAGAACGTATACAAGAAAAAGTAAAATTATTATTCCGTGGAATGATTTTTATAACCATTCGCGTGGAAAGGTTTTATTTTCCCAATGCATAGAAGTGAAAAAGTCAGCTACGTTAACCTTAAATAAAGGGGCTCAATATCCTTTTTCCAGGAAGGACAACCCCGAATTATTTTACCTCAATTGCCACAAAAGGTTGGCGTTTTAATAATAACAAAATATGGGTTTGGTAAGTACAGAGTTTTATAAACGAATTAAGCTTTGAGCTTTGCTTTTCAGGCATCAATTTCGCTTTGTTTGATTTAAATTACGCTATTTCAGTATTAGGGTTAAAACAATACTGGTGTTATGTAATTACAATATTTGCCAGTTTCATTCGTTAAATTATATTAAGAGCCAGGCAAGCTCATATTTTTGTTGACTCTGATTACCCCTTAGTAGATATATCTTTGCCAATCGGGGTACGAATACGGTCGAATCATATGAACAACAGTCGCTGCGACTGTTGACACAGGACAGTGCAATGGGTTCAGTGGCAAAGGGGGCTATCTGTTTTGTTTGATAGAGAAATGGAGACATTTTGTAGGCATAGGTTTTGCTTGTTGATAGAAGCATACCAAAAATTTGCTCGATTTGTTCGGTTCAATGTTAAAAGTTTTTTATAAAAACTCTGTAGCCGTCGAAATCGAATCCCAACACAAAGTTACAATTTACTCTATTAGCGATAAATAAAAGCAATTCTCCGACCGGCATCCGCGTCAGTTCTTCCGCTATCCGTCTTTTGTCTTATTTTATTATCCGTACTCAGTCCGGGCGATAAAGGGCAGCGAGACGGCTTGTCTGCCTGTTCCCGGTTTCTCAGGCTTGTTTATCTGGCTGGGGTAGTTAGCGCGGCGGAGTGGCGCGATGGGCTCGGGGCGCCCCGCGGCAGTGGCTCCGCAGTCCGCCCGAGCGATGGCACGCGGCCGCCCCGACGCGCGCACCCGCCCGGCATCTCTCGCGCTCACACGACACAGGTGAACGTGGACCGAGAAAAAAACAACTACATTATCTAATGTGACCGCAGCAAAATGACTGTTTTTATACATTTATACTGTGTTATATGGGCGTCAGTGCTGACCTGCTGCACCACCACAGGTGAGTTGATAGTGCAATTAGCATTTTTATTGAGTTTGTTGGCAACTTGTAAAAACTTTTGGACGCGGAAAAATTGGTAAACATTTTTGTAAGCGGAACAATAACTTCGACAGTTTACTTTCAAGTTTATGAAAGTTAGTTTTATAACACGGACCGAAATATAATGGTCACTAACATTATTATTTAGACACAATGAAATATAATGGGTATTATAACAAAGTACCTACATCAAATAAATAACTAATTATATAAACAGTGATCTAAGTTGTAAATAAATCAGAAATATTATGCGTACTTATAAATGAGCATTTTCTGAGAACCGTCTTTGCTGTAACTGCTTTTAGGAGATGCACACTATGTTCAGCAGTATTGAAAAGCTATTGTGGTTGAGTGTTGTAATTTTTGGTTCATTTATTTATATTAAGTAATGCTTATATTATTCTGAATTATTCAAATGGATAATCAACTTTGATGATTTTTTGTATCCATAATTGTTGTTTGCATAACTTATCTCGTCATAAGCCAATATCAGTTTTACCCTTTTTAACCTTTTTATTACCATAATTTACTCGTAGTTTATCTTGTTTACAGCTTATAATTATATATTAAACCAATGTTTAACCTAGTATAGACTAGGTATACTAGTAAATCTTCTTATGAATCTTCTTTTCTTTTCTTCTATTTCTCTTATGAATATTCTTATATCTTCGGCCACTGTATTTTAACAATGAATTATGTGAATTAAAAAAAAGTGTTATATTATTGTCGATGACATATCGCTCTATTCAGCAAGTTAGATAGATGATAAGTGGAAAGCCCCCAGTGTATCCACGCAAGTCGCGGCCCACACCAACGGCCTACCACGACTTCAGTAAATTAATGATATAATATATACCTACCTACAGTCAGGTTTCATCCTGTGTTATTAAAAATGTCTAATATGTAGAATAGTAAATTATTTTGTCGTCAATTTACTAACAAGTATGTCAATGAAAGTTATCTAAATATTTGATTTAAAAAAAAGTTTTACCTAAGAATTTATTAGCACTGAACTGAATGTATTTTTTGGTAAGTCCAATTATCGCTAGCTTATTGTATTATAATTTTAGTCTATTGATTTAAAAAATATTATACATTCTTAGGACGTTAATTAGAAACTTAAATAGCGTCTTGGTATTTAATTACAGATTAATTATTGAAGAAATACCTTTACATTGAAATATAAGTGCGGGGTGTAGTCCGAACAAGCCACTTTAAATAATTGAAGTATCTGAAGCCTACAACATAATATAAGGGACAATATCCCGGGATATGTCTGGGCACATTGTCTTTTGATGCAGACTTTTAAATGCTGATTAACTTGGACAAAATGTCGCGAGGTATGGCCCCATAACATGGAATAAAAATATTATTTTTAAAATCTCAATAAGTGTTATAATTGCTAGGTAATGTCACAATTAGAACAGCCCTATCAGAGTCACTGATCTATTGTGATGCTTTCACAAATAGATCGGTAATTCTGATAAAGCTCGATAGCCTGGAAAACTTTTTAATTTCCTCGCACTACGTGGAATACCTGGGTTTCGCTCTCGATTCGAAAACAAGAAACATAAATAATACCTGAGATACTGTGCAACATTTCGGAAACATTATAGAAAACAATATCCCAGGACATGCTGTGGGACATTTTGTCCTCTTATGGTATCACGTCTTGACCTTAGCTCATATTGATTTCACAGTCCTTCATTATAATAATACTATTTATTACGGCGGGGTCAAGAATTAAATAACGTTTGTTTGTTTTGTTTTTACGTCCAAGTGTTAGTATTATTACGTCTCATAGAAGCAATTTTTTTGGAAAAAAAAAAGACTTGATTTCTATAGGCTCATTTGGAAGAGTTATAAAAGCCATCTAAACACAGTATTTATTTGTGACTAGCTTCCTCTCGCGGCTTTGCTCGCGAGGTACCTACCTATATAAAATATAACCTATGTTACTCAGGAATAATGTAGTATTCTAACGGTGAAATAATTTTTGAAATCGGACCAGTAGTTTTTGAGTTTATTCGTTACAAACAAAAATACAAAACATTCCTCTTTATAATATTAGTATAGATAAATGTGGCGATATACATACGTCAATCAATAAGTGCCTTTGTTAATAGGATTGCCGATTTTGTGATCTTAAAAATACAGTCGCGTTCCGTTGCTTCAGTCTTCAGAACGTAAGCTTCTTCAAGTTCGAGATTTATTCAGAGGGTTTGGGGCGAGACGAGCACTCGTGTTTCTATAACATAATTCAGTTAACAAGGCAAGGGGAAGAATCATAACCACGGAGAAAGTGATCAGTTTCTTACGTCAAACCACTCTACAGCGCGTCGCAAACGGCTGTAGCCAATTTCAGGAGTTCAATTTTATATTCTGCGTGAACATACCGCTATACTGTTAGAGCTAGAAGAGTTAGTAAATCACGCTACGGATGGGATTTGATAGTTCTACTTGATCCGTAGCTTCAGTTATATGACGTAGTAAAGATTGTCACTGGTTTTCATGCTATAGCACGGTGACGCATCGGAGGATATCTTTACGGATATCCGTGGGCATCTCGGTTTGACAGTTATCGATGTGTTGGACCGACGCCGACGGCGACGATAAACACAGAAGCGATGAGTAATGCACTTTGGGAAACTACGTTATGGGCTGTACCATATACATACATAATAAGATGAAAATGTTTATAGTGACTAGAGTACTAAAACTTTAGTAAGTCTAATATATAAGTTAAGTATCTACTAGTGGAGTTCCCCGCGACTTGGTTCACGTAACATGTTTTTTTATATCATCATTCTCGGATTCATCTCTAGAAGTAAAATTTCAGAAAATTCTTCCTTAGTGTACCTAAATGAAATTACACTCTTGTACTTTTAGACCCCGAAAATAATCTACCTTGCACATTTCAGCCTCTAGAATTTATGGTCTAGTCTAGACTATACATTGTTTTTTCAGTCACGAGAGTTTTATATGTAGAGGGTTCTGGCACCTCATTGGAAACTTAGTAAGATCTGGGAAACTGAAACAATTTGCATTCTACCAAAGCAATCTAAATGATATCGCAATGTAATTTCATCAAATTATTTCCTTAACTTTGTCTATTAATTCAATAAAATTACGCAAACTGAATTTGCCTTTTACATCGTCGAGTAAAAGAAGTCCTTCCTTAAATTGGTTATAAGGTTGTGAAACTTTTTTCATAAATCACTCTCCATAATAACTTGGCGTGTCTTTAAATTATGATTGAAAGTACCTATTTTTCATCTGGACAGGTAACATTAAAATTAGTAATTCTTTGTGCTATCAGATTAAAAAGATACTTACGGCTCAAACTAAGCCGGGTCCACTGAAGCTGAGGTCCATTATTTAGTATTCTTGGGCGTAAGCATAAGGAAATTTAAAAATCGAATTGAAGTAAGTAACTGAGTTTTCAATCATTTAAAATTTTAATTTGCATAATATTTAACTTTTACGTAGTATCTAATGGAATCACAAATATGCGACTACGTTAACGAAGACGTAAGATACGAATTACCTACGTCTTTGAGTAGTGAATGAATATTGCCTCTTGCTACCTATGTGCGTTAGTAGTATAGTTCGGGAACGAAACACAAATCGGCCGGTCCACTTCAAAGTTTAATAAACACACATACTTGTAATATCATTTTGGATCTATAAAATAAGGTTTTTATGAATATAGAAAAGTAATGTCAAACAATAAAATGCAAATCCTCTTACCTCTACATTAGTAATAAAGAGCACTTTAGATAATTCCAGACTTTGAATAAGGATAACGGCTTTAAAAAATATAAATTCATTGTTTTAAAAAAATCAAAACATGAGTTTACTTTTTCAAACATGCATGGGGCGGCAAACAATACTTCTTATTTTCTAGGGAATCAAATAATATATCGTACTTAAAAAGAAAAATACGCAAAGCACCTAGATACCTACGAGTATACCTACCTACATGAAGTTCAGAAATATCAATTAATGATCCAAAATAGCTGAACTTAATTAAGGAAAGTGTGTTTATAATCAAGTTACGTAAATTGAGATAGGTATGGGACGTGGACGGGTTACAAACACGGTCAGAATTCAATCCACTTATGGGCAACTTGGCAATTGGGCTGGAAGCGCCATGTTTATCCTCGTGACCCCTCACCATTGAGACTTGAGAACTGTATGTACTTTTAAACTTACGCGATCTGAACACATTATTTTTAGTATTAGACGGGTATTTATCGCGTTTAAATTACCTTATATAGTATAGTCTACCCGTGACCACGACAGCGTGCAAACCTGTCGAAACGTCGGGAAAATATGAGGTAATTTAAACGCGATAAATACCCGTCTAATACTAATAATAACTTGAGAACTGACTGGAATTATATCCGGAATTGAGAAACTGTAGAAGCCACTGTTTACTTACCTACTTGTTATGTTCTATGGTGACAGACGACTCTCGTGATTGAAAGCTCAGGATCGAAGCCGCGGGGAGGTTTTGTGAGGATGCCGATTCCTATGAACTGTTTGTAATTTATGTAGGATATTGAAGCAACTTGAAGAGTATCTTTAATGTATTTTTTATAAAAAATAAGATACTAATGGGGCAGGTAAATGAGAATAACCTTTTGATAAAATCTAGAGAAAATTGATTAATAATACACCAACAAATAAACTATATAGTAAAATATATAAAAAAAAATATATTGACTAGCTTAGTCCATTTTGAACATGCCATTATGGGCCAACATGGACCATTGGATTTGGCCCATCGTGGGAATAATAACTCTTCTCAACCTCTCAAACGTTTGAACGGGACGTATTTGGTTTTCTATATTACATTTGTGTTGTATTGATATTTGATTGTACATATTTTTATCATAAGTTGACAATTGACACAACCTAAGTAATAAGAGTACCTACATACCTAATCTCTTCATAGTGAGACACGGCTTTTAAGTGTAACTTTATTACACCTACGTTAGTAGTTACCGTAATTGCATTACCTAATAATGTCCTCGAGATTATCATTAGTTTCGTCAATGCAAGCACTGGTAATTAGACGACATTTAATTCTGTATTTTCATCTCAAATACTTAGTCTTAGTAGGTAAGTACATACTCAATTCCAATAAAGACTAGGAAGACTGCCCTTCAAATTTGAAAAATCTTGCGTTTATCATCACCGCATCCATCAAGCATGGTGAGTGTCGATTATTCATCCACGTGCCGATAATGGAACAATCCTGTCGCTGCCGCGAAGTGGGCCTGTCAACGGTACACGTAATGGCATACGATCAGCGACAAAAAATCTATCCTAGTTGATGCCGGAGGGACAAGAAGGCAACTCTATTTTTGAATATATGTATAAAAAAGGAGTATTAAAATAGATGTGCTACCACTTTTTTATCGTGACACTAGTTCTTATGAACCAGTGTGGTGAGGGGATTCAACTACGAGAGGTTCTTTTCGTGGCACTACTCTTTTCGTATAACCACGAACTACCTACTTTGCTAGACATTTTAGGTCTTACTTTATAAGAAATCAATTAATACACTTTAGCACATACATTAATTAATCCATTACCCCGTAAACAATACCCAACTTGAATACAATAGGTATTATCAGAGTGATAAGTCCTATACATCTAAGCATCATACAAAAAAGCGAGACCGAGACAAGTTTCTTTCCTATTCTTCTTGTACTCGGGTTAGTTTGGAATTGGCACATAGATTCACCAAGCATGTAAGACGTTTCAAAGTGATCCTTGTGATTTTATTGAATAAATTATTATTTTGAATTGAATTGAACTAATTTATTTGTTGGGTAGATGACCTTCTACGTTTTTTTTTTTACATGTAAATATTTACACATACGAGTATGTAAGGTACACTACCTTACAAAGTCATTGTAAGTTCCCAACTTTAACTCGTCGGTTTGATTCACTTTATCACTGTCGCCGCTACTTTAAGTTTAATCTTTTAATGGTCAAAGTTTTAAGCACTAACGTTACATTAAAACGTTGCTTAAAACTCATACATAAATTTTAAACAATAAAATGCTATTCTTTTTTTTCTTATTCAAAGATCTCTTTGTTTTGTAAGCAGGTAGGTACACTCCGAATAACAAGAATAGGTATATTTCCTCAAAACTTACTTTATTTTAGAAAGAATGGGAGTACCTACCTAAAAGCTTTTTTAATTCTAATAAATAATTAGTAGTATATTTACGGTACTATATTAACAATAAATAATTAATTAAAAAACATCAAACAATCACAGAACACTTATGTTAGTCCTTATCCTAAAACAAAATATCTACCTATTAAAACCTTAATTGGACCCTATTTTCTAATTGCAATAAAATAAAAAATAAATAAAAGTTACAGAAACAAAACATATTTTTTATGTAAGTGTATAATAATTGGGTCAAATATGTATTTTTATGTAAACAGGTACTTTTGTAGGCTCACACGCTAAGTGCCACGCACGTGTTTCTAGATACATATAAAAACGGTTTTAGTGTATAATTAAGAAAACTTTACCAATTTCGGACAATTTACTAAATAACTTTGCTAGCAGCTATTTCAAGAAAATGTCTTCCAATTATATCTAAATATCTGCAATTATCTACTGTTACGTTAATCATTCAGATTCTTTGAACTAAGTGTCAAATAATACACGTTCAAAACTTTGAAGAATTTATTAAAACTTTACGTGTTTCTTTTTTTATGTGGCCACTACTAATAATGTTATAGTATATTATTTTATAAAGTATTATTATAAATCTTATAATAATCTCACTAATCCTCATAATAATTATTATAAAAAATATTTCTAATGCGTGAAAGAAGCCTTTGAGGCGCACCTTAATCCTCTCACCACACTGGTTCGAAAGAACAAGTGACATGATAAAAAGCAGAATTAGTCACGACAGCGATAGATATTGACATCGCCATATTCAGATAAAAGTATGACTAAGACCATAAGTAAAACAAACATGATCAAGATTGCAATTCATAGTTTGGAAGACATTTCTTCAGATCTCTAGTTACTTTGATCTTTATCGATGTCATTGTGAAGCCTGTCATAAATAAGTATCTAACAATAAATAAAAGGTCTAGTAAATATACATACATACATACATACATAAAATCACGCCTGTTTCCCAACGGGGTAGGCAGAGACCACGGATCTCCACTTGCTACGATCCTGACATACTTCTTTTGCTTCATTCACTCTCATTACATTCTTCATACATGCGCGTCGGTTAAGGGTACTCTGGACCTGGCCTTTCTCTAGTACGTCCCCAATTTGATCGAGGTACGTACGCCGTGGTCTTCCCCTTCCAACTGTTCCATTCACACTCTCCTTATACAACTTTTTCGTCATTCTCCTTTCATCCATCCTTTCTACATGCCCAAACCATCTTAGCATACCCTTCTCAATTTTCATCACTACGTCTTCTTTCACTCCACAACGTTCTCTTATCACACTGTTCTTTACTCTATCATTCAAAGTTAAACCACACATACTTCTCAAAGCTCTCATTTCCACTGCATTTATTCTACTCTGATGCTTCTTCTGCCATACCCAACTTTCGCTACCATACATCAATGTCGGCACTAACACTCCACCGTGCACAGCCAGTCGTGCCTTTTTGGACACGATCCGACTGCTCATAAATGTGTGAAGTGCCCCATTCACACTATTTCCAGCATTCACTCTCCTTTCAATATCGTCATCATGTTTTCCATCTCTTTTAAACAGCGTACCCAAATAAACAAACTCTTTCACTTGTTCCACTCTTTCTCCTCTAATCATTATATTACATTCTGTCATGCATTCTTCCCTTTCAAAAACCATTACTTTCGTCTTACTTACATTTATTTTCATCCCTTTCCTGTCAAAAGCTTCATGCATGCCTGTTGCCATCTCCTGTAACTCCTCTGCCGACGATGCAAGTATTACCTGATCGTCAGCATAGAGAAGACATTTGACGAGTAACTCATTCATTCTTAATCCACAATCACTATCTTTCATATCTTGCAAACAACTGTCCATAAAAAGATTAAAAAGCCATGGTGACGCTACACATCCTTGTCTAACACCCTTTTGGATGTTAAACCATTCAGTGTATGACCCATGTATCCTAACGCAAGCCCTGGAGTCCTCATAGAGAGATTTCAGGGCTCGCACCAGGTAGTTTTTTACTCCATACATCGACAGTGTCGACCACAGTTCATTCCTCATCACTCTGTCATAGGCCTTCTCCAGATCTACGAAAGCGCAATAGACCTTTTGACCTTTGGCCAAAAATTTCTCGGCTATGCATCGCAAGGAAAAGACCTGATCCGTACATCCCATACCCTTTCGAAATCCCGCTTGAGCATCCCATATCCTCTCATCAGTTTCTTTCATAACTCTTTCGATCAACACTTTCGCATACAGCTTACCGACGATGCTGAGTAGGCTAATGCCCCTATAATTTTTGCAGTCTTGCTGTGACCCTTTTCCTTTGTAAAGTGGTACTATGACAGCCTTGCACCAATCACTTGGTACTCGGCCGGCACTCCAACATAAATTGAAAAGGCGGTACAGCTGACTCGCAATGACGCCATGTCCAGCCTTCAGCATCTCAACTGTAATCCTATCATACCCTGCAGCCTTCCCTGATTTCATTCTTTTCAATGCACTCACAATTTCATTCATGCTAATATCACTTTCGTCTTCGTATTCATTCTCATTCGTAACCGAGGTAGGCGCTTGTGCCTCCTCTCTTTCAAACAAGCTTTCAAAATATTCCTTCCATCTTTTCAACACACATTCTTCACCTTTCACTAAACTTCCATTCTGGTCTCTGATCGAGTTCAACTCTGAGCTTTGAATTTTCCCTCTGGCTGAACGAATGGATTTCCAGAAAAACTTAATGTTCTTTTGGAAATCCTCAGATAATCTTCTGTCAAACTCATCTTTCTGTTCATCTTTCTTTCTTGCAATCATTTCTTTCACCAACCCTTTTATTCTCTTATACTCGCTTTTAGCATCATTCACATCCTCAATCGTAGCTTTTTGGATTCTTTGACTAGCTCTGATAGCTAGCCAATCCAACCAAGCTTTCTTCTTCTCACTTACTACCTTTTGCACCTCTTTATCCCACCATACATGCTTCCCCATTTTTCCTTTTCTTCTTTTACTCACACCACATTCTTCCGAAGCTACATTCACAACCTCTTCTTTAAACACATTCCACAAATTCTCAATCTCACAAATGTCATCAAGTCCATCAAATCTTTCAATCAATTTACTTTTATACTTCTCTTTCACTTCATCATCTTGCAAATTTTCTACTTTTATTCTCTCTAGAACACTCGTGGTCTCGCTTATTCGATGTCGCCATCCTTTGAAAAGACCACTTATTCTGCTTATTACCAGAAAGTGGTCTGTATGGATGCCGACTCCGCGATATGCCCTTGTGTCTAGCACTTTCTTTCTCACTCTTTCATCTACTATCACAAAATCTATCATACTTTTCGTTACATTCTTCGCCTCTCTTGTATACATGTGGATCCTTTTGTGCTCAAACATAGTGTTTGTCACACAAAGGTCCCGTTCCAAACAAATCTCAAGCAAACTTTTACCATTCTCATTCACTCTTTCGTCACCAAACATTCCTAGTACTCTTTCAAATCCATCACGCTTCACTCCCACCCATCCATTGAAATCACCTAACATTATTAGCCTTTCATTATCCTTACATGACTTTAAGACATCTCTCAGACTCTCCCAAAATTCCTCTCTTTCTTCTTGTCCTTTCTTGGATGAACCCGGTCCTGAGTCTACAGGGGCGTACACCCCTACAACAAAGAGACGGGTTAATCCTACTTTCATTCTAATCCAAATAATTCTTGCACTCACACATTCAAACTCATTCACACAATCAGCCATCCGCGCAGAAAGAAAGACACCGACTCCCTGGCAGGCTCTGGCAGCACTAGGTACTCCGGACCAGTATGCCGTGTAGGGTCCGTGCTTGGTGGTGCCACTTTCTTTCCGCTTCGTTTCATTCACACAAAGAACATCAATTCTTCTTTCATTCATCATCTGACACACCTCGTTCAGTTTCTCTTCCATTCCTCCTGCTACATTCAGCGTAGCAAAACGGCTTTCCGTGAGCCACTTTTCGCCCCCGCGAGAAACGAGACGTGACGGGTGGCGAACCACGTCGCCGTCATGTTGACGATTGTTCTTTAAAATCACCATTGCGTTCCCACGAGTAGTAGGGAACTAAATGTCCACCCCCGCAGAGCCCTTTACGGGGGTAAGGCGGATCAGCGCTGTGTCCTGTGACCGCCAACACAGACACCCACCGTTAGCAACCAGCTTACCCTCTGGCTACGAATCCATCGGCACGGTTCGGTTAACACCTTGGATCGGGGTTTGTTCTCGGGTTTGCTCCCTGACAGTTGTTTGGTTTGATTTCGGAGTGTCCTTCTCCTAGACGGGTTGCAGCACAATGCTGACGAGGCCCATCTCCCCGGGTTTGATTTCGGAGTGTCCTTCTCCTAGACGGGTTGCAGCACAATGCTGACGAGGCCCATCTCCCCGGGAAAGTATAAAATATATAAAATATATAATAGTAAATATATAAAAGTATAATACATACATCTTCTTCTTCTTCAATTATGGCATCTGTCTCTTAGAGAACAATTTTGCCAGTGTCAAGTGTATTTATTTATAAGTATTGTCAACGTCACAGAGTCATAGTCAAGTAGTCATAAGAGACATAAGAGACATAAGAGTGTTTAGTCAAACAATTTGAGCCAGTTTTGACAAGTGTTGATTGTATCCGAGTTTCATATACGCACTACTGATGTAATTATAAAGTTATTTTTCGTTGTTACAAAGTACGAGTACGAACGCGATTATACGTTTAATTATAGCAGCTTGGTGTCCACTTACATAACAAAGATAAAAATAAAACTCTATAAATGAGCACTTTTTGTCTAACCATAAAGACCGTCTTCATTGAAGCTCTTAGCTCGTTAAGCTCTTGTTAAATTATTGCCTGCGGTAAAGCGTATGTATTGCACGTACCCGGTGCACTATAAAATAATTTGAAACTGCTGTTTCATACTCGCTGGCTTATGGAAATTAAAAATATTACTCCAACCAGATATTAAAGCATACGTTTTACTTTCAGGTCGGGAATTACCTACCGGGCAAAATGTAGTGTCTGTAGCACCTATAGAAGTTCCTGATGGTACGTATGCTTTTTTACTGGATAAAAATAACGTGCCGCCTCGATTTCTTGTTATCTCTATGTTCATCATTATGATGTTAATATAACTGGCCTAGTTTAAAGCGGGAAGTTGAATATAAATGCAAAGAGAGTTTGAACTGCAGTTAAATTTGTAAGATACTCTTACGAGTCGCCAGGGATTGCTGGACCTTAGCTTGCGAAAGATAAGAGAGGATTGTGGAATAGCGAGTAGGGATGTATTTTTTTACCTTATTACTGAACGGGCGAGCTAGGAAGGGTTTGTTTTTCCCGTTCTCTCAACTACACGCTCCTTTGACCGGTTTCGATCGTAAAATTTCTGAAATGCGCTGTAAGTGTTTGCAAAAATAGTAGGATTACAAAGAATAGTTATGAAAAAGTTACAAGAACTGACTTAAATAAATATATAGATAATCTTAGACATCTGCTTCAATTTAATGAATCAGTGTTGCCCTTAAACACTTTCCCGGCCCAAAACGGACCGTTTATTGCCAAATAAACTTTAATTTATGCGTCTGGTTTAAAACGTTTAGTTTTCTTTTATTGAGGTGGGGCTTATTCCGCTTTAAAAATGCACCTGTGGTCCAATAAAGGTAGGTAATGGTCATACAATTTGCAACGCGAATGAGAAACATAATGGCTTCAAATTAAATATCCAAAGTTATTTTTTAAATCGCTTATCATCTGGTTACTAAAATTACGTTTTTAAAACATTCTAAAGTACCGTCAACAAATCGTACGATAATCCCTGGGAAGGATTTTCCCCAAAGTTGGAAAACATTCTTAGCATTGTAGCGTCTATACGTTATTTTCTCCGGTGAAAGAGCGATATCGCGACAAACCGCTATTTGTCGTGGGTGAGCCGTGTATAAATCACGCAACCCTACCGCTAGGGCTGGCAATGCATGTACGCACGGACAGTTCAATATGTATCACTTCCGTCGAGGTTTAAAAAGGTCCTTAAAGTAAATTCCATTTACCAGATTTTGCAAATCTTCGTGCTTTGAATTTCCCGACAAATATAGCTGCTTACGTTTGCATTTGCACGTTCCTTTGCAAAACATAATGTAAATCGGTTATGCCGTAAATGTGTTTCTTTTCATAGTACTAGTCAAATAGAGAAATGTAAGGTAAAGAAAAGTTTGCATTTTCCAATTCATCAGTTTTATTTTCCTTATTGCTAGTTGACTAGTTGACATAATATAGCCGTGAGTGTTTAGGTGTTTAGGGCGTTTTTTCATTGTTTTCGTATTATTTATAATACAAATTGAACAGGTAAATTACGTAACTTTTACTCATGTAATATATTTGGATATTTATTAGGTAAGTGAATAATATAAGGTTAATGAAATCCTGAAAATAAAAATTTCTTTATGCCTATAAAATAAATAAACCCATTGTAATGTTCCAGTGAATACGTATCGAGGTATTTTTATTCATTGAAGCTATAAGGAATCGAATCATATTAAAGTGCACGGTAAATAAACCATACAATATTGCCAGACATTTAATAGCTTGGAAGTTCAGCAAGTCAACTCAATATTTTTCGAGTCTACGGGGCGTAGGTACCAACCCTACTATTGTGTTCACACAATTCAATATTTTTGGTTAATAAAATGATTGCCTCGTAATTCTCCTTCTATATCCAACCATTACGGGTATTGATCTCCAGAAAACACATACATAAGTACTTATATCTATATTTAGCTTAGCACTTAGACTGATTATCTGAGTAGTTTAAATCAAAAACGAGCATGACACCAATATTATGACCTCAGTTGACACCAATATGGTATCATGATATGGAACTATCATGATACCGTAAAAGAAAATCCTTCGATGAAAGTTCTGAGTGTTAATTAAGTACACTACAGCCAGCCCGATTTGGCAGCCCTATAGCGATCGTTCTGCCGCGAGCAGACACGACGGCACCGCTCGTCATGTTTGCGACTCTTTCTAGGTACTCGTTCAGAAAACTTTTATAACCAGTAAACATGTTTACCCTTCATGGTTATGATAGTCTATTTGAGCAAAACCTTATTAATCATATGGTATTTCCACCTAAAATGTGCTGGATCTGTAAATTATTCATTACATGAACACTGCTTTTGTACGGAATAACTCTTCCACCTAAATAATCCAATTACAGATCCCATTCAGCTATGTTCCACGTAATGAATAATAGTGAACTCTTTGCAGAATCAATGTATCCGAGGTTTGCTGAGCCCATACCGAATGTCACGGTCACAGTCGGGAGAGACGCTTTACTGGCGTGTGTCGTCGATAACTTGAGAGGATTTAAGGTAGAAACTGCACAGGTTTTTTCATGTTAGTTTTATCTTAATCTAAAAATAAAGCCGATGTTTATTAAATCATTTTATTGTTATTGAGCACCTACTATATATACTTTTGTATAATTATACAACCTCTAATTATCTCAATCAATTGACACCCTAATCCCAAATACCCTTGCATAATCATTTTCAAGTCGATACTTGAGAGTTTGGATACCTAACGAACTTTATTGGCCCAATTCTCACTCCATCCAATTTAGTTATCTTCGATTGACATCAATTAGAAGGGACAGTTTGCCGTTGAAGTAACGTAATTGCATGCCTTGTTCGGAAACTAGTTGTACCTATTCGCACAATGAATTGTTACTTACTACAATATGGTTCGGTACTAACCGTTAAATAATATTTTTAAGCGCACTTTCATAGTGCTTATATTTATGAAAACAGTTGCTGCTTTTAAAAGTTTTTTAATAATAGGTAGCATGGGTGCGGATGGACACACAGACAATCCTCAGCATCCATCACAATATAATAACCCAGAACGCGCGCATCAGCCTGTCGTACAACGACCACCGCTCGTGGTACCTGCACATCAAGAACGTGCAGGAGGTGGACCGCGGCTGGTACATGTGCCAGGTCAACACCGACCCCATGCGATCCAGGAAGGGCTATCTACAGGTTGTAGGTGAGCTTCACAATAAAGCAATTCTCCCATTTAAATCACTTGCTCGTCCTTTTACACGTGACCGAATCTCTTCGACTGACTAGACAAAGGTTTGTAGTTTAGCTTCAACTGTTTAGATACAAATTGATACATAGTTGAAATATCAAAGACAACATGTCAAAGGTAACAATTTAATTATTACTGTGTCTTTGTGTAGTACTTATTTGGCTATGGAGTTTAAATGAGTTTATAAACGTACTCAGGGTGAAATGTTGGCTTGTACCTAAGTCAGTTAAGTTTGGTAACACAGGCAAGTTGTCTGAATACCAATGAAGAAAAGATATAAAATCTCCTTAAAAACACCAGTTGCATAAGAAAAACTTGCACTAGCATTTGATGAAAGATCTAAGATTCCAGCATCCTTAGTAACAGTTTCGTGAATCACAGATTTAAATATAATAAAATTATGGAAGGTTAAATAAATGTATTACAAGTAAATATAGTTTGAATAAGAAATAGAAAAGAAAGCAAAAATAAATCTGTGATAAAGCTTAATTGTAATTAACAATATTGGCGCAAGTAGGCCTACTAGTGTTTCAATTAAGGGAGTAGCATAACACTAATTTGTACATTTTTGTTTGACGCAGTGCCGCCATCAATCATCGACAACATGACATCTACGGATATGGTGGTACGCGAAGGGTCCGACGTGAGCTTGGTTTGCCGCGCCTCCGGCTACCCGGAGCCCTACGTCATGTGGCGGCGAGAGGACGGACAAGACTTTAATTATAATGGCGAATCAGGTAAGATCGGGAGGGTAATTGAGTGTTGTGTGACGTAAATTACATGTCACTCATACGATTATCAGCTTGGTTTACTTAAACGTTTTTTGTTTACATTTTCCTGGCGTTTTTGTTTTTGACCTATACCTACCTAAGTAGCGGTCCGTATCGGAAGGACAATCTAGCATAACGCCCTTGTGGGATGAACGGCATAAAAGTAAAATGACCTACTCTTAGTACTCTCCGAGCGTACTTTTATAGTACTTTTCATTCACACGGTAATTTTAGTCGATCTTTAATATATACGAGTATGACGGCGCGTTATTAATTTTGATAAATCAAATAAATCAAATCAACATGTAGATATTCTTAATTTAATTGTTATTTAATTATCCTAGAATTATTTGATTATTTGATATTGTTATTTGAATGTGAATTGTTAATTGTTGATTTGTAAGCCGTTGCTTGACTTCCGGTCCGAACAAAGAGAGAACGTAATCGTTCGGGTGAGGTTGCGAGCGAGTCCAGCCGACCGACTTGCCAACGCCAGTGGTGGGGAGAAAGCATTTAAGTACTGGCGCGCTATTGCCGGGGGGCAGTCTTCAACCAGTCGTTGCGCTGTGCACTCGTTCGCAAACCCACTGTCTCTTTGTTCTTTGAATAGAAGCGAACCAGTGTACCTATTACGAATAAAGTGTGAGTTTGAAGTTACCTATCTAGTTTAAATTATTTACCATGGCGTCTAATGAAGATCGTAACAACCTCGGCGATCCGATATCAGAAGTCGGGACTGAACCAGATATAGAAGAATCTCCTAGTCACGCAAGTCCAATTATTTTCACTGAACATGATAAATGGCGAAAACTTTTTGAACTGCAGCATCGTAATATGCTTGAATTGGTAAAAACTATGCAAGAACCAAAAAACAACTCCTCTAAACTGACTTTACCAGAATTCAATCCAGACAAAGCAGATGCAGAAGTTGATGCTGAAGCGTGGTGCAATACTGTTGATCTCTGCCTAACAGGAAGTACTGTGAGTGGAAGCATGTTAGTTATTCTATTAAGTAAGGCTTTGAAAGGCTCTGCTGCAACATGGCTTACCCAAAACTCATATCCAGATACCACATGGCCTAACTTGAGAAATCTATTCTTGGCTCGTTTTGGAACAATAGAAACACCAGCAGCCACTGTGTTTAAGGTTTTAAATGGTAACCCAAAAGATGGTGAAAATATTTCGACATACGCATCCCGGATTTTAAGTACACTAACTAATCGATGGAAAGATTGTTCTATAGAGCAAATTGCCATCAGTATTGCACTAGCTCATGTATCACGCACAGATACACAGATTCAAAGACTGGCCTTTACAACGGATATACAAACGCGAACTAAACTACAGCAAGAACTTATGCCTTTTGTATATAGAAAAAGAAGCTTGCCATCTTCCGATAAAGCTAATTCTGAAATAGAGACAAAAAGACCACGATTGCAACCTCGCACATGTTATGGATGTGGTAAGGTTGGTCATATGGCTTATGAATGCCCAAGAAACGACATGAAAGGTGTTAAAACTCCTCGACGTGAGCCAGCAGCAGGATCAAGTACTTCAATACAACAACGCAAGGATTCGGTTGGAAAAAAAAGCATCATCTGTTTCCGGTGTGGTGAACCAGGTCACGTCGCACCACGATGTCCAGCAAAGGATAGGCAAATTAGGCAGCCCGAAGAACGCAACGATCAAGCAACTCAGCTACGGGTAGATGTCTGCACTGTCAAGCCTGCCACTGATGACCTTTATAATATGGGTGAGAAGTTTTCTTTTTACTTTGACTCTGGTGCTGAGTGCTCTCTTGCTAAGGAAACAATTGCTAAAAAGCTATCGGGAAAACGATTCTATAATTCAGTTACGCTGATGGGTATTGGAAAGGCTAGTTTGCAATGTCATTTACAAATACTATCCAAAGTAGTAATTCAAAATCATACTGTAGAGCTACTATTCCATGTGATTCCTGACAACGCACTAGCGAATGATATCCTTATAGGGCAGGACCTGATTGCGTTAGGATTCTCTATCGAAATTTCACAACAAAAACTAACTGTCACTAAAACACGAATTATTTCGAAATGCGCTGTTGGTCAAAAGGTTAATGGTTTTAATGATATAGACACTGACATTCCCGCCACTTTTCGCACTAAACTATCCAATTTACTTGAGAGTTACTCTGATAACTTTGTAGAAGGCATACCTACTAGTCGAGTCAATTCGGGGCAACTTGAAATTAAACTAGTAGATTCAAGTCGAACAGTACAGCGACGTCCTTATAGGATAAGTTTAGAAGAACGTGAAGTAGTACGAAAACACATTAAAGACCTTATGTCTGCAGATATCATTCGTGAAAGTTGCTCCCCCTTTGCAAGCCCTATTCTGCTCGTTAAAAAAAAAGATGGCACAGATAGACTTTGTGTTGATTACCGCGAGCTTAACAGCAACACCATCCCCGATAGATACCCACTGCCTTTAATAGCAGACCAAATTCAACGCCTAGTTGGTGCTAACTATTTCACATCTCTTGATATGGCTAGTGGCTACCATCAGATTCCTATTCATCCAGATTCAATCGAACGAACTGCCTTTGTTACACCTGACGGTCAGTTTGAGTATGTTACTATGCCTTTTGGGCTACGAAATGCTCCTTCGGTATACCAACGAGCTATAAATAAAGCTCTCGGAAACCTTTCTGAATCTTTTGCAGTGTGTTACATTGATGACATAATTATTCCATCAAAAACAGTCGCGGAGGGTATAGAAAGGCTCAAACTAGTGGTTGAAGCTCTGACTCAATCAGGGTTTTCTTTTAATTTAAAGAAATGCTCTTTCTTAAAAAAACAGGTTGATTATCTCGGTTACCAAGTCTCAGCTGGTCAAATAAGACCAAATATTCGAAAAGTAGATGCTCTCACTAAACTACCCCCTCCATCGACAGCCACACAATTGCGACAATTTATTGGTCTGGCATCTTATTTCCGACAGTTTATACCTGGGTTTTCACAAATGACTGCACCACTTTACAGACTAACATCTAAAAAGGGCAAAATTAACTGGAACTCTGATTTCGAGGCGATACGTCTAAAAATAATTGGTATACTCACTGACAAACCAGTTCTAACCATTTTTGACCCCCAAATCCCGATAGAATTGCACACAGATGCCAGTTCTGAAGGTTACGGTGCTATTTTAATTCAAAAAACAGATGGAAAGCCACATGTAGTCGAATATTTTAGTCGAAGAACATCTCCTTGCGAGTCAAAATACCATTCATACGAGCTTGAGACATTAGCTGTTGTAAACGCGATAAAACATTTCAAGCACTATCTCCAAAACCGAAAATTCATAGTGATAACTGATTGCAATGCTGTTAAAGCTTCACAGACCAAAAAGGATCTTACTCCTCGGGTTCATAGGTGGTGGTGTTTTCTTCAAACATTTGATTTCGAAATTGAATATCGACAAGGTAAACGAATGGAACATGTAGACTTTCTTTCACGTAACCCTGTTAGTGATAATTCATCTAAGGAAAAAGTAATTCAAAAAAGAATAGATCTCACTGAAATTTCTGATAACTGGCTACAGGCAGAACAACAAAAAGACTCTGAAATATCAACTACTATATCAAAACTTAACAGTGACTCTCTGGATAAGGATATTGCTAAAACCTATGAATTACGACGCGGAATTTTACATAAAAGAATTGAACGAAATAATCGTAGTGTTTGGTTACCTGTTGTACCACGAGCTTTTCAATGGGCCGTAATAAATAACATTCATGAAAGTCTAGTGCATCTAGGGTGGGAGAAGACGCTCGAAAAAGTATACTGCTATTACTGGTTTCCTCAAATGAACAAATATGTCAGAAAATTTGTTGATAACTGTATTACCTGTAGATTATCTAAATGTCACTCTGGAAAAACACAAGCGGAATTACATCCTATCCCTAAAATCTCTACGCCTTGGCATACAATCCATATTGATGCAACAGGCAAGTTAACAGGTAAAAAAGACACTAAAGAGTACATCTTCGTATTAGTTGATGCATTTACAAAATACACAATCCTGTATCATACAAAGAACATAGACAGTACTAATGCCGTAAAGGCTTTAAAATACAGTGTATCATTATTCGGTGCACCTACCCGCGTTATTGCAGACCAAGGCAGATGTTTTGCCAGCAAAGATTTTAATGACTTTTGCAATTCTCATTGTATAAATTTACATTTGATAGCAACTGGTACCAGTCGCGCAAACGGGCAGGTAGAGCGAATTATGAGCACACTTAAAAATATGCTCACCACTATTGAAACTGAAAACAACAGATCTTGGCAAGATGCACTACCCGAAGTGCAAATAGCCTTGAACAGCACTACTAGTCGTATAACGAAATCAAGTCCTTTGGAATTACTTATAGGAAAAGTAGCTAGACCCCTCAGCCTCATGGTTATAAATGATGATGAAAGCCAACCTATTAGTTTGTCTGAAGTAAGAGAGCATGCAGCCCAGGCCATAGGTAAAAGTGCTATCACTGAAAAAGCAAGATTTGATAAGTCAAAGGCAAAAGTAAGATATTTTAAAGTTGGTGATTATGTACTTTTGGAAAATCATGAAAGAAATCAGACTAAATTGGAAAATAAATTTAAAGGTCCTTATTTAGTGGCTCAGGTACTTGATGGTGACAGGTATCTCCTGAAAGCTTTAGATTCTAAACGAACATATAAGTATGCGCATGATCGTATTCGTGCCATGCCAGACTGCTATGTTCCGTTAGAATTGGACCCTGCCATGTCTGGATGTGCAGGTGACGGCAATGGTAGGTTTTAACTTGTTTGACACACCTAAAAAACGGTACAGTTTCATTAACTGTGTGACAATCGAACTGTGTGGTTATCGATCTGTGACTCTGTGTGGTGATCGAACTGTGTGGTTATCGATCTGTGACTCTGTGTGGTGATCGATCTGTGTGGTTATCGATCTGTGACTCTTTGTAGTGATCGATCTGTGTGGTTAACGATCTAGGAAGTAAGGGGATAACTGTGGTAGCAGATTTTGATCTTTACATTTTTTACGAGTAACTAACGTCAGTATGGCCGAACAACACAAGATGCTTTTGATTATTTTACTTGTTCACAGATGATGAGACAGATGACTAGACACACGAGGACGTGTGATGGCGCAGGACGGCCGTGACGGCGCGTTATTAATTTTGATAAATCAAATAAATCAAATCAACATGTAGATATTCTTAATTTAATTGTTATTTAATTATCCTAGAATTATTTGATTATTTGATATTGTTATTTGAATGTGAATTGTTAATTGTTGATTTGTAAGCCGTTGCTTGACTTCCGGTCCGAACAAAGAGAGAACGTAATCGTTCGGGTGAGGTTGCGAGCGAGTCCAGCCGACCGACTTGCCAACGCCAGTGGTGGGGAGAAAGCATTTAAGTACTGGCGCGCTATTGCCGGGGGGCAGTCTTCAACCAGTCGTTGCGCTGTGCACTCGTTCGCAAACCCACTGTCTCTTTGTTCTTTGAATAGAAGCGAACCAGTGTACCTATTACGAATAAAGTGTGAGTTTGAAGTTACCTATCTAGTTTAAATTATTTACCATGGCGTCTAATGAAGATCGTAACAACCTCGGCGATCCGATAAGTATAATATAATATCCTACTAATATTATAAACGCGAAAGTTTGTAAGAATGTATGGATGGATGGATGGATGGATGTATGTTTGTTACTCTTTCACGCTAAAACGGCTGAACAGATCTGAATAAAATTTGGCACAGATATAGATTATGGTCTGGAATAATACATAGGCTACATTTTATCCCGAAAAAATGTACGGTTCCCGTGGGATAGAATGTTTTTGTTTTTTAAGGTATCACGTGGGCGACTATCACTATGTCGACTTTGAAGCGGACATCAAAATGGACTTTAGTCATAATCATAATAGTGGATGATGCACCGATGTGAAAGGAACCAGTAGGTACTAGCTTAAATTCTCCAATACGACACTTTCGATGCTCACAGACGATAAATTGGCTTGATGTTTTGTTTAGCTTTGAAATTATCATCTCATTCTCAGTGAGCGTGGTTGACGGAGAGACTCTGACAATTGGGAAGGTGTCTCGATTACACATGGGCGCGTACTTGTGTATAGCGTCTAACGGAGTGCCGCCATCCATTAGCAAGCGGATCATGCTCATGGTGCAATGTGAGTATTCTATTAGTATATCATATGTTATTAACCAGCACTAAATCAACTATGACTTTTAGTAGGTGTTCGCTATTGGTTAGCCAAATGTGGTTCATAGTCTTCGTATATATTGGTTAATAAACAAAAAACAATGAAAAAAATAAGCTATAATATGAAAGCCTTTGTTAAAATTATTTTCCGTAAACATGAGGACGGCGCGGCGTCTGCTTACAAAGTCAGTTTATATTGACAAGACAATGAGAAACACAGGGCCATAACAATGCAAAATTACCTTTAACATAAACCTTCATTTTATAATGGTAACACTAGACTCGGTCCCCTTGTATATTATCGATTTGTATCAATGTGTGCCAATGTTCTAGTTCACGGAGCTATCTATTCATCAAAGTCGGTCATGTAAGTTTATAAGTCCACATCAGTCTTGGAACGTCTTACTGAAAAAGTTGATTTAAGTTTGTTACTGATGGCTATTCATTTCATAAGGTTTTATGCAAACGATCACGTCGTTTGCAACCCGAGAGCTAATACACGAGAAATTATTTTTTCTATAGAAAACAATGAAATGTTATCACGTGCTAAACAAAACCAAACAAGGCATAAATACAACTAACTGCAATGAATGGGTGGAAAAGTAACAAAAAAAATTAATAATAAAATTTATAAGTGACAGCCACCAGACTCTTGATATCTCAGAACTTTCAAAAATACGATCGTTTATGGCCAGTGTAGGCACATAAGAGATCTTTACAAAGATTAGTTCACGAAAGTCAAGAACACTTTAAGGCGCCCCTATTACTCATACGAACAAAGTTCGCCTCTTTATAAGATTAGTAGATGAAGAGTACTCACTCACTGAAGTAAACAATGCGTCTTTTCTCCTCCGAACACGGGCTTTAGGAGGCAAACAAACGTAGCGATTGCGGTCGCTTTTGCTTTTCTTTTGTCTTAAGACCAGCTTTGTTTTAGAAGCTTAGGTTTTATAAAAGAACGTCAAAGCTGATTTTTAAAGACAATCCGTTCTTAGTCTACTCGATTCTATAAGCTTTTCCTATTTGTCTTTGATGGTATATACTAAGCACTTACTAGATCCATTCATTAGGTAATGTCTTACATGGTAAATTATTTGAAGATATCACTTATTACGCAATATGATCTTACCCAGCTTTTAGGCTTCCAGCACTTTCATCTAAAATATATTTGTTTGAACATTAATGTTTTTTTTACCAACTGTCTAAACATTTAAACTGATATCCATCAAAACTGCCATCTCCGTTCAATCAGCGTGGGCTTTACATCTGAAACAATATGTTTTTAGTTTATACCGATTCAGAATAGTAAGTATTATGAGTATCTACGAGTATTATATAATTGAAATATCTGTATAGTGGGAGCTTTGAGTACTTAAGAAACATAAAATAAATATTTCCAATTATGTTAGTTTCAGACGCATCGATCTCGTAAATGACGCACATTTTACCAATTACATTGCAATAACTTAAAATTAAAGAAAATGGTTGATTATTAACTGTTTTTAATAGTTCCACCGATGTTGTCCATCCCCAACCAACTGGAGGGCGCGTACATCGGCCAGGACGTGACTCTGGAATGCCACACCGAGGCCTACCCATCTTCGATAAACTACTGGACCACTGATAGAGGAGACATGATCATTTCCGGTGAGACTTATGCAACATTTGGGGTCGCTAAGTCGTTACGTTTGCTTCGCTGAGCACGCAAAGAAGGGGAAACTTTACAAATTCGTGTTTTTACGACACGCTATGATTCACGGAGTTATAGGCTTACGGTTAGGGTTGCCGTTTTGGAAGCCACGAAAAGCTGAAAAAGAGCTTTTCAAAAAGCGTGAGGGAAAATGAAGCTCATAGTGTCATTGAAGAAAGATTGATATTGTGATACGCCTTCCGAATCACATCGTAACTTTTTGTAAAAGCTTAAAGAGATTTTTGTTAAAGTTGGAGCTTATATAGAAACCATTGGAAGTCGTGATATAATATCAGGTATATTTTTTGCCTTTTTTGCTTACGCATCCATTTGTTGACTGAGAATGTGTATATTAGTGTGTAAAAATTAAAAAAAAAAACACTCACTTTCAATAATGTATCGACTTAAGTGCTCTGGGATGGTGAAATCTATGCCCAAAGAATAGTGTAGATATATTATTATATTATAGCTCACCTGAAATATCTTTCACTTGATAAATATTACAAACCAATGTAGACAGCCACTGAATTTTTGATTAGATCGTATAATAATAACCTTCAACAACGAAAATAACGGTATAAGTTCCGGTTACGTGTGGTTTTAATATTTTAAATTAAAAAATATAATATTATAGATAGGTACTTATCTCCATAGATACTGTTTGCTTTATAATATCTATGATGAAGGTCTAATTAGGTATGAAGATTGTTGTGTGTGACAAATTGGCAATTTAGCGAACTAAGCATAGCATCCCGTCACATGCTACTACACACAAACACCTAGCTTTATTAAATACTGATTATAATCAACCAACTAATAACATCAAACTATCTAGTTTAGCTCCAAACAGAATATTGAACATACATTTATCATTTTCACATAAATAACATGTGTTCCTGTCTGCTTCGGCATCGCTCGATTCGATCATTGATTTATTACTTCATAATGAAAATAGTTTCTGTTGTGCCGGAGCAAACGAATGAGGTGAATTCAAATACGTGATCATGTTCGGAATGAACTCGCACGTATAGAAAACAAAATGTTAATGAAATACCTCTTCTATTCAACTTCAGTTGAACTACTAAAACACAGACATTCAAACAGCAAATTCGATTCAACGAACTTTTGGTTCGTTTTGTTTTGAGAATTTGATTTTACTTGTAGAATTTTTCAGTTTATTGTTATCATTTGGGTTTCTAGACAGATAGGTATTTTATTTAAGTAGAAATGGAAATTGTAGGTGGAAAATACGAAGCATTCCCGATGGACAGCGGCTACAACAAGTTTATGATGCTCAAGATACGGAACATTACGAAAGACGACTTCGGCTTTTACAAGTGCATCGCTAAGAACTCGCTCGGGGAAACCGACGGCATCATCAAATTGGATGGTAACGAACTTTAATATCTTCTGCTCGGGTTTTCATTTAATTTCGTATTTACACAATCCCACAATTCCAGTTGACCCAAATCAACAAATAATATTATATCGACATTCGACAGCCAACCGTCCTGTCCTTGTCAATAATTATTGAATTATAGCTACTGTAACACCTTAGTTTTTAATTATTACTGAATTACAGGAAATAAATAAGTAGGTTTTACATCGCTATGTTTTCCAACAGAAATACCAGCTCCACCTTCCGCATTTACAACCACTCAAAAATCATTGTTGGATAACCAGACAATAAGAAAAAAAGGTAAGGTACCTACTTAGTTATTTCTAAAACCGCAAATTGAAAAATAACTTGCCATTTAATAAATGACTTACCTCATATAATGTACCTCTATTAGGTCAGCCGCAGGTTGTGCAAAGCAGTGATGCTATCAGCTCTAACTTTCAAGGTGAAGCCTATGGTGAGCAAATAAGGGAATTTGGTAAGAAACCTTCTCGTAGATTAATGTACCTAGCTTTTGGAGTTTAACAAAAAAATATTTTCATGATTTTCTCCTTTGTACACTATATGTATAGCTATAATAATAATGAAATCGTTATAAAAACTCAATTGAAAAATAAAAAACGGTAGTAGACGTTTAATAAATCTTTCAAGTTTATTAATTTTAATGTAGACTGCAACAATACACAAAAATAGTAACCAAGAGACATTTTTTTTAATAACTGTCATAAAGATGATGTATTTTTTCAGATTTCGACGATGACAGCAGTACAGCATATCGATCAAATCTAAGCAATGCGTTAGTTCCATTACTGACTTGTATTGTGATATTATTGTATAAGTATCATACGCTATGTTGATAGTATCTATTTTATTACAAATCGAAGCTTAAATATTTTAAAATAATAGGCTATATCTCTATTATTTTATAGATGTATGCTGCTTTTATTTAATTATTCTACATACATTCGTGTATCAATTTTAGACCGACGAGACAATAAAGTATTTGCTCTTTTTAATATAACAATAAACGTTTATTAAATACCCTACTCTAACCCTGATAGTTTGAAATGGTTAAGTATTTGAAACTTAGATTGTACTGTACCTACTGTACATGCCACTTAGCTTTGGTCCAAAAAGGGATACAGTTTACATTTGTAGACTCTAGTCTTTGTACGTATATTGTAAACTATTCTGTATCAAAATGCCCTGTTAGACTGAAAAACAACGCATTTTTTTGACTAGTTTTTTGATGACATCAACATTGACGCCTAATTAGATTTTTTTTCGTAGCTTTTATAGCATAAGGTAGTTCAAACTTAACTTCAAGGTTACAACCCTCTTGTTTCTCAATTGTAAAAGAGCTGATTTAAACTTGGCTTGTTCTGATCTTCAGGTAAAAGTTGAAGAAAGCCATGATTTTACTTTCAGCCGCCTCACAAACCAAATGAGGGGTATAATTATTGATGATCTCTGTCCATTGTTTTATAAGTAGTAGGTAAATCTTCTTAATAGTGGAGTAGATTGTACACTTTCTACTGCAAAACGAGTTATATACGAGTAACTAGGCTTTTAGTCAAATAGATATAAATGTGATTTATTAGTTTACGCTTAAATTCATTTGATTATAATTATGTACTTATGTTGAATTTGTATTATTTATATTGACTGTAACTTAACTACTAATACTAGTAATGTAACGGTAGACAAATAGTGTTTTATAAATATTTATTTGTATTATTGCTATGAAACTGCCAAATGAATGTGTAAATTATAAAATAAAAAGAAGCTTATCATATATTTTTTTATTTTAATAAACAAGGCTACTTGTAAAAGTGCATCTTATTCAAATTTATTGAAGGAAGAATACACCTACAATTGAAATAAGTATTCGTGTTTCTTAGGTAGATTTTTTTCTTTTTTTAAAAGGGACAAAACAGATTAGCAATACTGTGACATGTAAAGGTCAGACAAGCACTCTACTGAACTCAAATTATTTCTAGAGCCCGAACATAAAATGATATGGTCTCTAGGAGTATTTGTTCTGTTTAGATAGTCCACTCCAAGACAACTAACATGACCCCTATAATTCCTCTGAGTATAATTAAAATCTATGTAACTTTCTTTGAAAGTTTCTTTGCTTTTTTCAGTGGTGGAAGTGAGTTTGGTCGTAACTTCTAGCGTTAGCTGAGTATTATCTTGTAAAATAAGTCCCTAGTAAGTATTATTTTGGCATTGCTAGTGTTGATATCATTGCTATTTAAAAATACCAAAGTTCTAAAACTAAAATCTTTCTCTAAATGGATAATATTCTCCTTCTTAATTTAGATCTCTGTCTCTTAGGGATCAATTTTGCCAGTGTCAAGTGCATTTTTATTTAAACTGTTTTCGACGTCATAGTCATATTAAAAAAAAAGATAACTTTGTTTAAATTCTTGTAAAAATATCTGATGGATTTAAAAAGGAACTTTTACTTTATTTCACATAATATATTATCTCACACACGTGTCAAGAACTCGGTCTTTATTGAAAAAATAACCACCAAAATAAGATAATAAAAAAAAGTAAAAAAGGAAAATATATAAAAACTAGAGCAATAAGCCCTCAGTCGAAAACATCAGGAAAAAATCATAATCTTCTCTATCTGTTTATTATACTCGTATTCAAACCGTACACAACATTTACACCGCAAACGTTGGCTCACCGGGATGAAGCAAAACCCCTGCAACCACGTGCACCATTCAACATTAATACTTTAACATAGTAGAACGATCTTCGCACAGACTGCCCTTTACTGTCCAAGAACAATCGATAGCTCACCGACTGTTATTTATTCTGTGATCTTACTTAGTAATTTACTGCACTCGAGTTTTACGCTCTTGAATTTTCTATCGCGCCAAGTGAGGGCAATCTCGCCCCGAGTGCAATGTGATAGTCGGCTATTTTTCAGTGGCCGCGCTTCTAGAAATGTAGCCGTATCAAATGGTTTGATTTTCTGACTATAATGCTTTTGGCAAAGGTTGATTCATATACATAGATATTCACATAACGAGCGATTTTTTATCGTATTCAAATACAGACGTAGTCGTAAAGCTCCTAACCCAAAATAATAATTAAAAAATTTGTGGTTATACCTATTTTATTCGTAGGTTGATTTTAACCTTTTATTTAAGGTGGATTCGACCAAACTTTTTTAGGCACTATCCTCAGAATAAATGGTAGTAATCCTAGAGTAAACTGAAATATTACTTATACCAAATAGTACAACGTAGTACAACGTACAAACCAAATAGTATAAATTACGAATACCAAAAGTTTGTAAAATCCACCTACTCGTAGTTTCTAGTAGGTACTTTTCATTTATTTGGGTATTGGTACACTTCAAATATATACATAAAGAAAGATACTGGTGGTGATTCTGTTGTCCACTGCGTTACTATTATTAAACATTTTTTTAACCTTTTTAGTCCCACTGTTGTATTTTGTATACCTACCTAAATTCTTATTTAGTTACTTCGATAAAGACCAAGTTAGCATGACTTTCAAAGTGCCATTCCTTAAATTAAGTCAAATAGGCGAGTAACTTTACTATTCGGGTGGATTTAGTCACCAAGAAAAATCGGTGTTATTAAACCTATCGCAAACGCGCCTATTCTACTCGTATAAATTACTTAATTTTAGAAATGTCACATCAAATGCCTTTCTGTTTTGATCTTTAGGGAGAAATATATAAGAAAGTTTATTAACTCAGTGAACAACTAAATCAACACCACTATAATTGCATTTTGCCCGTACCTATCTACTGTGGTTTTTAAATGCCTACTAAGCCGTATCGTAGGTGATAATAGCGTTTGTAAACAAAACAACAAACATGGTGAGTCACTTTATCAATATCATATCACCTAATATTATAAATACAAGTTTGAATGTTTGTTAGTCAATAAATTTGAAATAGCTAAACTGATTTTATGACATTTTGTAATTATAAAATATATAAATGAATATATTGATTTGGCTTATATATCTTAAGGACTGAATTCACCTAGCATGTAACATTTTAAAATGGTCCATTGGGTAAAAATATTTTACTTTTAAACTTACGCGATCTGAACACATTATTATAAACGCGATAAATACCCGTCTAATATGTACCAATAATAATAAAAATATTTTAATGTTGACTTTATAATAGTAGGAAAAAGTCTCCTGACATTTTTACTGGAAAAGAATAACTACCCATAAATCTATATCTATATAAGAGCTTAACCTGACTGACTGATTGACTGATTGATCATCGCTGAGCCGAAACCGCTGAAGCTAGAAAGCTGAAATTTGGAAGGTGGTTTCCTTTTTATAACAAAACCACCCACTAAGGCGGGGTTTTTGGAAATTCCACCTTTAAGGGGGTGAAAAAGGGTGAAAACGTTTGTATGAAACTTTTTAACGCGTGGAGCGATTTTCATGAAACTTTGATTGTACACTGTAAATGCAAAATGAACGGACACATGTTTCAAGATTTTTCAATATAACCTTCAAAAAGGGGTCAAATGTGGGGTCAATGTTTGTATGGGAACTTTTTAACGGGTGGTGCGATTGGTTTGAAACTTGGTTTGTGTACTGTAAATGAAAAATGAATAGACACGTATTTCAGGATTTTTCAATATAACCTTCAAAAAGGGGTCAAATGTGGGGTCAATGTTTGTATGGGAACTTTTTAACGGGTGGTGCGATTGGCTTGAAACTTTGTTGGTGTACTGTAAATGCAAAATGAATGGACATGTGTTTCAGGATTTTTCAATATAACCTTCAAAAAGGGGTCAAATGTGGGGTCAATGTTTGTATGGGATCTTTTTAACCTGGTGCGATTGGTCGGAAACTTTGTTTCGTGTTTCAGGATTTTTCAATAAAACCTTAAGAAAGGGGGTCAAATGGGGAGGTCAATGTTTGTATGGGAACTTTTCAACGGGTGGTGCGATTGGTCTGAAACTTAATTTCGTGATAAAGGATTTTTCAATATAACTCTAAAAAAGGGGGTCAATGTTTGTATGGGATTTTTTTAACGGGTGGTGCGATTGGCCTGAAACTTTGTTTTCTGTTTCAGGATTTTTCAATATAACTCTAAAAAAGGGGTCAATGTTTGTATGGGTTTTTTTTTGACGGGTGGTGCGATTGGTCTGAAACTTTGTGTACTGTAAATACAAAATGAATGAACAAGTGTATCAGGATTTTTCAATATGACCTTCAAAAAGGGGTCAAATGTGGGGTCAATGTTTTTATAGGTACTTACTTTTTAAAGGGTGGTGTGATTGGTCTTAGTTTTGGTTTGGATACTTAAAATGCAAAATAAATGGAAACGTATTCCTGGATATTTCAAAATAGCCCTCTAAAATGGGTAAAATTGGGTGTCAAAGTTATTTATGGGATTTTTTTATTAGTGTAATTTGTTTGAAACTCAGTTTAGATACCTACTTTAAGTGAACGAAGTCGCGGGCGGGACAGCTAGTATACGATAAAAAGACATTGAACTTTAGAAGGATAAAGTCAAACTAGGCTAAGGTGCATTTAGACTTTATTTAGATATTAAATTTAAAGCTCGTCATCTGAATGACCCTTGATTTGTAGTTTTTTATTTTAAAATATTTTAGAAATATTGATTGACTTTATAAAAAAAATCCAATCTGTTACTTAGCTTTAGTAACTATTACATAATTATCATTGTTTTTTAGTAACAAACTGTGAAATTTGTGACACCTCAGCATGGAATAAGTTGTATAGCCTCATCGTTTGAAACCAACTTTACTTTATCTTTTGTTTACTCATTAATTATTCCATTATGATAGCTACTCTGTAAAACAATAAACATGTCGTAACATATAAGTAGAAGAAAGTAAAAGGACAGTTCTAACCAGCATAGCGAAGAGTGGAGACTTGAATATTGTCGAAAAAATGCTTAATAGTAAATTTTATGTTCATGGTAAAGAAGAACAAGTACCAGCTCATTTGAATTTTGGAAAATTTATACTTGACCGTCTGCGAACCAAGAAAGATGAAATAGCATTGGTAAGCAAATTATCTAATCAGGCTTAACATTATTCTTAGCAGCAATATAATATAATTCGTTTTTCCATACCTATTTAATTAAAAATTTATTTAACTTTTTTCGTTAGTATTTCATACATACGATCCAAACTTAGAACAGCACTAACATACTACAATATAATAATGCAACACTTGATGTCTAGTTAGATGAGCAAACTTATTCAGTAAGCACCTTAATTTTAAAATGAAATGACATTCAACAAGGCAAATAACAATTTTCCGTTCAGGAGCACATCGACACTAAGGAAAAGCTATCTTACAAGGAATTCACACAATACGCCGTCAATCTTTCTGCCTCCCTGACAAAGTTGGGGGTCGGTAAAGGAGATACCGTCGGAGTCGGCAGCGAAAAACGCAATGAATTTGTGCCCACGGTCCTCGCGATCGTCTTTACGGGTGCTACTTATACTCCTTATGAATTACAGTGTGGGAGAAGTTAGTATCATTTCATATTACTTCAACGTTTCATTAAATTCATATTTTGCGATCACACCTACTCCACTTTAGGTAGGTTGCGTCGTTGAGTTCATCTATTTCTCGAACTTTTACGATGATTTACCTAAGATTTATATTTTAAAAAATCACCAATATATCATAGTCTGATCCAAATAGAGAATTTATGTAGGTGTGTAAGTTTAGGGCAGCGTACCCATTGAGAAATTCCTCCGAAAGCAATTTTTAGTCGATTTTAATCATCATGATATTATTATTCATCAAAAGCAGCACTTTTAGACCCGCATATACGAGTATGTGATTTGGATACATATTATTTAAATGTCAATTAAGTAATACCTCTTCCATATATATTTGTTTATTTTTCTTTCAGCTGCTTTCAAACATAAATTGAGCATATCGCAACCAAAATATTTCATATGCTCAAAACAGTTCTGGACTCTGAACAAGAGCATTTTGCAAGACTTTAAATGTATCAAACTGATACTCACGTTAGATGATCCCTTTGACTCTATTCCTACGATAAAGAGTTTTGTCGCTCAGAATGTTGATGTTGAATTGTTTGAGCCAGCTGCCGTACTCGGACAGACGGACGTCGCGTTCATTTTGTATTCTTCCGGCACTACAGGGTTATCGAAAGGAGTTCAGTCAACAGTTTGCCCAATGAGTAAGTATACATTTTGTCAAACCATCTAGCGACTCTGAATAACAAAAGTATTCCGATAACCCGGTACTACAAACCGAGCCGCTGATTTATTTATTAAGATACTTTAAGATCTTTGGCAGATATATTATGGAAAAATACATAGCTGGTAAGTTCTACAAAACAATTTGCGTAACTAGGTACTATTATTTAGCTGTTACACCATAATTTATGACCCGCTAAATTGTTTGATCGACAAACAAATTGCTGTGTGATGATACTTGTAATTAAGTAAACCAAATAGATCCCAGATAATAATATAGTGAATTTGCAAATCTGTAATTTTCTCCCCAACTAATTGAATTCCCCGTGGCTTTGTTCGCGTAATATTATTTCTTTGCAACGTTTAAGTTCACGGTGGGTGACCACGCAGTGACGTTACAATATCATTGTCTTGGTGTTGAAATTACAATAAGCTATTTGTAGTTCCGACGCCAGGGTCGGCCCAAGTTCAGTAATTCTACCTACAAATATGTACCTACTTCATATTAACTTGAAGGTATAATTAAGTTATTTCCATTCTATTTAAGTTTTTCTGATGAATCGATTCAAACTTGTTTCATCGCTGGAGAATGGTATCACAACTACGATACGTTTATAACTTACAAGTTTTTGGCGTCGGGTAGAAAAATTGTTTACGCCGAAGACATGAACACGGAGACAATTTTGCAAAGCATTGACCAATGCAAGGTAACGTTATTTTCATAATATTAATCTAAAAATAATCAAATCAAATCTGCGAGGCTGATTTTCATTTAGACTAAGTTTCCTATTTCATTCAAAAAAATATTTGGAATCAATTTTTTTATTTATAACTAAAATTTTACGGACAATTCGGCCAAATATATTTAATAACGCCATTTAGCTTGTATTTTTCATATTATAGGAGGTAAAGTTTGTAAGTTTATTTATTTTATAATGTAGATTATCCAAACCGATTCTGATTTTAAATTACAGACTAACATTGTATTTGCTTTGCCATCAACCGTGACTTACTTATCAAAGGAAGGCAAGCTAGATGAGTACAATCTAGATTCTCTTAAAATTATTTACTCAAGATCATCTCCACTCCATAAAAAGACAATAGAAAAAGTAAAACAAAGGTAAGGGGCTGTAATACTGCGTAAGTACAAGAAATACAGGATGCTGGCTGTTTTATTAGGCAGTTTTGTTTTGTTGCTCGAGCTTTTCGTTATTTTATCTGATGTAATGTAGAGCAAAGGCCACGATTATATTCATGGACATCAATGCTGGCAGAGAAAAACATTAGGACAAAAAAACATCCTAATTTACTTAAAGTAATCTAATTCTCGAAAAACCAAATTATTTATGACAGCAAAATGTGCCAAACTACTTTTCAGATTTCCAAATCTTCAAAGCATTTTACAAGGGTACGGTATGACTGAGGCAGGTGAACTGACTTCAGAAAGTTGGGGCCATAAAGGTCCGAAGCCAGGAAGTGTCGGGAAAGCGTCTCCAGGGATCACTTTAAAGGTAACCTAAACTTAAAATGAAATGGTAAAAGTATTAGATAGTGCAAGATTATTACGGGGAGGATTTTACCAACTTCTGGATTAACTATTCTGTAAATAAAGTCGAATATGTATATTTAAGTACCTAAACTACGATTAGGATAGTTAGTACGTAAACTATAGTTAGGTCGAACTCAAGCTAAATCAACTTATAAAAACGTCGTCATTTTGAAATCTTGTAAGTAAATTTAAGTGTGAAACCAGACGACCTCAGTGGCGCAGCGGGCAAGAGTCCGCCTGCGACGCAAGAGGTTGCGGGTTCGATTCCCGCCTCGGAACAAATTTGTGTACGATCTGCAGAAATTTGTTCCGTTGGTCTGGGTGTGTATGTATAGTAAAAAATATCTATCTATGTACCTAAATCATGTATTAAATATATCAGTTATCTAGTACCCATAACACAAGCTTTGAGTAGCTTACTTTGGGGGTAGATGATGCTGTGTAGATTGTCCAGCATTATTATTATTATTATTATTATAAGTGTTGCGTACGAGTAGTACCTAGTTTTTAAGTAGGTACCTTACTCACTTGTATATTGACACAAATGCGAAAACTAAATGCAGTATTAAATACATTGCAAAGTATATTTGTTTTCCACAATTCTTCGAGTGTCACTTGCAGACGTTTAATAATCATTCAGAGTTTTTCTCATAAAAAATATTTTTCCTTCATCTTACAAATGACTACTAAATTTATTCTCAGGTTTCAGATCTAGAAACCCGTAAAACTGTGGGTCCGAATGAACGAGGCGAAATTTGTCTAAGGGGTCCGGTCCTTATGAAGGGTTATGTTGGAATGGACCTTTCAAATTACT
The DNA here is from genome assembly GCA_963675405.1 of Cosmorhoe ocellata. Classification (NCBI taxonomy): domain Eukaryota; kingdom Metazoa; phylum Arthropoda; class Insecta; order Lepidoptera; family Geometridae; genus Cosmorhoe; species Cosmorhoe ocellata. The sequence goes on along the minus strand of OY776253.1, from coordinate 6,076,962 downwards.
CGGACGATGAAGGTTTCTTCAAGACTGGTGATCTTGGCTATTACGACGAGGATAGGTACTTCTACATCGTCGGGAGGCTCAAAGATATAATTATTTATAACGGGAACAACGTGAGTACTTTACATTTTATTTTAACAGATGTTAATCAATGCCTCTAAATTTTCCGGTTTATTATTAAAACCTCACAATAGCTTTAATTTATTCATATTATCACTTTTATAAGAAGCATGTTATCAACAACTTTAATCAGCTGTGAGCTCCAAGAAAATACTTATAGTCACAGTAAAAGCCATTAGTGTTCTTGAACTCAAGCTAAACAATAAACTTACCATTTTTCATGACATTGTGTACTGTAAAAGTATACTTACTTTTAATAATGATATTCAGATACCTCCACTAGAGTTGGAAACGATACTACAAATGCATCCGGGAGTTAAAGAGGCCAGTGTGGTTGGTAAGCCAGTTCCTGTGGTCGGAGAGCTACCTACTGCTTTCATAGTACGCCAGCCTGGATCCAATGTTACTGAGCAAGAGCTTATTGACTACATCAGTGAAGAGGTAAGCTTTAAAAATATAACAGACTATTAACAGGCATTATTTAGACTGCTCTATCCATATTTATTTTCTCATTCCTTCTATAAACCGTAAAACTGGCTGAGTGTAAGCAGAAAGCATAATATACTTACCTTAGTTTTGATTATAGTGTACCTACCTACTGCCAGGTACAATAAAACTCACGGGCAGCGTTCAGTCGTAGCTGTTTCCTTCTCGGAAGCGTCACGCTACTGCGTACAGCAAGCCACTTGCATAATGTAAACACGCATTAGCCACAGTTTGTATTCTGAACGTTTTTAGGTCACGCCGTACATGCAATTAAGAGGTGGAGTAAAGTTTATTGAGGAAATGCCGAAGAACCCGAGAGGAAAGATTTTAAGACAACACCTGAAGGATATGCTAAAAGAAATGTGACATTGATTTTTGCCTTTCGGTAATAAAAATTCAATTTTAGAATTTATAATTATTATTGACGCTACAAAATACTCTAGTAAAACTTTCAAGAACCTTGGAGCAGCAGTTTTCACTATTTTATAAATAGTATGTAAGTTTTTTTATAATTATAATCTATCGATAAATATGTATACAGTCGTGGTCAACTAATTAGGGACACTCTTTGGTTAAACCGAATTGTGAATTTATTTTTTATTTTCCAACGAGTCTAAACCATATTCCATATCTCTTACATGTAAGTATAATTAGTCATTTATGTGCCCGATTATACAAACAATAACAACTTCTTAAACATTAAACCTCTTTACAGTATAGCTGATAGATTATCGTAGTGCTATTTGTTCAAATAATGCTGGCTGGCCATTTAATTAGGGACACTGAGATATTGCGTTCTATTTTCAAAATTTCTATCTCAATACTTTTTTACTTCTTCTCTTATTGTTTCGTGGTAGTTTTGGCGGTAATCCCGATATTTATTTTAAGTTTTGAAAAATATTTTGAAGAAAAATGGGTAAAAATAAAAGTTGCGATCCAACACTACGAAAAATTATCATGAAGTTTGTTGTCGAGCATGGTTGGCCATACCGAAGGATAGCAGAACATTTAAATTGTTCAAAAACTATGGTATACAATGCAGTGCAACATGTCAGACGCAATAACACAGATTTAAATGTGCCCAGAACAAAAAGATCGAGAAAAACAACTCCGCAAGAAGATAGAATGATAGCCAGGTTAGCTAAGAAAGATCCGTTTCTAGGCTCTATTTTAATTAAACACGAAGTTTTTGGGACAGACGAAAGAGCTGGTGTCTCAGCTAGGACCGTTCGACGACGTCTGGTAGAAGCAGGGTTGTTCGGAAGAGTGGCTCGCAAAGTACCGTTGTTGAAGAAAGAACATAGAAATGCTCGTTTGGCGTTTGCACGTAAATATGGACATTGGACCTACGCCCAATGGCAACATGTATTATTCTCTGACGAGACCAAGGTTAATTTGATTTCTTCAGATGGAAGGCAATACGTACGGCGTCCAGTAAAAGCGGAAATGAATCCAAGATTCACAAAAAAGCAGGTGAAACATGGCGGTGGAAACATTAAAATGTGGGGTTCATTTTCTGGACGTGGAGTGGGACCTGTGAGGAAAGTTCAGGGTAACTTAGACCAACATCAATACAAGGCAATATTGGAGGAAACGATGCTTCCCTATGCTGAGGAGCATCTCCCTATTATATGGACGTTTCAGCATGATAACGACCCAAAACATACCGCCCGTTCAGTCAAGTCGTTTCTTACCAGTCAGTCAGTATCGGTGCTAGATTGGCCAGCAAATAGCCCGGACCTTAACCCAATCGAGCACCTTTGGCACGAAATCAAGAAAAAAGTAGCCACTTATCGTACCACAACTTTAGATGAACTTAATGAAGCTTTTTGTGAGGCATGGGCAAACATTCCTGTCGAAACATGCCAGAAACTGATAATGTCTATGCCACATCGGTGTCAAGCGGTAATTACTAACAAAGGTTTTGCTACTGGGTACTGATTTTACACGTAATAAAATGGAGCTGTTAAAGATATTATAATACTGCAGATTATTAGTTTTGTTTAACTCTATTTTTCATTATAGTTTACTGTCCTTAATTAAATGTCCAGCTACAGAATTATACCTTAAAATTGAATACATGTTCAACCTTTGATATTAAATACTTTTTTCTATTTATTTATTCTTTTATTTACAGCCATTTAAAGCATAATAATCGGACCAAATTATGCAAATAATAGTTACTGAGAAATCAATAGGGTTTTATATTTGTATGTACATAACCGGTTATTGTTCTTCACTATCTTGCATGTCCCTAATTAGTTGACCACGACTGTATGTGAACCTCCTTTTTTTATTCAAAATTATAAAATTCCTCTTATTTTACTAGTAAATAAATATATTCAAGCTTATAAATTATTGTATTTATTTAGAAAATCCTCTGAAATACCATAAGGAAAGGTAGAAAGAAAGACAATTGAGACAAAGAGTTATAAATTTATAATAAGTACGTCCAGATCAATTCTTAGATGAATTTACCCGGATAAATTACATGACTAAGTAAGTACGTAAAGTAGGTACTCATTGAGCAAATACCATCATTATGTAGGTTAATATCATTATAATATTTTATCAATGCCAGGAAAGTAAACGAATTTGATGAACCCGGAAGAAAGTAAATAATTACTTTGGGAATAGATATTTTAGTCCAACGATGTTCGGATCTGAAAACCATTGTTCTGAAAACCACCCACGAAAACTGTATAAAACCACCCCACTTTCTAATCTTATTTCTGGGGATGTCTTTATTAATTCAGTATGATTTAGATTATCATAATTCCTTACCTTCTGCTTAAATTACTTTGTAATAAGACAAAATGCTTGGCTTATATAGCTTTGGCTGTACGTTTGAATTTGTCATGAAATGGAAGAGTCGCCCATAAATTATTTTATTACGTTTTTATTATTTTAAGTGACCAAATAAATTATCAGCAAGAACTTAATAGCCTGTTACAGAGATAGAAATTCTCGGACGCACCTGATAAGACTAAGTATATATTTGTCAAGGTATGTACTTACGAGTGTCTCTTCTAATGTTACCCAGTTTTAAGATATAATGTCACAGGCGCAACAAAATTAGTTGGTACAACAATATTATAGGGGTTTATAGTAAGGCAGAATTCCAATCTATTAAACGACAGGAAGATAATTTACTTCTTAATTCACGCCATATCATTTGCATTGACACTTTTCTAAAGTGGAACTCGTTTGCCATTTAAATTGACTACCTCGGAGCAATTTCGCTCGTGGTCTCTCGTAGAATGGTCCCTGCGGCCTGTAATAGGTTTCTTAAAAGAAAATCTAGTTAAACATAAAGTGATTGACTTAATTGTAGTAAAGCTTAGTTCGCAGGATTAAAGCTGCCAGATTGGTATTCTAGACTAGATTACTTAGTCTCAGTGTAGTGCCTGCACTTTTATTTCCAATTTATTTTTTATTGATAGATAGATACTTAACACAGGAACCTAATTTGTATATTGATTTGTAAGTAAGTAAGAAAAGTAGGTAGGTATCTATGTATAATATCTATCGCGTTAATTTTATCTGAGGGTAGGTATGGGGTAAGTAAACTCAATTGGGTTTAAGCAGTGAACGGAAAAAGTTTTAAGTCAAATAAAATAAATACGAATATCAACAAACGCTGTGAAATAAACTAAAGTTTGTAATGATAAACGTCAGATCAGCAACTTTTCAACGACCAAATATTTGAAAAGCGTAAAATAGACGAGAAAGTTCATTTAAATGTTGCCACTTCGAAAATTGAATCGTTTAATCGTGGCAAGTCAAGTGGGGCTGTGAAAACAGCGACACGGTGGTGATGCAAATAGTCTCTCGGTGACTTTTGTTGACTCACATTATTCCTAGCATAAAATTGCTTTTCCCAGTTTCATTTTTGTGTTTTTTGCAAAACAAGTGACGCGTTCATTCGTGGGTTATAGAATAACTGCTGTTGACTTGTTTTAGTTACAGCTTCCAACGAAAAAATATGCTCAAAAGTTATTAAATGTCAAATCTCTAAAAGCAGCGATTATGCTATTTCCAGGCTATTTCATAGAATTGTCACGGTGAGGAAGTTTCGAAGTGGACGGTCTGACAACTTCTGTGCCTATTACGAGTATAATCAGAACTTTGCATCTATTCCAGATGATTTTTACAACGGTAAGTGGAATCACATATTTGCAGCCTAGTCTATTTCATTTTCTCAACTTAGTCTGTCGTATCCATAAAAAATATAAAAAAGACAAATCAACTGTACCAAACATTTGCGTCAACTACAAGCAGTCGACATACGTTTTATATTAATAAAAATGGTATAGTATTTTCACTATCGCCTTTTATCTGGCCTATAGGAACGCATTGGTGGGGATCGCGTAATTGCGTCGGAGTACCTTTGATACTGCGTGGAAATAGAGCAATTAAGTCCCTCTAGCTGAAGAGTTTCCTTGATTTTTTTCATTAAATTCCACCCTTCGTACATGTTTAATGGCGGCAAACAGCAAACACGCCACGCTGCTAATTAGGCTTTGCATACCTGTCCATTTTTTGCAATTTCATGTGGTTTACTCGCTATTGTAGCTAAGGTAAAAGGGGTAGATTAAAAATATACAACTTTTTTGCACTAATTCAGTTGTTTCGATGAATAAATATAAAAAATAATAAAGCCCGCATGTCGTAGAAGCTAAAAGTTCGAAGACATGAATCAAGTGCCTCTGAAGCGCACTTAATCCTCTCACCTCACTGATCCAAAAAAACTAGTGACAAGAAAAGAAGAAGACGGTTGGTAACAAATTATCAAAATATATATTCTCTATTATATAAAACTATAAGTAGCCATTTTTTTCATTTTAAACCGGCAATTACTGAAAAACAGTTGCTTTTAATTTACTCAACATTGCTCTACCTGCATACTAAAATGAAACAGACTCTCTAAATTACGTTTTACAGCGTTGTAAAATACATTACACTCAATCTGCACCACGTAACCGCTTCAGGTGAATGGGTAAATCCCGTTAAACTAGACGTAACTGGACGTAACCCATTCTCAGGCAGATAGCGTCATACGACCGGACATTTAAGCTACGTTCAATTAACTAAGTAGTCTCTTAATGTGGACATCACAATCTGAATAAGTAAATGTAATAAAGTAAAGCCTTTGAGTCCCGCAACGCTCTGGATTTAACGGCTTACTAACGTTTATAATAGCTGCCGACATGGCTGCAGCTATTCAGTTAGCTTTGAAAGCATCATTTTCTAGCGTTATTGTTTTTCCAAAACTCTTACATGATATTAATGATGAGTTTTTATTATAAATCATTAAGCGAAAAGCATTATGATTTTATAAAAAATGTAAAAGTATGGTCTGCCAAAAGTATCACACGTTTTGTATCATAAATTTGAATAATTATACCAAGTACTTATTGATTTTGGATTTTTAAATGAGTATCTGCATTAAATGAACATGGGTGGTAAGTATTTATAGAATAGTTAGATAACCTTATATATTAACCTAAACATTTATTGGATACGTAAGTTCTAGTGGTAGGTAGTTTCTTAACCAATCTCCTATTTCTGTTGGAAGTATTTAAAATACTGCTGAAAAGTGATTTATCAACTTTACGTCAGTGATGTCGTAAAGTTTCACACATTTGATCGATGGCAAATAATGTGACACCAACGATGCTCACTGAAAATGGTACGTTTGGCAAAATATATTGTGATATTTCTAGTATTATGTACAAAGATGACAAGTATCAAGCTGCGATATACGAGTTATAAACTCAGTATGCTGTCACCACCGAAATTGCACTCACACCGCCTAGCCTAGCCTCATACTTTGTACAGATCATTGACCACAGATGATCGATTAACACTTGCACAAGTTTTAAGTGCAGATAAAGTTTGTCCGCTCAGTTCAAAAGTGCTAAGTAAAACTCGGAGAGAAGGAAAGACCAGGGGAAGTCATCCATCAAATAGTTCCCAGCTTGTTAAAATAACAAGGTCCTGGTAATCCAGGGTGGGGTAAGAAAGCGCTTGTGAAAACAACTCAATTTATATGGCAGGTTCATGGTGGGTCAAAATATTAAACTAAATTTGACACTACGCTTGATTTAAAGTACCTGGATGACCGAGCTTTGCTCGCTTTTTTTGGTTAATCGTGTTTTTTGGAAAATGAAACCTAGCTAGATCGATTCGCCTTTGAAACCCCCTGCATACTAAATTTTATGAAAATCGTTGGGGCCGTTTCCGAGATTCAGATTATACATATATATACAAAAATTGCTTATTTAAAGGTATAAAACTCTGTACCTACTATATTTAATCTGCTACAATTATTTTAATAGGAATGTAAACTAGACATAGACACAGCTTTTGACTGTGAGAAATTCAAATGTGTTCACACAGATTCACTTCAAATTACCCCAGCATTAATTAAAACATTTATAACCAGGCTCGACCTCAGTGAACCCAGCTTAGTTTATAAGATGAGTAAACTTATCAAGGACCTGTTTAATGTTTTGACGTTGTCCATTGTGAATTACGACTGGTTGCTAGTGGACAAGGGTCCGTGATTTATAGGAGGTCCTTGATAACTAGAGACCAAAGGCCATCTTACTAAACCTCTTAGATTCCACGAAGATGGATCTCTAATTATGCCCTCTATTCAACTTGAGCAAATTCAGGATTTTTTCGAAAGTCATCATGGAAAACCAAATGAAAAGAAAAATGCTCCATTTATTTGCCTTTAAGAGCCTCGCTCGGATTACACCTGGGTCGGTGTGGAATTCATTTGTATTTTTAAAATAAAAGTTTCCTCACGGAATCTTAAAAATAACAACGAAAGGCAGGTAAGATCGTGCGAGAGGAAGCATGCTCGCTGTACATTACAGTCGCGTGAGACCGCTCTAAGCCCAGCAATTTGGAAGACAAATTCGAAAGACAACGGTTTATTTCAGCAAAATAGTGCAAAGAAAGTTAGCTTGAGAGGAAATCACTGCAGATATATCACTATGTATGTATTACGATGCAACACACGCCAGCGCTCTGTCTCGTTACTAATTAATTGGATTACACATCCTCTGCTATTACACGAGATGAAGGCTATTTAGTGAATGGATTTTGCACGCGTCACAGCGCAAGCTTGGCCTGCTCTATGGTTTTAAATGAAATTAAAATGAGAAGCGGGACTGAATCATCCCTATAAATATTCACACCTATCATAACAATCTCGACCGTTTAACTTGAATTATCTCATTACCCTCCCATCATAAACACCTTGAAAATATTTGCCAGACGTGGGGCGTCCGTTGGAACGGGCGCAATATCGGGTCCATTATTTCATTCGACGTAATGGTGTGGCAGTGAAATAGGGCAAAGGACGAATAAACGAGACCCTGGAAATGAAGACGCCGTTTGTTCATAACCAGCTCGTTAATTCCATTATTACAAGTCAGAGGAGCGAGCGGACCGGTAACAGATGTGCCAGTGCCACTTGACTCGTGATTCTGCAGAGCACACTTTTCATGAATTTCAACATCATTAAATTTTTAGTGGCTCCATTAGACGTAAAAATAGTACGGAGTTTTAAACGAAGCGCACAAAGAAAAGACGTGGGTATATAAGTAAAGTATTCATCGTCTGAAACGCTGCTGAAAAGATTTTCGACGCCAATTAACATCAAAAAGGGGTTTTTTACTCTACTTTCTTGTAATAAAAATCGGATAATCTTATGAAAGTCACGATTCAAAAGAACATAAAAATAAAGCTAACAATGCGTCCGCACTAGTGACAAAGTGCCGCGAGTGTCAATTTTACAGAATTTCAAGGGACTTCGTGAAAAATCACAGACTTTTAGCCGTAACCCGTACAAAATCACGTGACAATGTGGGCGTGTTTTGGACACAGACATGGTCACAGTCACGGCAGAATGTCACAAGTTTGAACCCACGCAGATTAGCTATTGAAGTAGACATTTTGGCCCACAAGCCTACATGTTTGTGCCATGTACCTAACCTACGATGTCATTGCCAAAAGCTTTGATGCTTAAGATCAAGTTCAGTTATTACCATGAATAAATATTGTAAGTACCGTAAAAGGTATAGAGCTACTAAAATATCACATTAACATAGTTTTAATTGCGAGAGTTGTAAAGCCGTTTATGGCCTGAAAGTAACTTGCTATAACTCCAACATCAAACTTCGGTCAAAGTGAGTTATAGCCAAAGTCCGATATGCCATGGCATCAATAGAAAAGTTGGTGTTGTTTTTTTTGCATCTGAATATTTAACATAAATTTAGAAACCTTGAACTTGACCAAAAATCATTCTTCACATAAAAAAACCTACATCTCCAAACCAAAATTAGTTACTTAGTTTGTTTTATATGCTTGCTAGGTATAGCTTATAGGGTAGCGGGTAGTCTATGGTTTTGGAAAACAGTTTTTATTTCCTGTTTTATTATAAAATCATAATTTTGATTGGTTTTCACATACGAGTACATGGATTAGATTCTAGTTTTTAATATGGTGTCTCAGTACCATAAATAAAACCACGCAAAGCTCATGCTACCTAAAATAAAGTGTATTTTATAATCACATGATCACTTTGGGCATTATGCAATTAGCAACCTAGCTGTTTCCCATTTCACTGGATTAATGACTGTAGCATGATACCATCAACCTTAATTGTTTGACAAAAGAGCTATTTGACCCCTCTGTAACGCAATACGATTACATTGATTAATGTCCTTCATTACATCTTTTTACAATATTTTTAGTGAAGTAGAAAATATGATCAGAACGTAGTAGTAGCAGTACTAGTACGTCCAGCGCTATGTGCCAAAGAAACCGTAGCAAAACGCCTAAATACTCAGGCAAACAAACAAGTTATAATAAACCTGATTAATGTGCACGATAGCAGCAACGGTTCTACTTGCTTCCTTTGTTACCCGTTTCTACTTTTCACCCCATCATCATCCTATATAAAATTGTTAGATGAAAATAATATTTCGCAAACAAAGTTTAATTTTCGAACAAACATACGGGCATCATACCTGATTATGTGTTAAACTCAAAATATAGACGATTGCAATACCTAATACACGCGTGCTGCCAATCCTAGACTTAATTTTTTCTTGTTTGTTTGCTCAGTAATTTCAGTTGGTTCAGTTCCTTTCTAAACTAAACAGTACCTATATTCTCGAAAACATAATCGAATACTATGGAGCTAACTGTTAATTCTTCCGTAATATCTACCACCGCTAATCTTTGCAAATATTTTCTAAATTCAATAATCAGTACCTAATCAATTTTATAGAGAAAGTAAGTATTAATTTTTAATTTTTATATAGATTACTATATACATATAAGTAGCTAATAAAAGCAAGATTATTTTATGATGTTTGTCCAAAAAAACTTTTCACTTTCATAAAGCTTCAAACAAGTTCGAACACAGTCAAGAATTTGAATAAATAAAAAATGAATGTGGATGGGTACAGGGGTAAAGGTAGGCCAAAGAAAATATGAATAGGAAGTCTGAAAGATGACAATGAGCACGAAAGGAGATGGAGGAAGATTCAATCATTTGAATATTGTGCCGACCCCACATAACGTGGGAAAAGGGTAGGAAGATTTTGATGATGAAGTCTCAAATTCTTATCACTCCACTGAGGTTATGTAGATAGGTCCATAGTAGGCCTATAAGAAAGAATAGACGTCTAGAGCACGAACTTCATTTGACATCCGAGTCAAATTAGGCGCTATGAACTGAACCATTCGGCTGGTCACGTCTACCGTTTATGCGAAATCGATTCAGACGTTTTATGTGACGTTTCTGTCGAATTTAATAGCCTCAAGATGACTGGACGAGGAGCAATAAACCGAAATAAGTATTCTAACACATTGGCCGATAAAACTTTATTCCCTAACTACTTGTCGATATCCGCTCTAGTATAATTTGCAGTCATAATTTTTATCTTTAGCATACAAAAGACTTCAGTTTTAGCTGGAATGCAATATTACACAGCTAAGTAGATAGATAATACTTAAGTTACAACAGAAGAAGAAAATAGAGTTATTTCTAGTTACTTTCTTAATATTGACATTGCTTACAAATCACAATAGTGCTAAAAGAAGATTGTAGCCATAAGACGTGATATTCCAATCCAATAAGTTGGATAGTTTGATAAATAATTCAGCACGCTGTAACAGGTAAGTGGCACTCAAGCGTTACGGCCACCTGGAGAGCCGGAGTAGCGGTGGCGGCATCCTCGCACTCCGCAGGGTGAAATCACGGCCATTTTATTTCGTGAAATTAATTTTTAATTCCACGGTACGCCACGCCCGCACTTTTTGGCCGGCCTGTTACAGCCGCAATAAAACCAACGTTACTGACACAGTAATAACGACACACCGTCTTAAAATACGTTGCCCACAGATTCTACTAAATTCGGACATGTGTAATTTAATAAATTTCATGGTTTAAGCCCCTATTTTCGGTTTCAAATGGAACCCTTTTCATTTTAACTGCCTGATAAAGCTTATCCAGACGTCATAAAATATGCCCTCAGAGCACAAAAGACAGACACATAAAGGTTGAATGTAGCTAGTCGCAGATAGCTTCAGCTGTATGGCTACGAAGATTTAGTCAATCTGATGGATTATTAACGCAAAGCTGGGGGTCGTATGTCACACACAGCGCCATTGCCTGAAGGGACGATATCCCGCGGGTCGACGATAGATAAGCTCATAATTTATGCATTGGATATCACACCAAGTCTCTTTAACTATGTAACACTAGTTATAATCTAAGCGATTCAATATGCAAAGAAAATGTTGATTTTGCCATGCAGACACTTGGAATATTTTATATTCCAATATTTGAAGATTTTAAGACTTGAAAATACAAAAACATCTTCTGAGAAAAAGTTAGTCAGTTCTCACCGACACAATATTCATTTGTATATTTTTACATAGCAACCTAACAAACCTATTGTCCGGGTAGGGCAATTCAGTTTTGTATAATTTTACATAGCAACCTAACGAACCTACTGCTCGGGGTAGGGCAATTCAGTTTTGTATATTCTTACATAGCAACTTAACGAACCTACTGCTCGGGGTAGGGCAAGTCAGTTTTGTGTATTTTTACATAGCAACTTAATGAACCTACTACTCGGGGTAGGGCAATTCAGTTTTGTATATTTTTACATAGAAACCTAACGAACCTACTGCTCGGGGTAGGCAATTCAGTTTTGTATATTTTTACATAGCAACGTAACAAACCTATTAAACCTATATTTTATATTTAACAACCTAACAATTTAAGTTTTTACAAATAGATTGGACCAAGGAATCTCGTTGTCCCATA